>SJYO01050144.1:1396992-1996992 GCA_006410555.1 Capra ibex | reverse complement strand
CGGTTACTGACCGGGGGCAGAGATGGTTCTTGTCCTGAAGGGACTATCGAGTCAACCATTTCTTAGACGGACGTTACGTCCTCTAAGGCCAAGCTAAAGACCCAACCCTTCTAAACGACCCTTTCCCTATCCGATGGGTGAAGTCATAAGAACCCGAAGGGACCACCGAGTCGACCATTTCTTAGGCGGACGCTACGTCCTATGGACCCAAGTTAGGGACCCAACCCTGCTAGGGGACCTCTTCCCTTTCCGACGTAAGAGGTCATAACACCGGACCTCTTAAGGTCCCTGACATATCAGGTACCCCAGCGTTTCTGAGCCTGTACTGCCTCGCTGAAAGTGAAAAGTGAAAGATGGTTCCTGATCATATTCCGGTTTCGGGACCCCATCCCCTCTGCCCCGGGAAACTGGATGAATTCCCTGACGGAAGACTCCGGATGCCTGTTCGACGATCCCGACTCACGTCGAGACCAAGACGAAGGACGGACAACTCACGACCCGCCCACCCCTCAGAGTATCGGACCACTGGGACCATTTGACCAGTCGACCGAGTCACCGATTGGTGGGTTCCTTCTTGACGGACAACTTTCGGTACATGATGTAAAAATAGTAGAAACACATTTTGTGTAAGAAAGTTTGTTAAATTTTTTTTTGATGTTGTCTCATATCGTCTAAGTGAAACGACATATGGACTTTCATAGTGTCGTGACATTTAATTGATACGAGATTATTTTTTTTCCTCTTTTTTACGACCGTATTTTGTAAAAATTTAAAAAAAGTCAAAAATTTTCAAAATTTTACATGAATTCTACAATTTGAATCTACATAATTTTGAATAAACGAATTTTTTTTCTTTGGTTTTTTGATATTGTCTCACACTAGTCGAGTAGGGTCCATCGGACCCTGAAAAGACCGAAATCGTGACTTTCAAAGTGTAGGACCTTTTGGGGAAAAAAGAGTCCGTATACACTCTACCAAGTTGTAAATGCATGTACTCTTATCTTCATATCCCTGATTATACAAATATAACTAACAACAAGTCAGTAAGTCAACACAGACTGAGAAACGTTGGGGTACCTGACATCGTGTGGTCCGAAGGGACAGGAAGTGACAGAGGACCTCAGACGAGTTTGAGTGTATGTAACTTAACCACTACGGTAGATTAGTACAGTAGGAAACGACGGTCGAAGAGGACGGGAGTCAGAAAGGGTCTTAGTCCCAGAAAAGGTTATTCAACCGAAAAACGTAACCCACCGGTTTCATAATCTCGAAGTCGAAGTTGTAGTCAGGAAAGTTACTGATAAGTCTCAACTAAAGGAAATACTAACTCACAAAACTATAGGAGTATGACTACTTGAGACCAATTATCTAATAAATTATCAAATAAAATAAACATAATATGTACTGGAATATATGAAAAAAAACTCAGGTCTTTTCAAACCAATATAAGAGTCGTATCCTTACCATCGTTATGAAGAATACCTGTTACGTGAAAGAAAAAAAATTAAAAATAAAATATAACCTCACATCAAAAACTAATTGTTACTACAAAATCAAAGTCCACATGTTGTTTCACTTAAAATTTTTTATCTATGTACATATACATATACATATTGACTTAGTGAAACGATGTCTGGCGAAACGACATCTGTTCTGAAAATTTTGAACAGAAGTTACTGGTGTAAAATTAAACGATTTGTCCTTCGACCCCCTTGATATTTTCAGTAAAATTTTGTTATAATTAACGCAAGTAACAAGGGAGACAGTAGTAGTTATCGGATAGGAACTGTGAGGACCAATCCTGATCTGGGTGTGACTGGGTGTATGTGACCTCTTAGACCCAAACTACCAACAAAGAGAAAGTCCGTTCGAGAACATAACCCTGTCTCTTTATTCGTCTGGGTCTGAGTGGACAGTAGGTTAAGAGAGGAAACAGTAAGAGTAGTAAAAATTTTTCAGTTCTTTTTGTAATAGACTCATAATTCATATATAAACAACTTCGAATAAATACTTTTTCTTTTACAAAATTTGATAATATTCTTATGACTCATTTTACCCCTTTATAATCTTTATCTAAATTGTCATTACAATTAAATATTACAATTATTATACTAACAAATTATAATCTTTATCTAAATTGTCATTACAATTAAATATTACAATTATTATACTAACAAATTATACTAACAAATTATTACATTTATAATAATAATTTTTATCTACTTTATAATTATCTTTATAAAAAGTAAAATATAGTTCGGATTTAAAAAATTTATTTTTACTACCCTCTCTTTCTTCCTTTTCCATGTTCTCTCTTTCTTCCTTTACTTTTTATTTTTCTTTGTCCTCTCCACACTTTGTACTATCTCTCTTCCCCTCCCTCTTAGATTGCCTTTTGATTTCTATATTCTTTCCTCTATTTTTCTACCTACTCCCAAAGGGACCACCAGGTCACCAATTCTGAGGTACGAAGGTGACGTCCCCTGGATCCAAGCTGGGGAACAACCCCTTGATTCTAGGACGTTCGGTTCACCTTACCGTTTTTTTTTTTTCTTTTTTTAATTTATTTTAAATTTTTTTTTAAAAAATTCGGGGTAAGAGAAAGGGTGAATTTTTTTTCTCTCTCTCTCTCTTTCTCTGACTACTTTTATCTCTAAGGATTTGACCATTCCATCTGAAAAACGTGATTACATTCCTTTCCTATTTCTACTGTCTTTAGATAGAAACAGATTTTTCTACGATTTGAGAAAGACGGATTTATTCGACAGGAAACTAAGTCAGAAGGGAGATCGATGGTGAGGTACTAGAAGACTAGAAGAGGTTCGAAGGAAATTCTTCGGACGAGAATGATAGAAGTGGAGGAAAGACACCTAATCGAGAAATTAGGAGAGACTAGACCGAAGACGGTGGTTAAGAGTGGTCTTGGACGAGACTGGTTCCAGTATCGTCGGTGGTTCCAATACTAACCTGGAACGGACGAAGAGCTTGTTACAACTGTGTAGGAACGGAGAATCTTGAAGACTGAACTTAAAATGGATAGACTGGTCGTAGGGGAGTAGGATTTCCACGAAGGAAGTAGGTTAGAACATAAATAAAATTAAAAAACCGGTGTGGTATACCGAACTCCTTAGGATCGAGGGACTGGTCCCTAACTTGGACCCTGAAGACGTCACTTTCGTGTCTCAGGATTGGTGACCTGGTGGTCCCCTAAGAAGTTGGGAAGTGACATCACAAGGAATCTTAAGGTACGTTAAGGATGGTAAGCCGTGGACCCAGTCACCTTTTGGTGGATTGAGTCCTAAAATAGTCGAATATGTAGGAGCCAATCGTACATCGGTAAATACTAGGGTTTGAAGTGTAGAGGTCGACATGTTAATAGGTTCACAAGTGTGGAAACATAGGTCAATGGTTCGGGTAGTAAAGCATACATCGGTTATTTCTTAAGTAATACAAACGTCTCTTTCCTAGAGGGAAAGTCTAAGACATACTAATTTTTTGTTCGGTGGGTAAGTCGTTCCTCGATTTTGGTAATACTCTCTACTCTTTTACGTAAGGTTCAGGGTTGGTTACCTAGTGGTTCCTTCAGGGACGTTACTTTATCAACTCTATAGTCACTGTCTGATAAAAACCCCCCGAGGTTTTAGTGACGTCTACCACTGACGTCGGTACTTTAATTTTCTTCGAACGAGGAACCTTCTTTTCAATGTGAGTCGGAGCTGTCGTATAATTTTTCGTCTCTGTAATGAAACGGTTGTTTCCAGGCAGATCAGTTTCGATAATAAAAAGGTCATCAGTACATACTTACACTCTCAACCTGATATTTCTTTCGACTCGTGGCTTCTTAACTACGAAAACTTGACATCACAACCTCTTCTGAGAACTCTCAGGGAACTTGTCGTTCATCTAGGTTGTTCAGGTAGAATTTCCTTTAGTCAGGACTTGTAAGTAACCTTTCTGACTACGATTTCGACTTTGAGGTTATGAAACCGGTGGACTACACTTCTTGACTGAGGAACCTTTTCTGGGACTACGATCCTTTCTAACTTCCGTTCTCTTCTTCCCCTGCTGTCTCCTACTCTACCGACCTACCGTAGTGGCTGAGATACCTGTACTCAAACTCATTCGAGACCCTCAACCACTACCTGTACCTTCGGACCGTACATGTCAGGTGCCCTGACGTCTCAGACTGTGCTGACTCGTTGACTTGACTTGACTTGACTGAGTCTTTCTCCCAGACTGTATAGGAGTACGGAGTCAGGAGTCTTTATTTATTCCATTCTGAAACATAGTAGCAACAACAAGTCGACACAGGCTGGGGTACCTGACGTCGTTGACATCGCTGAGAAACACTGGGGTACCTAACATCGGACGGTCTGAGAAGACAGGTCCGTTCTTATGACCTCACCCAACGGGAAGGGAAGACGTTCCCTTAGAAGGGTTGGGTCCCTAGTTTGGACGTAGAGGACCCAGAGGACGTAATGGCGACTCGGTCGTGCCTTCGGGGTCCCAGGACTCGTGGTCATGGGTTCAGAGACGGAGTCAGGTATGTTCAGTCAGCACAGACTGAGAGACGCCGGGACACTTAACACGGGAGGTCCGAGGAGACAGGCGCCCTAAGGGGTTCGTTCTGATGACCTCACCCAACGGTAACGGAGGAGGTCCCCTACCAGACCATTCTGATCTACTACGACCCGGAACTTACGGTTCGACACTCGAAAGATCTAACAAGTTCTTTTCTCTTCCGAACCCTCGAGGTGTTCCTTCTGATCTCCCTCGGAACTACTGACGTCAATGTCTCTTCGACCGTCCCTGGACTCCGGACGGAAAGAGACGTCCTCGGAGAAGGAGAGGTCCCAGGGACTACCCCCTGAAGGTCAGAGGGACCGAAGGTCCTACCCCCAAGTCCGACCCTGGTCTCACCTCGTCCCACTGATTACCGTGTTCTAGGTATTGACCAACCCAGACCCGAGTTTAGGACTGAGGTCGTGAATGACCGGCCCTGGCACCGGTTCAATGAGTTGAATATACTTTCGTAGACGACGGAGTACCTGACGTCGGATGGTCCGAGGAGGCAGGCACCCTAAAAGATCCGCTCTCATGACCTTACCCAGTTACCGTTGGGTAAGAGAACGGATCTCTTAGGGTGCCTGTCTCCTCGGACCTACCGATGGCAGGTGCCCCAGTGTTTCTCAGCCTGTACTGACTTCACTGAATCGTACGTGTGTACGTAAGGTGTTACATTGTCTATAGAAATCGACTATATTGATACTCACCAAAAGTCAAAAGAAAAGCACGTGTTTTTTAGTAAGAGTGTTGGTTCGTTTGCAGTGAACAACCAGGACAGTAGTATGGGTCGTGTAGTAAATAGGGACACCTCCTAGTGGTCGAGGAAGTCCGACTACACTAACCTTTACACCTTGACGAAAACCGACGTCAAACGTGGACACCACCAATCTAAGAGTCCCGTCGAAAAAGAAAAATAAGACTTCTTCATGTCAACTAAATGTTAAAACATAATCACATGTTATCCATACGATATGTTATCGACATATCGTTGCGCTAAGTCAATATGTAGTTAGTTGGTAGGAACACAGAGACCTTACTTAAGTTGAACTAGTACCACATACTAGGAAAAATACACAACAACCCAAGCAAACGACTCTAAAACAACTCCTCAAAATGCGGATATAAGTAGTTTCTATAACCGGAGATCAGACGAAAAAACCATCACAGAAATAGACCAAAACCATACTGTCCACCGTCCTTATGTACTTCCTCTTTTCTGTCGAAGAAGTCATTCACCATAACCCTTTTAACCTGACTATGCACATTTTCTTACTTTAATGTTGTAAGGGATTGTGGCGTATGGTTATTTATTTATTTATTATTATTATTGGTGGAGTTTCATTTCTGGATTTAGATTCTACCCTGACAGGCGACCAATTTGGGTCCGCGGGAAAAGGTAGGTGATGGTGGACCTTTCGACGAACGAGGTGTGTAAGAGTGCGTTTGGTGGTCACCTCCCTCTTCAATCTTCACGAATACTTGTCTATTTCTAGAAGGACAGTGGGTATATACAGAGACACAAACCGAACTCGGTGGTTTACTATCTTTGGTTAGGGAAAGTAACGAAGAGTCGAACCGAAGATTTGGATGAAGGGAGGGAGGGAGGGTCACGATTCGTATAAAAATGGAGAATTACATAAAAGAGACACAGTTAATAGTCCCGAAAGTCGCACTAAAAATACCTTCCTTCTCTGTACCTTGACCATGTGCCTTTGCCTGCCTTCCCGACTAACCCCACCCCCGGTCGCTAAGGCACTCTCTCTCTACTGACATCTTCTGTCGTATGTCACCCCCCACACCCCAACGAGAATTAGAAAGTTATCAGGTTTTGTCCGAGATCGGTTAACACATCCAAGGTATAAACGGGCTGTTTGACGAACTAGGGTTAGTACTAAAAGAACAGGAATCCGGAACGACCCGTAAGTGAGTACTCTTACAACTGTTCTCTTCTGTTCGTTCCACTTCCTCCGTAACCTTCGTTCATTCGGTACAAAATCCTTCTTTACTCTTCAGTAGTCATTTTGCGCTAAGTTTTGGTGTAACCTTGGGGGCATGTAGTATCCTAATATTTTACCACATCGGTGAAGACGATCGTGAAGCCGTCAAGAAAGTTGAAAAGCAATTTTTCAATTTGTTACTTAATGAAACGCTGTATCGTTAAAGTATGGGTCCTTAACCACTTTACTTTTAAACAAATTCCGTCTTGTTCTTTTTTTCAAATTCGCACTTTAGGGCAGAGATAGGCAAACCCGGTGACGGGGAGAAACGACACGTAGTGAGCGTACGAGTCAGCAACTCAGCACAGACTGAGACGTCGGGGTCCCTGACACGTAATATTGTAGGTGTAATGCGTAATTGGTCTAGAGGAACTTTCTACGTCCTTACGGACGAACTGACTTTTCTCTTAAAAGAAGACCGTGGTCGTTCCATTCAGGAATCCTCTATTGTAAGGAAGAGTTAGGACACTCCCCAGTACCACTAGGCGAAACCTTCATGTCTATACCCGATACATCTGATAGGTATACGATGAAGCTATATATTGGAAAACAGAGTTTTTACATGTATTGACACGAAACTAGACAATATCCACCTTGTCGGGGGTCTCTAAAGACTTTCTGACAAAGGACCCAATATTAGGAGTCTAATCCAACTTATTTTAAGGGGGGAAGAAAGAACCTAACTGATAACTAATTAAAAAAGTAACTGTCATATACTTAACACTCAAATACAAAATAAGTCCCTGAATGACTCCTGATATCGGACCTGTTGTCGGAGAGTCATCGAGATTCCCCTAATAGACTTCTCCGTCTCCCCGAAGGGTCCACTACGAAGGATCACTATTTCTTGGACGGAGGGTTTCGTCCTGTACGTCCTCTGGACCCAAGCTAGGGACCCAGTCCTTCTAGGGGACCTCCTCCCGTACCTTTGGGTGAGGCCATCAGAACGGACCACTTAGAGTACCTGTCTCCTCGGACTGTCTGATGTCAAGTATCCCAGTGTTTCTTGACCTGTACTGACTTCACTGAATCGTCCGAGTGTACGTGGATTCTCTTAACTTTTGTTCGACTGTATTTTTAAACGTGTGTCTACAAGTATCGTCGTATTAGGCATCATCTGTTTTTCGTCAACCACTACCTGTCCCTCCGGACCGCACGACGCTAAGTACCCCAACGTTTCTCAGCCTGTGTTGACTCGTTGACTTGACTTGACTTGACTTGACTTTTCCTTTTTTTTTTTGGGATAGGTATGTTACCTTATAATAAGTCGTTTTTTTTCTATACGACATGACTATGTATGAACAGATGAATTTCTTTTCACATGTCGATTCTTAACACAAAATAAGTCCCGACATGACTCCTGATGTCGGACCTACTGTGGGAGAGTCATCGAGATTCCCCTAAGAGACTTTTCCGGTTAAACACTAAAGACCGATCCCTCATGTACTTCGGTTCATATGTAGGACTACTTCCACAACTAGTGACCACTAATACTCACTTTACTGTGTCTTGTATGTTCTGTGTGCTCTCTGTCTGTCCTGTGGTGAGACCGGTCTCTTTGTCTTGACCCGTTTGATTAACGGCAAATAATAATATTTCGGGGGGAATCCGTCTTAAGGTCTGACATTCTTATTCGGAAAAGTCATGTCACGTCCACGTATGTACTATAGCATGTCGTTTCCCCTCACTTTAGAGACAGATGACGTCTCAGACGTGTTTCGGGAGTAGAGGAAGAATAGAGTTCTTCCCTTACGAGGGAGCAAACGTTCCCTGGTAATTTGAGTTCCGACACAGGTCTGAGAAACCGTCTTGCGGAGCATACGTTCCTGCGAGTCGGACTCGTGTCTCTGGGCAAACGTCCGTGTAGAGACGATGGGATAATTGGGAAGTAGAGGGGGAAAAAATAAAAGAAAATATTTAACATCGTACCAGACCTAGAAAAGACGAAGTACGAAATCAACAAAGGGAAAGACGGTAGCGACTTTCTGATCTTTTCGTTGTGTTGTATTTTCATTATATTTGTGTCACAAGGGTTTTCATCAGGGTTGATCACTCCTATGTACGGAATTACCTAAGTTTAATAAGTAAGAGAGAACTTCTGGAAAATCGTTTAGTCTAGGACATTACAGTCCATTTCAGGACGATTTTCACCTATTTTAAACAACAAAGCTCAAATATTAGAGACATCACTCTAAAACTACGGGTCAATTCCTAGCAAAATGAAACAGGGTTGGAAGTGAGCACAATTTACCATGTCCACAATATGTTTTGACTCTTCTTAAGGTTAGTGTAAAGTTGTGTGAGGCACATCTATTTTGTCGGTTAACTAGAGGTTCGGTCCTTTGCCACACAACTTCTAACTCGTGCAGCCATCGTTCAACACGTAGGTTTAGAGCGACAACAACGATATTGTTTACTCTCAGGAATACGGTCAGGGTTTATTTTAGTCGACAAACTTAAGGAACCACATTGCGTTCTGGACGATGACGACGACAACGTCAATGACTACGCTGACGATTTTAACTTCGTTACTGGTGTGGTTCGTATGCAGCTCTGGCCACATCGTTTCAGACATGTCGCCAATGATCTACTCTTTGTCGTTTTCTTAGACTGGTACCGGCTCAGTCTAAATATCCATTGGTATGAAGACAGACTCGGAATTGTTAATGATCGTTCTTTAACCTTAATTTCCGAACAGAAAGTTTAAAAAGGGTGGTTCTGACTAAATGTGTAACTTAATTTAATGTTATCAGTGTACTATATCTGGGGTATCATAGTAAGGTCTAGGTTAAGGGTATATTGTTACGTTTTCCTATAAAATGTGTACGGTAACGTCTTATTCTAGATCATTGTACATTTAATTGTACCTTACCTGGACTTCTCAGTGGTGACAGATTTCATATCAAAGGACTGGTCTATCACTCTAATGGTCTTTGGCGGGTATCAAAGGTTTATAGAGGAACTTACACGCCTATAGGAACGTTAACATCAACTCCTCCCTGTTCACGTTTAACGACGGTAAATTGACAAAGTAATGGTAACGGGTAATTTCACGGTAAACGTGCTACGGTGGATTCTCTAAATAGACTGGTAAAAAGAGTCTTAACGGGTACTAGACCTGAGGTTAGATGTTACTACCGGGGTCTTATTAAGTACTGGAATTTCCCAGCTACTGGAGCCGTTGCAAGGGTGAGGTTTCTAAGATCTCTTCCTTGTTTTTTCAATTGCCCTGTATCACTGTACACAAAAGGTAATACTCATAGGTCGCCAAGACAGCTCCATAATTTAGGGGATCACCTTTGTTCGTGTCATTTTCGTCGTTTTACGATTAATAATATGAAATGGGGGGTGCATAATATTCTTACCACTCTTACAAGGAACCACCTGTCTGTTTTCCCCACAGGGGGATATGTATTTCCTTATGGAAGGTGACGTTACCAGTTTAATGATTATAATATAACAACAAATACTACTCTATCAACAAGATAAGAGGGTGTTCGACCGCCCCTTTCTTCCGTCAGAGTAGTCACGTATGGACGTGAAGACCAAGGGGGTCCTTTGACGAGAATGATTACCCCCTAATCCATATATACGGGTTATACATACTAATGAACGGCTATGCGACTAATGGACTGTACAGTGGTGGCGGTAGTACCGTTCGTTTTCTAACCATCCTAAGTCTCCAACAGGGCGGAAGTAATTACAGAAGAGACGAAGGACCCAGTTGGAGAAGTAAACTGGGGTGCATCCTCCACAACGAAGGGAACATGCCCTCCATTCCGAAGAGACGTATCATTCGAGAAGTTTAAAGACTTGTTCCCCTAGTCGGTAACAACTAAAACTAGTTAGAACGACCCCAGGTTTTGGACATTAATAGTTGTCTTTACTTTCGTATGGGAACAGGGTTTATATAATTATTACGACCCTAGGTCGGAAAGAGAAATAGAAATATGGTTTACCCGCATAAGTTCTAGAAGAATAGGAGAAGAAAGGGAACCTTCACGTTGAGACGACGACTATCTAAAGGGGACGAGGTTTGTAAGTTTTTTAAATCCCATTCATCTCAAAATAAGTCTTACAAAAATCCAAAGTATTTAGAGAGAACAAGGGGGAAAAAATAAAAAAATTCTATCAGTGCGTTCCATACTAATCGAGAAAATTATTATCGAACGGGAACTGATAATAGTCCTTATGGTTTTCATACTCAATATACCATAACTCTATTTTTCACTCGATTAAAACGCCTAACCATTCGTCCACGTAATAGTCAAAAATTAAATTAACCATTAGAGTATTGACGTTTTGTTCGATTGTTTACTCATTAATATAGCAGTCGGAAAAATCTTACATTACGCCACCGGGTAACTTTTACACACGTTCATAGATATCATACTGCGTGTGTAAAAACAACAGGTTTCTTTCTTTACATTTAATGTAGATAAACGGTATAGACTAAACGAACGTCAGAAAAATACAACTGTCGACCACCCCATTTACCATTTCGTTGTCCACGTGTATACCTTGTTCTTGCTTGTTATAAAACTCGAACAAAAACTCATTATCGTACTCTAAAAACATTGGGAAACCTCAACCATACAACATTCTCTACAAAAGCAAGACGACGAAAATATCCTATTTCATTTCGTAGTTAACATCGTAAAAGCTCACTATTCCCAGGTCCTTCCCGTCTTACACGTGCCTACATTCATTTCTTTTAATTGAGACTTGCAACATTCTCATTAACAACATGAACCATTTTGTTAAATAGTTATCGACAAAATTCCCAGTCACCTTCCCTCTGTACCCCTTCGACATCCGTTCTCTCTTGTCGTATAGCTCTTAGACTTTGTTACAATTATCCTTCAACCCCTTTTAGAACGTTTTGATTCATCTATCGGGTGTTAAATCGTCCGACATGTCTTCTTTTACTCACCCCCTCTTGGAACCTTAAAACCCCCCAGGTTATAGGTCGTCATAAAAATAAACGTAGACATTTTTATCACCCAGGAAATTGACCTTGTAGACTTTAACCCCTTACTCTATAGTATCACAATCAAGCCTCTTTTAGTTAGTTAAATCTACTACCTATTACTAATCTTTTGCTTGGTCCTATACTTTGTTCTCTTTAAACGGTCAAAAGTAATTTAACATTTGTAGCTCTATAAACTCGTCAACAATTGACTCATTGTTAGACCACACCAAATGTAGAACTATTAACATTTTATGCTATCGCTGGAAAAACATATTCCTTCCGATTAAATAGGTATATATATCAGTTAAAAAACCTTTCTGACAATCCATTTTTTTTGGTAAAATAATTAGAAAAAAAAACTTGTTAATGTGGTCTACCCCTTATTCCCCATACTTTATACTATTTTCTTTATCCAACTCTACGTACATTCATTCAGTTTTTTGGCAGTAAATCAGCAACAAATTGTTTAACTTCAAGGACATTTCGGTTACCCCAATTCCAGGTCCCCGATAGATTTCGACATAAAGGAAAATTTCATCTTTTGTTTACAGCATTGACTATTCATCCTTAGAGTTCATCGGTTAATTATAGAGAGTTATTAAAAACGTTTAGTAAATTCCAAAACTCTACCAGAGAAGATTAAACATTGAAAACCCCGAATTGAGATACAAAATTATAACAGAGATTTATACTTTATCCTTTCAGGAAAACTTAAAAAACCCCCCCGATAACGTTTAACATATCAGAATTTCGGAGAACATGAAAATTTTTCTTAAGTAGTGAAAGTCGTTATGATCCTCGACGGTTATTCTCTAGTAGATATATTACTATATCTTATATTAATCCCATAAAAACTGCCTCTCTAACATTTCTCGCTCGGTGTTTAAAAACTGTACTCCATCCTGATAAATAGTAAAGAACACCATCCTGACAGGTAGCTATTGCGAATTGTCCAACTCGTACTAATTCTTGTCCTTGACATTTTCGTTTAAATAAAAATAGAACGTTAACATCCCCTTACCATTTTTTTTGTCAGAAATTCTAGATTGTGGTAATTCCTGGTTAAAACTCCTTATTCTCGACCTCTCCCCTCAGGGTTAACGTTACGAGGGTATCCAAATCATGTAAATAATTGAAAAACATTTAGTCAATTGTAAAAGGTAAAAGGTCTAAAAAAAAAAATTATTGTTTTTGTCCTCTTAAGGTCCCACTCCATCTCCCGAGATATACTGGTTCAACCTCAACGAAAACATGATGAACAAGATTACGGAGCTCGAAGTAAACACCATTACCGGTGACGAGTCGGGTAAATCCTCATAATCAATTGGTAAAATTACCCTCACGAGCTCCTTAAACTCGTGACCGGTGATCAAAAAGCTACCTTACCAATGTCTTCGGGGGTTTCCTCTCTCCTCTAGAGAGGGGGTATATAATTATCCATATAAATATTATATTTTCCATTGTTTGTGACTAGAAAGTAATACCTCAACTGTAACGTTCCCTACCCATGAGAAAATTTGTAGACGTTACCTCGGGTTAGGACAGTCGTAATTTCCCGAAAAAAGGAAAAAGGTTAGAACCCCGGTAACGACTCTTCTTTACTAACTTTGTAGACGGGGACATAGATGATCAGGGAGTTTCAACAAAAAAACATATTAGTTTCTCTCTTGTCCCGCTCTTAGAAATCATTCGTAAAAGGTTTTATATACAGCAGGTCATGAAGGTTTAGGAGGACAAGCAAGTAATCCTTCTCGGTTTTTCCCCACTATTCCATCCTCTTCATAAACTCGTTATGCAAGGGGTCGATTATTACTTTCACACCATCTTCATCTCCGGTATTAATTTTAAAGGGGTTGTATCAGTCTCAGATAATGGGGTCCTTAATACCAATTCGGAGAGTTTCGGCGCGACGATGCCGGATTATAGTTCGGTTTTCACGGAAATCCGTCACCAGGTTTATGTAAACAAAAATTAAACATTTACGGAGGGGGACCACTGTTTTCTTGTAAGAGTCGATCGCCGTTTAGTCGTCGTCGTGAGGGACTTCATCGTCTGTCGTTCAGGCTTTAGTAGTAGACTCCAGGAAAATTGCCCCGTAGCTGAGCATTACCAACGACCCTCCCTTGTCCCAACCCCGTGTACCTTACCCTCCTCCCGTTCCTCCTCTTCAGGGGCCATAACAAGGACCCGGGGTTCCTGAGTCCGGGCGTCTTGTCAAAGGGGCCACAGCCCAACGGGTAAAACAGACAAAATCTAAACGTAAGTAATCAGGTTACTTTAGGGGAGGACGTGGCTGCCGTTTCAGGTCCTCCTCGGAATAAGAAAAATCGTTCCCTAGACAGAAATGGTCGAAAATTAAAAACTGTGAGAAAAAAGTATACTGGTCCAAAAGGTGTTACTTTCGTCAATGGAGGGAAACCACCAGAGTATCGGAACCGGTTCCGGCATCGTTTCTGTAATCGGACCACGAGTCAAGGAGGATGAGGGCTCGTTCGAGATTATATAAGTCGATATCTACGTGGGACAGGGAAATTTCCAGGGTCATATGCGAACGTAAGTCCTAAACGTAAAAATTTACGGTTTCAAACACTATTATAGGGACTCTAAAGTAGGGAGAGATGTCGGGTAAGATATCGATGGGAGTTAGAACGATCTTTTAGTCATATACCGAGTAATCCCGGAACGTAACAAAATTGTTTCCTCCCGACCCGAACCGGTCATCCGTGGTGTGCCGCGGTACGAGCATCTTTCTGAACCGCCTGAACAACATTCAGGACTAGTCTTATAACTCGGACAAGAGAATTTCGGGCTATAACCGGGAGAGGGTAATTAAACAGAAGTTCTCCTGGTCCCCCTAAAACAGGGAGTAATTAGACTCGAACGAAAGATCGAAGAAAGAGGGTCGTCGATGCTTCAACGTTGGTAACTCTTGGGAGGTTCTATCGAACCCGTTACCTAAGGGTTAGATTGCCTTCCTAATCAAACGGAAAAGGGTTACTAAGGTCGTATCGGTTTTGTTTCCCTCTAACTCCTGGCATGACGCGATGACGTCGAAATTCTAGAAATTTTTGAAATATAAGGTTTCCTCGTATAACTTGTAAATAGTGTAACGGTAGGACGACAGAGACCTACCCTTTGTTAACACCCCCTAGTTATTTGGGTGGTCCCCCTCGTCTGTTCAGTAGTAGTACTTCGTATCTGTTTCCTTTCCTCTTGGCTGTTACAAGGGACGGGTGTAGCCCGCTAATTGGCGTCACCCCTCTTCTCTTCGTGTTCCTCCTCGTCTCCCACATCTAAAAAAAAGGAGAAATGCCCTAAAGGTGGTGAGGACTTTATCTACCCAGTAAAGAAATTAGAGAAACGGCAGGAGACTGTTTTGGCTTCTTCGGAGGCTTAGACTAAAACTTGATAGGCTACAAAGTGGTGAGTGTCCTCCTCCGAGTAAACATAGGAACGGGAGTCCGTTACGTCTTCGGGGTAATTACAGACTGTATAGGAGTATTTAATAAAGAGGGGAGGAACTTCGTAATCTAAATCAAAGTAATAGTCATCTCTCATTTCAGTTTCGCACACAATATCGTGATGTATTTCAGGTGTCAAAATTTCCCTAGTGTAATGGGAAGACTACAACGAAAGAGTTAAGAAAAACTTAATAAAAGGTAAGGAAGTTAAATTGACATTGAATCAAACTATAACTTTGGTTACTGTCATAAAGAGGTGGTTCGCTTTCTCGAGTGAGTTGGCTGCTCAACTCCGGAATTGTGGATACCTCACCTCTTCAGGAACCTGATTGAGGTACATAACACGGGCATTACTACTACTCCTTAAGGGGTACTAAAAAAATTCAAAGGGAGGTGATCCCACTCCTTAAGGGGTATTAAAAGGCTTTCCAGGGGACGATACCTAAATTTTAGGGGGGCCCCACTGAGTGGGAAAGCCAAAGTGAGTTCGGGGCGCAACCCGCGGTCTACATCTAGTGACCACTAATACTCACTTTACTGTGTCTTGTATGTTCTGTGTGCTCTCTGTCTGTCCTGTGGTGAGACCGGTCTCCTTGTCTTGACCCGTTTGATTAACGGCAAATAATAATATTTCGGGGGGAATCCGTCTTAAGGTCTGACATTCTTATTCGGAAAAGTCATGTCACGTCCACGTATGTACTATAGTATGTCGTTTCCCCTCACTTTAGAGACAGATGACGTCTCAGACGTGTTTCGGGAGTAGAGGAAGAATAGAGTTCTTCCCTTACGAGGGAGCAAACGTTCCCTGGTAATTTGAGTTCCGACTCAGGTCTGAGAAACCGTCTTGCGGAGCATACGTTCCTGCGAGTCGGACTCGTCTCTCTGGGTAAACGTCCGTGTAGAGACGATGGGATAATTGGGAAGTCTTCCAATTGACGATCAGTTTTTCTTGTGGATAGAGTTCAATTACTGAAATCCCAAAAAGGTGACATATGCTTCTACGTTCTGATACCCCAATAATTGTAAAAAGGACTCTATATGTAGATTCATGGATTCCCCGGACGAACAGATGTCGTGTCCCATGGAGTGGACAATAGTAGACTTAAAGGTGAGTCTCACGGGTCACTCGAGACGTCACCTAATNCTCTTAACTTTTGTTCGACTGTATTTTTAAACGTGTGTCTACAAGTATCGTCGTATTAGGCATCATCTGTTTTTCGTCAACCACTACCTGTCCCTCCGGACCGCACGATGCTAAGTACCCCAACGTTTCTCAGCCTGTGTTGACTCGTTGACTTGACTTGACTTGACTTTTCCTTTTTTTTTTTGGGATAGGTATGTTACCTTATAATAAGTCGTTTTTTTTCTATACGACATGACTATGTATGAACAGATGAATTTCTTTTCACATGTCGATTCTTAACACAAAATAAGTCCCGACATGACTCCTGATGTCGGACCTACTGTGGGAGAGTCATCGAGATTCCCCTAAGAGACTTTTCCGGTTAAACACTAAAGACCGATCCCTCATGTACTTCGGTTCATATGTAGGACTACTTCCACAACTAGTGACCACTAATACTCACTTTACTGTGTCTTGTATGTTCTGTGTGCTCTCTGTCTGTCCTGTGGTGAGACCGGTCTCTTTGTCTTGACCCGTTTGATTAACGGCAAATAATAATATTTCGGGGGGAATCCCTCTTAAGGTCTGACATTCTTATTCGGAAAAGTCATGTCACGTCCACGTATGTACTATAGCATGTCGTTTCCCCTCACTTTAGAGACAGATGACGTCTCAGACGTGTTTCGGGAGTAGAGGAAGAATAGAGTTCTTCCCTTACGAGGGAGCAAACGTTCCCTGGTAATTTGAGTTCCGACTCAGGTCTGAGAAACCGTCTTGCGGAGCATACGTTCCTGCGAGTCGGACTCGTCTCTCTGGGCAAACGTCCGTGTAGAGACGATGGGATAATTGGGAAGTCTTCCAATTGACGATCAGTTTTTCTTGTGGATAGAGTTCAATTACTGAAATCCCAAAAAGGTGACATATGCTTCTACGTTCTGATACCCCAATAATTGTAAAAAGGACTCTATATGTAGATTCATGGATTCCCCGGACGAACAGATGTCGTGTCCCATGGAGTGGACAATAGTAGACTTAAAGGTGAGTCTCACGGGTCACTCGAGACGTCACCTAATGTTGAATTGAGAACTCTTTGGTCCCCCACTCGTTACGAGAGACAAGAGACAATTGTACGGTGTCGAACCCCCTTGTCACTCGTTTACTTCTTGATATCTCTTTACCATTCACGAAAGTTTACAGTCGACACGGAAGTAGAAGCCCAAAAGAAGAAAGAGTTTCCCTCAAACTCTACCTGTACATGTGTGACGATATAATTTTTACCTATCGGTCGTTCCTAGATGACACATCGTGTCCCTTGAGACGAGTTACAATACACCGTCGGACCTACCTCCGCTCACTCTCCCTCTTATTTTCTTTCACTTTCGACGAGTCAGTACAGGCTGAGAAACACTGTGTTACTTGACATGTCAGGTACCCTAAGAGGTCCGGTCTTATGACCTCACCCATCGGTAAGGGAAGAGGTCCCCTAGAAGTGTTGGGTCCCTAGTTTGGGTCCAGAGGGTGTAACGTCCGCCTAAGAAATGGGGGACTCGGTGGTCCCTTCAGGAACTCCCTCTTACCTATGTCCAGTTACATACCGACTCGGGGAAACGACAAGTGGATTTTGATAGTGTTGTAACACAAAAATCATATGTCAAAGGAAATAAGACAAAAGAAAAAGGAAGCCAGTCAAAACCGTCGTGCTCCGGGAGAGACGACACGCTCCCGAGAGAGATCAACACCGCCTGCCCCGGAAGAGGAGAACGGCGTGCGTCCGAGTCATCCACACTGCGTACCCGAATCCACTGGACTCCGTACACCTTGGAAGGACCTGTTCCCTAGTTTGGGTATAGGGGACATGACCGTCCGTCTAAGGATTGGTGACCTGGTGCACCCTTCAGGATAGTGTTGTAACAATTAGCTGTTATGGGGTTACGTTTTATTTTTCAAATTTTTTTCTTTTTTGTTGGAAAGATTTCTGACCTTTTAAGTTCTCTTATTATCATAAAGTATTGTACGTTTTCGATATACTTTAAGTTTGTGTTATAACATTTCGTTAATATGAGGGTAAATTTTTTTAATTTTTAGATTTTTTTTTGATACACTTGAAATCCTGTGTTGGTGCGAGTAAGGAAATGGATAAAAGACACCGACGGAAAAACGATGTTTACCGTGGACTTATCAACATTCGAGTTTGACTTCTTTCATCCCTTTTGGCGCTCTGGTAAGTCCATACTGGATTTAGTTTAGGGAATACTAATATGTCACCTTCACTCTTTATCTAAATTCCCAGATCTAGACTATCTGTCTCACGGACTACTTGATACCTCACTCCAAGCACTGTAACATGTCCTCTGTCCCTCGTTCTGGTAGGGGTACCTTTTCTTTACGTTTTTTGGTTTTACCGACAGACCCCTCCGGAATGTTTATCGACACTTTTCTTCTCTCCACTTTTCGTTTCCTCTTTTCCTTTCTATATTCGTAGACTTACGTCTCAAGGTTTCTTATCGTTCTTCTCTATTCTTTCGGAAGAAGTCGCTAGTTACGTTTCTTTATCTCCTTTTGTTGTCTTACCCTTTCTGATCTCTAGAGAAGTTCTTTTAATCTCTATGGTTCCCTTGTAAAGTACGTTTCTACCCGAGCTATTTCCTGTCTTTATCAGACCTGGATTGTCTTCGTCTTTTATAATCTTCTTCACCGTTCTTATGTGTCTTCTTGACATGTTTTTTCTAGAAATGATGGGTCTATTAGTACTACTACACTAGTGATTAGATCTCGGTCTGTAGAACCTTACACTTCAGTTCACCCGGAATCTTTCGTAGTGATGCTTGTTTCGCTCTCCTCCATTACCTTAAGGTCAACTCGACAAAGTTTAGGACTTTCTACTACAACACTTTCAGGACGTGAGTTATACGGTCGTGTAAACCTTTTGAGTCGTCATCGGTGTCCTGACCTTTTCCAGTCAGAAGTAAGGTCAGGGTTTCTTTCCGTTACGGTTTCTTCCGAGTTTGATTGTGTGTTAACGTGAGTAGAGTGTACGATCATTTCATTACGAGTTTTAAGAGGTTCGGTGCGAAGTCATTATGTACATGGCACTTGAGGGACTACAATTTCGACCAAAATCTTTTCCGTCTCCTTGGTCTCTAGTTTAACGGTTGTAGACGACCTAGTACCTTTTTCGTTCTCTCAAGGTCTTTTTGTAGATAAAGACGAAATAACTGATACGGTTTCGGAAACTGACACACCTAGTGTTATTTGACACCTTTTAAGACTCTCTCTACCCTTATGGTCTGGTGGACTGGACGGAGAACTCTTTACACATACGTCCGGTCCTTCGGTGTCAATCTTGAACTGTACCTTGTTGTCTGACCAAGGTTTATCCTTTTCCTCATGTAGTTCCGACATATAACAGTGGGACGAATAAATTGAATATACGTCTCATGTAGTACTCTTTGCGACCTGACCTTCTTTGTGTTCGACCTTAGTTCTAACGACCCTCTTTGTAGTTATTGGAGTCTATACGTCTACTGTGGTGGGAATACCGTCTTTCACTTCTCCTCGATTTTTCGGAGAACTACTTTCACTTTCACCTCTCACTTTTTCAACCGAATTTCGAGTTGTAAGTCTTTTGCTTCTAGTATCGTAGGTCAAGGTAGTGAAGTAACCTTTATCTACCCCTTTATCACCTTTGTCACAGTCTGAAATAAAAAAACCCGAGGTTTTAGTGACGTCTACCACTGACGTCGGTACTTTAATTTTCTGCGAATGAGGAACCTTCTTTTCAATACTGGTTTGATCTATCGTATAAGTTTTCGTCTCTCCAATGAAACGGCTGATTCCAAGCAGATCAGTTCCCATACCAAAAAGGTCACCAGTACATACCTACACTCTCAACCTGACACTTCTTCCGACTCGCGACTTCTTAACTACTAAAACTTGACACCACAACCTCTTCTGAGAACTCTCAGGGAACCTGACGTTCCTCTAGGTTGGTCAGGTAAGACTTCCTCTAGTCGGGACCCTAAAGAAACCTTCCTTACTACGATTTCGACTTTAAGGTCATGAAACCGATGGTGTACGCTTCTCAACTGAGTAACCTTTTCTGACACTACGACCCTCCCTAACCCCCGTCCTCTTCTCCCCCTGTTGTCTCCTACACTACCGACCTACCGTAGTGACTGAGCTACTTACACTCAGACTCACTTGAGGCCCTCTAGTCCCTCCGGACCGCTCGACGTTAAGTACCCCAGCGTTTCTCAGCCTGTACTGACTCACTGACTTGACTTGACTTCTCTTGAATACTGAATATTTTGGATTTTATAAATGAGAGACCAGGAATGTCTCTTGTGCCTAGACAAGAACGAGGTTAATTGTTGAAAACCTAACCTCTCGTCATGACACTTGAAACCTCTGTCTAACAGACCCACCTTTAGATGATGGTAGCAAAACCCTTGAATGGTGTGAAGAACTCAGAAATCAAGGGAGTAGATAATTTACCCTTATTATCGTGGAGGGAGTGTTCGACACTCTTATTTTTCTATGTCACCTATGTTCCCATGACGGAAACTATACACGATGAATACTACCAATGACCGATGGAGTGTCTTTCCATAGTTACGACTGTCGTCTGTGTCGGGGTTTCCACCCTATGTGACAGCACTGTAAATTGTGGAAACGATTACTTTACGTGGAAACCCACTTTATAAATCTGCAGTTCGTACCCACCTACTTTTTGCCCATGAGTCACACGGTCTTAATCTAGTGTATACGTGAGACGACGAAAATTTTTTAACGAATAAATAAAAATTTAATAAATAAATAAACCGACGAGACCCAGAATCAACATCGTAGACCCTAGATTAAGGAACTGGTCCCTATCTTGGGTCAGAGGGACGAAACCTCCGGTAACCTGGTGGTCCCTTCAAGGACGTAAGACGAAGAATAAGATTTCTATTAAGATGGCGAGTCTTAATAGAGGTCAGAAGGCAAGAAACGTCTACCTGAAAGAGACCAAGAGGTAGTACACTGACTTCTACCTATGGGGTTTCGTCGACTCAAAGTATAATGTCAAGATTAGTGTGAGTTGCTTAATCAGAGATTTTAGGTTATTGTTTTACGGCCCTTTCTCTTAAAATAACTGAGTTGAGTCACCGTTCACAAGTGGTGACTGGGTCAGTTGAGTCTGGTCTCCTTTCAGAATCCTACAGGTATACCAAACGTGGGAGCTCCTCTACATAGATAATTATGTGGGTAAGAGGACGGGTCGGACACCGTACATAAGACACTTATGTTTTCGTTCGATACCGGTAGGTCTCTGGTAATAGTCCATTATTGAGTTTTTCACGTTTTCCGACGTTTATTCTTTTTCTCAAATAACTCTTAGGATTCTTAACGTAAAACCCTCCGTTGGTAAACTTACCGGTAAGTCTACACGAGACCTCCCCCGCCCCGTTGTCTGTTATCACCCCCTAATATTTCCGTTGTCTCTGTAAGATCTCTTCTTTGTTTCCAATAACAATGTCTTGATACTAACCACGACCGTCCGTAAGTCAGTGAACGACCCTCGTTTAACCAACAATTCGACACGAGAGATTCCTCTTTTCTTCTTTTCAAGATCCACCAGAGTCCTATAGACCCAAGTTTCAAATACTACAACCCAAATCGTCACCTACACACATTCAAGACCTAGGGAGACTGTATTAGATGAGGTAAAAAAAAAAATTCGGTGACTATGAATTCTCTAAACACAATGTTGTGGATCGGGTGACTTGATTAGGTAGTAAATACCTCGAGAAGTGTGAAGATAAAAAAATTCGGAACCTTCTGAGGGGGAGGAGGAAGTCAAGGACGGAGGTCTTGTACGTCTTAGTGTTTAAGTCGGAAAGGGTCTGGGACGGAAAAATTCGTCGGTTAGTTACACTGACGGTTAATCCTGGACTTTTCCCTCTTTCATGGGAACCTGGATCGATACGGGTGATTAGAAGTAGGGTTAAACCAAAGTTTCTTATGTAGGAACCCCGAAGATCGTCACTTCCTACTCCTCAGACTTCTGTCTCGTTCAGACTCCGACGAAGAGTACCCCCTAGGTGTAAGTCTAGTCCCT
Source organism: Capra ibex (assembly GCA_006410555.1). Classification (NCBI taxonomy): domain Eukaryota; kingdom Metazoa; phylum Chordata; class Mammalia; order Artiodactyla; family Bovidae; genus Capra; species Capra ibex. The sequence continues at coordinate 1,974,773 of SJYO01050144.1, read as the reverse complement.
CAGAACCTCCGACGGCACCAACGTTAAATCCCTAAGGCTTTAATCGAAGTAGGTAGTGTAGTCCCGTTGTCGACCCCGGGACTGAAATCTTGAACAACGTCTCTCCGCTCAGTACTGTCGTAAATATAAGGTGTTATTGTAACCCTAATTTCTCGAAGTACCCTCATGTGTCAACCGATGTTGGGACCGCAGGCATCCTTTCGCACGGTAGACCTCTCCTCGTCTCTTCTGTTCATTCTGGGGTCTTGGATCCTGTGTCGGGGTACCCACACCCCGAGTCGTATAGGACTCCCATGACGAGTCATTTATAAGGACTTACTTCGCGTCCTAATTACGTAGTTGGTTGATTAGTTCTTACTCCTCCGTTATCGTGTAAAGTACCTCCTCCTGAGTATGAGTCATCTCTCTTACAGTCGGTAGACCCTGACTCTCTGACCTCCATCCCGGGGGACCACCCGAGAGGACCCTACCGAAACGTTCGAGACATACGTTCGTACGTACGAGTCGGCGAAGTCAGCACAGACTGAGACGCTACGGTCCCTGACATCGGGCGGTCCACGGAGACAGATACCCTAAGAGGTCCGTTCTTATGACCTCTGTACGGGAGGAGGTCCCCTAGAAAGGCTGGGTCCCTTCTCAGAGGACGTACCGTCCGCCTAAGAAACGGTCGACTCGATGGGTTCGAGACATATAATCTCACGTTAGGTAGGGGGGTGTTCTCTTCCGTCTTCCCTACTTATCTTTGACAGGAGAGGCGGAACGGTCAAAAAGGGGTCATATACAGGGATCAAGGGGGTTTGGGGTAGGGTCAGTCCAGGGTGAGTCGGATCAAGGTCAATGGAAGTCCTCGATTTGAGGGACGAAAGAGGGAGAGAAGGAAGGAGGAGGGAGGGAGTCAGCGGGGAGGGAGAGAGGAGGGAGGGAGAGAGGAGGGAGGGAGAGAGGAGGGAGGGAGAGCGGAGGGAGGGAGAGAGGGAGGATGCGAGAAGAGAGGGGAGAGGAGGAGGAGGGAATTTCCAGGGGTAAGGTCAATTCCCGGTCACCGTCGGGTCATGGTCTTGCTCCCCTATTACAAAGTGACGACGACGACGACGACGCAGCGAAGTCAGCACAGGCGGAGACACGCTGGGGTGTCTCGCGTCGGGTGGCCCGAGGCGGCAGGGACCCTAAGAGGTCCGTTCTTGTGACCTCACCCAACGGTAAAGGAAGAGGTTACGTACTTTCACTTTTTGTTTTCACTTCACCGAGTCAGCACGGGCTGAGAATCGCTGGGGTACCTGACGTCGGATGGTCCGAGTTGGGGAAAGATACACCGAGGACGAGGGTCCCAAGGACGCCCTGGTGAAGGGGCTCCGGGTGTCGGTGGGGCTGAACACGAACCCCAGGTCCATGAGTGTCCCAGGGTACCTCCCAAGTATGATGGGGGACGCGGGGAAAGGACCTTGTGGGTGACAGTCAGGGATCGGAGGTCGTTTCAAGTGGGGCTCTGGAACGTCCGTGGTGGATGGAAGCATCTAGAAGGAGTCTTTCGTGACGACCGGCAGAACTCAGACCGTCCACGGAGGGGGTCTGTGCGTCTGGGGCGACCACAACTGAGACAGTGTGACCTTTGTGAGATCTCGACCTTTCAGTTTGGTTGTATTATTCCAAGAAGGCCCGGTCGGAGGGCCGTCGAGTCCTCCCTCGCGTGGATACTGGGTCCCCGCGGACCTGCGACTGCCAAAGGGAGGAGGACTACTTACAAGACCTCCGTCCACTAAAGAGGGACGAACCGAAGGTGGACCCGCCGCCGTACGCACGGGGGTCCGTGTTCTGGACGTGGGCTCGTGTCTCTCGAGGGGGGCAGAAGGGTCCCTGGGCGCCGCGGCGACCTCCTTCCCGTTCAGGAAGTGACGCCGAGGCGCGTAGGGTGAACGGTCGACTAATAGTGGGGTTGGGGTCCCCCGCGGTGACTTCTGCAAGGCACACTTACGGTAGACGGCCTCGCCGCGCGTCTACTCCCGACGTCACTCCTCAGTCGTGGCGGGTGAGGGGAGGAATAACGTCTCGGGGGGTAGGAGGTGGGAAGGACAAGTAGACTTCTCTGTTGAGTCTCTTTGGGTCCTGAGTCGGATTTTTCCCCGTCCCTTCCCTCTCTGTCCTGTCCACCCCCCTCCCCCAACCCTTCTTTTTCTCTAGTCCTTTCTCACTCCGTTCTATACCCCTTAGCCTTTCGTCTCCTTCCCTCTCTTTCTTCTCCCCCTCCCTCCTCTCCTCCCCCTACCTCCCTCTCCTCTCCCCTCCTCCCTTTCCTCCCCCTCTCCCTCTCCTCCCCTCACTCCTCCCCCTCCCTCTCTCCTCCTTCCTCTTCCCTCTCCTCTCCCCTCCCTTTCCTCTCCACCTCCTCCCTGTCTCCCACTAACTGTCCCCCTCCCTCTCTCGGCTCCTTCCCATCCCTCCCTCTGGTCCTGTGCCTCTCTCCCTCCCTAGACGGCGTGTTTGCGTACGCGGACCCCAGTGTCGAGAAGTGAGGGAGGAGACCAGGGGCTCAATAAATGGTTTGTCACTCGAGGACGGTCACTCTCCGCGATAAGATCCACAACCTTTATCCCACGACTTCCCTCGTGGCTTTGTAGGTAAGGCGGACGATTCAGCGAAGTCAGCACAGGCTGAGACACGCTGGGGTATCTGCCGTCGGGTGGTCCGAGGGAGCAGGGACCCTAAGAGGTCCGTTCTTGTGACCTCACGCAACGGTACAGGAAGAGGTTACGTACCTTCACTTTTCACTTTCACTTCAGTGACTCAACACAGGCTGAGAATCGCTGGGGTGCCTGACGTCGGGTGGTCCGAGGAGACAGGTACCCTAAGAGGTCCGTTCTCATGACCTCACCCCACGGTAACGGAAGGCGGATAGTTTATGACTTGTTTATTTAACCCCTTTACTGACTGTTACTTCTTTCCAATAAAGCCAGGACCACTGAGTACTCCTGTTACCCTTCCTTCTCGTACGTCCCCACTCGCTCTCCTCCGACACCCCTCCGTCTCTCGAAAGAGTCGCCACGGAACTCGAGTTTGGACTTAGAAAAAATACGATTGGTGATTTTGTCGACCGTCATCGACCGTTTGACCAAGGTCCTTCTACGAGCGCGTTCACGTGTCTTTCAAAGACTCGACGTTAATCTAACCGGTCAAACTCTTTGTCTTCGTAGTCGTGTCCGTTTCACCTTTTCCCGCCCTCATCACATTTTGTTCTGACTTCTCCAACTATCCCCAGTCTGGTGTCGTGACTAGACGAATCTGGACGCGACGACACCACCATAAGTACCTGATACACACCGACAACTCGGACACTTTACGGTCATCAGGTTTATCTACCCGACATTCAGTTAAAGATTGTGAATCGTGTGTGTGTGTATGTTTAGCAAATTTAACGAGTAGTCACTGAAACTACAACTAATGTACGACTTTACTATCAGCACAGGCTGAGAAACACTGGAGTACCTGACATCGGGTGGTCAGAGGAGACAGGTACCCTAAGAGGTCCGTTCTTATGACCTCACCCACCGGTAAGGGAGGAAGACCCCTAGAAGGGTTGGGTCCCTAACTTGGACGTAGAGGACGCCGAGGACTTAACGTCTTAAGAAATGGTGACTCGGTGGTCCCTTCGGGTTACCAAATCTATATAACCCAATTTATTTCACATATCAGTTACATACCGTTTTGGTTATGTCATAACATTTCACTTTATTTATTTATTTCACATATAATTTCAATTAAAATGTGTAAAGACTCAAAAAATTATACGGATGACCTTCTCACTTTTACTGCAGACGTCGAACCGAACGTAGAAGAAACCTGGCAGTAAATCCGGTAGCATTCTTGACTCTAGCATAAGTTTAAACCTTTTCCGGTAGTCTCCGAAAAAGTTATCCGCCACTGTAACTGATCGAAAAACGTACATGTGAGACCGTCGAGACGTCTGTTATCCGAAATTTCCTCTCTCATTGTCTCCGGGTCCTGTCCCGACCACCTTTGACCTTCAACCCTTCCTTCGGTGTTCAGTTGACGCAGGTCCGTTTTTACACTCTTAAATATCCAGTCCATATGACTTTATCCTGAAGGGTCCACCACGATCACCATTTCTTGGGTGGACGATTATGTCCTCTACGTCCTCTGGGCCCAAGCTAGGGACGCACCCCTTCTAGGGGACCTCCTGTCGTACCGGTGGGTGAGGTGATAAGAACGGACCTCTTAGGCGTTCCTGTCTCCTCGGACCGTCCGGCGTCAGGTATCCCAGTGTTACTCAGTCTGGACTGACTTCACTGATTCGAACGTGTGTATTCGCTCCACACATACACCCTTTGTCCTTGATCCTTTGCACGTTGTCTCGTTTATCTTCCAGTGACGTTCCGCGAAGAGTGCGAAAGGAGAAATACACAGTAAATTTTGATATGTAAATACAAAAATGAATGTGTAAAAATAAAACGTTTTTTGTAAGGTTTTAAAGTTTTTATTACTTGAAACTTTTTAAGTGTGAGTTATTTTTCTTGACTCGAGAGTTAAGGTGAAGGAGATTAGAACTACTACTGACATTGGACTCGTCAGACAGAACAGTTGTAAGTGGCAGTGGGGACCTAGACACTATAGGAACTCGTGTACTTTGGGATGACCTCTATGTTTAGACGAACTCTTAAAGTCGCTGAGAACTTTCAATATCAGTAAAATACTCTTGATACGGGAACCTACTAAAGTATACTCGGCGACGTTGTTTCCGGAGTGCACAGTGACCGACTTCGTCCACGTTAAGGAGAACGAGTTGGGTGTCGGGAGTCGGAGGTGGACGTGTGCGACTCCGTCGGGGACGCCGTGAACACTGAGACTGTGTGAGTAGTACGTGGAGCCCGTCGAGTTTGTCACCTCTCGTTTACGGGGACCCTCATGGGAAGAGGGTTCTTGTCTACCCCATAACCACCTACTTATGCGGTTGGAGGGAGGGTACTCAACCTAGGGGATGTGACGGGAGGTGTTAAAGGTCGTCCTACCCGAGGTAAACAAGTGGTACTACAGGTCGAATAAGTAAAGAAACGCACAAAGGTCGACCGTGATCATCATTTTTTGGGCGGACGGTTACGTTCTCTGTATTCTCTACACCCAAGCTAGGGACCCAACCCTTCTAGGGACCCTCCTCCCGTACCGTTGGGTGAGGTCATAAGAACGGACCTCTTAGGGTACCTGTCTCCTCGGACCGCCCGATGTCAGGTATCCCAGTGTCGCTCAACCTGTGTTGACTTTGTTGGTCCGTACGGACGTGTAACAGAATGAAGGGGTGTGGGGAGGACCATAAAGGACCTTAGTCGAAGGTCTGTTTACTAAAAAATAAGGATAGTCGAAGTCTACTACCTAAAAGTAAATTTAGTTCACATACGAGAATATTTAATTAAAAAGTATCAAACATGAGGTTCAGAAGAACAAGAAAATGTCTTGTTTGTTTTGTCACTGATAATCGTCCGACTAAGGTAAACGATTTCTTGTAACCCTTTTTCACCACGGACAATTACGATTACTAGTAAGGTCAAAATTAGTTAGTACCTTATTTTTTTTTTGATACTTTCATATAAGACATCTTCCACTTTGTGAAAAACATTACGATATTATTTAAATTAACCTTTTAGACGTTTCGTGTATTTGAGTAAATAAAAATGTCACCTTCTTATTTACGTTTACGGTCATCTTATACTATAACGTCGTTTTCAATGATTTGACTCTTGCGTCTCTCTCTTTTTACGGGAACGTGAACCAAGACTACGTGTGTATTAACACTTAACACAGGACATAGGTTTGTTCTATCACATACTTATATTTACATATACATTCATATAAATTTTATACATATACAATATTTATATAGTATATATTTATAATTTTACGTGTGTATAGATAATTACGTACTTATCATTTTATATCGTATATAATACTTGAGATATATACTTGTATATATAAGATAAACATATATGTGTATGCGTGGGTGTCCATCTTATTGACTCGACACTTTCAAAACACCATTTCCACTACACCTTATTTTTTATCAGAAGTCGTTTTTAAGAGGGACGAGGGACAGTAATTCGTCCAGTCTTTTACCAATTCGAAGACCTCTTGATGTAACCCTAAATTAAACACAAGATGTTGATTTTCTGTAAAACATTTTCCAGGGCGTTCATAAGTAACGTAAACAAGTACATTATCTCACAGACTGAGGCCAAAAACTACAAAGTGTCGACCGTTGGAACTCCAGAACGGGGAACACGGGTGTACACCCGGGGTCCCCGAGGAAGAAAGTTGTAACCACCCTCAAAGTGTGGTGTGTTCGGGGACGGACTTCCGTCCTTGGTGGCGGTACGGAGAGAAGGAATGGTAGTAGATTTAAGTTCTCAGAGGAAAGAGAAGAGGGGGTTCGGTAGAATTCTGTGGATCGTCATTCGGGACGAGAGGGTTCTTTCGGAGTACTGTATTGGTTAATTCCGAAAAGTGTGGGAGGACCATGCATACACCGTAGTAGTCAGAACTGTATATTAGGTTCGAACCCACTCCTAGGTAGGACAAAGATAGCATATTGGGGTTGTCAAATTACAGAAGTTCACAAGTTGTTTACTTCATGGGTTCATCAAGTCGAAAGTTTTTACAAATGGGTCAACTTTAATACTTTTTGTCTGGAAGTTCGTTTTTTCTATAACTTTACATAAGGATGTTTTCGTCTTACGGGGTCTAATATCCCATTTACCATTAGAATAGAGACCCTGTAAGATTACAGATCCGTCCGTCTGTTTCTCCCCTTCTCTGTCCGTTACGGATCTTGGTATTCGACGGTGAGTGGGTCCAAGGGGAGACAGGAGGATGTACGACCCCAACCCCCCTCGTCCCCTCGAGTGGAACGCCCTCAGGCTCGTCACTCCTGTCCTGGTGGTCGTCGTCCTCGTCTTCCGTGAATCGGTAGAGACCTAGACCGAGGTCGGTGTTCCTGAATGTCTTCCGTCCTGACTTGGTGTCGGAGTTCTCGGAGATTCTAGGGCTGAAATATTAAGGTCCGACCCTCCTCGTCGGTTACCGTCGGGTCTGTTTCCGAACGTGAAAGGGTCTGTTTCTCTTGTCTCACGGACTTCCTTGATCCCCGGGTGTAAGAAAGATCGTTAATGACTGGAACGAGTGAAGATGACCGGGATGAATCCTTCGGTTCCATACATTCTTCTCGACTGAGAGTCCACAGGGGTAACGGGTTAACAGATCAGAAGTTAACGGGTTTTAACTTCTGATCTCAGACTGAATGTAGTGAATCCCTGAACCCTTAAACCAATTTAATCACTACAAAATGGTAAATTCTCAAAATGGTATAACTTGCCTTGATGACTTTATACCACGCCTATTTTTTGACGATAACTCTTAAGAGAGAATAATTTTATTCGGATCCCTTTCTTTGTGTACGAATCTGAAGCATTTCACGTCCGGTCTGTGTTTATCGAAAACTACTATCACAATGGTTGGTCCCAAGAACCGGAAGAATTAGTTATCTTTAACTAGTCTCCGGTCTGTCTTTTAAGTCCGTTTCGAACTGACCCCGGGACGACGTCGTCCCCTTCACCCTTGTTCGTTGGTCAAGTGAACGAGTCCCCTCCGTTCGACCAAGAAATATACCCCACTACCGTCCCCACACAGGTCCCTAGTCCGTTCTCCTCAATATATCCACCAAACGGGTGGGGAAATCACCACAACTCACGTCCCCGGTACGTATATACGAGGTAAACGAGGGTCGAGAAGTCTTTAACCCAAACCCCAGAGAAAAATAGAGCAACAGGTATTAGACGAGGTTGACGTGTACATATGTTCAATAAAAATCAAAGACATCCCTAAAAAACGAGTCCCTCTGTAAACAGTCTATGTTCGGGACCTTGTTTAACAGGGTCGCACAAACAGTCTATGTTGAACTCGTTTCCTAGGGTCGAACAGAGCCATCATAACAGAGGAAAGAACCTTTACTTTGGGTTGACGTAAACAAAAAAAGTGAAAAACCGTTTATCCTCGTTTTACCTCACAAAGAGGGGTTCAGTAGTTTTAGACATGATGTTCACAATGGCTTTCTCATAACCCCGCTCCCCCATCAGGCCGACGAGTGGTGAGTTTTCGGTTTGTTGTCCGGTCCAACCACCTCTCAAACGAAATAAAGTCCACAACCGTTGACCTCCACGCCCCCTCCACCCCCCTCCGCCGTCCCTCCCATCACCTGTAGACGGGTTTCCGACTGAGGGACGGGAGGGGACCGTTAGTCACCCCGTTCTCGAAAATATCTGTCCTCCTTACTCGGTGTACGCCTTTGTCGTCACTCGACGAAGTGTAACCAGTGACTACCAGACCGGGTGTAGTAGAACTTACAAAATTCATATCACTTAGAAGTCAAGGTCCCAGGTAAAAAGGGGGGGAAACATCTGCTTAAGAGTCTCTTAACACCGTCGAATACAGTACCCATGTCAAACCAGTATTACATCGATTAAAGAAGTGGGATCACAAAAACATAGATATTTTGTTCAGTGTCCTACATCGAGTTTTATAATAGATAACAGGAACCACCGAGTCTACCATTTCTTAGACGGACGTTACGTCCTCTGGCCCCAAGTTAGGGACCCAGTCCTTCTAGGGAACCTCTGCGCTTACCGTTGAGTGAGGTCACAAGAACGGATCTCTTAAGGTGTGTGTCTCTTCGATATCAGGTACCCCAGTGTTTCTCAACCTGTTCTGACTCACTGAAAGTGAAGAGAACTCTTTCTTGACTTCCAGGAACTGATATAAATTACTGGTATAATAATAATAAAACCAGAGGTAACTGACAAAAGGAAATAAAGACCTAAAGAGTAAAGAGACTAATTTGAATAAGAAACTGATTTCAAAGGGTGTCTGTTTTCCGTCCATCTACTGTACCCCCACCCCCCACTCCCCTTCCTGGTATCCCAGGACGAGTAAAGTGTTCCCTGGGTCTCAAGAGTAATAAAAAAAATTAGAGTAAAAAGGACAAATTTATTTTAAAAGAAAAGATAAGACCTACGACCTGATGTCGCTCACCTCTTGAGTACAGGTCTTGACACAGTCTTCTTTTAGACAGCTGGGTAGGGGTGTGGTAGGTTACTTTATTGATTGACCGTTTTTCCTAGAATTTGTTAGTAAGATTTAGAGACTTTTAACAGTATTCCCGTATGTCGTTTAGTCCTTTGAAAAAAAAAAAAAACGTTCTTTTAGATGATTTAGAGCCGTTCTTGTCACTCTTAGACCCGTCCATCACGGTGGTTTTCACCCTAGGTCTACGAACGGTGAGTCTCCGGTAACTTCTCCGGTCCAACTACTTTCCTTTCAAACGAAATCACACCTACGGTCTTCAGGTATTCTTATATTCTTAGACTTCAAGAAGGGGTTTTATTGTTTGTACTAAAATTTGTCTCACACCCCTACAAGTTCTTTTTCCCGTGGGAGTTTTTGTCACCTTTAAAACCACCATTCATTTCTGTTCTGAGAAGGGAGGGACGTTCCTTGCGACATTTGACATCCAATCGATCAAACGGTCTCTCTGGGTCTCTCTCTTTGTCGATTCTTTTAGGATGAACCCCGTCTTGTCTATACTTTCTGACCGGACTTTCAACTAGAAACGTTTCCCCGGACTTTTATTAACCTAGTCTGAGACTTCTAAAGGTACAGGGTCCTCGGGTAGTCGTCCATTCGTACTTCAGGTGTCGAACCACATTCCGATCAAAGTGTCTTTTAGTCCCTTTCCGGACCGTAGGGGCAGAGTAGGGTCCTACTGACGACGGCACGTGATTTGACGCGGGAGATCCCCACTGCAGTCTCGACTGGGTGATGTCCCCTTTATCTAAAGTGATGTGAACTTTGGCGACTCCACAGTAGACCCGTTGAGACTTCTTGTGACCACGGTATCAGGGAATACAGAGTCGTGTTTTTCTTAAGCCACTCTCCGTCTCACTATCTACTCGAAGGGTGCACCACGTCACTATTTCTCAGAGACGATCACGTCCTCTACGTTCTCTGCGTCCAAGTTAGAGACCCAGTCCCTTCTAGGGAATCTCGTCCTTTACCGTGGGGTGAGGTGATGAAAACGGACCTTCTAAGGCACCCGTCTCTTCGGACCACCCGATATCAGGTACTCCGACGTTTCTCAACCTGTGTCGACATAATGACTCGTGTGTGTCGTCTCACTATCTATTCTTCACTACATAACCTTATCCTACAAACACTCCGAATGTTCATCCACCTGCTCTCCCATGGTACGGGACTCCTGAATACCCCGATGTCAAAATATTAGTTTCCTTTTCACCCCTTCACCTCTTCTTGAAGAACCAGAAAGAACTTATCTGTAGTACAAAGGTAGTAGTCGAGGAGGAGGTCGACTGGTCCTCTTAAAAGAACAAAGATGTACCAGTTCGATCCGAGTGTTTAATGACAAAAACACACACGTTTCGTGTACAGGATCCTTAGTAATTAAATGACTCGAGTGGCCCATCCGACACCCAGAGTATGGTGGTAACAAAATAACAAAATCCCGTACAGAGTACGAAGACAAAGTACCAAAAAAACAATGTGTTCGGACGAACCAAAACACTAATTCGTTTGGACGAAAGAACTCATTAGTAATCGGATTCCCCAGAGAGTATAAAAAAAGACGAATGTTAGGAGATCACCCTAATTGATTGGTGGATAAAACAGGGAAATGAGACAGGAATAGTGTCCTCGGGTTGGTTAAGTGATTTGTTTATTTGTCTTTTAGTGTTGTTTTGGTAGTTTGCGACCCTCCATTCCACTTTCTCGTCCTCAGTTATAGGTCTTAACGTCCCTACTAAATAAATTCACAAGTCAAAAGTTGGGGTTTAGTGCTCTTTACGTTTCTTTGTCCTTTTATACTGGGTATGTGTGTGTGTGTGTGTTTTATTTTGTCCCTTATTTTTGGAGGACACTAACCCCCCACCTTCCACACCTCCCCCTCTACAACCAGTCTCCCGTGTTTAAAAGTAACATTCTACTGATTCAAGACCTCTAGATTACACGTCGTACCACTGATATAAATTGTTTTGACATAGAACATGAACTGTGAACGATTCTCTTATCTAGAATTCCCAAGAATGTTGTACGTGTGTGTGGGTTTCTATTGATGCATTACATCTAAAATTTTTTATTAACATAAATGAATAATGAACAAACCCCGATGTGACCCAGAAACAACGACACACGGCCGAAAAGAGATCGACACCGTTCGTCCCCAATGACAGACCAACGTCACGAGGCCGAAGAATGATAGCCACCGACGAAAACAACTTCTCGTGTCTGAGATCCACACGCCCGAAGTCGTCAACGTCCGAGACCTCGTGTCCGAGTCATCAACACCGGGCCCGTGGTGTGCGAGGCACCGTGCACCCTGGAAGGACCTGGTTCTAGCTTGGACGCGGAGGATGTAACCGTCCGTGCAAGAAATGGTGACTAGGTGGTCCCTTCAGGGCGTCTATAAAATTAATCGAACTGACACCATTAGTAAAGTGTCACACATGTATGTACTTTGGTAGTGTGACATAGAAAATTTATATGTATTAACAGTAATAGTTAATATGGAGTCACTCCCAAAGGGACACCGTGATCACCATTTTTTGGACGGACGGTTACTCTGTCTCTGTATCCAAACTAGGGACTCAGTCCTTCTAGGGTACCGTTAGGTGAGGTCATAAGAACAGACCTCTTAGGGTGCCTGTTTCCTCGGACCGTCCGATGTCGGGTATCCCAGTGTGTCTGAGTGTGACGACTTCGTTGAATCGTACGTGCGTATGGAGTTATTTCGATCCCATCCCCAAAGTCGTCTTTTTTTTTTTTTTTATCACGTCGGATTGTCAACTCAACAACAAGTCAGCGAGTCGACACAGGTTGAGAAAAAACTAGGGTAATTCACATCGGGTTGTCCGAAGAGACAGGTACCCCAAAGGGTCCGTTGTTATAACCTCACCCAACGGTACAGGAAGAGGTCCTTTAGAAGGACTGGGTCCCTAACTTGAGCACAGAGAACTTAATCATCCGTCTAAGAAATGGTGACTAGGTGACCCCTTCGGGTACAACTTTCAATACAGTTTGTAATTAACTATTAATTTCTTTTAGTATATAGGGTTCAATTCCTTAAATCACGAAAAGATACATGCCCTTCTAGGTTCTCGGACTCGAGTGACTTTAGTAAGGAACCGATACGTGGAGTCGACAGACCCCGATCATAGTGTAGGATTTAAGGGAGTCCCGAGTGGTCACAATGTCTCTTCGTCGGTTAACACTGAGACACAACCTTCGACAAAGAAACTGAACGAAAAACAACGACGACAATAATATTAGTATGTATTACCGAACGGAGTATCCTGGGATGGGGATACGGACTTACAATTTGATTTCACGGAAACAAGTCGAGTGTCTCTCTATTAGACTGGGACGGGTACACACTTACCGATGTCTTTTCTGTAATTATGTGGAGAAGGTTTCCGACCGGGAAGGGTCTCTACAAAACGTTCTGACTTCTGGGAAAAGTGAAGGAGTGACGGAGAGGGAGAGATAAAACGGAAAACTAAAATTAAGGAGTAACGAAGAGAGAGAGACTGAGATCTTTTCTTGGACAGTAGGTCTGGGACTGTCCTACCAACGAAACTCTGTAATCAGACGGTAAAGGAGCCAGTCGGAGCCTAAATAGCCGGAGAGCACGTCGCTCGTCTCTCTCGCACCTGAACCATTGTTTGAACCTTTTGGCCGGTTATTTTGACTCTCTGCTCTACGACTCCGTTCCTTATGTTGAAATAAACCTTTCAGACTGAAAAATAAACCTCTCTGACTCTTCTACCGTCTGAGTATAGAGTTTCATCGGTAGAACAGTCTCAGTCTCTCTCTCTTCGTTACTTCTTGATTTTAGTTTCCGTCTTATCTCTCCCTCTCCGTCGCTCCTTCATTTTTCTCAGAAGTCAGAACGTTTTGCAGAGGTCCTTCCCGGCAGGACGTCTTCCCCACACAATTAGAGAAGAAAAACAGGTCGATAAGTGTCCACCCGTCCCGGTCTAAGAGAGAGATACTCTACTTGTTTCCGAGAATTCAAATTATCAGTCCGTATGTCCGTCCCAGGTGACTACATGTGGTAACACATACTAACATTATTGTTTTCGTTGTTCTTCGTTCGGTTTATTTATCAAAGGTTGTACCTCAGTTTTGACCGAAGAAATATTGTTATACCAACCAAGATGAAGAGGCCCCTTGGGACTGTCCATGTAATAGGTCTTTCGAGTTGTTTAAGAATTATCCAATTTGGGTTCTCTCTAAATATGGACTCTAATAGTATCATTTTTACAAATTTCTAGTTTTTGTAGAACATTCGTGGTACCTTTTTTTTTTACTGGGTACTGTATTTTCCCTGAAGGATTTATTTCAATTTTCGACCGAAGCGAAGTCTTAATCACCTCCGGTCTCCTGTGTCACTGTGACGGTACTATCGTCTTTCACTTCTCCCTGACTTCTCGGAGGACTACCTCCACTTTCTCCTCTCACTTTTTCGACCGAACTTTGAGTCGTAAACTTTTTGATTTAGTACCGTAGACCGGGGTAGTGAAGTACCGTTTCCTTACTACGATTTCCACTTTGAGGTCATGAAACCGGTGGAGTACGCTTGTCAACTGAGTAACCTTTTCTGAGACTACGACCTCCCTAACCCCCGTCCTCCTCTTCCCCTGCTGTCTCCTACTCTACCAACCTACCGTAGTGACTGAGCTACCTGCACTCAGACTCACTTGAGGTCCTCAACCACTACCTGTCCCTCCGGACCGCACCACTCTAAGTACCCCAGCGTTTCTCAGCCTGTGCTGACTCACTGACTTGACTTGACTTGACCCCAGTCACCATCACCAGTAGAAGTCGGAGACCAAGGTCGACAGACCCAGATACACGGAGACCCGTCAGACGGAGAGGGTGGACCTCCCAAAGAGATAAACTTTTTGTCGAGTTTTTTACGGAACTCTCCGCAGGTCTTGGAACAAGGGTTCCGATGTTAATAACGTAAGACTGACAAGGAGGAAATAGAGACGTAAAGTATGAAAGATACTAGCCGTTGACAGACTTGGACGGGAAACCTTGAGTCCCTTCCACTGTGTCTTAAATTAAAGTACCGACGTCAGTGGTAGGTGTCACTAATACCTAGGGTTCTTTTATTTCAGACTGTGACAAAGGCGACAAAGGGGTAGATAGACAGTACTTCACTACCCTGGCCTACGGTACTAGAAGCAAAAGAGTTACAACTCGAAATTCGGTTGAAAAAGTGAGAGGTGAAAGTGAAAGTAGTTCTCCGAAAAATCGAGGAGAAGTGAAAGACGGTATTCCCACCACAGTAGACGTATAGGCTCCAATAACTATAAAGAGGGCCGTTAGAACTAAGGTCGAACACGAAGAAGGTCAGGTCGCAAAGAGTACTACATGAGACGTATATTCAATTTATTCGTCCCACTGTTATATGTCGGAACTGCATGAGGAAAAGGATAAACCTTGGTCAGACAACAAGGTACAGTTCAAGATTGACAACGAAGGACTGGACGTATGTCTAAAGAGTTCTCCGTCCGGTCCACCAGACCATAAGGGTAGAGAAAGTCTTAAAAGGTGTCAAAGAACACTAGGTGTGTCAGTTTCCGAAACCTTATCAGTTATTTCGTCTTCATCTACAAAAAGACCTTGAGAGAACGAAAAAGGTACTAGGTCGTCTACAACCGTTAAACTAGAGACCAAGGAGACGGAAAAGATTTTGGTCGAACTTGTAGTCCCTCAAGTGCCAAGTGCATAATGACTTCGCACCGAACCTCTTAAAACTCGTAATGAAATGATCGTACACTCTATCACGTTAACACACAATCAAACTCGTAAGAAACCGTAACGGAAAGAAACCCTGACCTTGCTTCTGACTGGAAAAGGTCAGGACACCGGTGACGACTCAAAAGGTTTACACGACCGTATAACTCACGTCCTGAAAGTGTTGTAGTAGAAAGTCCTAAACTTTGTCGAGTTGACCTTAAGGTAATGGAGGAGAGCGAAACAAGGATCACTACGAAAGATTCCGGGTGAACTGAAGTGTAAGGTCCTACAGACCGAGATCTACTCACTAGTGTGGTAGCACTAATAGACCCAGTACTTCTAGAAAAAACATGTCAAGAAGGCACATAAGAACGGTGGAGAAGAATTATAGAAGACGAAGACAATCCAGGTCTGGTAAAGACAGGAAATAGCTCGGGTAGAACCGTACTTTACAAGGGAACCATAGAGATTAAAAGAACTTCTCTAGAGATCAGAAAGGGTAAGACAACAAAAGGAGATAAAGAAACGTAACTAGCGACTTCTTCCGAAAGAATAGAGAAGAACGATAAGAAACCTTGAGACGTAAGTCTACGAATATAGAAAGGAAAAGAGGAAACGAAAAGTGGAGAGAAGAAAAGTGTCGATAAACATTCCGGAGGGGTCTGTCGGTAAAACGAAAAAACGTAAAGAAAAGGTACCCCTACCAGAACTAGGGACAGAGGACATGTTACAGTGCTTGAAGGTAGGTATCAAGTAGTCCGTGAGATAGATAGTCTAGATCCGGGAATTTAGATAAAGAGTGAAGGTGACATATTAGTATTTCCTAAACTAAATCCAGTATGAACGTATCGATCACCAAAAGGGATGAAAGAAGTCAAATTCAGACTTAAACCATTATTTCTCAAGTACTAGACTCGGTGTCAGTCGAGGACCAGAACAAAAACAACTGACATATCTCGAAGAGGTAGAAACCAACGTATCTTATATTAGTCAGACTAAAACCACAACTGGTAGAACACTACAGGTACACATCTCAGAAGAGAACACAACAACCTTCTCCCACAAACGATACTGGTCACGTAAAAGAACCGTTTTGAGATAATTAATTAGAAACGGGACGAAGTAAGGTGTAAGGTTCCGGCTTTAACGGACAATGAGGTCCACAAAGAACTGAAAGATGAAAACGTAAGGTCAGGGGATATTACTTTTCCTGTAGAAAAACCCCACAATCAAGATTTTCCAGCACATCCAGAAGTATCTTGGTAAGTTGAAGTCGAAGAAACCGCAATGACCAACCCCGTATCAAAACCTATTGACTATAACTTACCAAACGGAACTTTTGCTTGTCTCTATTAAGATAACAAAAACTCTAACGTAGGTTCATGACGTAAAGCCTGAGAAAACAACTGGCGCTACCGATGAGGTAAAGAAGACTCCCTAAGGACGGATGTCATCATCTATATTACCAGTAGACTCAATTTAAGTGGGTAAGGTCAGGTAAAATCAAGCGACTAAGGATCTTACAGCTGCAAGTGAGAACGGTAGAGAACAAACTGGTGAAGGTTAAACGGAACTAAGTACCTGGACTGTAAGGTCCAAGGATACGTTATAACAAGAAATGTCGTAGCCTGGAACGAAGATAGTGGTCAGTGTAGGTGTCGACTCATAACAAAAACGAAACCGAGGTAGGGAAGTAAGAAAGACCTCAATAAAGAGGTGACTAGAGGTCATCGTATAACCCGTGGATGACTGGACCCCTCAAGGAAAAAGTCATAGGATAGTAAAACGGAAAAGTATGACAAGTATCCCAAGAGTTCCGTTCTTATGACTTCACCAAACGGTAAGGGAAGAGGTCACCTGGTGTAAGACAGTCTGGAGAGGTGGTACTGGGTGGACAGAACCCAACGGGGCACCCGTACCGAATCAAAGTACGGGTGACTGGAGTGGTAGTTGGTCAATCTTCTTGCAGGTACTCGACTAGTGTGGGACAAGAACTTGTCATATTTCGAGTAATGAGGGAGATCCAACCTTGTGTGTCAAATCAGCCGAGACCTGGGGAAACGGACCGTTCCGTTTTTTCGATAAGAAAAGATGAAGTGAGGTTTGAGACAGAGACTCTAAATTAAGCCACAACCCCGTGTCTGTGGATAAGCCGAAGTGGGAGAAGACCGGAGGTACTCGTATGACTGACGTCTTTCGACGAAATGGTTCACCAAAAAGATCAGAGGGTTAATACACCAAAGACCCCCCGAGTCCATCCTTCTCCGTGGAAGTCGAATCGAGTCGAGACACCTTAAGTAAGGGACCCTCGAAGAGATGTTTCTTAGGTTGAGATCCCTTCGAAGGTCGAGTCACCCACAATGTCAGTGTATGACGAGAGGAACTACCTCTTACGACTGTAACCACCCCCCCCCCCTTCGTGTTGTACTCCCAAAGCACGAACCAAAATAAACCCCCCTTTACTCCTGATATCGGGTCCTCTAACGTAAAGTCTATCGAGACTCTTTGACGAGGGGTCTCCATCCCACCTCTTCCAGTCATATGTACACTAAACCACATATGAAACCACTTCTCCCTCAAGTACGTAAGTTCGTGTTAAAAAAAAAAAAGGTCTTCTAAAGACGATCAGTACTTCTCGTTTGTAGTAGTACTTCCTAAAATCATGAAAAGATCTATACCCCTCTATGTTCTTGACCCGAGTATTTTAACCGAGGACTTCTATAGATAGATTTCTGGACAAGACGGTCAAAAGGGGTCTCTTGTCACAGAGTAAAGACACAACGTGGGACTCGAAGAAAGTCCCCCCACAAATTTCAGTCGTCGACGCCGTCATGGATTAAACTAGGAACATCTCCATCTACCGTTCACGGGTACCGTTCACGACTAACTTCTCGCTTTCGAGAGGTGGAACCCCAATACTTCTACCGATTTATGTGTCGTTCGTTGTCACCCTGTCCCCTCTGACTGTCGTCGAATAATCAGCACACACTCAGACACACACACACGAGTCGACACAGGTCGAGAAACGTCGGGGTATCTGGCACCGGGCGGTCTGACGAGACAGGTCCCCTAAAGGGTCCGTTCTTATGACATCTCCCAACGGTGAAGGAGGAGGTCCCCGAGAAGGACTCGGTCCGTGCCTTCGGTGTAGAGACCGTAAACGTACGTCTAAGAAATGGTGACGCGGTGGACCCTTCGGTGATAATCAGTGTGTTCTACGGGGTCAATACCCCGTCCTATTGTTTGCCCGTGTGAGTTGAGATAGGAAAGGAGGAAGAGGAAGGGTTTTCTTGAGATCAAAGAAGATTCTCCGAAGGTCCGAAAAGTTTTGGACCGGAGTGTCTCCCAAAAAACCGTTCGTGTTTATCTTCAACAGATCCTGTTGCAACCCGAAGGGTCGACCGAGTCACCACTTCTTAGGTGGACAGTTACGTCCTTGGTGTTCTCTGTACCCAAACTAGGGGCCCAGTCCTTCTAAGGGACCTCCTCCTCTACCGTTGGGTGAGGTCATAAGAACGGACCTCTTTAAGTAACTGTCTCCTCGGACCACCCTGGGGGCAGGTACCCCAGGGTTTCTCAACCAGTACTCTCTCGTTGATTGTGAAACCTTGAACTCCAGAACATCTGACGACTCCATTTCAGAGTAGTTAACAAGAACATCCCCTAAAAGGAGTAAGAGAACTCTCAGTAAGGAGACGTAAAAGTAAAATGACTTGAAGTAGACAGAGATACTTAAAGTCTCTTTGACAATGGACGACACCAGAACTTCCTCACAAAAATACGCCCTCGTAGGGACCCATCAGACACAGGTCGTAAAAACAATGACAATGTCGTCCTATACTCCACCCCGAAGGACGGGCGTCACTCGACAGGGACGAGACCGTTCGTACTCCAAACGAGGGGTCAACGACTTCATCTCCAGGGTTCCCAGACCAAACTAGTCCGAGGTAACGACAACTCACATAAGGGACGGGGTTTCCTCTCCTAACGACTTCGCTCACTTCGGACACGTCCGCCTCCCAGGTTCGCGAGGACGGATCCGTGGGTACCAAGGTAGGTTCGGTCGGGTCGAAGTGTCGGAAAAGACAACACAGCTAGAGTCTAGATCCCATACGGACACCACACCTCACCACGACACCCAAACCTCCAGCCCCACGACACCGACGTCCTTAACTCCACTGACTGTAAAGGGTTCTGGACAGAAGGGGTCTGGGACCCGACATCGATTTGGTTCAGGAGACGGTCCCGGATAGACTACAAATCACGAATTGGTGACGTGGGAGACACCGCGGTGGGTCGGAGAACACCTCCACCACCGGTGATTCCGGATGGGCTCAGTATCCGGTCGGGAGGAACAGACAGACACGACTCACGAACCAGTGATTTAGTACAGGTTGAGAACGTTGGGGAACCTGACATCGGGTGGTCCGAGGAGACAGGTACTCCTAAGAGGTCCGTTCTTGTGACCTTACCCAACGGTACGGGAGGAGGTCCCCTAGAAGGGTTGGATCTCTGACTTGGGTCCAGAGGGAGTAATGTTCGCCTAAGAAATGGTAGACTCGGCGAATACGTGTGAACGAGGAACCTTCTTTTCGATTTTGGATCTGTCGTATAATTTTTCGTCTCTGTAATAATACGGTTGTTTCCAGCCAGATCAGTTTCGATACCAAAAAGGTCATCAGTACATACATACACCCTCAACCTGCTATTTCTTTCGACTCACGGTTTCTTAACTACGAAAATTTGACACCACAACCTCTTCAGAGAACTCTCAGGGAACCTGACGTTCCTCTAGGTTGGTCAGTTAGGATTTCCTTTAGTCAAGACTTATAAGTGACTTTCTTGACTACGACTTCGACTTTGACGTTATGAAGCCGGTGGACTAACCCTTCGTGACTGAGTGACCTTTTCTGAAAGGTCATTAAGACCCTTTCTAACTTCCGTCCTCTTCCCCTGTTGTCTCCTACTCTACCAACCTACCGTAGTGGCTGAGTTACCTGTGCTTAGACTCGTTCGAGGCCCTCAACCACAACCTGTCCCTTCCGACCGCACGACGTTACCCCGGCGGTTCTCAGCCTGTGCTGACTCCCCAACTTGACTTGACTTTGGTTCAGGAGCGGGTCCCGGACTCTAAGTCGCGAATCGCCGACGCGGGAGAACACCGCAGAGGATCATCTATAAGACTGCAGACGGCACCGATCTCTGGATGACGGGGACATACCCCGGGAGTCACCCGAGACACCGAGGGCTGGTTAGTGTGGGATCCGCGGGACCAGACAAAGACGTCTCGATCTCGTTTAGAATAGGGTCTAGAGCACAGTCGGAAACCACACGACACTCACCCGGTGCCACAAACGTGGAAGTCCAACCCTTCATTTCGTTCCGTTGTCGTTCGGTCGTACGTACGTAGGGGGTGTTCATGTCAGAGCGGAAGAGGTCGGGAAACAGGCACAGTCACCTAAAGGACCCTCCGTTCCCCTGAACAGAGGAGGTGAACCCTCGGACTGCCCTACGGGATTAACATCGAAATGAACGAGTGGCGGGTCCCGTCCTCAGGTAGACATACCTGGAAGAGAAGGAATGTGTAGGGAAGTTCACACGTCCAAGGCTACGTTACGGAAACAAAAGGTAGGATGATCCAATGTACTTCTAGGAAAAATGTCGAAACTAACATATCAAGAAAACGGCCAAAGGTCAAAATTTGCCTTAAAAAAAAGTAAAGAGAAAGACAAGTAATAACCACATATCTTTTCATTGTCTAAAGACATACGATTAGAATATGAGACGTTGAAATGAATTAAGTAGATAATTAAGATTGTGGAAAAACTACCTCTGTAGTCCCAAAAGAAATATTTCATAGTAAAGTAGACGTTTGTCACTGTCAAGAAAAACAGATTAACGACACCGATCCTAAAACTTGTGACACAATTTGTCTGTGGTCGGGGATGATAAAAGATAAAAGGAGCCTCAAGTAGACTCAACGGTGAACTTAGACGGTCAAGGGACTAACCTCGGGTTGGAGTTCAAGTTCAACCTTGACTACGGACCTCCTTTTGGCGATCCTCGACCCTCTCAGTCCCTTTCCTAGACGTCTCCTAGGAGACTCTCCTCCTTCTACTGTCTGTCCTACTGTCGACCGACGAAGTCCCTACACCGGGAGATGTTGTACCCCACTACCCTACTTCCTCATTGGTCAATACAATGTAGACATTTCACTCGTATTATTGAAATAGAGTGGGAAAAGGACAAAAAAAAAAAAACCCCCCCCCCCCNACCCCCCCCCCCTACAAAATAGACTATGAGATGTACCTTTCATGTCTATAAAAGTATGTCCATAGTGGTTGAAGACTCATATGAGACTTGGACTTTCACGTACACTTTCATCTTTACACCTTTCATCGGAGCCACAACCTGAAGGACCCACCACGACGCCTATCCTTAGGTGAACGGTTCCGTCCCTTGCACCCAAACTAGGGACCAGACCCTTCTAGGGTGTACGGAGGCTCGTTGATTCGGACACACGGGGTTGACGACTCAAGCTCGACACCTCGAGTGCTCGACGTTGATGACTTCGGGCACGGGGATCGCGGACAGGAGGCGTTGTTCTCTTCGACGGTGTAACTCTTCGGTAGGGTGGCTCTTCGGGCTCGAGACGTTACTTCTGATCGGGGACGAACGACGTTGATCTCCTTCGGATACGCTTCGTCGTTTCTGGTTCGTGTCGGTTTTTATTTATAATAACTTTTCTTTTTATCGGAGACACAATGTTGGTCCAGAAGGAAGGATCAATTGATTTTATGATTTAAGGATTAACGTACAGTAGCAAATCTTTGTTTGATATAAATGAAAGTCTCAAGTTTGGATAAGGAATACAGGTCACTAGGAGTGTTGACAAGTGTACACTTCAGTTGACCTAATTCGGGTTTCTCGTAGGTTAACTCCAAGTCCCAGGATTAAGACCACGTCGACAAAAAGTAAACATCTAGTTTATGATTCAAGTACCTTGGATTATAAGAATAAAGACCATGGTGGTAAAAACAAAATGTCAAAGAGTGAAATAAAAACGTTAGTCCTCTTCGTTTTACTTTATTAAAACCTCATTAGAGGGTTTGTGACGACTCTGGTTCGACGGACTCAATTCACTCCACCCAGACCAGTCACCGCGGGGGAACACAGTTTACCCTCGTAAGAAACAGTCATCGACGTGGTCTGAGTCGTAAATTACGAGTTTTCATGTCTAACTCATCATCGAGTCAACCATTTCTTAGGCGGACGTTACGTCCTCTGGGGTCAAACTAAGGTTCTAACCCTTCAAGGAGACCTCTTCCCCTATCCGATGGGTGAGGTCATAAGAACCCGAAGGGACTACCGAGTCTGCCATTTCTTAGGTAGACGTTACACCTTCTGGACCCAAGTTAGGGACCCAACGCTTCTAGGGGCCCTCCTCCCGTACCGTTGGGTGAGGTCATAAGAACAGACCTATCTCCTCAGACCGTCCGATGTCAGGTACCCCAGTGTTTCTTAGTCTGTACTGACCCGCGGATTCGTGTCGGGACTTGTTTTCATCTTTACGTAGCCTGAGGGCCGTCCAGTCAAATCACATAAAGTCGTCGGTCGTCAGACTGTTTTAATTATATTCTTAATTGACAGTCTTGATCTGAAGACTCGAAAAAGTATCCACACTCGGTAGTCTGAATCGGGTCCTGAAGAAGGAGTCTAAACGTCTTTCGGGACATGTCAAGTTTTGACAGAAGACTTCCGGACGATTCTTCAGATCTCTGTGGATGACCGTCTTTACCCATAATATCTAATTACTCTCCTCGTATAATAAGCACATTACCTCTTTATATTAGTAACTTTTGTGACTCAGATTCACTTAACCGTAGTAGAACCTACCTAATTCCAGGGATGACTACAATCGTTTCTTTCTTGATGTTTGAAAAGGTCAAGACTTTCGATTCCGGACACAAAAACATCTCTTTACCACCTTAGACATGTAGACACTTCCGTCTTGGTTCCCATTCTATCCCCTACCTCTTCTTTTAACAAGAAGGATTCCTACACTCCTGCTGACCCCCTCTAAACACCAATAATCCCGAGGTCCCTTTCTTTCTCTCCGCACCTCTCCCTTCTCGTCAACATTTGTTGTGTCACCAACGAATGTAGGAGTTTGGAGTCTGAGAGTTTTTGGGACACGTGTTTTACGACAAAACAACAACGACAACAACAGCAAACAGTGTGGTGTGTCGTACATCCTAGAATCAAGGGACTGGTTCCTAACTTGGATTTGGGGAACGTAATCTTCGCGTCTCAGAATCGGTGACCTGACGTCCCTTAAGGGGATAAAAACAACAACAACAACCAACCAAAAAGAAACAACAACATAAATAAACCGACCCAGTCCATAACAAACGGGATGTAGTACAAAACTCGGTATATTTAGATTCGTACATGTTAGTCCCATCCTATAAATCGTAAAACGTTGTCAAGTAAGGGGATTATTATTTTTGACTTACTTCAAATATCAGGTCACCCTCTACTCCACTTCCCGACCCGAAGGAGTCCTACGCCATTTGGGTCACAGACTACCCTCGCGAAGTCAGGACGTGTGTCCGAGACGAGTGGAGGTGGACGAGGTGACTTCTTCGGTACAAGAACGGGCCGAAGAAAACGAGAGTAAAATTGATCGAAAGTTCAAAAAGATTGTTAAGCTCAAAACCGACACGACCCAGACACGACGACACGCGTCCGAAAGGAGACCAACAACGGTCACCTACGAAGGAGAAGGAACGTCGCGTGACCCGAAGAGTAACACCGCCGAGGAGAACAACGTCTCGCGCCCCGGGATTCATCCGCCCGAAGTCATCACGGCGAGAGGTCGAGATCTCGTGTCCGAGTCATCACCGCCACGTGTCCTATTTAAGTCGTGGTGTTTACAACTCAAAGTTCTCAAGACCCTATAACTCGACCTTCACAGGTCGACCACAAGGTCGACCACAAGTCTATATACCCAGACTTGATTTTTGTCTCCTCAGACACTTTGTCTAACCACCTAGACCCCTCAGAGGTTTACTATCCACTACTGACTGTACCTAATTCTTAATTAAGAATTAGGTAAAGTCACTACTCTCCTCTACCTCTTCATGTTACAGTCCTTCACCCCTCTCCTTGGTATTTTTATGTCTCCCGTAACGTATAAGTCTCTTATTAAGCTTCAGCACATACTTACATCGGTGCTCTTCTGAGAACTCTCTCAGGGAACCTGTTCTTCCTTTAGTTTGGTCGGTTAGGATTTCCTTTAATTGGGACTTATAAGTAACCTCCCTGACTACGACTTCGACTTCGAGGTTGTAAAACCGATGGACTACGTTTGTCGACTGAGTGATCTTTTCTGGGACTACGACCCTTTCTAACTCCCGTCCTCCTCTTCTCCCCGCTGTCTCCTACTCTACCAACCTACCATAGTGACTAAGTTACCTGTACTCAAACTCGTTTGAGACCCTCTAACACTTCCTGTCCCTTCGGACCGTACGACTTTAGGAACCCCAGCGTTTCTCAGTCTGTACTGAATCGTTGACTTGTTATCGTTACCTACACCGAACCCTACCTCAAACCCTACTTCCACCTCCTTCCTTTCCCCTCCTTGTCTTCCTGTTCTGTCTCCTTCCTTTACAGCCCTGTCTAAAACGTGCCAGAACTACCGAAGGGGGCCGCCATCGTGATGGGTCTACTTCGTTTTCTGGACTCTTAGGATCAAAACGGGAGGTCGAGTTCGGTTCATCCCATCCGGAGACGTTGGAGACTGGGGACTCCAGGACGAAAGAGGTTGACTGGGTCTTAGAAGTGGGTCGGGTGAGATCCCCGATGGATATGGAGATGGAGGTGCTTCATCTTTCTTCCATTGAGTGAGTAAGGAAGTACGTCCTTTTTTTTTACATGACCCCACCGGTTTTTCAAGTAAGACCAAAAAGGTATTATCGAATACCTGTTGGGTTCACTTGAAAACCCGGTTGGGTTATAATTTGTGGACAACACACAGTCCATCGCTCCTGTGTTGTCACTAGTTCTGTCTGACTTTGTGGTGAAAGTACCCCGAATTTCAGATTACCTCCTCTTCTCGTAAGTCATTAATATTCTCACTGTTTATGTAGATAAGATCTAAGTCTTAAGACGCCATATACATTACTTCCCAGGTTCTCTCCACTCGTTCTTTCTCGCTCCTCTACCCCCGATCCCCTGGAGACGGTGGTCAGTACAGACATCGGGAGGTCCGAGGAGACAGGCACCCTAAGAGGTCCGTGCTTGTGACCTCACCCAACGGTACGCGAGGAGGTCCCCTAGAAGGGGTGGGTCCCTAGCTTGGGGGTAGAGAATGTTGAGGACGTAACCGTCCGCCGAAGAAATGGTGATCGTGGTGGACCCTCCGGGGCAGAAGGTTTTCAAGGTCGCACTATGGTCCATCCACGAGGCGACGTGCGTAGAAGAGTCGTCAGTGTCGAGCTCCGACATCCAGGGAAAAGGTGCAGGCATAGTCCATATAAGACGACAGTGGGTAGACTCAAACGATAGACAAAGGACGGTTTTGGTACTAACTATACCTGGAAATACGTTTCTACTAACTGTCTTCACTCGTCCCAATTCCTTTGTTATTGCTTTTACTTCGACCCCGTAGGTCCAAATCGTTGTCATTCTTTAGTAGTAGGAAGAATCCGGGGTCTCCTCCTCCCCTTCCTTCGGTACGATGGTATCGGACCACCTCTTGACCTCGGTGCTCCTCTCTGTGAGTTGTCTTTGCCAGGACAGTTCTGGGTCGGTCGCAGTCTTGACACCATCCTTCCATTATCCTCCTTACTTATGAAGTCAGAGTTAGACACACACACACAAGGGAAGAGGTCAGAAGGTTACCGGCTTGTGTTAGACTTCGGTTTGGGTCGATCAGAAGTTCCACTAGTCTCCTCTAGTCGGAAGACTCCGGGGGCTGGTTTTATTTTCCCGAG
Source organism: Capra ibex (assembly GCA_006410555.1). Classification (NCBI taxonomy): domain Eukaryota; kingdom Metazoa; phylum Chordata; class Mammalia; order Artiodactyla; family Bovidae; genus Capra; species Capra ibex. Next base: position 1,948,908 of record SJYO01050144.1, on the reverse strand, counting down.
TATGTCTCTTCGTTTATTTTTTTTATTGACCGATTAGTGTGGAGTGACAGTACTTGTGAAATTTTTCTCTCATCTACCGAAAATTTTAAATAATGTCTCTCATATATACAATAAAACCGTTGAACTAAAAAATTTCTTTTCCGTCTCTCGGTGTCATTTCACGGTCCGTGTCCCGTATAGTCGGGACTGTCATACCAAACGACCCCCAACGGTCTCGCAGTTGTACGGCCTAGTCCGTGGACTAGTCGTGTTGGGTAACACTCCTTAGTACCTAACAAAGACTCCAAGATCTTAAGGGTCTGAGACACCGAGCCGTGACCTTCGGAGACGAGTGTCAAAAAGAAGTGAAGAGAACCCACGGGGTGTGGTCCCAGGGGAGAACGGGTTTTAGGCCTACTTCTTAAAGGAAGATGATCACTCAGACACAAAGGAACCTAGACGGTCTCCACTCAGGAGAGAGAACCGAGGTCCACCTGTACCTTCTCCGGTCAAATTCCGGGAACTTCTTCCTTCTGGTCAAGAATCAATGGATCTGGTTAGACTTCGTCCTCACCGACTTGTTCAAGTTGAGACTCTCAACGACTTAGCCAACTAAGGGGGATCAATTACCGAAGTGGTAGTCTCTGATCGAATCGTGTCAGAGTAAGGATTATGAAAGTCGGTGAGTTGTAACATGGACGACGAGACACTTTACTCTTCTGGCCAGATCCCAAGACCTTCAGACCTTTCCAAACGGGGTCACTTAACTCACACACCCTACGAACGCATCAATTCCGTCTTCCTTTCTGTGTCCTCTTCCCTCACTCCATACGGACTTTCAGTGGGGCCCCGGTCTCTAGGATCTTCGGAGGGGAAGGGCCGAGCCCAGAGAGACAAGTCAGGTAGGCAAAAAGGAGAAAGTCCTAGGGGTAAGTCCTACTCGAAATAAGGGGAAAAAGGAGGACGTCTTCACTTTCCGGTACTCAAAGCTCAAGAGGTAATTTACTTTCACAAAAGACATTACAACCAAGAGACTCTAAAACAGAAAACGGGAGAAGCCAAAAGTTTTTAACTGAGTCTTTGTTTCAATGGTCTACCATCATACATGGTCGGTGAACCACTCCATCATTCAGTATTTACTATTCTTACTGATTCTTTCCTCACACGAAAAAGTTCGGAGAAAAGAACCATAGTTTTTAGAGACAATTTTGAAGACAAGTGAAAACTTCTTAGTCAGTTCGTCCATCATAAAGACATTGTTGAAGAATTTTAATTTTTGAGGATTTTCGGAATCGTCCTAAAGGGTGCACCGTGTCACCATTTCTTAGGTGGACGGTTACGTCCTCTACGTCCAAGATAGGGACCCAGTCCTTCTAGTAGACCTTCTCCTTTGCCGTTGGGTGAGGTCATAAGAACGGACCTTTTTAGGGTACCTGTCTCCTCGGACCGTCTGAGTGTTCAGACGTTTCTCACATGTGTCGACTCGTGAATACGTTTTCGGAATCAGATAGAATAGAAAGGAAATAGTTGTCTAAGATTACAATCAGAAAACTTTCAGTAACCAATATTCCTGAACTTTAGTGAGTCCTATGTGTGTATGTGTGTGTTTAAGAATGTCCTAACATTAGTCCTACTATGACTGATATAATATAAGGAGAGTCGAAAGACTATCCTAATTATTGTACGAGTAGTAATTTCAGATAAGGGGTGGGAGAAGATCCAATAAGTCGGATTTAGTCAACGAGTTTCTCATTATTATTAAAATTTTTGTCATTATTAATTTAACAGACGTACTACGATATGAATTATTTTATTTTCGACATGAATTCCTCATAAACAGACTGCCAGTAACTATTTGACCTAATTTACATCCTCTCTGTCCAGTCTTTTCTTACTGGTCGATTCTCAAAACATTAAGGTTTGCGTTCCAGTCCTCCTCCTTTTTAATTTCAATTAACTCGTGAAGTTGTTACCTGATCCGTGAAGTGTTAAATGGAATAACTTCTGAGTACTGTTGAGGTACTTCATCCTCATTTACCATGTAGTTTTCCTTAGAGTTACGTCTCTATATCTTCATGTGTTATAAAAATAGAATTATTAAGTATCGTTGAACCAAAAGCCAAGGGTTGGTGTACCTATCCCCTAACCCACACCCTTTTTTGTACTTGAACGGTTTATTTCCAGAATTAGGGAAGACGATTAAAAGCACCGGAGTAATATATAAACAGTAGAGATCAAAGTTTAAGTAAAACAAACCTCAAATTTTAGAAGGCGGGAGCCAAAGTCGACCTTAATGAGTCAACGACTTTGTGACGTCTCAGAGAGAGGCAACATAGAGGTAAGGATGGAAAGTGGGTGTCCCCTTGACCTCCCTCCGCTCGCCACCTTAAGACCAATGTACTTGCTACCCTGTGACTAAAGGACTACGACCGAAACAGTCCCTCCGTGTCCGCGAAAACCACGGGGACACGGGTGAGTCCCATGTGTCTAGACGTGTTTATAACGCCTAGAAGTTTAAGAAGGGAAGTTAGTGATTCCATCAGAGACGTCAAGGAATTGTGGGGACCGGAAGGACCAGGGAGCTCGTTAACCAACTGACGGAGGTCGGAGACGTCGTACAAGTCCACGAACTGGTCTGGGGGTCTTTGGATCGCTAGGGTGTACTCGGAACAGAGGAATGGCCCTGTAGGAGAGAGTGGGAGTGGTAGAGAGAAGATAATGAAGAGGTAGGGTCCTCGTAGTCGAGTTAGACTCCTCGAAGAACCGGGATACCTAGTAGTTCGTAGTCAAGTCGTTGAGAGTTCACTGATGAAAAGTGAACGTTTGGGAAGCCTACTCCGAAATATACTCTGAAGAAGTGAGCTGTTGTGAAATTCACTCGTACCGAGTTCACTCTGACGGCGTCGGGTTGTACGAAGACCACTCGGCGACCGTCAACTTGTGCGTTCACCCGGCCGAAGTCAACTAGTGCGATGACGTCAACTCGTACGAGGTCCCCTCCGACGACGTCCACTCGCGTGAGACTTACTCGTGTGAAGGCCACTTGTTGGAAGACGCCTTGTTGGATATCCACTCGTCGGAGATCCGCTTGTCAGACAGCCACTTGTCCGGTATCCACTTGTCGGATGTTTGCTTGTCCAACGTTCACTATTTGGACGTCCCCTCGTCAGACGTCACCTTGGCTAGAGTCGGCTTGTCCAGAGCCCACTTAGTCGTCCCCTTGTCGGGAGTCTTGAGGGTGGAAGTTCGTGTAAAAGTCCACTCAGCATAAACGTACCCGCGGGAAGGAGCTGAAAGCCACCCTTCATCCACCGTGTAGTTCTTTCGGTCAAAATTCCGTAGGTCTTCTTTCTTGTCAGGTCTGTGTCTCGTTTGTCGAGAGAGTTTCCTAGAGAAATGTAAAGAAACGTTATTAGGGGTCTCCGTCTTAAGTCCACAACACCCCGAAAACTTCCGATTTGTCAAGTCTCCCGGGAGAAATTCTTTTTGTTTTGTGTTTGACGGTCGACAGGGACGTTGAAGTAAGGTGTATTCTTTAATACTTTTACTTACGGGTGTCGAGGTGACCTTCTTCCCCGAGTACCTTCTGTTGGAACCACTCGAAGTCCGATTCAGCCGGACAAGTGTTTGATACAATTTTGGAAACGTTTAGGAGGTTATTGTACCGATCGTGGTCTTGTCCGTCGAGACCCGAAAAAAACCAGACTTGCACTACAGTCACCTTTATTATTTGTTAGTAATTACTATCTTTTCAAAATAAACTCGGTTTGACTCCTGATCAACCGAAGCGTCTAATCAGACTCTTTGCCGGGACCTCTTCGTCAAAAACCGTGTCAAAATATAGAGCAGGTCTGTTCCGTATAACTTGTTCAGTCCCTATATAAAGAAGTGCCAAAATTTTTTTGTGTTGTCTGGTCAAGTATGTGTATGTCGTGCATCAAACCCGAGGGGTGGAGCTTTCCCTCAAATTAGTAGTCTCCTCCTGAACTTAGCCACAGGGTCTTTCTTCCCATAAATTAGAAATAAAAATTACACTTGAAAAAAAAATTTGAAGACCAGTTACACTGGAAAAGAAATGATTAATTTCCTCTATATGTTACATACAAACTATCCGGTGTTTCTTCGATAACATCAATCGTTTTTTAAGTTCAATTGAGTACATATTCGGTCTTACTGAAGAGATCTGGAGTTATACACTTGCAAAGAAAATAGTTACCTTTCATTTCGTACGGTTGTGAAAGCAGACGTTCTATGTCTTTATTCAAGGGTCCTGTTGACGTCAAGAAACCGGGAATGTTCCCAAACAAGTTCCTTCCTTTTATTCTAAATTTCAAATTACAGAGTTCAATAATGATCTGTATTTGTGAAATATAAGTGGGGTAAACACATTCATCGTCATAAGGTTTAAAAGCCTTCTCTCTTCACTCCAAATGGAGGAGACCGATGTTTCTTCATTTGGATCCTAAGTGTGACTTCATACTGAGCCTTCGGGTATGAGAAAGGGGAAATACGAAGGAATTAATCCTTTGACCGTCACCTTTATCCTTTGTAGCTCAGTAAAGTCTCTCCGAGACGGGAAACACTGTTTGACGGGACTGACTCCACTTAAACTCTCATCGTTTAACTATGTTTGTGAAATGCTCCAAACGTTGTAATCTTGTAAGGTTATATCGGAAAAAATTTTTTTTTTTTTTTTCGTTAAAGAGAAAAGGAACAATAAATGAAAACTGCGTATGGTAAATTTTTCAGAAATGACTTAAAATATCATGACGAAGACAAAATACAGAACTAGAAGACCGGAACTCCGTACACCCAAGAATCGAGGGGTTGGTCCCTAACTTGGGAGGGGAGGGGGGTATGGCCTTTCCTCAGAATGGGTGACCTAGTGGTCCCTTCAGGAATTGTGTCGAATAATTAGTCAGTCTAAAATGACGTTCACAGACCCGGAACACCTATTCACTCTCACGGCACTCCTCATACTTGCAGTGCACTCTTCAAGGTAACGAGGATGACTCAATCTGGGTCGTCTTCCCGTAGATTACTAGTTACAGGTTCTTCGGTGACCCGATACTTAATTTCAGTCATGGTCTCCCTCTTTCCACCCTAAGTAGTCGTTACTGATAGTATCTACTTCGTCATTCCTACTTCAGTAAAAGAGACCATACCTTCTCTTTTCTACGAAAAAGTCTGGATGTTTTACCAAGATGAACAACAGGTAGTAGGGAAGGCTACACACTGAGTTCCGATGTGTGGACCTAGTGTCCCAATAAAGTAGTCCGACTAGAATTTAAAAAGTCCGGGTAGCAATTCGACGGTGTGTACGAGAATATACTTACTGGTTCCTTTTACAGAAGCACCTCTCCCTCAGACGAGGTGAGTCTTGAGGGTCGTCACGTACAATTTCTTCTAGAAGCTTCCATACACCCCTGAAGTACCCGACCAGAAACTGTCTCTTGAGTAGTGGGTCGAACTCATGGCTACCCCCTCCCCCACCAATCCCACCGTCCTCGGCCTCCTCCCTAGTTCGACCCTAAGAGATCTTTGAATCTAAGTTCTCCTGGAGTTAAGAATGCTCTTAGTTCTCATCTTGAGGTCGATAACTCCCTCTCCGGGAAGGGGTTTCTGGAGGCTACGGAATTTTCTTCTGTCCCTCTAACAGAGAAGGATGATTACACACTCAACGGAGAACTCGGTCACCCTGTAACTGACGTTCGAGTCCTTACGCAGATAGAACGAGTACCGATATATAAGGATCGTGAATCGTGTTACGAGTCAGGTACCGTCCGTAAATCATTCATAACTTATTTACTTAATTCATCAGTTGTCAACAGGTGATCAGATACAAGTGTTCAACGGTCCGGACAGACTCACATAAGGGTGTGAGGAGGTGGGAATCTGAGTCAGGAACACGAGCCAACGAGTCTCCACAGGTCGTGAAACACTGGGGTACCTTACATCGGGTGGACCGAGGAGACAGGTACCCTAAGAGGTCCGTTCTTATGACCTCAACGGTATAGGATGAGGTCCCCTAGAAGGACTGGGTTCCTAGCTTGAACGTAGAGGGTACAGAGGACGTAACCGTCCGCCCAAGAAATGGTATCACGTTGGACCTTTCGGGTATAAGTCAGGAGTAGGGAGTTTATTCCCTTCCCTAGAACCAATGAAATAGGACACTTGGGGTAACGGACTGAAGAGAACACCAAACAGACCAGGGAGTGATCTCTCTCATCCGTTGACTACCCCTTTGTCGGGTCTTCGTCGTCCACCTTCCCCTTCCCTCCTTCTTATACGTTCAACCTCCTGAACCAGTACGGACACGTCCCTAAGACCCGTGGTACTACTTTCCGTTCTAAGTTGTTCCTTCGAGACACGAGAAATGTCAGACAGAGACGAAGAAAGTCCACCTTTTGAAGTTAAGTACCAAGTCCCGACACTCTTGTACACGGGTAGGTACTTGGAGAAGAGGGTGCCTTGGTCCTACGTTTAATATACGACAGCTTTAGTCAGAAAGACGTTGTTCTAGATTGTCGGATACGGGACCGAAGAAATAGACTGAGTCCGTGTTTTCAGGAGGTGGTGTGATTACCTGAGTTGAATATAAATCACAGAAGGGGTCCGTTGACGATTAATGTAGAAAGAGACGGACAGTCTGGTCTTCGAGATTATAGGATAGAAAGGAGAGGTACGGTAATGGGTAGGAAGAGACGGGAGGTAGAAAGGATAAGGAAATGGGGTAGAGAGTTGTAAGAAAAGAAAGAGTTATTTAAAACGTATTAATTTCTTATAACTGAGATCCCTCTGTAGAAAAAGGTAATTGGTCCCCGTCCCAGTGGGACTCGAAGGAAGACGAGGTGTGTGATTTCACCAACGTTAAAAATTTTTCTAAATAAAGTAAAAACCGACACCACCCAGAAGCGACGACACACATCCGAAAGAGATCAACGTCGACGCCTCGTGTCCGAGATCCGTGTGTCCGAATCATCAATATCGCGTGGGCCAAATCACCGGGACGTCGTGCACCAAGAAGGGTCTCGTCCCTAGTTTAGGCACAGGGAACGTAACCGTCCACCTAAGAAATGGGGACCTAGTGGTCCCTTCGGGATTTCACCTACGTAAAAATTTGTTGGGGTGTAAGGAGTTTCACTTCCCCAGGGGGTCCCGTCCCTGGTACTTCTCCTTACGTTTCATCCACAATTGAAAAATCCTCGAGTTTTATTATAAGGTTCAGGAACAGAGACTGGGGTTGGAAAGGTAGGGATACCTTTGGTTTGAGTGAAGATAAATGGTGCTACAAGTTTTGGGTAGGGAAGAACCCTGGAACTCTCAATATTCACCTCTGAGATACAAATTGTCTTAGTATTATTACTCAGGAAAATTAAATAGACGATATATTTATCTTGTCCAGTATCAATAGAATTAATTTAGAAAAAGAGTGTGTGTTACAGTGACCAAACAGAGTCGTATCTCCCTTTCCGCGTTTAACATATGTCGGGGAAAGTAGAACATAATCTCAATGTGAGAAGTTTCACAAAAATGTAGACTAGGCGACTTTTCTCGGGTCTTTCCGTCCGTCCTTTCTATCGTAGTAGGACTCAAGTGTTCATTCTTTCAGACTGCATCTTTACAAAATATATGAGTCTAAGGTACAGTAAGGTTTGTATAGTTCCAATGTCTCGTCGTCACTCGGTCCCGGTCTAACGTACTAGAGTTAGACTCGTTTATCGTGTCATATTTATAATCCATTTTGTCAAGAAAGTTGTGGTTTTAGTCTGGAGACAGGGTATGTTCGGGTAAAGAATAGTCGATGACGAGGGGCGTGGAGACAAATTTTCGGGGACTTTTTAGTTACAAAAACGAGACCAAGAATAGTTCCTAAAATACACACACAAACATCCTCTCTAAATGAACTTCTTTATAATGTTGTATATTTTTGATGTAATCCAGAATTAAAGGTGAGTATGTCACCATTTAAACTATACTATGTATTGTTTTTTGAAATTTTTAGGTCTTACCTGTGTCATGACGTGTTGAACTAGTGATTCAGTTTAATCGACTGTTCGTTTGGAGTGTCTTGTCAGAGCAGTCGGTTCCAGTTTTTGTGGTACATGTTGTGTAGACTTAACCGTCTAAAAATTTATATAATTTTTATATTGTTACCACCACGCAGAACCCTTGGGGACCACAGTCTTTGTTTCTCTTTATTTTAGGATGATTGTAATATCTACGATAAAAAAACTACCTCCCTCTATTTATAATCGATTTACATAATTTGTATCGATTTAGATGACACGAGACAAATCAGTAAGTCAACACAGGCTGAGAAACACGTAGGTACCTGACATCAGGCGGTCCGAGACGACAGGTACCCTAAGAGACACGTTCTTGTGACCTCACCCAACGGTACGGGAGGAGGTCCCCTAGAAGGGTTGGATTCTGGGGACGTAACGTCCCTCTAAGAAATGGCAGACTCCGTGGTCCCTTCGGATTAGATAATCGATACATAAAACTCCTTTATTTAAGTTTATGCAACATTGTTAACTTCCCATCCCCTCAAAACCGAAAGTTATTATGACCTAATAAGTTATAGTCTCATAAGTTATAGGTTCAGAACGGGGCTAGTCATTACGACTTCTTCGACTTCAACTTGCCAAGATACTTCTGGACGTTCTGGAAGATCTTGATTGTGGGTTTTTTCTACAGGGTGAGGTCATAAGAACTCGAAGAGAACACCGAGTCGACCAATTCTTAGGCGGACGTTACGCCCTCTGGACCCAAGCTAGGGACCCAACACTTCTAGGGGACCTCTTCCCTTTCCGATGGGTGAGGTCATAAGACCGGACCTCTTAAGGTACCTGATATGTCAGGTGCCCCAGCGTTTCTCAGTCTGTGTTGACTCGTTGAAAGTGAAAGTGATATTCCCTGACCTTACGTTTTCATCCTTCGGTTCTTTTGTGGACCTCATTGTCCGTTTAAACCGGAACCTTACGCCTTACTTCGTCCCGTTTCCGATTGTCTCAAAACGGTTCTCTTGCGTGACCAGTATCGTTTGTAGGAGAAGGTTGTTGTGTTCTCTTCTAAGGTGTGTACCTGTAGTAGTCTACCAGTTGTGACTTTAGTCTGACTAATATAGGACACGACGATTTCTACCTCTTCGTGGTATGTCACTCGTTTTTGTTCTGGCCCTCGCCTGACACCGAGTCCAGTACTTGAGGACTGACGGTTTAAGTCTGACTTTAACTTCTTTCGTCCCTTTTGGTGACCTGGTAGGTCCATACTGGATTTAGTTTAGGGAATACTAATATGTCACCGTCACTCTTTATCTAACTTCCCTGATCTAGAGTATCTCACGGACTACTTGATACCTACCTCCAAACGTTGTAATATGTCCTCCGTCCGTAGTTCTGGTAGGGGTTCTTTTTTTTTACGCTTTTCGTTTTACCGACAGACTCCTCCGGAATGTTTATCGACACTTTTCTTCTCTTCGTTTGTCGTTTCCTCTTTTCCTTTCTATAGGGGTAAACTTAAGTCTCAAGGTTTCTTATCGTTCCTCTTTATTCTTTCGGAAGGAGTCACTAGCCACGTTTCTTTATCTCCTTTTGTTATCTTACCCTTTCAGATCTCTAGAGAAGTTCTTTTAATCTCTATGGCTCCTTTGTTAAAGTACGTTTCTACCCGAGTTATTTCCTGTCTTTACTATACCTGGATTGTCTTCTTCTATGATTCTTCTCCACCTTTCTTATGTGTTTTGATATGTTTTTTCTAGAAGTACTGGGTCTATTAGTGCTACCACAGTAGTGAGTGGATTCCGGTCTGTAGGACCTTACACTTCAGTTCACCCGGAATCGTAGTGATACTTGTTTCGATCACCCCTACTACCTTAAGGTCAACTTGATAAAGTTTAGGACTTTCTACTACGACACTTTCACGACGTGAGTTATACGGTCGTTTAAACCTTTTGAGCCGTCGCCGGTGTCCTGACCTTTTCCAGTCAGAAGCAAGGTCAGGGTTTCTTTCCGTTACGGTTTCTTACGAGTTTAATGGCGTGTTAACGTGAGTAGAGTGTGCCATCATCTCATTACGAGTTTTAAGAGGTTCGGTCCGAAGTCGTTATGCACTTGGTACTTGAAGGTCTACAAGTTCGACCAAAATCTTTTCCGTCTCCTCGGTCTCTAGTTTAACGGTTGTAGGTCACCTAGTACCTTTTTCGTTCTCTCAAGGTCTTTTTGTAGATAAACACGAAATAACTGATACGGTTTCGGAAACTGACACACCTAGTACTGTTTGACACCTTTTAAGAAGTTCTCTACCCTTATAGTCTAGTAGACTGGACGGAAAACTCTTTAGATATACGTCCAGTCCTTCGTAGTCAATCTTGACCTGTACCTTGTTGTCTGACCAAGGTTTAACCCTTTCCTCATACAGTTCCGGTATATAACAGTGGGACGAATAAATTGAATATAAGTACTCTTTACGACCCGACCTACTTCGTGTTCGACCTTAGTTCTAACGGTCCTCTTTATAGTTATTGGAGTCTATACGTCTACTGTGGTGGGAATACCGTCTTTCACTTCTCTTCGATTTTCGGAGAACTACTTTCACTTTTACCTCTCACTTTTTCAACCGAATTTCGAGTTGTAAGTCTTTTGCTTCTAGTACCGTAGACCAGGGTAGTGAAGTACCCTTTATCTACCTCTTTGTTACCTTTATCACTGTCTGATAAAACCCCCCGAGGTTTTAGTGACGTCTACCACTGACGTCGGTACTTTAATTTTCTACGAACGAGGAACCTTCTTTTCGATACTGGTTGGATCTATCGTATGATTTTTGGTATCTGTAATGAAGCTTCTGTTTCCAGACAGAACAGTTCCGATAGCAAAAAGGTCACCAGTACATACCTACCCCTCTTCCTTTACCGTTGGGTGAGGTCATAAGAACGGACCTCTTAGGGTACGTGTCTCCTCGGACCACCCGACAGCAAATACCCCACAGTGTCTGAACCTGTACTGACTTCTCTGAATCGTCGTCGTCGTGTATACCTACACTCTCAACCTGATATTTCTTTCGACTCGTGTCTTCTTAACTACGAAAACTTGACACCACAACCTATTCTGAGAAGTCTCAGGGAACCTGACGTTCCTCTAGGTTGGTCAGGTAGAATTTCCTCTAGTCAGGATTTATAAATAACCTTCCTGACTACAACTTCGACTTTGAGGTTATGAAACCGGTAGACTACACTTCTTGACTAAGTAAACTTTTCTGGGACTACGACCCTTTCTAACTTCTGCCCTCCTCTTCCCCTGTTGTCTCCTAATCTACCAACCTACCGTAGTGGTTGAGTTACCTGTACTCAAACTCACTTGAGGCCCTCAACCACTACCTGTCCCTCCGGATCGCACGACGTTAAGTACCCCAGCGTTTCTCAACCTGTGCTGACTCGCTGACTTGACTTACCACCTAATCAAACCCACTTGATTGGAAGGAAGTCTATTCTTAATTTTTGATACCTGGTTTTTAATCTTTGTTGATGAATTTTTAAGGAGCTTTCCCTTGGTCTCTCTTCAGTGGGGATTTTCTGATCCTGTCGTGACCCACTCTGTCTGTCAACTCCGAAATACGGAGTCCCATAAGAGTTAGGTATACAGTGTCCTACCGTTTTTAGGTCAAATGACGGAACTCCAGTCTCTTGTATCCGATCTCGACCGTCTCGTCTACATTTTAATCCCCCTTTAGGACCTTTCCCTTGGTGTCTCCCCTATTTGAGGTTTTAAACTCATATTTGACACTGGTGTAAGAACCAACTGTGACTGGACTCCTCCGAGTTGTTATCGTGGACCTTCGTCTCTCTTGACTCGTCTCTAAAGTCGACAACAGGTGGAGTTTCTTCTGGTTGAAACCTCAAGTCCAGTTGGGTTCGATGGATAGTTGGTCTTGTTTACAGTTATGAGAAGTCTCCTTGTGTCTCAGGTCTTAGAGGGTTTACGTAGTAAGTGATACAGGTGGTGTATTATGTTTAGTAGTTTGTCTTTTTTTTTTTTTTTTGTCCTTTTACATTGACTATCGATTCTTTTAAAAAAATTTTTCTATGACCGGGGTTCTACTTGGTCTGTAACTTTAATTACTTGTTTTCGTCATTTGTTGATAAACTCTATACAAGTTCTTGGATTTCCTCTCCTAATTCTCCACGTTTGAAGGTCCCTGTTTTCTTCAGTCCCCTTAGATTACACGTCGTATCCCTTGTGTCACTCGTTATAACCTCGTTGAGACATACCATTATCTACAATTGACTGAATAACACCACTAATAAAACATTACATGTTTTTTATGGTCCCTGAAGAGACTTTCAGGTCACCAATTCTGAAGTGGAAGGTTACGTCTCTCACTTCCAAGCTAGGGACCACCCCCTCGATTCTAGTGTGTAGGGAGTACCGGTTTTTTTGTCTTGTATTTGTTGTCTTCGTTATGACATTGTTTAAGTTATTTCTGAAATTTTACCAGGTGTAATTTTTTTTTTTTTTGATTCTTTTTATAGTTTAGTGATACAACTTGTGGACTTTTATTATCTTATGTTCAGTTAGTACGAATTTCTATTTACTTAGGTTTTAAATTTTTAATTAAATTTTCCCTCCTTTCTTAGATTTCCTTTAATCTCAGTATACTTATTTGTCTGGGGGGGGGTTTCCAAACCTTTGTGTTTTTCTGTTAAGATTTACTAGGTACTCAGTTTTTTTATTTTATTTTATTAATCTTTTTTTTAAACTCGGTCCATTGTTTTTATGTTGTGTACTTTTAAACACCGTAATTCATGTCACTTTGAATTTCTCTTTACGTACTAAAATTTATGAATATACGTATTTATGAATATACGTTGTGTATCCCCGAAGGGTCCACCACGATCACCATTTCTCGGACGGACGTCCTCTGGTCCTCTCGGTACAAGCCAGGGACCCAGCCCTTCTAGGGGGACCTCCTCCCGTGCCGTTGGGTGAGGTCATAAGAACGGACCTCTCAGGGACACCTGTCTCCTTGGTCCGGCCAATGTCAGGTGCCCCGGTGTTTCTCAGTCTGTCCTGATTTCACTGAATTCGTGCGTATACGTTGTGTAGTTCAACTGTGTCCTGATCTCAGGACTTTCATTTTTCACCTTCACAATCAGCGAGTCAGTGTAGACTGAATGACTGGGGTACCGGACATCGGGCGGTCCGAGGATAGGTTCCTTTAGAGGTCCGTTCTTGTGACGTCACCCATAAGAACCCCTTCCCTCTTCTAAGGGAAGAGGTCCCCTAGAAGAACTGGGTCCTAGTTTAGACCCAGAACAAGTGACGTCCGTCTAAGAAATGGTAGACTCGGTGATCTCTTCGGGTTTACAGAGATAAATGTCTTTTGTGTTGCCTGTCAACTTTGTACATCTTTCACTTGGTGTCACTACGTTTAAGTCTGATTCTTAATCTGTCATTTGGTCGACCCAAGAAGATGGTTATTTAATGTTCCTCTTTTTTTAGTCTGTCTCCCTCTTGTTTCCCCCTTGAACCTTGGTTTTCGTTGAATCTGTAGTCAGTTGAAGATCATACCTGAAATAAAGCTAGGACTAAGTTTTTTTGGCATTTTTCATTCTTAACCTTTAGTCTTGTGACCTACGTGTAGTCACTTCTGGGTACCCCTTTCCTATTAGAAAAGTGGTCACGATTTAATCTATCGGTATACCCCTTTTTTACGATGGACTGGAGGATAATATGTGTTTTTCGTAGAAGCCCATTTGGCATCTAGATTTCCACTTTCGGTTTTGATATTTCGAAAACCTTCTATTGTATTTTCTTTTAGAAGTACTAAAACTTCATCCCTTACTCATAAACTCATCCTTTGTTTTTGACGATCTGTCTCCGTTCAGAATTAACTTGATGTTAATTTTGAATTAATTTTGATGTTAGAATGTACTTCACACTTTATGCAGTGTCTTACCCTCATGTGTACAACGGCAACAAGTCGCCGAGTCAGCACACACTGAGACACTGTGATACCTGACGTCGGGTGGTCTGAGGAGATAGGTACCCTAAAAGATCTGTTCATATGACCTCACCCAACGGTACGGGAGGAGGAGGAGGTCCCCTACAAGGGTTGGGTCCCTAACTTGAACTCAGAGAATACAGAGGACATAACCCTCCGTCCAAGAAATTGTCGTCGTGGTGGACCCTTCGGGATAAAACATGTATAAACGACTTAATTTATCCTCGACGACTTGACTTAAGTCTCATACTTTTGGTATAGTTCCTACTAAAGATCTCAAAACCGAATTCTTTGATCCCCCAATTACACCGTAAATGACTCCACGTCCCTTGATCCTTCCTTATGCAACCTCCTGTCCCTAGTTTTCAACATAAACCAGTCCTCTACTCATAATCAGTTCCCCTTTACAGTCCATCTGGTACCGACACTTTCAGGCCTCAAGTCCCCTCTCCCGTTTCGGTCCCTGTTGAAACAAATACTCTCAATGGTCACCGACCGACTGTTAAGAGAGAGAAGAAACTAAGTAAACCGGTACAACACACCGTACACCCTTGAATCGAGGGGTTGGTCTCTAGTTTGGGAACGAGGGACGTCACCTTCGAACCTCAGACTTGGTGGCCTGGTGGTCTCTTAAGGGACGGACTGTTACGAGTTCTTGTTTTAAAGAATAAACTCTTACATGACCGAATTAAGAGTCTTCAACGGATATCCAAATTTAAATAAGGAGGACACCCAACAACAACAACGAGTCAGTGAGTGCAGACTGAGAAAGACTGGGACACCTGACGTCGTGTGGTTCGGAGGGACAGGAAGTGTTAGAGGGTCAAACGAGGTTGAGTACAGGTAACTTAGTCACTACGGTAGGTCGGTAGAGTAGGAGACAGCAGGGGAAGAGGAGAACCGAAGTTAGAAAGGGTCGTAGTCCCAGAAAAGTTTACTCAGTCGAGAAACGTAGTCCACCGGTTTCATAACCTCAAAGTCGAAGTCGTAGTCAGGAGGTTACATATAAGTCCTGACTAAAGGAAATCCTACCTAACCAACCTAGAGGAACGTCAGGTTCCCTGAGACTTCTCAGAGGAGATTGTGGTATCAAGATTCCATAGTTAAGAAACCACGAGTCAGAAGGAGTACCAGGTCGAGAGTGTTGACATGTGCTGATGACCTTTTTGTTATGGATATGGTGTTATATATGGTTCTATATGTTATATACTATTTGAGATATTTCAAAGTACAACCGAAGTCTGATCTTATTGACCGATTAAAAATATTTAGTGGTTCTTTACCCTTATGACCCTGGGTTAGATTGTGTAAGTTTACAATTATATATAAAGTGACTTTCTTGTTTTAGAAAGATTTTAATTGTCCACTTTTAATTGTCCTTAGTCTAGTCAAAGGTAAATAAGGAGTGGTAGATCTTCAATTCAGTGGTTACTCAAATGTCTCAATCGATAAGTAAAAGTTTTATCTTAAATAAATACATTATTTCTTAATTTTATACCGACACTTTCATCTTTTATTATATCTTTTTATTAATTTTACACGTTGTCATTAAGGTTCATTTCCATCAATTCGTGATCTCAAATACGAGTTGAAGATAAACTTTCTGGTTAGTATGCATAATTGATATGGTCTTTTTTTGTATGGATGAACGTTAAAATTAATAACAAGTTTTTGTCGAAATACATGGACCAGTCCGGGAAAATTCGTGTTTATAACCCCATATGTAAAACTTCGATCGAAGTGAAGTGTCTGACTGACTATCCTATTTAAATGACAGGGTGTTTATTGTTAAAAAAAAATTTTGATTAAATAGGTACACTAATTCAGTTACACGTCCTATATACATGAAAAACCTACCCTGGTTTACAAAACCATCTTACCCTGTTCTCATAGTAAAAATTATTATAACCATATTTTCGACTATTTGAGTACATTGGGGTCTCGTACCAAAGGTGGTCCGCCCAGAGTTAAGTCTACGATTTACGTTTACTTCCTTATAGATTTACTTAAGATAGATGGGAAAGGGGTTTCAAAGTGAATGTCAATTCTACATCTAATAATAAACATACTTCTTATATGTTTTCTTAACCTTTTGCAAACCGATCTCCCTTCTGTTGAGAAGTCCCTAATAACAAACGTCAAACGTCTTATCTATTAGAAGAGATCCTTCTTATTACAGGTGTATCGTCGTGATAAAAGTGGTCCTTAGGGTCTTGGTCACCTAGATAGTACACTGTCCTTCGGTTTGGAAGACCGACGAGTGTTGTAGTGAGTCGAAGGGGAATTAGAAGTCCTTCACAGAGAACTTAAGGTTAGGTAGTGGGATATAATCCTTATTATAGGTTTTGAATACAATTTTTTTTTTCTGATACGGTATTTTAGTTTGAAAGAAATCATCATGTATCTCTGTTTGTAGGTATCTATGCAGGTCGATAGGAGTAGAAGTTCAGGAGAATGTTTCTGTTTTGTGGAAGTGTCTTCTTTTCGCTTTCACTCTCAGTGAGTCAACATAGACTGACAAACACTGGGGTACCTGATATGTCAGGTGTCTTAAGAGGTCCTTTCTTATGACCTCACCCATCGATAAGGGAAGACGTTTCCTAGCAGGGTTGGGTCCCTGACTTGGGTCCAGAGGGCATAACGTCCGTCTAAGAAATGGTCGACTCGATGTTCCCTTCGGGTACATCTTCTTTACCGATGTATTTATTAAGACTGAACTGAAACCCGGGTAATGTGACCCGGGTCTCTCGTCTTTGGTTACCGTAGAACAAGTAAAGTTAACAACTATCGAGACCTGGATCCAGTGACAAAAAGTATCCGTGACCCTCAAATATTTGATTTTTATTCGATGTGTTGATGTGAATTCAGAACGGTTTTGTGACACCGTTGTTTCGGTTACTAAATCAATACTCTTCCGAAAGTGATGAGATCCTAGAATTAAATTAAGGTATAGTTCGTAGACCTATATTTCTTTCACTGGTTGAGGTTATATTTCTTTCACTGGTTGAGAAGGTCGGAGTAAGTCTCGGGACATGTTAGAAAGTCCTTTATCTCTTTTACGATAAAACCAGAATACATAGTTCCTAAAATTTTGATATTGGAGTCTTGGTGATTAAAGATGTCTCTCTTAGTCTTTACACTTATTTTGAGACATATACTCATACTTAGTGTTTCATCGAATATTGTCTATTTCCAAGTAATTGATAGTACACGTTTGTAAAACTATTTAGTGCTAAAAATACTTATGATATATGTTTAAGTTATTCTTTTTCGAATTTTACGATGTTTTACGGTTTCCATTAATTTCTATTTTTATTAGATACTGATAAAAATAAAAGAAACAATAAATGTCTAATGTGTTTTTGGTTTTTGAATATTGTTCCTTACAATAAACTTTTTGACAAAACCTTCTGATCTATTACTGTTCTTGTTTACAAGTATTATAATTGAATTTTTTTTTTGTTCAATTGTATATAGATTTTATATTACGGTCATTTTTATTAGAGGTGTACTCATAAAGGTATATCGTGCATAATGTTCATTGTCATTCCAATGAGATTATGTTATAGTTTTTATTTAGACAAAAGATACCTACTATTTTAATTTGAGTTAAGAATGAAAGAAAAAATGTGAAACACAAAAATTTTAAAGATTTTACTTGTACATTATGAAGAAGTTTTTATTGTTTTGTTTCAAAAGAGAGAATTTTTTACACGATTAGATATATGGAATCTTTCGGCCTTCAGTTGATTCTAGAAGAGTAGGTAAAGATGGTCTAAGTGAAACTTTTAGTCGAATAACAAAGAAGATAGTCAACAACTATGTCATTGGATTCTGTTATTTTTATTCCAATTTCGTATACACACCTATCTTTTATGAGATTTATTTTCGATATTAGAGTCAAGTCACTATGATGACCCTACGTTTAAACTCTTTTCGAAAATGTTATCCTCGTCACGGCGGTTTGTAGGGTAAGGAAGGTCCTGAAAAGGTGAGGGCTACCCATACACACACAGGTGGGTCTGGTTGCACATTTGTCTTACGTCGTGTAGTAACCCTTAGCTCAGATACACTTACGAATCGTTGTCTTCTTTAAATCACAAAATAGTTTTATGTTGACTTTCTTCTTTGTTGACTTCTCTTCCTTTGATCTTACCCTCCCTTTTGTTCTAATAATTTTGGCTTCTTTCTTTCCCTCCGATCCAAAAACCCATTTTTCGATATTGCCACTAGTCTTCTACCGTTTCCAAGATTTTTCAGAAAGTTGAAGGTGCAAGTCACAAAATCTTCGTATCCAATCTTCTGACTGTACCTTTCTTTCCGGGTCGGTTGTCGGTTGTGGTTCTAGGGTTTTCACCTACTCCGACAGAACCTGGTAGTCCGTGTCTTTTCGGTAGTTGAAGTCGACCTACCTATTCGGGTTTAATTCTAGTCGTCTAAACAGATCGATTCGGGTCGGGTTTCATGTTTTTGTAAAATTTATTAAGAGTAGAGTGTGTCCCTCCCGAAAGTAATTTTTCTCTGTTATTGTTTACAACTGTTCCTACTTCTCTTTAACCTTGGGAGTATGTACCGACCATCCTTACATTTTACCACGGCGACGAAACTTTTTAGTAAACCGTCAAGGAGTTTTCTATTTGTGTTCTCAATAACATACGGGTCGTTAAGACTAGTGTCCATATATGGTTTCTTTGACTTTTGTAGAAGAGCTGACTTTGACACAGAGGAGTTTTAAGTCTACAACTTCAGGATTGAGGGTTACGGAGTCTTACACTGATAAAACCTCTATTCTGGAGAAATTACTCCGTCAACAACAACAAGTCAACGAGTCAGCATAGGTTGAGAAACACTGGGGTCCCTGATATCGTATGGTCCGAAGGGACAGGAAGTGGTAGAGGGTCTCGAACGAGTTTAAGTACAGGTAACTCAACCACTACGGTAGGTTGGTAGAGTAGGAGACAACAGGGGAAGAGCATGGATGTCACGAAGTGTCGTAGTCCCAGAAAAGGTTACTCAGTCCAGAAACGTAGTCCACCGGTTTCATAACCTCGAAGTCGAAGTCGTAGACAGGAAGGTTACTTATAAGTCCCAACTAAAGGAAGTCCTAATTGACCAAACTGGAGGAACGTCAGGTTCCCTGAGAATTCTTAGAACACGTGGTGATGTAAAGTTTTCGTATTTAAGAGGCCACGAATCGGAAGAAATACCAGGTCGAGAGTGTAAGCATGTACTGATGACCTTTTTGGTATCGAAACTGATATGTCTGGAAACAACCGTTTTATTACAGAGACGAAAAATTATACGACAGATCCAAACGGTGACGAAAAAAAGGTTCCTCGTTCACAGAAAATTAAATCTCCACTGATTCAAGTTTCCTCTGGTAAGTCTCCCGAGATTAGGTTAGACTGACCACAGAAGTAATCTTTTCCGTTAGTCCTATGTCTTTCACCGTCTATGTGCCCTACACACGTGTCTCTCCTGTTTCGTATCCTCCTCTGTCGTTCTTCTACCGGTACATTTTCGGTTCCAAGGTCTCCTTTGGTCGGGACGGTCTTGGAACCAGAACCTGAAGTCACAGATCTTGACATCCTTTTATTTAGAGACATTTATTTGTTTATTTATGGAGGATGAGATACCATAAAACAATACTACCGGGAACGTTTGATTTTATGGACACAAGTGTGTCTTTCGACTTACGAGTGTCTTCGTAATAAGGATTGTCGGTTTTTCATCTATGTAGTAGGGTTTACAGGTAGTTATCTATTTACCAATGTGTTTTGTCAGATAAGTATATTGCCCGATAGTTAGTGGGTAATTTTCCTTATTTCATATCTATTTACGATGCTGTACTTAATTGGAACTTTTATAATTCAATTCATTTTCTTCTGTTTGTGTTTCCCAGTATATGATATACTAAGTTAAATATACTTTACGGGTTTTTGTCCATTAGGTGTCTTTCATATAATCGCTAACTGTCCCTCCTTCCTTGCTTCTTACTGACGATTAACCATCTCTCAAAGAAACTCCCCGTCACCCTTCAAGATCTAAATTTACCACTATTGAGGTATTAGGACACTGTATGAATTTTGGTGATTTAACATGTAAAAATTTACCAATTTCACTATTAAAAAGATAGTACACTCCAAATAGAGTTATTCAGATGGATTTTTTTTTTTCATTCTATAGATATATTCACTCTCCTATTAGTCCGACCGAAGTCCAACCGAAGTCCAAAGGAGTGTCATTGTAAAAGGGAATTGAAAATTAAAACTTTCAAATGTTTAGATGTCTTTTTGACTTTCTTAGGATGTTATTTATTGGTGTTTACAAATAACCAGAATATTTGGATCTATTCGTACAAATGAATAAAAAATGTACTAACAGAAAAAAAAAAAATTCAAAAATTTGATTCAATATTTAATGTGTGTGAAATGGTACATAGAGGACGTTTGGTGTCATAATACTAGTGTGGTTTCTTTAGACTGTGACTATGTTTTTGTAATAGAATGTATTTTGAGTATAAGTTTAAAAGGGTTAACAAGATTATTGTAGTAAATATCGAAAGAAAAAGAAATTTAGGTACTAGATCACTTTCTGGTACGTAATGTAATAAATAGTTCGGAGAAATCAGAGGAAATTATGTTTTATAAGGAAAGAGAAACAAAAAGTGTTGACATTCTGAAAACTTTTCGGATTTCTGTCTAGTCTTACAGTTATAATATTTATGCGATATTGTCACATTTGTTGTTTTTAGCCGTTAACCCTCGTCCCTTCTACCTCCTTCGTACCTTAACAATTACCTAGGTAGAAAGTGTCTTCTTTCGAGTAACGACAATGTTAAATTCATATTGCGTATCACAAAAGAAACAAAAAAAAAAAAATTGCGTATCAAAATTTCTTTTATTCTGAACTTAGAGAATCATAAACATTATTGGAATCTCTTCAGAAGAAAATTCTTTATGATCAAGAATTCCTTTTTGTAACATGAATTTAAAGTTACCAAAGAAAAAGTTTAATTTGATTAATGAAATATAAAAATTATATATGTATTTTACTATCGTAAAATTTTAAATAAAAATTGACTTCCTATTAAAGAAATGTCATAACGTAACTAAAGATGGTTTATAGTTGTACTTAGTTGGTATCTTACTATCGAGAAAAAAAATGAGTTTATAAAATTTAAAAAGAAGTCCTTTTCTAGATTGTTTTTAGTTACTTTGTATGGACTAAGTATGTTGAAAAGAAGGTGACTATCGGGTTAAAGAGTGTTCAAAGAAAGTCCGTAACTATTCTAAACAGACGTAGGTTAAACCATTTTTTAGCACAGTAAGAAAACTGATTCGCGACGGTCCCCAAGATGTTCAGTTTATCTCCTTTCGACTTATTTAATAGTCTAAATGGTGGTTTCATTAGTATGATATCGATAAACCGGACTTTTAAGAAAAAAGACTGAAGTCTAAGAATACATGTTAACAGAGGGGATCCCTTAAGGGACCGTCGGATCATCAGTCCTGAGACGAAGGTCACGGTCCCCGGTGCCAAGTTAGGGACCAATTCCTTGATTCTTGGTATACGGTACTACACCGATTTTTTTTCTCTTTTTTTCAGAACTCAGAGTCCTAAAGAGACCACCAGGTCACCGATTCTGAGACGTGAGAGTTACGTCACCCGGGTCCAAACTAGGGTCCAGTCCCTTGATCTAGGGTGTAGGACGTTATTTCTAACTTCTAGAACACACGGTATCGATTTTGGGCCACGTCGGTTTATTTGTAATCCCCTTTTTTTCAGAGGGGATCAAGAGAGGAGGTACAGTTTTTTTCTTTTAGACATAGTTCACAATTGTTACATAAAGAATTTAACTGTTTTTTTCTGAAATTCTGTTATTTTTTATCTCAAAGCAATAAATAAACTCCTTGATTTAAGGGAATGGACACTCCTAGGACCTCACGGTTCGTTAACTGACAAGTCTTCGTACACTAGTCCTGTTCGCCCGACCCTTTTCGACTAGGGAACATGGTCAAACAGTTACATACTTCCCGACCACAGGGTATTGCTTTCCGGACAGGCACCAAGACCGACTCTTGACCTCATGAAGTGTGAAAGAAGTGACTCCGTAATAATATACCTCTTTTTGTATCGAAATTTATTTCAAGAAATCCGGAAAGAATATACCGTAATAGTAAGAGTGTGACTTTTTGTAATATAAGTAGAAGTCTTTTGTAATACATGTACCTAATAAAAAGTACCCCTGATAATATAGGTTGTTAATGAACTAGAAAATAATTAATAATTCACTGGAATGGATCTTCGTGTCAAATGACCTCTCTTCAGGTTCAACCTAACTTATACGAATCTCTTAGGTGGTCCTCTGAGACTATGTGGTGATCTTCATCGGGCCCCGGAGAAACGGGGATTTTTTTTATTGTATTTATGTTTACGAAAGGGTCAACCGTTGAACTTCTTCTTTTTGGTATAAATTTAAGTAAAGACTTTGTGTTTTATGAATGTGTTATCTATCACCGAGAAAGATGTACTAAAATACTCTTTACACCAATCCTTGAAGACTGAGCCTGACTGAACAGTTTAACACGTTTGATGTGTAAAGTATTTGGAACCGGATATTCATACAGGGTTCACGTGTCACAGTTACAATTCCGTCAGTAAAGTTACCATGGCAAAAACCATTGTCTTTTTACAAGATACTACTGACTCTCTGTGTCATTGTCCTAGTTTTGGAAAATTTTACTTTTTATTAAACACTATTACTGTTACTTACAATACTTAGACGAGATGAGCTGGAAGAAACGAGTACTCTCAGTCAAGGATCCATCCAACTATTCTTCAGGTTCCAAAGGTTCCTCCCCTTTCCTCAGACCCCGAGAGTTCTTCTTTTCCAGTTTGGAAGAAAGATGTAACGAAACAGAATCAGTTATATTGTTACATAGAACGAGTTACTGTACAAAGAGGAATTATTCTTGGAAGACTGATTAGGACAGTAGAATTTTACACATAATACCCCCACTCACCATTCTAGAAAGATAACAAACAAGATTAGAATAATTAAATTCTACATACAACAACCCCCCCCCCCGTGTGGTAAGAGACAGGGGGAAGACTACAGATACAGTCTTCGAAAGAGTCAGGGAAAAGTGAAATTATTTTGAGACGATATGTTTTCGAGAACTCACTAGTTCCGACCAGGGACCAGGGTTTCTATTTAGCAGAAACTTCTAGTACTTAGGCTCTAGCAAGTGACATTCGATAGTGAGGGAACCTTTTCGAAATGCCTTTTATTAGTAATATCTCTTATCCTACGGTGACATTTAAGTGCCGATGAGGGGAGGTGACCTAGGAGTGGGGATTGTCCGATACGATGTAAAGAGATTAGTCAAAGGAGAAGGAAAGGGGTATTACTAAGAAAGTTTTGAAGACAACGATGACGATGATTCAGCGAAGTCAGTACAGGCTGAGACACGCTGGGGTATCTGCCGTCGGGTGGTCCGAGGGGTCAGGAACCCTAAGAGGTCCGTTCTTGCGACCTCACCCAACGGTAAAGGAAGAGGTTACGTACTTTCGCTTTCGAGTCAGCACAGACTGAGAAGTGCTGGGGTACCTGACGTCGGATGGTCCGAGGAGACAGGTACCCTCAAAGGTCCGTTCTCATGACCTTACCCAACGGTAACGGAAGAGGCCGTTTTGAAGACATGAGGACGGTTTAATGGTTCTGTGGGAGGTCATGGAGTAGTGAATGTATATAGAGGGTAAAGTCAATAACCTTCGAGGGAGCTAAACGGTGATGGTTTAGATTGAATGAACGTAAGGATGGACAGGAGAGAAGGGAAGGTAGGAGGGTAGTTTACAAATAAAGAGGTGAACTTTTCCTCGGGTATGGGAGGAAAGAGGAATCCCTGGAACAACGAAAAAAGAAGGGAGAGAGAATCTGAAAATCATAGAAGGAGGGTTAACCTAGACCACCGAGTCACCATTTCTTAGACTTTAAGATCTTTCTAGAAAATTTTGGTTTATATATTCGTACAGTAAAAGAACGAATTTTAGAGGGTTTTCCAAAAGGGTACCGGAAGTCAATTTCG
The DNA here is from genome assembly GCA_006410555.1 of Capra ibex. Lineage (NCBI taxonomy): Eukaryota > Metazoa > Chordata > Mammalia > Artiodactyla > Bovidae > Capra > Capra ibex. The sequence goes on along the minus strand of SJYO01050144.1, from coordinate 1,924,837 downwards.
GGTTCTAAGAATCGTACCCAATATTCCAGGAGGTACCGAACCAAGGACAGATGGTGGAGTAGAGTTTAGAGAGAGGGAGGGGAGGAAGAGATGAGTGAATAAGTGAGGTACTTGTAATACTTTGCGGATGTTACCTGATGTGTGACATGATTCGTGACCATTACATTACGACTTGGTCGATCTGTACCAGGTACGGTGTGGACGGAAGAGAGTTCGGGGAGTCTACGTGATGAAAGAGTGGTGGTCGAGTAGGGACTGCGACGAAGGCACAAACCTTAGACGGTGAACAGAACGATGACGAGTAGACCGATCGAGAGGAAATTAGAAGTTTAGAATCTAAATTACAATAAAGGAGTCGTTCCATTCACAAGAGACAGTGAATTCTAATCCAGTTGATGACATATCGAGTCTCTTGAGACGAGTCACAATGCACCGTCGGACCCACCCTCCCTTCAGACCCCCTCTTACCTATGTACATATACATACCGACTTGGGGAAACGACAAGTGGACTTTGATAGTGGTGTAACAATTAGTCGATATGAGGTCATGTTTTATTTTTCCACTTTTTTTTTTTTTCTGAACCAGTTTAAGAATCGATGTCATGGGACTAAAAGATGAAATATTAATAATTATTTGATTTTTAATAAAAAATATAAAGACAAAAAACATGATCTCCGGTAGTAGAGGTGCTCCTGTCTCTGGTGTCGATAGAACATAACAACTGAATATGACTGAAATGTTCATGGAAAAGAAAGTGTGTGTGTGGTTTTTTTGGTGAATTTTTTTTAAACATAAAATTCGTATAATGGAAAGAACTTACCAAACAACATGGTAGACAGAAAGAACTACAGACCCTACCATTAGGAATGACTACCCAAGAGTTGATTCTAAAATACATCGTCTCGACTTTTGTTTTATAATTCTGTTGTAAATATTCTCAGTACGTCTAATCTTTTCGGATATCGAACACCACATTTTGTGTGTAAGAGATAACGAGAGGAATACAGGTTTATAATGAAGACCCCTTCTCTTTTGTTTCCGTGATTTAAAACGAACTTAAAGTACGTTAATAAGGAACGATGACAGATATAGAAACTTATAAGAAGGGTCTAGTCTGAGAGTCAACAAACGTTTATCTTGTTCTCGGTCCACCTTTACAAAGAGAGGTGAACTACTATAAATGTGTTTCTATTATTTTTTTAATTTTTTTTTTTGTTTTGTCTTTTGGGGATAAATGTGTTTCTAATTTTTTTCTGGAGTAGGCAAAAGTTATTGTTTGAAGTAACAAGATTGTACAGTATAATTCAAGAGTAAGTGTGTTAAAATATTACTTTTAAATGAAAGGTTATTGAAATTCTCTGGCACTATTTTCGTTGTTAGTAGGACTTTGGAATTAAACTAACTATTTCTTAAGTATGTAGCGGGTTGTGATTTGCTCAGAAGATTTACCTGGTTTCTAAATTTACCTTTTGTTTTGTTTTGTCTTTTCGGTACTTTTGTATCCATTAAAAAAAAAGATGACAACTCCCATCTTTTCTGGAAAGGTTTGTACTGTTATATCAGTCTTTAGTTTTTCCTGTTCTATGCTCTAAATTTATTTATTTTATATTTTGAAGACATACAATTTTATCGTATTGTTTCATTTTTATGTACTGTTTGACAGTTTTTATCAACATTGTTTACGTTACTATATTACTGTGATTATAAAAGAATTTTTGAAGTATATCTTGTTTTCCTTCTGAAGGATGGTTTTTACTCGTTTTATCTGTTCAGGTGTTTTTATCTGTTTTTTCGATTATTTAGGTATTACCTACATGTTGAAGTAACGATGATTTAAATTTTATTTTTACAAATTCAATCTTATATAAAGAATAGCCATCCGGATAATCTAATCATTTTTTCTTTTTACAAATTCCCCGAAGGGACCACCAGGTCACCAATTCTGAGTGACTAATATGACGTTCCCATGTCCAAGTAAGTGACCACCCTTTTGTTTCTGGGCATACGGAGTTCCACATCGGTTTTTTATCGAATTTACATTTGATCCATCTGAGACTACTTTACCATGTTTGAAAGACCTTTTGTTAAACCGTTTCATTTGGCATTGTTAATTTGTTGCATATGTAGAAACTGGGACGTTAAGGTGAAGACCTCAAAGTGAAATTTATTGACTCTGCATACATGTTTCTAATTCCATATACCTACTAGTAGTATGGAGAAAGTGTTGTCACTTTTTAATCTTTGTTAAGACTTAGAGATTTTTCCACTTGACCTCTTCACATCATTTCGTTCAGGTATATCGTCTTATGGTAGTGTCGAAAATTTTTATCACTACTTATGAATGTTCATATAGTACTTTTTCACAAGTGAATCGTAATTGTGTGTGTGAGTGTGTTTCAAATGTTTTATTGTACATATCACACTACAGTAAAAAACACACTTTTGTTTATATGAATATTTATTATATGTATATATTGTTTGTATATATGAATGTATAAAAGATGATGTTTTGTGTCTTCGTCTATAGTTTTATAATTTCCTTCGATAAAGACTCATGATCTTAATATCCCAACCTAAAAATTATAAAATAAATAATAAAAAGATGAAATAGATGTTTCTAGTACATAATAAATATATTACTTAATTTTCAATTTCTCTTTTTATATCCATTCTTTTTGTAAGTTTGTCGTGATCCGAAGTAATAGGTCCTTTAGTCATGAAATATAGTTTTATTGGGTCAATGGATCTCCTCGTCTTAGTTAAAAAAAGGTTCCCAACTCTATACAAAAGAAAAGGAAGGTTAGTGTTATAAGGACTGTTGATAGTGATCCGACCAGGGTACCGTTAAGATTTTTCCTTTGTTCTGAGCCAAAAGACTTACAAGTTTAGTAAAATGTCATTACTAAAATTCCCTTTTATTAGTCACTGTGTTTAGGTAATTTTCAAAACAAGTTTAATTAATTTATACCAAATTCCTTAAAATTTCTGTGAAGATTCTATCTATTAGGTGAAGACAGAATGATAAAGGTTTTCACAAGTGTATTAAAATTCTCTCACGATGATACTATAAAGTAAATTATCGATGTGTATTTAGTAACAAAATTTAGAAACCCTAATTTTCAAGGTTGAATCAATATTTATCCAATTATAATTTTATGATAGTGTACTAAATAAAGTAAATAAAACCATGTCCTTTGTACCGAAAGGTTTCCTGTCCTTAAAATAGTACTAACTTGTCGAGAATGGAGGTCGGTTGTAACGTCATTCATGATAAGGTGTCCTGGTTTATAGCTGACCGAGACGTACTTTAAGAAAAGAGAAATCTTCAAGACCTCGTTGCATACCATTTCATGGTGTGTAGAACAAGTTGTTTGCGAGGGCTAATAATACGGCTTTGTGCCAACGGTTCGGTTTCAGTCTCTAAAACTCCAATAGATTCAGTTTCCTTTTTTGGCTACCGTGACTTACATTTACAAAACATTTATCCATAAAATTTCCCCGAAGGGTCCACCACGTTACCGTTTTCTTATGTGGACGGTTACGTGCTCTGAGTCCAAGTCAGGGACTCGTCCCTTCTAGGGACCTCCTCCTTTACCGTTGGGTGAGGTCACAAGAACGGACCTCTTGGGGTACCTGTCTTCTCGGATCGTCCGACGTCAGGTACCTCAGTGTTTCTCAGTCGACCACAATAAAATCTAAACACCTTGAAGAGATGGCATTTCACTAGTTTTTGTTTGACATTATTTCTTCTTTATTTTCTGTAGTAGTATATTGATTTTGATCTTTTTCCGGAGTACCGAAGCTAATTGAATTCTGTTTATGACAGTTATATGTTTGTCGTACCTGGTCCAATCTCCTTCTAGGACCTCAGTTTTCCCAGAAGATCTTTCCTCGTGAATTTGTGACCCTCGTTTCGGTACAGGAGTGGGCCGATACGTCTCCATGCTCCATAGTTATTATGAGATCCGTGTTGCAAGAGTCTCTACATTTTTGGGTCGACCGACCTTCCTTCGTATATTTCTGTGTGTCTTTGAGTTCTAGGTGTCTGGAGGTCTCGAAGAGTAGTTCCACCGATACAAATATTTTCCTCCTCCTTGAGACATGTTTTTGTTTATTCTTCTCGTTTAAGGGAGAGATTGAAGGGTGGAGATTCTGTGTGTTTGACATCCGTCTTGAAAGTGGAATTGATATGAATGACTTATAAATGGCATTAACTCACCGTCTAATTCTTCGACGGGACTTTAAAGTCATTACGTTTTCGGAACTAGGACGGAAACATAATTTTACTAAAACCATCGTCACTGTTTTACGATTTGAATGGGGAAAGTAGGTTATCCTCTAAAAGCCCAAATTATAGGGACACTCAATAAGGTTATGGTACGTCTATTTGGATTTTCTCTTCGTCTCCCTTCGTATGGTCTTGACTCATTGAATAAAGTGATTCTGATTAAAATTTATTTTCCTTTTCTCTGGTGACATGGATGGTGGGGACGGTATTCAACTACCTTCTTGGAGACTCGTAGAACAAGTCCGTACGGATACAGACCGAGATATTCTTAACACCTTCAATCAAATAGTCCATTTATATCAGTCCGTAGTTGGTGTATCAAAGGATTAAGATTTCAAATTGTAGATACTAGCGTGAAAACGTTTCTCTTAGATTACGAATGTTACTTTAATAAGACCTCAGGTGATTATGTATATAACGATTGTTGAGTGTAAAGGGGTTGACGATTCACCGTTTTTATTTAATTGTAGTGTCCTTTTAATCTCTTATTGTTTTATATTGGGTTTAGTTCTTACGTTCTATATGGAACTTTCGGGGCTGAATATGATGAATACTAAATATAGGAAGTTTAAGTGGGGACTAAAGAAGATTTACGATACGGTTATAAAAAAGATGAGGACTTTACATTAACAGTTTCACCTTCGGATCCGTTTAGATTCGACTAAAGGATTTATATGTTCTTTAAATTTAAAGTATATTAAAGAGTGTGGTGTTTCGGTACGTACAGATACTTAACTAAAGAAAATATGAGTTAAGAAAAGACTCTATGTAGAAAAACCTCTAAGATTATTAGTGAAAAATTGATAATTATGTAGATTTATTATTTAAATTCAGGTGTCTTATAAAATACATTAAGAGTCATAAGAAATTATAGTTCTGAAAATTAGAATTCATCGTTTTGTTTTTATCTCTTCCGTTACCGTGGGGTGAGGTCATGAGAACGGACCTTTTAGGATACCTGCCTTCTCGGACCATCCGATATCAGGTACCCCAGCGATTCTCAGCCTGTGCTGACTCGTTGAAGTGAAAGTACGTAACCTCTTCCTTTACCGTTGGGTGAGGTCACAAGAACGGACCTCTTAGGGTCCCTGTCCCCCTCGGACCACCCGACGGCAGATACCCCAGTGTGTCTCAACCTGTGTTGACTTCACTGAATCGTCGTCGTCGTTTTTATCATGAATTATATATATATTTAGGATATTTTAAGAGTTAATAAAGTGAATATATTATTGGAGAATAAAGTCTAGATATTTACTTACGTTGTTAAAGTACTCTGATCTTACAGATGTTTCTTTTTTCGACGTATCCGTATGTTATGTAACGTGAATACTATGAAGTGCGTGGTTCTTTGGTGTCGAATAGTAAGAATTTGAGATGTTTTGTCTTTACGGTTGGTTTTAGTGAATATGTTGAACCCCCTTTTAAAGAAACTACTAAGATGTATACGTAAGTCACAACTGTATTCAACGTTTTTGTTTTTTTAAATGAGCAAAGTGATAGCGTATTCGTTAAGACTTACCTGTCACTTGTTTGTCTTCGGGGTTCTAATTTTCTGTTTAAATTTTTGAATAAATCGTCTTCTTAATAGACTTTTAAAAAGGTATGGATAAGATAGTTTTTCAAGAGGGGGTGACGTCATGAGGTTTTTATCTATGACCTATAACGGAAGAGAAGACACTGGCATTTTAAAGTGATGTAAGAGTACTAAATTGTAAAATAACTATGTCTAGAGAAAGAAATATAAAAGACCTGTCAGATACCGTGCAAAGTATAGGTGTTAGAAGTGACGTTGACGAAGAAGACAAGAAGATAAGTGTCGTTCAACTTGAGATTTTTCTTTTTCCTTCTTTATATTATAAGGTCTGTAAACTTGACATAAAGAAAATTTTGAAGTTTTCTAATTTGTATTGAGTAGGTTTTGATAAAATGGAAATAATGAAAGCGGTGAACCTTCTTTGGTACCCTTACCAAAGACGGTACGGGAGTTGTCTATTATGAGGAAAGACTTTACACTTCATATTATCGATTACGAGGTTTCTTTAGTAATACAACATGTAGGTTTTCATTATATATTTGTGAACTATTTAATTTTTACCTTATTGTCGTTAAGATCCGGTGTAGTGTGTATATGTACGAGATAAGTAAATTAAAGAGAAGGTTAAAATGACTCTATATTAACGGTATTTCGTGACTTTACTAATAGTGTTATTTAAATCACTGTTAGATAGTAAAAAATGTCTATTTTTTAAAATTTTTATCTTTTTTATTGAAGGGAACACTACTCTTGAGAATAATAAATGATAAAGTTTAAAATAGATATTGTATATCGTCACAACTATAATTCTTACGATATGTAATGTAGAGATCTTGAATAAATAGAATATTGACCTTCAAACATCGAAAACTGGTAGAAGTGGGTTTAGGGGGAGGGGGATGTGGGACGAGACTATTGGTGTTTAGAGTAGAGAAAAAGACACTCAGACAAACAGAAACTTCATATTAACCGAATGTTACGACCTAATCAAGGACAATGGTTTATCACTAAACTATAAAGAAATGTAAAGTTTTACTAGTGGTGACATACAGATCAATCCTATACGATGGTATGTTTCTATAATGTATTAATGACTGATATGAGAGGTTGACATGTAAAGGATGACCTCTGAATAAAACGTTGACATTCGAACATGTTCATCAAGAGAGGAGGGTGGTGGGAGGGGAGACCGTTGGTGGACAAACAAAATTGAGACAAAGAGAAAACAATGAAAACAAGTAAACAAAACAAAGTGGATCATTCACTTTGGTATGTCATAAACAGAAAGAGACGGACTGGATAAATTTGAACCGTATTATGCGAGATCCAGGTACAACAGGGTTTACAGTTCTAAAGTAAGAACGAGATCAGTAAATTAAAATTATTGTAATGGATTGTAAATAATTAAACTATGATATATACAGATACCATTTACAAGATTCATGGATGTCCTATACATGATAATAACGGTAAAATGTCGACTTCGTTGTCCGTGTGTTCCTAAAATCCTTCGAGTGGATCCCTGAAGGAACCACCAGGGGACCAATTCTGGAGTGGGGTACAAAGATGACGAACCCCGTGTCCAAGTTAGAGACCAGGCGGAGGGCGTTCGTCCTACTTTGCCGGTACCTTGCCGGTTTTTTCTTTTTCGAACGGATTCGAAGTGTTTTGTTTCCAGTCATTACACCGAGGTCTCAGACTTACAAGTAAACGAGTAAATTGGTGATACAAATTTGGGGTCCTTTCTGATATACCCTCCTTTTTGGCTAAAGTCTTTAGAGATTTAAAATCCCTTTTTTACGAAACGAAACGAGACAAAACGTGGGGCGGGGCGGGGGGGTTTTTTTCTTCTTTTTTGTTTGGCAATTGGGAATGTTTTCTAACACATGGAAGTCAGAGTGTTTCAAAACCTTAAACGTACGTTTCTAGACAAGAAACCACGCTGTGTCACAACTTGTTAAGGACCTGTTACTTATACATGAGTCTCCTCTGTCTTTTGGTTTCGTTCACATTTCCGCCCATTTTGCCCGAGTCTGAGTGAGAGGTATCCGTGGAAGAGGGTCCCAAACGTGGTTCAGGGTCAGAAGGTGTTTCCCGTGACGGTACTGAGGTGAGTCAGGGCGCCGACATTCCCGTCCTTGGGTCTTTTTTGCCAACCACTCCTGCTCGAAGTTAGTAAAGATTTCGGAGACTCGAGGCGGAGAACGGCACTAAGGGGGCTCTATTTAGTGTCGAGGATCAAAGTGTAGTAGGCATAAAATAGGTTCAGAAAGTTTCGTACTCGTTCATAGGACTTGACGCCGTAAACTAACTATTGAGTGTTCGGGGTGACGGTGCGTTTGGGTTTCGATTTTGGGGCGAAAGGTCCTCCGTCTCCTTTACATGGTCGTCGCGACTCTTCGACCACTGGTCGCGACATGCCACCCCTGACCACTTCCCCCGCTCTTCACTTCAGAGCCCAATCTCATTCCCCCACTCCCGATCACCTCCTCCTTTATTGGCGCCCCTGGCGTCGGTGAGGAGGGGTGGGTGAGTGAGGGTTAAGGGTGGGGGTGGGGCAGGGGCTCCGGTCCTCCTCGGGCCCCGCCCCGGTTTGACGGGGTTCTTCGCCTTCCCGACCCACCGTGCGCCTGGCGGCCCGGGGTTTGGAACCCCCGAAGGTCGGTCGTCTCCGCCGAAGAGAGGTCAGGGACATGTTGCCCCTGGGGGCGGTGGTATGAGGAGGTGGGAGGCTTTGGTGGGGAGGCTCCCTCGGAGAGGCTAGGAAACCCTAGCCTTGGCTCTTGCAAGACAGTGGCACGGGGAGGATTTAGTACATCAGGGCCTTGAGGTCGAGGTCCTCGGAAAGGGTGAGATGGCCGGCGGGAAGGAGTGGTCCGGCAGGAAACGGGCGGTGGTGTCCTTAGGTTTACGTCCCGAAAAGGGCGGTTTTCAACGACCGCAGTGTAACAGCGTTTGCGCGCGAGGGAACGGCATTTCGTCTCTCCACGCGCAAGGGCCGGGCCGCCTAGACGTCTAACCGTCGCGGACCCCGGTCCCGACCAGGAGGTACGGCCGCCTCTGGTCCCAATGAAACCTTAGCCCTGCTCTAGGACCGCCTTCTCCAAACCCCTCCAAAACCTTGACGCCTGACGTAGCCAACGCTTACTGGAGGCCCGGGTTTGCGCTTCACCCTGAGCCGAACACTGAGGCGGCAGGCCGGAGCGCGAGGGCCCCTCTCGCCGTGGCGCCTCGAGCGACGGGCGGGGTCTTCGGGGCTCGTGGAACGGGGCACCGGACCGTCCCATTGGTCCTAGTGTGCGGTATTCTCGACGAAGTCACTGACATTTCGAGCCGGGTCCATTTTGACCTCGGATCTTCGACCCTTGTCGACAACTCTTAACTAGGACAAATCTTACTTTCCTTGAACCACTACACTCGCTCTACGTAGTTTGTGACCGGTGTGTCGTCACCAACCCTTCCGTAGGCCCACTTCTTTCGATAAGAAAACACCGAACTCTACAGTTCTTTTGGTTAAGACGGGACAGAACAGGCTTGTCCGTGGTTTTGTTATGGAGGTTGAGTTGGAAAAACTTCCTTCACGTTGACGTACCGAATCAAGATGGGTGACAGAAATTACACATTCTTTGTCCGTTTTGTCGCAAAACATATTCGTTTTTGCGACGCAAAAATGTTACGTATCAAATTTTCGTCTTATTGGTCAAATCCACCCTTTCATTTAAGACCCTTTCTCTAACCGATCTCTTGTTTTGTTGCACCTTTTTGACTTTGTCTATGAGGGAGAGCTGTCATTTCTGATCCTTGAGTTCCTCGTTCATTCCCATAGAAGTTTAAGAGGTCAAGAATTTTGACCCGGTGTATGTAAATTGCATTAATCGAGAACTAACACTATGACCATTTTGTTCACATGTTTTTACGTGTGGGACCTAAATTTCACTCCCTGTTTTTTGTTCAGTCTTGTGAAGCTTTAAGTTGGTGCGAACTCCAAAGTACATTCGAAAGGTCTAACAAATGAGGTAAAAGAGATCAAAGACGTGCCGGACAACGTTTATTTCTTATACTTCGCTTCACAGACCTATGTCATTTCCATAGAATGGGACTTTTTTTTTTACTCCATATGTGTAAAGTCCGTCTCATAGTCGATTTCTATCGTATACCCTCTTATCTATGTTTTTCGAGACAAGGAAAGACTTTGGAATGATTTTGTCATTTATAATTTTATAAGGTAATTAAATCGAATTATAAATGATAATTTTAAATGATAAAATCATTCCAAAGTCTTACCTTATTTCAAATGATAAAATTTCATCTGAAAAATTTCCGTTATTGGATGTTTATATCTACTTTTTTGTTATTGTATCTACTTTCTTCTACTTAAGGTAGAATCTTAACGGGTTTCTAAGTTCAAGTTAATCAATATACTGTTGTACATTGACTTACCCCAAAATGTCCACCACGATCAACATTTCTTAGATGGCCGGTCACGTCCTTTGTGTTTTGTGTCCAAGTCAGGGACTGAACCCTTTTAGGGGACCTCATCCTTCACCGTTAGGTGAGGTGTTGACTCGTGTGTGTATGTACATTGACTTACTCCGTTTTCACTTCAATTCAACAAGTCGGAACAGGCTTAGAACCACTGGGGTACCTGACATCGGGTGGTCCGAGGAGGTAGGTACCTTAAAAGATCTGTTTCTCATGACCTCACCTACGGTAAAAGAAGAGGTCCCCTAGAAGGGTTAGGTCTCTAGTTTGGGTCCAGAGGTCGTAACGTCCATCTGTGAACTAGGAGACTCGGTGGTCCCTTAGGGACCACCATTTACTCCGTTCTTCACTTCACTTCAGCGAGTCAACACAGGCTGAGAAACGCTGGGGTACCTGACCTCGTATGACCCGAAGAGGCAGGTACCCTAAGAGGTCCGTTTTTATGACCTCACCCAATGGTAAAGGAAGAGGTCCCCTAGAAGGACTGGGTCCCTAGCTTGGACCCAGACGGCGTAACCTCCGTCTGCGAAAATTGGAGACTCGGTGGTCCCTTCAGGATTTACTCCGTTTCCACCCCGATTTTCTACCACTTCCTGATAAATACTTCGTTTGTGTAGGAACCAGAGGAGGGAAAGGAGACATCCCTTCCTTGACGGAGAGAGATTTCATCCAGGATCTGAACTCTCCCTTTTATGTACCAATAGATTTGACGTTTCCTAGTCCGGGTCAATTCAGAACCCATGGGTTGACTTTTGTTTTCCTAATTCAAATATGTGACGTCCAATAAAAGGTTAGGGTTTCTTTCCGTTACGGTTTCTTTACAAGTTTGATGGTGTGTTGACGTGAGTAGAGTGTGCGATCGTTTCATTACGAGTTTTAAGAGGTTCGGTCCGAAGTTGTCATGTACTTGGCACTTGAAGGTTTACAAGCTCGACTTAAATCTTTTCCGTCCCCTTGGTCTCTAGTTTAACGGTTGTAAGTGACCTAGTAGTTTTTTCGTTCTCTAAAGGTCTTTTTGTAGATGAAGACGAAATAACAGATGCGGTTTCGGAAACTGACACACCTAGTGTTGACACCTTTTAAGAAGCTCTATCCTTATGGTCTGGTGGACTGGACGGAGAACTCTTTAGACATATGTCTAGTCCTTCGTTCAATCTTGACCTGTACCTTGTTGTCTGACCAAGGTTTAACCTTTTCCTCATTTAGTTCCGACATATAACAGTGGGACGAATAAATTGAATATACGTCGCATGTAGTACGTTTTATGGTCCGACCTACTTTGTATTCGACCTTAGTTCTAACGGTCCTCTTTATAGTTATTGGAGTCTATATATCTTCTGTGGTGGGAATGTCGTCTTTCACTTCTTGATTTTTCGGAGAACTACTTTCACTTTCTCCTTTCACTTTTTCGACCGAATTTTGAGTTGTAAGTCTTTTGTTTCTAGTACCGTAGACCAGGGTAGTGAAGTACCGTTTATTTACCTTTTTGTTACGTTTGTCACTGTCTGAAATAAAACCCCACGAGGTTTTAGTGGTGTCTACCACTAACGTCGGTACTTTAATTTTCTACGAACGAGAAACCTTCTTTTCAATACTGGTTGGATCTGTCGTGCAATTTTTCGTCTCTGCAATGAAGCGGTTGTTTCCAGGCAGATCAGTTTCGATGCCAAAAAGGTCATCAGCACATACCTACACTCTCAACCTGATATTTCTTTCGACTCGTGGTTTCTTAACTACAAAAACTTGGCACCACAACCTTTTCTGAGAACTCTCAGGGAATTTGTCGTTCCTCTAGGTTGGTCAAGTAGGATTTCCTTTAGTCAGGACTTATAAGTAACCTTCTTGACTACGACTTCGACTTTGAGGTTATGAAACCGGTGGACTACGTTTCTTGATTGAGTGACCTTTTCTGGGACTACGACCCTTTCTGACTTCCGTCCTCTTCCCCTGTTGTCTCCTACTCTACCAACCTACCGTAGTGGCTGAGTTACCTGTGCTCAGACTCATTTGATGTCAACTACCTGTCCCTCCGGACCGCACGACGTGAGCTACCCCAGCGCTTCTCAATCTGTGCTGACTCGTTGATTTGACTTGACTTCCAATTTGGAGACTCGAAAAAAAGGAGTGAACTGAGGGAATTCAGACTGTCGGACCGAATATAAGAAGGTTCCTGTATTTGCGGAAGAGTTCCTTTAGAATGGATGTGTCTTTTCTAAATTTCTATGGCTATAGTCCCTGAAGTATTAAATTGTTGAGTCGGTCTAGTGTCTTCGTACTTCGGGTGTAAGTTATTAAGAGATGGGGTGGGGGTTGTCTGGAAGGTTAGTGGAAAAATCCCAGGAAAAATTTTTCTCGTCTGTTCGTTCTTACACTTTTCCTGAAGTCATGTTTTCCCCAGGTTTGTTTCCTTATAAGTTTGTGTTTTTCGAGAACCTACAATTTTTTTATACTATCATCCTTTTTTCCTTTGTTTTATCTATCCTTTTTTTTCAAATACTCTAGAGGTCTTCCTTCTTATTTGTATCTTTTGTCTCCTTATTTATATTCTTATAACCTTCTGATTAGGTTCTTCAGGTTTTAGGTTTATTGAACAAAAAGTCTTACATTTTCCCTCAACCCCCTTAGGTCTTTGTTGAGTTCCTTAACGGGTCTGACTTCTTGAACTGGAAGGTATATAAAAAGCATAAAAAGGGTCAAATTTCATGGGTCGAAAGTCCTATGTAATGACCCTTTTAAAGTTTAAAATGTATGTTTCCCTTCTGATGATTCTCAAGACCCCTCCCTTACTCTACCTTACCTGTGTATGTTTTTTAATTCTCAGTCTGATAGTAACGTGAAGAGTCGTAAACCTTCTGTCTTTTGTTACCCGGTTACGGAAGTTTTTATTAAGATTTCTTTTCAATAAGGGTTGGACCTCGAGATGTGGTTCGGTTGGATACTAAGTTCACACTGTTGTCTGTGAGTTCTAGAGTTCTTTAATGCGGGGTATGTGAAAAAGTCCTTCCATCACCACTACTTAGTTCTTTCTTCAGTCCTCTCATTGTGTGTCATACTGTCACTTTCCTGTCTACCGTGGTGCAGGTTTGACCTTGTATGGTCTTATCTTCCGTAAAGATTCCTGCTCGTGGATCGCTTAGACTTGTATGATACTCCTTCGACCGTGTTTACTTCCTCTCGATCCCCTCTTTAGTCACTGTTCATGTTTTACGTTTACTTTTTGGAGAGGGGGGGTTTTCAATGTGTGTGTTTTTTTGTTGAACAACGTCATATGGTGTACCATAGCAAGATTTTTCGGAATTGTATTTTTGGCTCAATTGGATTTGGTATTGACATTATCTTGGAACTCCACCATTCCCACACAGGTACCCTTATCGTCCCACCACTTTTGTCGATTTAGGAGTAAAAGGTGTGGTCTTTCAGTTGTCTACTATGATTTTTAACTTCTCGGTTGTGTCTCGTTTTATTTCGTTCAATAAATTACTATACCTCCATTCATTACACTCTTAGTCGTCTCAACTCTTTCATGGACTTGGAAACTCATGGAGACTCCCCGCAACTTTTGTCACAACAGAGAAAAATCTTAATTACAAAAAAATGTGAGTCAAGTGACATTGTCACCTTTAATGTTCATTGATTTTTATATATATATATATCAAAGTACATGAGATCTTTCATTGTTTTAGTATTCTCGTCGTTCACGTCACTATTTCCCAATAGTAGGAATGTCTCCTTTTGTGATTACTAGAGACCATAATGAGGGTAACCGAATTTTTTTTTTTTTTTGTTATTTTTTTTTGGTGGAATCTTGGTGGAGAAGGTGATCCCTCCTTAAGACATATATTTAGTTCAGTACATAAAGGTATGTCATTCAGTTTAGAATTGTAGTCAAGATTTAGAGTGGGTGTCAACTTCGTGGACCAAGTATTTAACCGAACCTTCCCATGTGTCCATCTGGACTCGTATGGAAATCCTTGTGGTAAAACTGAATAGACTTTCAGTACAGTAACGAGGATAAAGAATTTGTCCATTGTCATTTCTCAATGGAAAAAAAAAAGGTTGATTCCCAAATATATGTAGTGACTACATTCAGAATTTTATGGGATCATATTGACTTGTATTCCGACAAACAGGACTGTAATTTATACTACCCTGAGGACACGAAAGACATCGATTGAACCGTTCCGGAAGTTTTGGTCTAGTGTCTCGAAGAATCATTCTACATTATTATTTCTCCGACTCTGCTTCCCTGTTTTCGTCGAGTGGAAATCCATTTTGGTTGTCCGACTCACGTGTTCGAGTTCCTTTGATCGTCTCTGTACCTGATATATGGTACCTACTCACTCTCACGACTTTTCGCTCTAAAGTTTATCTATACATACCAATGTTCAGTCGATTAAGTTCTTGTGGATGACTGGCAGTTCAAGATATGTATGTAACCTTCTCTCAGAAGGAAAGGTAACTCTTGTGACATGACAAACGGAATTCAGAAGTTTTGATAACTAAATCAAAGGGACCTACATGAGGACGAGTTTCTATTTTTGTGTGTTTTTATGGATCACACTAGTCCAGACCCATCGGTGGAGGACAGGGAACATCAGTTTCGTGGCGATTCCTGTTCGTTACAACTTGTCTCTGTACTACCGTTGTGTCGACGGAAAGGACGGGTCTTTACCGTGAGGAGACCTGGGCACTTGAAAATAAGTAAGTCGTTTACGAATTACTCGTGAGAGATACACGTTCCGTAACCCGATCCACGACGTCAAAAACTTTACTGTTTTAACAAACATATACATCCTAGCCGATCAGGAACTATCAAAAGGACTAGACTCTCTTTCTCTTACTGTCTTACGGGGTATGTACCGAGTAAATCTCTCAATTCTGGTGTCTACTCCAGACGAGAGACAGAAAGATGGTCGGACCGTATTTCAAATCCGAAGGAGTTTAGTCAATATTCAGTTTTGTTTATTCCGTGTAAATTTTTTTTAAGGGGGGAAATTAACTGGTTTCATTTCGGTACTGTAAAGTAAACCATTGGACGAGTCTTAATATTTCTAGTGAGGTAAACCGGGTCGGGTGTGACGGGTCCCGTTTTGGAGGTCTGTTAAGATTAGAGTAACGCGAGACAAGAATATTTGACGTATAAAAAATTTGGCAGAAGTCGCGGGATTTACCCTGCGTGAGTCACGCTTCGTCTAGTCTTGGTCTTCATTGTAAATACAAGAACTGTTCGGAGCTAATAGGTCCAGGAAGTGGACGTTGTGTTTCCATAGTCAAATTGTATATGTTAGTCCAGTCGTGCCCTCTCGAGATGACTCAACCCAAGTGGGTCTGTCCTTCCCCAATGAGACCTAAGACGAGGGACCAAACCGAGACCATACTCTGACCGATAAGAGGCGACCCGAAGAGTCCCATAGAACACTCCTCGACACATTTACTAGATAGGAGGTTTATGTCGTTTCCAAGAGTTGGAAAAGAATACATTCTCTATGTTGTGTGAAGATACACTGAGACTCACGACTTCTTAACTACGAAAACTTGACACCACAACCTCGTCTTAGAACTCTCAGAGAACCTGACGTTCCTCTAGGTTGGTTAGGTAGGATTTCCTCTAGTCAGGACCCACAAGTAACCTCCCTGACTATAACTTCGACATTGAGATTATGAAACCGGTGGACTACGCTTCTCGACTGAGTAAACTTTTCTGGGACTACGACCCTTTCTAACTTCCACCCTCCTCTTCCCCTGCTGTCTCCTACTCTACCAACCTACCGTAGTGACTGAGTTACCTGTACTCAAACCCATCTGAGATCCTCAACCATTACCTGTCCCTCCGGACCGCACGACGCCAGGTACCTGTGCTGACTCACTGACTTGACTTGACTACACTGAGAGACATGGTATTTAAGAAGTCACCCTCTCTTCTTTTGTATCACGTTTGTTGTATGTGTGAGAGGATGATGGAGGGAGTTATTAGTGATTTTGTCTAGTTCGGATTGAGGTTGACCCTTTTATAGTGACGTTGGTGACGGTCTTGCTGTCGTCTGACCCCACAGATGATTCTTGTTAGATTTTATTTTCTTTTTAAGGTTAAGACACAAAAAGTCTGTGTCTTTATAGGGATAAAATCTTTATGCACCGGATAAAAATTCGTGATCTCGACGACAGTGTCACATTGTGGACGAGTGGAACATATAGGATTGGTCGGTTACAAGACACCACATACGAAGAAGATCCTGTAGTTCGAGCTTCAGAAATAAGGGTTAGAGTCGTAAGGCCTGTGCCAGTATCGGATCACCTGCGAGATCTTTGCCTCTTTTTTTCTGATATTTAAAGAAAGATGTCACGAGTAAAGGATTCCTTTGTCATTCAGGTACACCATTTCGTAGGGTGACCTTACAATGAGGGATCGTACGTCAAACACATCTCTCATCCCGGATGTTTTTTCCTGTAGTCAGTCCTTCCCGTTTGACTCACGATAGGATTGAGTGTAGAAGGAGCTCTGTCACGAACCGTCTCAGGTGCCTCCAATAGAGAAGATTTTCTGTCTCCGGACTGGAGGTTCGTGGAGATAAGGACTCCTGTTTGTGGATCCTGGAGACCCTGTGTGGTCATTGGGAAGGTACCCTGTCTCTTCTTGAAAGGTCTACAGTGTCCGGACGTAGGTGTTTTGTCAGGGTTAACGTCTTGGTTCTTTAACACTCAGTCTTCCTTTCTGAATTGGATTCGTGTAAGGAAAGTTAAATAGACTTCTTTACATTTCAGGAAATAGTATGAGATAAGAGAAAGTATTAGGAAAGAGGTCATATTGTGGAAAATGACTCTCCATTATTTTTCATTACTTATTTTCGTGTCTGAAAAGATCTCGGCCTGACGGACTCAAATTGGACTGAGTCGTGATCAATATCCTGGAACACGTCAATTCCTTGGATAGACATGGAGTTAAAGTAGTGTATATTTTACCCTTATTATAATCGTAGTTAGAAAACCTGACGACATTCCTAATGTACTTAATCATCTTTATTTCGTAAATCTCGTCACGGATCTTATATTTTTTATAGGACATACACAGTCGATGATGAGAAGAATGACAACAATTCCAAGAGTCCTTAGTGAATGACCGAAGACACATTTGGACAGGTTTAGCCATCATTGTGTAGAACATGTATTCCGTCAACTCGTCGTGACCTCTCGGGAGTGCCAGGTGTGCCTTGAGGGGTCAACCTCATATTATTAGCACGAGGAACTACACAAAGGGACATAGACACGAGGGAGGTTAGGCCTGGTAGGTGTCTTTAAACAACTACAGATCTTCTTCTTTTTTAACGAAATAGTGGTTCCATCGATGTCGATTTAGTGTATTACTTTCAAGTGATAAAGATTATGAAAGGATTACCGTATGTCATGGTATATTGAGATTTCAATATTTTTATTCTTTCGATGATTACTCGCAACACTACTCCCACTTTCTTCTCTCACTTTTTCGACCAAATTTTGAGTCGTAAGTTTTTTGATTCTAGTACCGTAGACCAGGGTAGTGAAGTACCGTTTGTCTACCCTTTTTTCATCTTCACTTTCTAAAATAAGAGGACTCGAGGTTTTAGTGACGAGTACCATTGATGTCGGTACTTTAATTTTCTACGAACGAGGAACCTTTCGATACTGTTTGGATCTATCACATAATTTTTCGCCTCTGTAGTGAAACGGCTGTTTCCAAACATATCAGTTTCGATACCAAAAAGGTCATCAGTACATTCCTACATTCTCAACATGGTATTTCTTCCGACTCACGACTTCTTAACTTCGAAAACTTAACCCTGCGACCTCTTCTGAACTCTGAGGAAACCTGTTGTACCTCTAGTTTGGTCAGGTAGGATTTCCTTTAGTCAGGACTTATGAATAACCTTCCTGACGACGAGTTCGACTTTGAGGTTATGAGACCGGTGGACTACACTTCTCGACTGAGTGACCTTTTCTGGTACTACGACCCTTTCTAACTCCCGTCCTCCTCTTCCCCGTTTTCTCCTACTCTACCAACCTATCGCAGTGGTTGAATTACCTGTACTCAAACTCGTTTGAGGTCTTCTGTCACTTCCTGTTCCCTTCGGACCGTACGGGATGTCAGTTGCCCAGCGTTTCTGAGCCTGTGGTGACTCGTTGACTCGTACGTGCGTCGATTTAGTCTTGATGTTACTCCGTAGTGGTGTATGGACGATCTTACTGAGAACAGTTTTTCTATTTTCAGTACAACCATTTCTACGATTTATTTCCCTTAGAAACACGTGACGACCAACATTAGATTTAACCATGTCTGTGATATCCTTAGTCATCCATCAAGGAGTTTTTTAAGTTTGATCTTGGTGGTACACTAGGTCTTTAGGGTAAAGAACCCTATATATGGGTCTTCTTAACTTTAGTGATAAGGGTTCTCTTTAGTCATAAGTGACGTCGTAATGAGTTTTGTTTATTCTTTACCTTTATTGGAGTCAGATAGTTGTCTACTGGATTATTCTTTTACACCATCTGTCTATATATATACAGAGTACCTTATGATTTCTACAGTCCCTTTGTAGATAAAGATGGTGGGTACCCATATGTAAGTGTATATATTTTTATGTATGCGTATGTTTGTGTATTCGTGTGTTTGTATGTATGTTTTTTTTGAAAAACATGATAAACGTATATAATAATAATAGTTATTCTTTTTTTGGATCTCAGTGTGTATTGGTTTATCACGACTTCGTTAACAAACACTTTCACGTTCAGGTGCCCTTACGCAGGGTCGATAACAGTAAGGAGGAGACGGACGTGTTCTGTGTGTATCTTTGATCAGAATGATGTAATATGACTGTGAAATGTGTAAGATAGGTCCACTTAGACCATTCAGACAGGTATAGTCTTCGGTCTATATTAGATTTTAAACTTGTAGAGATTCTTCGTTGGTATATCAGTTTCTTTTAATTCTATCTTTATTCTCCATTAATAATTGACGTCCTTTTGTTCAATAAGATCTATTCTTACAAATTGGTGCCACATGTCCAACTGAGTCGTCATGTGTCATAAATAAATCAGTACTAACACTTTTCCGAAATAGACCTAAATTGGTTTTTACTAGTAATTGAGATGACTCTTCTACGTTCTACCTTTCCCCCTCTCCCTTTATGTCTCTTGATTTGAGGAATAGATCATATTCTTCAACTATTTCCCATAGATTTTACTAGCTAGGCACTTGTCTTATATGTATAATAAATCTTTATACTTATATTCATTTATTGATTTCCTTATTAAAAGGACCCTTGACTATAATATTCCACCAAATCTTGGTCTCCTGATGGTAAAAATAATATTTGAAAGTCTTCACAAATTGGAAAATTTCAACTTTGTCCATAACGAAATTCAAAAAGTTCCAAAAAAACTCCGTCTCTTGATATAAACCTACTAAGAAGATTGGTGTCCTAAACGATTATTAATATTCCTTGTACCAATTGTATACGGTATATGTATACGTATATATGTGTGTGTGTTTGTGTGTGTGTGTATATATATACTCTTTGTAAAATTCAACCCTCTACTAAGATACCGAATTTGGGTGATTTTTTACGATTAAGAATTCGAGTAAGAGTCTCCGGAATACAAGAAATAACAAGTGACGAACACCTTGATAAGGATCCAGAAGTCTGTTAATGTCGTACGGTATTAATGTACCTCGAAGGGGCCTCCGAGTACCATTTCTTATACGGACGTTACGTCCCCTGGGCCAAGTTAGGGCCCCAACCCTTCTAGGGGACCTTCTCCTTTACCGATGGGTGAGGTCATAAGAACGGACCTCTTAGGGTACCTGTCTTCTCGCGCCGTCCGATGTCAGGTATCCCAGTGTTCCTCAGTCTGTACTGACTTCACTGATTGTGAAAGTGAAAAGTATGAACGTACTCTTAAGAGATGTAGATGAAGGATGAACAAACTTTGTTTTTAGTTTTATTGGTTTGAAGTTCAACGTTTATACATAGTTGATTCTTTTATACAACTATTCTAATCATTTTCCTATCTTTTCATCCTCTAAGTAGATCAAAAGAATCGGAACATCGATCTTTATATTAGTTCACGTAATGGTAGACTTCTTATGGGTCACTCCGGAGGCTTTTACTGGTCATGCATCGACTGTAGTTCGAGGGAGTACTAGAGTATCCGAAAAAGAAGACACCTACGGTAACGGACCTTTTTGTGTACGTGTAAAGAATCTCGTTTTAAGGTCCGGTATATTAGGGAGCACCTCTTCATAAAGGTACTCTAGGAAACGGTGAAGTGGAATGGACCGGATGAGCTCTATATACCCATAATAAGGTACACAATAATAGGTGATTCTAGCAGGCTAAGCGGTATCGACATTAGACCATCGGTATTAGGGTGGTACTGTACTGGAAGCGTAGGACTTTTCTTCTTACTCTTTATCTTTAACGTTCACAGAGTGGTTGAGGTTTTTAGTTTATGATCCTCACCTTCCCGTAGACTGTCCTTAATTGTATGTCGATTAATTGTAAAAATGTCTTAGTCAAGTCAAGTCAAGTCAGTGAATTAACACAGACTGAGAAACGTCTTATTGCGTACGGATTGTTCTTTTATTTAGAACCGTGGACCAGGATGGAAACATATGGTATTACTTTAGAGTTACGTTTAATATGTTAGGTCGTAATGGTTATGAAAGTAAGGTCTATTAGAATATTTTTATTTGTGTGACCGTACCCTCCACATCCCTCGACACATTATAAAGGTTTATTTGTCGAACCACAGTAGTCTCTTTACTGGTAGTATTTTTCACTAGTATTTGTTATAGTGTTTTTATTCAAGGATGTCTTTCCTCCATCCTCCACCCTCCCCTATTTAGCGTCCTATATTGCTTATGTCTTTTTCTTTAAGAATATTCTTAGATTGAGTGTTAACGGTTAGAGTCATCGATGACCTTTCCTTTACGAGGTTTCCATTTTTGGTTTTATAATCTTCACCAATAGTAATCCACTAGGAAATATCTTTTAAACACAGAAACAAAAAGCGAAGACAAAAGACTAAAAAGATGTTATTTGTACGTAATGAATGACAATTGGAAAGAGAAAGTATTGACCCTACCGGATGGAGTGTTCTTATGGTGGTACGACAGTTATGTTCACGGGTTCGTCTCACGTCTATTAGACTTGGTCCTTCCCGACGATGTCTTCTGTACGATTGAACTCGCCTCCAACTGGAAATTCCGGGTGAGTTGTGGTCCAAGACATCACGGTTAAAGAGGTTCGAAAGATGGTAGATTTTGGATAGACTAAGCGATATTGTCGTTTACAGAAAGGGAAGAAGGATGGGGTGTCAGGGTGTGGAGGGTTTAAAAGTGGAGACCTCATAACACTGCTTCGGTTATCATGCGAAGAGCTTTTAGTAGTTTTTACTAGGATGACGGTAGAGGTGGTGCTCGTCTGTCGTGCTACCTCCCTCTTCTCATCCGGAGTGACCAGTGGGTCCAGCTTACTTTCCACATCCACTACTCTTTCTTTCGGTACTGGTCATAGTACGGTGAACGGTGGATCTGTTCCTTCTTGACACAGTATTTGGTTTAATTTAAATGTTATCGTGTCTTGTCGAAGAATGTCAGTTACTAAATCTTTTTTACTTGGTTTCATTCGGTCTCCGATATAATTGATTAAGACTGGAGACCCCTGTCACGAGGTGAAATGAGGGGGAGTGAGTTTTTTTAGGGGTGTCTACGGACGTGGAGACGTACGTGTGCGTGCGTGCGCACGTGTGTCGTGTGCGTCAAGGGGGTCGGACAAGACACACAACGAAGAGTGAAGTAAGAATTATCCCATCCATCTTAGGACGACAAAGAACGAGAAGAACAGAACAGCTGAATACAGGTTTAAGAAGTACATTCACCTGTCGTGGACTCTCTGAGGTTACGGTCTTTCTTACGTGTATTGTCCGCGGTTGTGGTCGTAGTCTGCGTGGATTTTTTTGTCCTTCGTTCTAGTGTTAGACTAGCCACAAAATGTTTAATGTCTAAAGTTGGATAATCATCTACTACTGGAGACAAATCCCCAAAAGTTGTTTGTACCAGACAGTTACCTTGTCTTGTTTTATCCTCTCTTTTATGAACTGTGTAGATTTTATCTTCAATACACCCAAAAATTTCAAAAAAAAGAAAGGGTCAAGATGTACATGCTTACATACATGTAGGACTCATTAACATCCGATATTTTTCATAAAGAATTAACACCAAACCTTGGTTTTTTCAGACTCTTCGTGACAGAATTGACGTTATATATTTTAGAGAGGAGAGAAAATTGTTGGACCGTGAGTCGTGGGTTCGGAAATTCTTTTTTTGTAGTACAGGGAAAAACTCTGAGGTCGTTCTCGCCCCTTCCTTGGACGTATCCCGGAGAGGGACTGTGTTCCCATACTTAGATTCTTTCCACCCGGAGTGTTAGTCTTTTACACTCATGGGACATGTAAGGGTCTTTTCCAGTTGTCGTCACTCGTCGAAATGGTGAGTCGGGGAGTTCACGAGTCTTCCTTCGGAGACGTGTTAACAGTCGTGACTTAGGAGGGCACGGCCCCCTTCTTCTTTTGGGGGTCTCAGTTCCTACCTTTCCAAGTGGTTCTGACTCCCGTAAGGAGTGGTAATGTCGACTTTTCATGTACGACCAGTGTGGTATGTACTACTACTTTTAGGCCCGTAGTCTGTCCAACGATTTCGTCATTATCTCTGGTTGATGTTTTTATTTCCCTTTTTTCTTCACTTCTCGACCTTTTTGTTAGTCTGTGGACGTTTCTACAATGATACCGTGAGATTTTATCGTGTTCTAGACTTTGGTGGATTTACAGGTTGTATTTCCCCATAAATTGATATCTATAAATATTCTGTCTTATTTTGTGTAGTTAATTTTATAACGGCGCCTTCAAATACCTGGTAAACGGTGGAAGAAATGTATGGAGACATGAATTTTTTAATTATTTACGACATAGAATTTGTGATAAAGTGATTGTATAAGGATTTATTGTATTTAATACTAATATTTTAAAATTTTCAGTCCTCTTTTTAAGATAGTAGACTGAAAATTAGTCATTTGTTGACCTACTTATATGTAAAGTTCACAATTATCCTCGTTGTCCATACACCACTCTTGAGGACTTTGAAATTATAAACAGAGATAGACATGTTTTCTGTTGAATAAAAGTATCATTCTTTTTTATATTTCAATAAAGTTAAATTTTTTTTCAAGGGATGGTCACCATTTAACAATAGAGACTTGATCGGTCTTCCATTTAATCTACTTTTCCGAAATGTTAGTCGATACGGATGACAGTTTTATGATAGTTCTTCTATTTACCCTTCCTCAGTCCCTACTCCTCACCCTATGTAATCTTCATGATTTTTTTTTTTTTAGACTTAATCCCAACTTAAAATATATTGACTTGTCTTTTGACACTCTGAGACTTGAACGGTATAGACGTTAACAAGTTGACTAAAGGTAAGACGAAGTTTATAATCTTTTTGTACAAATCGGTAACAGACATGGTGTATTTATGTGTCCGTTTTTTGTTTTTGTTATGTTTATATTCCTACCCCTATAAAATGAATAAAACTTAGTTTATTAAGAATGTTTCTTCTGGTGAAGCCTTGTTCCGTCTGTCTGGACCTTTGTACTTCTGTTCCTCGACGTCCAGCTTTATCATGCTCCTGGTCCAGCATCCGACTACGAGTCTGTGTCTTCGTTACTACCCCTACAACAAGAATCGCATCCTTCCCAGGTTGTCGCTCATCTTTGCGGGGCAGGTCCCTCTATAAAAAGGACCGTCGTTTCTCCGTTGTTTATAAAGTGTTAATGAAGACTTTGTTTTATTATAGACTAGGATTGATTAGTCTTGAAAGGTAAAATTATTCTAAGAGACTCTGTTTCGTTCTGATCCAAAAACAGATTTACAGTGCTTATGGAACTCTTAAAGTAACTAAGGAAAGAAAGTTTAAACTCTCATGAATACAGTCGTGACAGTCGTCTTATTTCAGTCCGACATACATTTGAGTCTCTTCCTTCCACCTTTACGAAGGACCTTCCCAATCTGATTTGGACCAGTTTGGTTCCGGTTACGATATTTGATTCAGTCCGACAGGAGGTTACAACGAGACTTAATCTGTTATGTCTCAGGACCCGTTTTAGTTTAATCTGAGACTCTGTAGATGCACTCCTTTTACACGGTACGATTGGTTTGATTTGGTTGTATCGAGACAGTAAATCCTAATCTACTTCAGTATAACATCCCGTTTGTTACAATCCTAAAGAGGATGGGATGGTTATATGGTTATCCTTTCTTTTCCTGTTTTCTTTTTTTCTCTTTCTATTCGTACCATTTATATCAAGACAATGGTTCACACTTAGAAGACTCTAATTTATGACTAGATTATTCTAGAAGAAAGATACGACTTAGGTTTATGACCGACTGTTTACCTAACTTACATATTATACCTAAATTATACGTACTTTAGTTCTCTTTACCCTCTTTTTCTTACGTAGAAGGACACCAGTTCGTTATTGGGTACAAAAGACCTCAAATACGATACAAGTATGGGTAAATGTGAATTATGATTTTCGGAAAGGATGGACAGTCGTACTCCTCTCGAGGTTACCACTCTTCCTGTTTCGGGTGGTCCCTCTACTGTGAAGCCTTTTCTTGAAGTTTAACGACACCTAAGTTGAACGACGCATCTATTAGGTGTTTCCGTACTTAGACCGTCTCTGGTTTCTGGGGTTTCCGACGGTACACGAGACTACTTTCCTGCCCGACATCCACTTTCGTGTACACACTCTTACAGTGCTTTTGTTGCCCAGGTCGGAACTGGACTTAATAGGTCTGGTTCAAGTCTGGTTTCCCAGGTCACTCAAGACTCCGATGGTTCCTTAATCCCGGTTAGGTCCCCTCCCAGGTTAAGTGGACGGTGTAAAGGTGTCTTATGGACCTCAGGTTTCATATGGTATGAGAATAGTTATAGTGTACAGACCGGAAACGAGTCCGATAAAGAACTCGGAGCTGACATTAAAAGAGTAAAAGGGTTTTAAACGTAAGTAATTTTAAGGGTAGTAAGTTCCGGGGTTCGTTTATGATAACGGAGGATGAGACGGTTCGACTTTAGGTATCGAGAGGAGATATAGACATGTGGAACCTAGAGAGGACATTGAATCTCTTTGTCAAGAGTTTGAGGTGACCCGTCGTATTAGTGCCATCTACTTCTCCCCCACAAATCTGTGTCTGTCGAGTCGGGGTGGCGGTCTCGAAGACTTTGAGTCATCTAAGTTAGGACTTAAACGTAAAGATTACATAAGGGACTACGACGACTCGGACGACCAGGTCCTGATGTAAAGATCCTGGTGATGTAGTGTCTCTCGATGTACCCACAGAAAGGATCGTTCTGAAGGAATTCCTGGTCCTAGTGTAGAAATGAAAAATGTAAAGGGTCAATAATCGTTTGACGTGTAACATCCCCTATTCGTTTCTTTATGAACGACTCGACTTATTCCCAAGGTGAAAAGTATTCTTAAAATGTACTTTTTAGTGTGTATAGCGTAGTAAGGAGACTAAATTATCGACAGAGAATTGGGCTACCTCATTACACCAATTTTCCAGATACAAGACGAAGGATTTCCTGAATTAATGAACCGGGGTAATTGTTCAAGTCCCCAGTAATGATGACTTACCCTAGTAAGTGTAATTCTTCCTGACTTTTTCTATTGACACTAGTGAGTGTAGTTGAGTTAAGATGGTTTTATAGGGACGAAGAGGGGTTTGAATTCGATTGAATTCTCGTTAATTTGATGTACTTGTTTATAATTGTGAGAGTCCCCCGTCTGAAATAACCGGTTACTAACACGATAAAGTCAATTGTGTTCGTCAGGTTCCAGTCTGGACATTCAAAGTTGTAGGAGTTGTCTTAGGTTCTATTTAGTTAAATCAACCTCTACTAATCCTTTTTTCACCTTCTTTGATTTTCGAGGTGAGTCAGATCCCGAGTGGACCTTTGGGTGTTTCCTCTAGACGTACCTTTCTTACCACGGGTCCGTCATCTGTCATGTCATGCGGTGCATCTAGGCCACCCTCTTTGCAGGACACTCGTAGTCGTGATCATGTACTTCCCCCTAGTTCAACTAGTTCTTGTGCATTGGAGGGGTCCTTCTCTGGATCCTGTCCTACTTTTTCCTGTGAAGGAGAGTCGTGAGGAGCAATGGACACTGGAAAAATTTCTTGTGGATAAATACTATTGGTTTTTGAAATAATTACGGTTCACCAAATTTGTCAAATTCATTGACTGAAGAAATTTGTCCTTTTAGGTTAATTTGGGTAATGACATTGAGTCAGGAGACAAGATATACCGAGGACAGTAACACTAGTGTTTTGTTTTCCGGGGATTGGGAGTCGCAATTAGACCTACGCTGGATGATAATCCAGTGCACCTCTTAAATCCCTATGTACGTTTTACACCCGTTCGCCTTTGTCAATTCCCTTCTCCAGAGTCCCAATTACTTTCTGACTTGTCTTTTTTTACACAATCCTTTCCTTTTTAAATTCCCTTTGTATAGTCTTTTCGCTCGACCGGTTGGTTATAATAGGTATTCTTTATGTCATAGACCTCTGGAGATTTTTAATTTTTTTTAAAGGAGATAGAATAGTAGACGGACGGAACGCAATCCGAAACATACCTGTGTTTTCTGTTATTTCGAAGACAGGAGACGAGATACCAGAGTTTGGGGTTCTCGATGAAGGTTAAATGTAGTCATCTAGGGTTGTCCATACGTCTGTCTCTCTCTGAGGGCCTTCTTCCCTCACTTCTCAATGGTACATCTTCATTCGTTCCCGTGTGAAACGACGGGTCATCTACCTTGGTCAGAACTGACGAAACTAGGTGTACATTATCCATTCGTCGTACGTTTTCTACCGTTAGGGACGTCTTTCTTGTGTTTTAAGTTATCTTCCGGTGTGACCCTATAATTTATGACTAGAAGTTGTTTGAGGGACGTATAGAGTCTGGATGGTGGGTAATTGTCACATTAATGAGATGTAGAGAAACGGAATCAAAGACCGTTTTCTTTTTTTCTCAGGATATCTTCTCACAGATGAAGTATTTGTACAGTATTTGTGTTTAAATTGGTGACGTACATTTCGTGAACGTTGTCTTAGATCGGACGTCGTTCGTGAGTCACAATCAGTAATAACGATGACAAGAAAAGTCCGTGACTTGGACGATAGACTCAGGATTACTATAGGGTATGATAGTTCGTGGTGGGACGAAGATGCAGCCTGGTGTTCGACCAGAAATACGGGACTGACGGAGAGAGGAATTATAAACGGATTACATCAAGGTTGAAGTCCCGGGTCAAGTTTGTGTTGAAGAAGATTTTTCGGAAGGGACTAGGGGTGTAGACTTAGAGAAGAGAGTGACGCAAGGGTTTCATGAGACAAGTATGAAGAGAGTATCATATGTTATGATAGACGGGTAATCTAAATAAAAATATCCAGACGTAATTATCTAATACCCGATTTAATAACACAAGTAATAGATAGAGACATTAAGGAATTGATATTCGGTTATGAGAATAAGTAATTGATAAAGACATTATGGATTGTGACAAAATGGTTATTGTAAGTTATTTATGTCTCACTAAACCTTTATTCAGTTATTTTCAGTAATACCAAAATTCTTATAGGTAAAGAAAGTAGATTTTATTTCGTTTGCTAATGTCACAATTTTGTTACCATAGTAAGTTGGGACCTCGAACCACTCGATGTCATTTACTCTAACGTTTTCTTAGTCTGTGGTGACTCACTTATTTGTTATTGTTTTTGGGTAGGTTGGGATTTTGGATTGAGATGAAAATCCTTATGTCTCTACTCGGTCTCCGGAATAAATTCCTTTTAATGGTCGATGGAAAGATCTCTTTTACTCTCTCTCTTATATTTGAATTGTCAGACTCCAGGGAAGGACGGGTGAAGATTAGAAGAGTGGGTCTATGGTAAAAACGATAACGACTTATCGTCTAAACTTGGGTCTAAGATAATGGGAAGTGTCTTAAGATGACCTATTATTCCACTTAAAATTCAGCATGGAAGTAATAGTATCCTCGGTCGGTGTCTGGCCCTCTATATCGGTCCTTGGTGTCGTTAGTACCGCCGTCGTTCTTCGGGTCGAGGACGTAGGACGTTCTGTTCTCCCCATTGTCCTTCAGTTGTGGTTATGTCGACACCCTCTCCTCTCCTAGGTGATCAGGTTAGACGAAGATACCCCGGGTCTCTTATCAAGCTGTGAAACGTTCCCTCTACACTACGATCCTTACGAACGTCGTGTTCTTGCAATGTGTGAAGTGTCGGTCAAGGGAGGGACGGTACCATGACTCAGACTTTGACTCGTATGTACACGATTCTTGTCTGTTTAGTACTCTAGTCAGTCTACGACGGGGTCTTGCCCGCCGACCCAACCTTATGGGGGTCTAAACTCAAGGGGGGTTGTTATATACGTGTGGTGTCCTTGCGGTCAGTGTAGGGATTTTCGATACGTTCGTATGTGTTTCCTTCTGGATTCATAAACTCGATTTTCCAGTTGTTTGTCTCCACTATTAGATGTCACCTGACTTCTACGGTCGAATCTATTATCTCGACCTTATAAGGCTCAGTTAGACACTTGAGCCCTTTCTCCTTTTTGTTTTATATTGTGTGTGGCTTTCTCCTTCCTGGACAGATAACTATTCTCAGTTTAGACCTTATCCCGTCGTTCCTCTTCCTACCTTCTTGAAAGTTTGATTTGAGTTCAAAGGGTTCGGGAGGTTGACCAAATCGTGGAGAGTCCATAGAGGGACTGTGGTGTCGGTGTTTCTTATTGTAGGGTCCTCGGTCCCAGTCGCTCCGTCTTTGGACCCCTTCTTCTCTGGTATAGTGTCTGAGATTAATGTTCTCGGTTCACCAAAGTCTTAGAATTTTATTTAAAGAATTTTTTAGTTGTTTATTAACAATTCGATTCACAGGTAAAGGTTATCCTTCTTGATTGACAAAACCTTGTATAGAACATCGATAAAAAAGAGAGGGAATCTAACACTCCCTGTTATCTAAGTTTTAGATTTAGAGTGAAATTTATAAAAAAAAGGTCCTGAAGGAACCACCGGACCACCCATTCTTAGGTGGACGGTTACGTCGTCTGTGTCCAGTCTAGGGACCAGGTCCTTCCAAGTGCGCGACGTCCCGTTCATTCGGGCACGCGGCGGTAGTGTCTCGGACACGAGGTCCCGGGAGCTCGGCGTTGATGACTTCGGGTACACGGATCTCGGGTCCGAGACGCAATTCTCTACGGTGGTGCTTATTCGTCCGGGGAGAGCGATAGACGTGTTTCGTTACTTCTGGGTGACGTCGGTTTTTATTTCTGTCGTTTTTTTTTTTTTTCTTTCTTTCTTTTCCGTCAGGACACTACTCATTTGATTGTGTTTTTAAGAAAAAGGTATATGTCGTTAAATATAAACTGGAAGTTTGTAAGGGAATATACCTGTTTATCAACAATTACTATTCTGTGGTGTATAAGATCCCTCCCTGACCCTACTTTGATCGTTAAACCGAGTTGTTTTCGACAGAAGTCGGGGATCGAGGGACGGGAAGAATTCGAGAGTCAGGGGGTGGGAAATCGTAGATGATCTCTCCAAGTTGTCGTAGGTAAGAGTTCTGAGGACAGTGGGGTTTAGGAAGTGGAACTCGAGAAACCATTCCACCATGCACTGCTACCACCACTTCCTTCTCTTCTCTCCCCGGTCCTTGTGTGTCTGTAAGGCTTACAGCTACCACTACACCTTTTTTACCTCCTGTACCATCTAACGTCGTCTCCACTAGTAATTCGGACGTTGTCCTTCTTCTCTCCGGTTGTCCAATAGGAGGCTTCTGTTTCTTGCATTCCCTTTCTCTTTCCCTTTTAGGTTCAATAGTTATGACACCAATGTGTCCAAAGTTGTTGGGTGGTCTTTGTGATTGTCGTCGACGTGCTCCGGATATTTAAAGGTGGGACACCTGAGTTAGTCTTCAGGTCCTAAATACTTTGCGATGGGTGGGGGTGAGAGAGTATGTGCAAGAGGGAAGATGTATCCTAGCTGAAAATCCCTAGACATTAGTCTTACCTTAATGTTCCCAGTGTTTTGTTTCTATAATCTTTATTTTGTGTCACAAGGTATAGTATGTTTATTCGATGACGACATTCCTTTTCTTTTTAGGACAAGGGGAGTGGACCCATTTAACAAGGAGGTTACTAAGCAGGGTTTCCCATGGTCCGGGCCAGTAGTTTGGTCAATACCTTAAATATTTTAGGGAGGAGTCGGTCCTTGGCCCACCATGCTATTAATTTCATGGACGTCGTTCTGTCACTTCTTGACACAGACGAAGAGGGGCATGGGTTCGTAAACGGGGTCACACGTCACTTAGACCGAGGAGCCCAATGTGGTGACTCCTTGAAGAGTAATGAGGTTAGTTTCAGTCAAACCATGGGTCTTCATAAACTTCGTCCTTTTAGTGAAGTGTAATGGTGTTCAGAGGAGTAAACGTCGAGGCACAAACAGAGTCAATTTCGCGACGAAGAGAGTATTCCTTTGCGTTGACCTCCGATTAATTTGTTTCCTGTGAAGTGGTCCGACCGTACATCATCCGTCGTCGGGGTCGGTCTTCTAAGTTCGTGAGTCTTCTGTCCTGTCGACTCTACACCCGTGGTTATCTAAGCTGAGTGTCGCTGTGTGTTTTCTTGTAAAGGTATTGTGTGTACTCCTGTGTGCCCATTGAAGTTCACTCCTCGTAGAGATTTCTACACCCACATTGTGGTCTACGTCCTACTTGTAAAAAATCAGATGAGGTATTGTATGTGGAGAATTACTCATAAATTTAAACATTAGTCTAGATGAGTACAACAATAAATTTTATCAAGACTTACGGTGGATGTACCATCGTATTTTTATTTTTAATGTCCTGTTCATAAACTATGTTTTACGAATCTCAATATGTGTTTTTTTGTGTCAAGAAATCCGAGTTCGATACTTCGGGGAATTCGAAGAGTAAATTTTTCATTTTTCTTTCTGTTTATTATATAATACATATATATATATTTTGAATAGTATATTAAATAGATATATATAATGTATATATAATTGACTAAATAATGTCTATTATTTTATATATATTTGTTTATTCATTTTACTTTTCTTGACAAATTAGTGATTTCTACTAGTACTGATTGGTAGAAAGGACGGGTGGGGAGATTGGGATAAAGGAGGAACCAGTCAGGTTAAAATCGTCGACTTCACTCTTTTCATCGTCTATCGTATCTATAGATAGGAAGATAAATAAGACTACTTACAATAAAACCATTGACAGTCCCTCTGTCTTTCCTATCCCCATCGTCCGTCAGTGGTCCACAGTCTTAGTACAGGAAGTGGATTACCGTCCTCGCCGTCTCTCTCTGTCTCCTTCACGCTCAATCACCCTTTTCCAGACCGGACCCCAGTGTGAGACCCGTAGTCAAAGGACGAGACGTTTTCCTTCACAGTCTAGTGTACTAGATATGTAGGGAAGACAGAGATACTGATGTCTCGTCTATAAGAACGAAAGGGACTGGTAGAGTAGAGCTACAAGTGCGTAGACCTCCCACACTCTTTTTCGGGATTGTATGACCACTAGTTCTTGGTTTTCTTATATTCAATAGAGTAAGGACTCCCTTTTTTTAACTATTGACATACGGAGGTTTCACGAAAGTTTATAGATGGGTTTTGTTATAATGTTTGAACGTTTGTATACACCCATAATTTGAACTTAGTTACAAGATATTCGGATTATAAGATAAAAATACTATAATTACTACGTAGTTCTTAGATACTAAGATCGAGAGATTTAAAATTTACTTCGGAATTGAAAGTCATTATGTTCAATGAGGTCATAGATCTTTGTCTCTATTTGGAGTTAAGTTTAGAACCGAGGAGGTAAATGATATGTACATTGTAAATAATATACACATTGTCAATGGTATGTACATTGTAAATGGTTTTACATTGTAAATGATATGTACACTGGAACTTACCGGAGACGGTCGGACCAATGTAAACATTTTTCCTCTGTGATTATGGAGGTTGAGTATCCCAATGACACTTCTAAATATCTATTAGACATGTTGTCGAGAACCTTGTCTTACTTCGATACATTTACAGAAAGTGGATACGGAGAAAAATCGATTATTTTAGGGATTAGTTTTAGTGTTGAAATTTAAAAGGAGTTACAGAATCTTGAATTGACTGTCTGGGTTAAATATGGTGTGTTTAACAATTTGTCTTTTTTTCAGTACCTAGAGTTCAAATGCTGGAGACTAAAAAGAGAACTCGGAGTTTGTGGGTGGTCCGGGTCAGGGGAAAGGGAATCGGACATGGTAATTCACAACTGGTTCGACGCTTCAGTCTGAAGAGAATCGAATAGGTCCAGAATTCGTTATCCATCTGTGTGGTCGTCCGGAGAGAGTAAAAAGTATTCAAACTCTCTGATTTGACCAGAGTTTAAGGTGACCTTTACAAAGTTTTTCCCCTAGTAACATCTTTACGTATCTTTCATGTAGGGGTAAATGGTTCTCAAGTGACCTTAAACTTAGACTTTGGGTAATTGGACTTACGAAGAACTTCCTTTATGGTCTGGTTCGTTTCCATGAGTGCCTAGTTTAAGTACCTACTGTGAAAGTTTAGAGTTCTGTCGTTTCTCTGCTCACCTCTTGCGACGTGTTTTGTCTCTTGATTATAAAATTACCGTTATATGGTACTTTTTGTTATCGTCTATCATTACAATGTGTCTGTCATCATCATAGGGCGTGTCTCCAGTGTCCTTCATGTTTTATTACTGACTTATTTCATAAATAGGGAGGGAGGGTGTGTGTTCTTTGTTCCTTCAAGTAAAAGGGCACTGTTATTAGGGGTGTAAAGGTGGCTTCATCCTGTGTAAATTGATGAATAATAGTTCCGGATATTGTTGTGTGAGTGGATCACTTAATCACAACGTGGATTAAATGTACCAATAGAAGATGTTTGCAACTGGAGGGGAAGGGTGTTGGAATCGAAACCTCACTTGATTCTCCATTCCCTTAGATCTGATGAATACTGAGTACTTCTCGTTCTTTTTGGATTCTTTTGTCTTATTCACGACCTTTCTGAAAGTCTTTATGACTCTTTCTGAAAGTCTTTCTGAAAAGTCTTTATGACCGTTGATGTCTTCTGTTTATAGAAAATGTTTTGAGTCATAGGGTCCCAGAGACCATGGTGAAAGTCAAGATTCTTTTTGGTTTTAATTGTATCGTGCGAAGGGTAAGAAAGGGTCTACTAGTGATCAGGTTTGAAGATGTTAGGAACACAAAGAAACTAAAGTGTTTTAAGATGACCAACTCGTGTCATTTTTTCTTGTGTAATGTTAGACGACCTTCTTTTCGTTTCGTAAATTCTTTCGGTAACGATTAAAAAAAAAGGAAGTTTTAAAAGAGGAAAGGTATAGGACTTCTTTCTCTCCCGGTGTACGTGTGAGTGTATTGTGTCGTCGGTAGCTGTCTTAGTCTTCGAAGTCTTCACACAGGACGAAGAGTATCCTGTTGGCGTTTTTAGGGTCGAACCAGTAGAAGTGTAGTTACCCGCCGTTGTCTACTGTCAGTTTATCGATTTTCACCTTTCGGTTCTGGTACTCTATAGTTTGTGGAAGTTAAATCGATTAAGTGAAAGTATAAAATACCACCCTCTCTTGGTGTCTCTTTCCTTCATCACTTGCGTGTTCTCTCCCAGTCCTGATTGACTCTGCGTTCGACTCGGACTTAATACTGGTTGTCTGTTCCTTCGGCCGTACAGTCTCGACATTCAGTTCCTACCTTTCCTTACTACTCTGAGGGTAGTGGTACTGAGAGAAAGAGCCAGAAACGTCGATGGTTGCTCGTGTGGACCGTTAGCACACGATGCTGTCCTCATTTCTCCTTTGTGTGTCTCTTTTTCTCCCAGCCTCCTTCTCTCCGTTTCGTTTGTCCTTCCTGACTTTTGTCTCTCTTCTTATTAATGTTCCTCTTTGTGTCGTAAATTCTTTTCCGTCCTTACATACTTTCTTTCGTCCCTTCCTCGTGTCTTCACTTTCGTCTTCCGACGCTTTGTCTTCAGTACTGACGTAGCCGTGGCAAATGTAGGGATTTAAAGTCGACGTTTGAAAGACCGATGTTCGAAGAAAGACAAGGTGTGGGGTCACCCCAACGTCCCAGTTGATCTCGTGTCCTGAGAAGTGGTTATGTTCATCAGTACGCGAGTCCTCCCCTCCCTCTCCGTGTGTCTGTCTAGTGACGTGAAAGTTAGAGAATATAGTGTGAAATTGACGGCGAGTTTAGATGTGGGTGAAGGGTAGTCGACAGAGTTTCGTAGGACATTGACTGTGACGACTAAATTCGGTGACTAGGCTCTCGGTCTTGGTCTATTATTAGACCTCCCATTTTTTTTATTTTAAAAGGATGATTCCGGTTTTTTTTTTTTTTTTTCTAACTCGACATACCGCCCCCCACCCATAATCTAATTTTATTTTACAACTTCCTCCCTTCATCAGAAATCTGGTAAGTCTTACCACTAGTGAACTACCTGTTATGAAATAGTCGTGAGTCATCTTCGTATCGATAAAGACAAATTTTGTCGGGATGGAAGAATTTAGTATTCGACCAGTTCCCGATTCACTATTTCTTATACGTTGTGATTTCTGACGTCCTTTTTTTTTTTATTTTCCTTGGACCTAGGGAGGACTAGAAAACAGTTGATAATGATCTCCTTACCTCCCTTTTTTCATCCCACCTCCCGTACTTCTTAGTATATAAGGATCGAGGCTTTCATTCCTGAGTTCGTAAAAAAAGGTATTAATTGACAGGGTCTCCTCGTCAACATGTAAATAAAAATTAATATCAGGGTTTCCTTTTGGTATGGAACGTTAGTTTTTATTTGTGGATTGAGATCCTTCAGGTATTGTGTCAATGTAGAGAGTCCTGACATGAACAAAAGAGGTTGCGGACTTTATCCTTTTGAATGGTGATAACTCGACTATCCTCGGTGTACGGATATTCTGATTCGCCTCCTTTACTCTCGTGATCTTGGAAAGGAACTTTTGCCTCATTTCTTCGACCATTAAATCCGGTCCTAGAGTTCCCTCAAAGGTATGACACGAGTGACCAGCACAAGCGTGTAGCGAATTGCCGTTTCTGTGAAAAAATTTTGTGACTCGTAGACAGGAGGTGAAGTTGACACGGACGTTTCACGCCGCAGAACAGAGTGACCAAGATCAAGGGTTGAACGGGTGTGCGAAGGAGTGCGGACAGGGAGGGAGGGGGTGAAGACGGGTGATGGCGTCCAGGGAGGGAAGCAGAGGGTAGATGGGTCTTGATTTGTGGAGGCCGTAGTGGGCCGCACCCTGTGGGGTGGTGCATTCCTAGGATTCGCGGTGGGGGAGGTCCTGATCAGCCACGGTCTCGGGGTAGAAAGGGTGCGGATGGACCGGATTCACGTGCTGGGTAGGGTCTGGGAGTGTAGGAAGGTAAGGGGAGTGTGATGCAGGGTGCGGGGGAGGAGACGTTCCGGGGTCTGACACGGACGCGGGTGCCGGCGGCGGTAATTTCGGCGTGGAGGACGCGAAGCGAGTCAGGGTGGTTGCGGAACCTGACGTGGACGGCGATTAGGAGTTCAATGTAGGGTTCCGGAAGAGTGGACTGGCCGCTAGGAGTCCTTAGGCGAGCGGAGGGAGACGGTAGACAAGTTGCCACGTGGGTTGGGACCGTCGCGGCCCAGGCGGAGGCCCTGACGAGGGGTAACCGATCAAGTCCATGTTAGGCTGTGAACTTTTCTCGCTATCCCAAGACCTTGACAGACAGTCGGAGCCTCCGCACTTGCGTCGGAGCGAGGGTGCAAAATTGACCTGTTATGTCTATAGTGAATCATCGGTCTTCCGCCCTGAAGCAGGTTGACGGGTCGGCACTATCCGGCCGAGAACTCTCGGGCTCGCGCCTTTCTTGTGGGACCCTCGTCAAACCAACTCCCTGCTCGTCACTGCACAGCCAGACGCCTGGCGCTTCCCCAGCGCCCGCCTTCTACGCCGCGCAAATCGGGTCATTGCACTGTTCTTCGCCTTTGCTGCGTTTCCGTATCCGGCTTTGACGTTTAGGAGTTTTCGACTTGACTCTAGCAGGCGAAGGCAAAGTCTCTCAGAACAAAAAATTTTCCATCTTTAACTGCAATGGAATTATATTCCAATTTCCTCTCCACTCTTCTTAAAAATTTATTAAGAGTTACTTTTGAGTTCGCGCAGTGTTAGGTCTGACAATGTAGAACATGTCCTATAACAGATTGTCAAGCGACCTCTCAGTAAAACTGGAACGAGACCACTTGACGCCACCTGCTCTCTGGACGTTTATGGTGCTCCGTAAAGAGAATTCGGGGAATAAGCACTTACCCGTACGGATCCGATTTCCCCAGCACCCCAAAGCCACCTTCTCAAATGCGCGCCCGACGCAGGTGGTCCTGCCGTCTCCGCCAGGAGGGTTCAAATATCTGTCCGAAGAAGGACCTTGGTCGAACGTCGGACCGCCACGAAACGAATAGGGAAACATTCAATGGACGGTGACTTTTGACAGGATTGACGGGGGAAAATGAGGAGTGTGGGTTTCTTTGCAACGACTCCCGTCCCTTTCCCCGCCAAAGTCGTTGGTCAAGATAGTGGAGAGTCTGTGCGTGAAGGGGAGGGATCTCTGGAGTCAATTGTTCTCGGTGTGTCTTCTTTTACCCTCGTAGACCGTTAACACATTTAGATCACGGTCACATGAGTCAAGAGAAACCGTTAATGTCATGACTCATGTTGGCTGGTTTGAATGGCTTTCGTATAATTTAATGACGAAATTTTTTTCTTTAATCACAAAGTTGTAGTACTCATAAAAAATGTTTTAAGTGTACCGGTCCAAGTGGGGTCCTGCAGTACAAAGTTATCTAGACGAAAAAGAAAAACAGAAGTATTACATAAGTTACATTAAAATTATTGTCTTCCTTTGACTTCGACTTGGACTTCCTTTGCGTCTTGAAGTTCATTTACGAAGAAGTTTTGCTCAACCAAAAAAAATTACTTAATTTTAATCTTTCTAAGGAGATTTACTTTTTTGTATGGTAAAGTTCTTGTAATTCTATAGTTCTAAGAGTTAAAAAATTTTAATGACTTGGACAAAGAATTTCCCTTATACAAATTCAAAGGTTCACCATTTTAATTCAGTTAAAGAAGTCTTCAGTTTTATATGTTGATTTCTTACTTCAAGTTTTAGATTGAGTTTCCTGAAATTACCACCAGGTCACCGATTCAGAGGTGCAAGGGTTACATCCCCGGACCCCAACCTAGGAACCAGTCCTTTGATCTAGTGTATTACAGTGATTCTCAAGGTCACGATATTCATTTCTAGGACTTACGACGTTGATTCTTTACCGGGTCGTTTTATATATAAAAAAAATTAGATTCGGATAGAAATCCTACTAAGGAATTATAGTTAACTATCCCTTTCCGACTTGATGTTCATTTTGAGTCCTACCGTTTCACCCCACCCCACCCCCTTAATATCAATAATATCTGGGTCTCTAATATGTATTTGTAAGTCGTATAGTCAATTAGGAAGAGGGAGGACTGAATGACGTGGTCTTCAAAACTCAACCAACAAAGTCTTTTTGCCAAATGTTAGGGTAGTAACAAATTTTATTACGATAAAAAATCGAACGAAACATCCTCAACTGAATGTACCTTCTTTCATCCCTTTTGGTGATCTGGTAAGTCATTACTGGATTTAGTTTAGAAATATCAATATGTCACCTTCACTGTTTATCTAAGTTCCCTAATCCAGACTATCTGTCACGGACTTCTTGATACCTACCTCCAAGCACTGTAACATACCCTCCATTTCTAGTTCTGGTAGGGGTTCTTTTTCTATACGTTTTTCTGTTTTACCAACAGACTCCTGTGGAATGTATATCGACACTTTTCTTCTCTTCACTTTTCGTTTCCTTTCTATATGGATAGACTTACGTCTGAAGGTTTCTTATCGTTCCTCTCTATTCTTTCTGAAGGAGCCACTAGTCACGTTTCTTTATCTCCCTTTTTTATCTTACCCTTTCTGATCTCTAGAGAACTTCTTTTAATCTCTATGTTTTCCTTGTGAAGTACGTTTCTTCCCGTGTTATTTCCTGTCTTTACCATACCTGGATTGTCTTCGTCTTCTATCATTCTCCACCGTTCTTATGTGTCTTCTTGATATGTTTTTTCTAGAAGTACTGGATCTATTGACACTACCACACTAGTGAGTGGATCTCGGTCTGTATGATCTTACGATTCAGTTCACCCGGAATCCTTCGTAGTGATCTTTGATTCGATCACCTCCACTACCTTAAGGTCAACTCGACAAAGTTTAGGACTTTCTACTACGACACTTTCACGACATGAGTTATACGGTCGTTTAAACCTTTTGAGTCGTCATCGGTGTCCTGACCTTTTCCAGTCAGAAGTAAGGTTAGGGTTTCTTTCCGTCACGGTTTCTTACGAGTTTGATGGTGTGTTAACGTGAGTAGAGTGTACGAACGTTTCATTGCGAGTTTTAAAAGGTGTGGTCTGAAGTGGTCATGTACTTGGTAGTTGAAGGTCTATAAGTTTGACCTAAATCTTTTCCGTCTCCTTGGACGCTAGTTTGATGGTTATAGGTGAGCTAGTAGTTTTTTCGTTCTCAAGGTCTTTTTATAGATGAAGACGAAATAACTGATACGGTTTCGGAAACTGACACACCTAGTGGTGTTCGACACCTTTTAAGACTTTCTCTACCCTTATGGTCTGGTGGACCGGACGGAGAACTCTTTAGACACACGTCCAGTTCTTCGTTGTCAGTTTTGACCTGTACCTTGTTGTCTGACCAAGGTTTAGCCCTTTCCTCATGTAGTTCCGAGATAAAACAGTGGGACAAATAAATTGAAGGCACGTTTCATGTAGTACTCTTTACGATCCGACCTACTTCGTGTTCGACCTTAGTTCTAACGGCCTTCTTTATAGTTATTGGAGTCTATACGACTGCTGTCGTGGGAATACCGTCTTTCGTTTCTTGATTTCTCGGAGAACTACTTTTACTTTCTCCCCTCACTCTTTCAACCGAATTCTGAGTTGTAAGTCTTTTGTTTCTAGTACCGTAGACCAGAGTTGTGAAGTACCGTTTATCTACCCTTTTGTTACCTTTGTCACTTTCTGAAATAAATCCCCCTGAGATTTTAGTGACGTCTACCACTGACGTCGGTACTTTAATTTCCTACGAACGAGGAACCTTCTTTTCGATATTTGTTGGATCTGTCTTATAATTTTTCGTCTCTGTAACGAAACGTTTGTTTCCAGGTAGATCAGTTTCGATACCAAAAAGGTCATCAGTACATACCTACATTCTCAACGTGGTATTTCTTTTCGACTCACGACTTCTTAACTACGAAAACTTGACACCACAACCTCTTCTCAGAACTCTCAGGGAACCTGACGTGTCTCTAGCTTGGTCAGTTAGGATTTCCTTTAGTCAGGACTTATAAGTAACCTTCCTGACTACGACTTCGACTTTAAGGTTATGAAACCGGTGGACTACGCTTCTTACCTGAAGAACCTTTTCTAGGACTACGACCCGTTCTGACTTCCGTCTTCCCCTGCTGTACCCTACTCTACCAACCTACCGCAGTGACTGAGTTACGTGTACTCAAACTCGTTCGACACCCTCAACCACTACCTGTCCCTTTGGACCGTACGACGTCACGTACCCCAGTGTTTCAGCCTGTGCTGACTCACTGACTTGACTGACATCTTCAACAGTAAGGACACCCCGAAAACCAAAAAGGACTTCACAGATGAATGGAGAAAATACAATAACTATTTTTATTTGTGTAGAAGTAGATTAGCCCTCGTCTGGTTATACTGTATAGACTAAAGAAGAACTTCTGCAAGAGGGGTCTTGGGTGGAAAGGTCCAAAGTAGGATCGATATAATGGTTCTAAAGAAGAGTCGTGTGAGACTAAGGTGACAAAGTGAAACAAACTAACCCGGAAACAAAATTAATCAGTAGATAAAGAACCTGAAAAAGGGAAGCCATCTAAGAAGTTCATTGAAAAAGTCTTTTCAACTTACCTTTCGTTTGTTACGGAAATAAAACAGGAACTATTATAGCAATCAAAATCTCAATATTCTTGTGTTATCCCTGAGTGGTTAGGATATGTGTGTGTTCGTGTGTATTTTCGTGTGAAAGTCCCGTAATGTTAAAATAGAAGATAATGAGTTTCAACAAGAACTCTTCAGATTATGGTCATACTTAGTGTCAGAGAACCTTCATTGGATAAAAAGACTATAAAAAGGAATCTCTAGGGTAGACCAAAAACAAAAAAAGGAAGGTAAACCGTCACCTTTCGTAGAATATACCTTTGATGACCCTGAGGGGACCACCACGTCACCTATCCTTAGGTGGACGGTTACAACCCTTGTGTCCACGTTAGGGACCAGACGGGTGTACGGAACCCGTTGATTTCGCGTTCACGAGATCCCGGGAGTTTAGTGTTGATTACTCGGGAACAGGTGTTCATGACTTCGTACACGAGGAGTTGTTCTCTTCGGTGACGTTACCCTTCGGGTTCGTGGTGTTGTTTCTCATCGGGGGTGAGTGGTGTTGATCTGTTTCAGGTACGTCGTTACTTCTGGGTCCTGGTGGTTTTTTATTACGTTTTTTTTTTTTTTGGGACATCTACTTTGTTAGATATACTTTTGAGGCTAACATCTGGGTCGTGGTGGGTTTCTTTTATTAATTTTTTCTCTTTTGAGTAGCTTTGATAGATAAACTTTTGAGGTTAACAGTAGTAGTCAGGTCTTTTTAAAGGACTAAAATAACAGAGGTACGAAGACAAGGGTAAAAAACTTTGTTTACAACCTAGACTAAGAACCTGTAGAGGTACTAACAATTGAAAAAGGTACAGAATCAGAAAAACCAGAAAGATGACTCTTTAAAGGAGTTCAAATGCAACGCCAAGAAATTAAATCGGAGTCGTAGTAAAAATATTCGGTAGAGTAAAATGAAGGTGTAAAACAATTAAAGGTTCTTGGAAGGGTAAGACAGGGGAGAAGTGTTGTTAGACAAGAATGAATACCTACGTTATCAAATGGTTCAAGGGCACTTTCATCAATAATCTTAAATTGAAAATAAAAATCGTAATGAATTTAAAGGAGGTCCCTGAAGGGACCACCAGGTCACCAATTCTTTGGTGGAGTGTTACGTCCCCTACCCTCAAATTAGGGACCAACACTAGATTCTAGGGAGTACGACACCCTGTTGATTCTGGTGTCGTTTTCTAGGGTGTACTGCGTTGTTTTTGGGTCACATCGGTTTATTTTTATGTAAAATTTTTATTAAGGTCCAGGTTCACCACAAGGACACGGAGAATCCTTTCAGGAGTCTACTACGACTACAATTGGGGACCAATTCTTGATACATGAATAGATTTACTAGTTTACCAGTGATGAACAGAGTATCCAGACTTCCACGTTGCTTTGTAAATTTGAACTTTAGTCTCTTACTCAGACTCCTACCCTCCGACTTGTGTACCCTCTTTGAGAATAGAATGGGTTTCGAAGAGACTTAAGGTTACATAGGTCGATACCCTTTGTCATCCATAAACTTGTGTCTTAAGAATTCTTTAACTAGTAAAGAGTCAGAGGATGTGCCATGACAATCTAGGTTCTCCTGTCGTTAGTAGAAAGACCGAATGGGAACTCAGGAGTCACGGAACGTTTCCGACTGTCCCTTCCGCGAGTCTACCAGTTATGCACTCATTACAATAGAAAATTGCACCAAGTGATTGGGGATTGGTAATCAGTGGGAGAAGACTCAAATAGGGTCAAACAGCGAAGAGAATTTAAATTAGAACCAGGGAATGATACAAGTCTCGTTGCCTGTTCAGTCACGTACTTCACTTCACTTCAGTGAGTCAGCACAGGCTGAGAAACGCTGGGGTATCTGACATCGGATGGTCCGAGGAGACACGTACCCTAAAAGGTCCGTTATCATGACCTCACCTGACGATAAAGGAAAAGGTCCCCTAGAAGGGTTGGGTCCCGAACTTGTGCCCAGAGGGCGTAACTTCTGTCTGCGAAATGGCAGACTCGGTTGGAGTTGATATTAGTCTGGGATTAGTTGCGGAGTGTAATCGGTACCGACCCCGGAGTGACCGAAAGACAAACCCCTTCAAGGGTCGTCGTAGACACCAGACCCCGGACCCGACGGACCCTCAGACTCCCCCGAGTCGGGACCTTCTCTCTCCGGGTCCCCGGGCGGCCCGTCTCCCCTGCAATCTGGACTTTTATGCGGGGGAACCCCGAGACCCTCCCGCTCCGGCTCCGTCCCACTGACGGGAGACTCACCCCGACCCCAGTCCCCGTGGTCTTCTTCTCTCTCGCCCCGGAGACAAGGTCGGACGGGTTGGGTACCCGCGAGTGAGGTGTAGGGGGTCTCACGTCTGTCCTCCCCGCCGGGACCCCCCACTTGTCCCACGTCCTCTGCCTAGGGCCCCTGTCAATCCGTATACAATCATGTATACAGGTAAATTTGTGAAGGTCGTCTGAACTTGTGTGAGTCCAGACTTCGAAAATGAAAAATCTCAACGATATTACCTGTCGAGCTGAGATCTATGCTATTTTCCCAGCACGAACCTTGGTGTGTATGGACAAGGATTTCTCTCGAAGCACGTACACTAATGAATCTAGGAGGGTCGACGTACTGACCTTCAGTTCGAGAGTAAAAAGCAGACATCACTACACGAGAGGGAATAAAAGTCAATAATAATCAGGTGGAATTCGACGGTAACACTTAAACCGTTTTTGTCTCGGACGAGAGGGAAACTAGGGTTAAAGGATTAGTGACGGGAGTGACGGGCACACGATCATTCTTCCGTTCTCGTTAAATGTGACGAAGGCACATGTGG
The DNA here is from genome assembly GCA_006410555.1 of Capra ibex. Taxonomy (NCBI): domain Eukaryota; kingdom Metazoa; phylum Chordata; class Mammalia; order Artiodactyla; family Bovidae; genus Capra; species Capra ibex. The sequence continues at coordinate 1,881,455 of SJYO01050144.1, read as the reverse complement.
AGCACTCTAATCCAAATAGATGTTATCTGTAAACGATTGGATCGAAAACATGTGTGGACCAGAGAGTCGGGGTGATTATTTTGAAATGTCTAGGGAGTGAAGGTCATTGAATTTAGTAAAAGATATCGGCCCGTATCACGACCTATTATAGTGAATGGAAGTAGATGAGTTAAAGGGAGTAGGAAGATTCCGGTCGAATCGTCTGTGTTTAAAGTCTGTCGTTTTTACACTGGAAAATTTTAAAGTAAAATTTTGGATGTTGCTAAATAGAATTTATTCCGTTGGCGGCTAGTCAACGTTTGACTACTTTGTTTGATGTGTGATAAAATTTTGAAAGACATAAGTTTGAACCAAGTGTAGAGGACCGTTGCTAAAAATTTAGGAATAAAAACAGAACATGAATCATTTCCAAAGACAATTGGTTTACAGATAAGAGAAGGGAGTGCTCTTACAGGTTAAGCAACTTCAGACCTTCCTGGAGAGAAGAAGTGCTTATGTCTCCTCTACATGTATATCTGAAATTTTGTTGAGTTAAGGTTTAAGGAAGTGATCCACGGTTGTGCTAATATTGTCGTATTGGGTTTGAAGGAGTCCCTCATAAAAAGTCTTGATTAAAAGTCTTAATTAGTTCTGTTTCAGAACACAAGGTACTTATACAAAGGACTTCACTGTTAAATATTTGAGCTGCTAATGTGTATACACTCTTTGGTCGAGTGTGGACACTGTAGAATTGTGACGTGTCCACAAGACTGTAGACGGGGGAGGGAGGTATAAAGCAGAGAAACTTTACTGTCCTTTTTTTGGTTGGTTAGTGTCCAAATTACCCAAATTATTCAAATGGGGAAGTCAAGGATAAACGTCGTGGGTTATAAGGAAACTTTGTGGTCTGTCTGGGTCGTCACCGGTTCTCAGTTCTAGTCTGGAGGTCTCAAATTTTCAAGTCCAAGAGACTCGTAAGACACAACGTCACCGTGAACAGGCTTTAACCATGGAGGGATAGAAACCCCTCGAAATTTACATGGTCACTTTTTTCGAAAAAGGGGACGTTCCCCTTCTTTCTTTCAGTAAGGAGTTTGGGTCGCCTCTAGACCGACACTCCAGAAAGAAGACAGGGTACAGAAGTCCGAACACAAAAACAAAAAAAAAAACGTCACCTCGTTCTCTGGTTTTAGATTGGACTCAATGTTCTTTGTTCTGTCACTACCGATATTTCCCTCACTGGTCCTCGTCGCCTCGGAGGACAGGGAGGGTGTAGGTTATATACACGAAGTGTCTTTTTGTTTTTTGTCCAGGTGTTTTGTGTTGTCGATTTTAATGTTTTTAGGTGAGTAGGTTCCCACCACCCTCCGTCTTTCCCTTTTACCTTCCCTTTACCGTGTCCCTCTTTCTCATAAGTTTAGTCAGGTCCGTGCCCCGACCGTTTACGATCTTTTCTCGACGTCTTTTTGGACACCAGGAAAGTCTGAGTGGTCACAAATTTTAGGTATGACCAGCGTCCTTCTAAGACGGAATGTACGTGGTCTCTGTTTTTAGACCTAAGGAGTCTCTCTTCCCTTACACCCGTCCCGGGAACCGTCCCACCCGGGACGGAAGGGACCCTCCCCTACCTCCACTTGGTCCTCTTCTCGACGGTGTCGTAGGAAGGCTAGGGTGGGCCGGGGAGGTCTACCGCCCACTGGCTGAGTCGCCGGACGTCGTCGGAAGTCAAACCGTCCTCTGCCCACGCCACTCCCATTAAAAAGACGTCTTCACCTCGACGAGTCCCGACTGACGTCCATCTGACAGAACACCTTCTCAGACAACGAATTCTTTTGGTGGTTCCTCTTCTCCGCGTTGACCTTTTCCGACGTTCCATTCTCTCTGGGTTGGACAATCTGGCCGGTCAACTCTTCTTGACAAAATTAGTAAACCGGTGAATGAATTGATAAAAGTTAAATTTTACTGTGTCCCCTTTTGTTCTGGTGACTTTAAACTAGTTCGCTGATGTCTATAACCTGTACGTCTAATTTGTCCATCGTTGATGTCTTTCGCGACCCTAACAGTAACAGTCCTCCCGTCACCTTAGTCCAAACTAGGGACTAGGTCCTCCTAGGGTGTACGGTGCCTCGTTGATTCGCGTACTCGGACACTAGATGTTGGGTGCTAGGTGTTGTGTTCTCTTCGGTGGTGTCACTCTTCGGGCCCGTGACGTTGATCTCTCTTCGGGGACGAGCGACGTTTGTCTTTTTTCGGGGACGTCGTTGTTTCTGGGTCGTGTCGGTTTGGTTTGTGAAGGTCGACACCAGACGTCTAATCAAGTGAAAGTCCTCTCAAAGTTCTCTTTCAGTTAATGCGATTCTATGTGTGAATTGTAATCACCTATCGTTCTTGTGGATTCCGGGATTTCGTCTAACCTTTAAAAAGATTACGTGTACAGGAGTCGCTGAATTGGTTTTGACTAGTTTTCTGACCCCAAAAGAAGACTTCACTAGTTTGAAGGTCTCACGATCATAACGATCTTCTAAGTAAAATTTTTATGACGACACAACAGTAATAGTTATTTGAGTGCATCGGTGTAGTGTACTGGGTCATAAAAATTTTTCCACCGGTAAGAATGTTTTACTCGAATTGGTTTCCATATTCGTAGAATAAGTCACTTGACAATGTAAAATTCTTATACATATTTATACATATTATCGTAGTTAAAAACTTTGTCTTTACGCGTGTATACGTACCCCCTTTAGAACCCTATGTAGGGTCTTCACGATGAGAGTATTTTGACATATAATTATAAAAGGACGTTACACTCCTTTTACTACAGTGTTTGGTCGTTGAAAAGTCAACATCTTATTCGTGGGACGACGATTCAGCGAAGTCAACACAGACTGAGACACGCTGGGGTATCTGTCGTCGGGTAGTCCGAGGGGGCAGGGACTCTAAGAGGTCCGTTCTTTTGATCTCACCCAACGGTAAAGGAAGAGGTTATTCGTGGGATATCACACAATTACTGACTTTGACATTAACAGAAGTCCAACACGGGATCAGACAGTTCAAGACGATCCCTCTTAACAATTTAACAAAGGAATTATTTGTAAAAAGAGTAAACATTTTTTTTTCTTTTTTTTTTCCTAGTCAATGTGTCAAAAAATTTTTAACATTTTTACAGTGTAAGTGTAATGACGTCATAATACTGGGGTCATAAAATCTGTCTTTTATGGACGATGTAAAATCGATTATTCCGATTATGAATGATACGAAACGGTCCCCAGAAACGAAGTAACCGCGACTATTACTTATTTCCTTTCTCCTATCTCTTCTCCGTCGGTGACAAACACTCTCTTTTTTTTTTTCTTAATCAGTGGAAGTTTTGTCGGTACTGAAACTTCTATAAACTTCGGGTTTCAATCAATGGAGGCACGATTTGTCGTACCGAACTACCTGGGAATTAGATAGTTTGTGCAAATTTTTAAAAAAAAATTTTTTTTCCTAAAAAGATTTGTGACCGATACAAATTGTAACAAGGTCCTTCGTTGTGTCTTCTTTCTTATACCCTATATCCTAGTACGTCTATTATAAAATTACGATCCTTAAGGAACCGTCAGGTTACCAATGTTAAGGTGCGAAGGTGACGTCCCCCGATTCTAGGACGTAAGAAGTTCCACACCGGGGGGTGTTTTTCATTTTACGACGATTGACTGTCTGTAGACACTGATAGACAGTCCCTCTTTTTAGGATGTCTGGAGATCTGTCGGTTCACTCTTACGTCTTACGGATCGTGTCTTGGTTCACGTCTGTTCCACGAGGGATGTGACTCAATAATAATAAAAAATTTGATCAAGTTCAGGAACGTCAGGTTAATGGACTGTTACATCCTCCTGACGTAACGACACTCCTTTCGGTCCCCGTTTGGTTTAGGTTTCATCATTCCGGTTAAGGAAAGATACAAACTGTTGGCGACCACGTAAAGTTAAGGATTTTGTTCCTCGGTTGTGTTAATCGGACGTAATGAAGGAAAATCAGTTTACTGATTTATAACAATTGTTAAATAAACTCCAAACTCAAAATCCAAGTCTAGACGATAAATCTTATGTTGATTTCATATAATCTTAACGGGTTTAGGGTATTTCGAAGATACGTTTCTAAAATGTTGACTTGTAGTGTTAAAGTTTCGACCGTCCGGTTCACTTAAGACGTAAGTTATGGTCGTCGTAGGATACAGTCATAATCAAAATTTGTTTCGTTCTATATCAGTTTTTTATTTTTCCGTCGGTAGGAGATCTTTAGTTAATTAGAGAAAGTTGGTAGGTTTTGGTTTATACGGTTCCTGAAAGGTGTATAGGGACTTTACTAGACATGCGTGGTCGTAGTTTAATTGAAGAGACTAAGTCTTATTGACCACGAGTAAGTACGGTGGAATACCGAGACAGGCTCGATGTACTGTAACTCGAGGTGTCCCATCAGGATGTCACGATATGGGGGGTCGTGGTTGCCCAATCTTTTTGGAGATTCGGTTTACATTCGGGGGAGAACGGTTTTTGTGACGAAGTAAGGTTGCTACCCAAACGGTTCCCGGAGTCAAAACTTCTTAAATTAATCAAAGGAACCGTCGTGGTAAAGGTTTTACCCGGAGGTTCGAGAACTCAAAGAAACCTGTCCGAATGGAAATAACTTGGTTGCTATAAGCTTCGTCATGTCACTCATCTCCTCTCTGTATACGTCCTCCGATTGGTCGACCGGTTGTTCTACCTACCCTTTCTCTGAGTGTTTGTAGGGGACTTCTTGTTTATATCTTTTCAAATTAAGGTTGCGAAGTCTCTGGATTGCGTAAGTGGACGGTGAGACCCAATAGCGAGAGCGATAGCTGGGTCTGTCGGCCTCTCGACGAAGAGTTCAAAGATTTTATCGTCCACTCACCTCTTCCGAGTCCCACCGACCCTTCTCGTCCGTTTAAGTACAACAACAACAACAACAACAACAAAATTAGTAAAATACTATAACTTTCAGTGATCAACAAAGATACTTTTTACTAAATTTTTAGTAATGGAGGGTATTTGTTTAGACGAGTCATATTTGCCCTATGGGACAAAAACACTTCGAGGGAGATCACCTAGAAACAAATTAGGCGGGTACACGGGTCTTCCGGTCAGAGTGGACCTCTTCCTTCTCACGGACTTCGTTCTCCAACTTCTCGTACAGTCGTTAATAAAACGACTGTGATCCTTTGCCCACTCCGAAGGAGGGCCTGTGGAGCTTACGGTCCAGTCGATATAGGACATTCTCTCTTTTCTCGAGTGGTTTTGCACTTAAGTCAAGTCAACGAGTCAACACAGGCTGAGACGCTGGGGTACTTGGCGTCGTGCGGTCCGGAGGGACAGGCAGTGGTTGAGGGTCTCAGGTGGGTTTGAGTACAGGTAGCTCAGCCACTACGGTAGGTTGGTAGAGTAGGAGACAGCAGGGGAAGAGGAGGACGGGAGTTAGGAAGGGTCGTAGTCCCAGAAAAGTTTACTCAGTCGAGAAACGTAGTCCACCGGTTACATAACCTCAAAGTCGAAGTTGTAGTCAGGGAGGTTACTTGTAGGTCCTGACTAGAGGAAATCTTACCTGACCAACCTAGAGGAACGTCAGGTTCCCTGAGAGTTCTTAGAAGAGGTTGTGGTGTCAGGTTTTCGTAGTTAAGAAGTCGTGAGTCGGAAGAAATATCAGGTTGAGAGTGTAGGTATGTACTGGTGACCTTTTTGGTATCGGAACTGAACTGCCTGGAAACAACCGTTTCATTACAGAGACGAAAAATTATACGACAGATCCAACCAGTATTGAAAGGAAGGTTCCTCGTTCACAGAAAAATAAAGTACCGACGTTAGTGGTAGACGTCACTAAAACCTCGGGTCTTTTTATTTCAGTCGGTGATACAGGTGACAAAGGGGTAGATAAACGGTACTTAGTTTACCGGACTAATAGGTAGGGGTTTCACTTCCGGTGATTAGACGGTACTCTCGACGGTTCCCTCTTTTCGGGGACCTGTGGACCGGTACTCTGCGGGAACACTCGACTCTCTTATTAAAGTAAAATGTTCTCGGTCTCGAGTGGGTGACCGACGGAGTGGTTCTTTTCAAGTCCGACACCTCAGCCAGGGATGGATCGATGATTTGACTGTCTGACTTTAGACGGTGGACCACTGGTTAGTACGGCAGTCTGGGTCTGAGGTACGACGGGACCTGGATGGACTTTGGTTTAGCGCAAGTGCTGAAACGACTCGTGTTTCTCCCCCTCGTGGGTCTCTCGCGACTTTTAACTACACTCCTTCTTGAGGTCGGTGCTGGTCTGTAGGGGTACATCGCTACCCAGTGGATCCTGTCGTCCCTCCCGAACAATCAAATGGACCTCTTTTCCTTTCGGTCTTCTGGTTTCCATGTAAGGGACTAAACACTGACAAAGGGGAGGTGTGTGGGGAAACGAAGAACGGTCGTGCAGTGCCATGAACAAGGTCCATCAGAATGAAAGAGTATCTTTGTGGTGTGAGACCGGTACTGAGGTTAAGTCTCATCGGTGCCTATGTACGACGAGTGAACCACCACCGACTGTCCAGTCACCGTTCATCAGTGACCTACGTTCTTAGGTGGACTCAAGTAGAAGGTCGAAGCGGTGAATGATTACCAAATTGGAACCGTTGGTTAAACGTAAAGGAGTAGATGTTTGACCATAGGTGTCGTAATAGATGAGTTTCCCAACGACTCTCTAGACTGAATCTTCTTAGACGGAACGTTTCGTCCCCTGTACACAAACTAGGGACCAGTGTCTTGATTCTAGGGTGTACGGAGTCCCGTTTATTCTGGACTACGTCAGTTTGTTTATTTATGTATTTTTTGGATTTCGAGGCCCAAGTTTCATTCACAAGTTATTTGACTCCCTCTGTCCTTCTTGGAGGGGGGAGATAGGACCCGTCTATCGTGTCTCGTTGCCTCAATGAATGGTTATTAGACCCGGCAGTGACTAACTTCCTGCCCTTATTTGTGAGCTATTTTGTTCTCCTCCGACTCGACTTCCTTTCTTCGTTGTTCCATTCGTAATTTTCGGGAAGAAATTTTGTTCTTGAAGTTCAAAGTCACATGAATAAAAGGTCTACCTTCGCGGAAAATATTTAATCCTCAGTACGTCACCGTAGTTTTGGCCTGAGTAACGAGAAATGGTCAAGAGGTCGACTCTCTATGTGTGGGCAGTGACGGATAATTTTGTCACTTTGAAACCCCCCGAATCCTCTTGTTCAGTTAGTCATAGTACGGTTATGATTCTTGTGTCAGTATAAAATAAGTAATTTCGATTACTTGACTTATGGATTTTTGTAAACACTTTACAAATCTAATTGTTCAACTTAATATGACTTAAAGTTCATTTTTTTTTTTAAAATTGATAAACAAAAAGTTTCATGAGTTTAAAGAGGACCCCGACACAACCAAGAGTCAGTTGACATCCGTTGAAAGACCACACTCAAAGGTATCATTGGTTAAACTCCTGTGACGATACTGGTCCACTTCCCTCTCGGAACGAGTACAGGTAGACAGGGAGGGGAAACTCGGAGGTATCAGTAGACTTGGTTTTACAAGTTTGTTACAGTACTCTTTAACAATGGATACTGTTATTTTGAACATTTCAGTAAATTGTTTTTTCACATACATGTCCCGACAGGGACTGTAAATGTATGTTCTTAAGACTCCCCTGTTTTTTACTGACTTTCACGTGTCTTAGGATTCACTACCGGAATCCTTACGTAATGATCCACTTTCGATGGACAGAGTCAAAATTCTTCTGTCGACTCTTGGTACTTGTAACGTTGTTGACCTTGTCTCTACGAAGATTCCGTGAACCTTAAACTCCTTTTTCTTGAATGGGTCTTTTGAGGTGGTAAGGTTCGCGTCGTGACCTTTTAAGACGATTGTTACGCACCAAGTGACCTTTTCTGGTGTACACAAATCGAATTGTTCATATATCCGATAAAGGTATAACAGTAAGTCGTCGAGAGGAAAAATATATAAAAGAATCGTGGATAACAAGAAGGTTACAAGAGAGGATTATAGTTACTCTTTCCGATTTTTATAAAGTTCTCTTCGTAAAAAGGAATTTTTGTTTTGTTTGTTTGTTTGAGGAAATAAAGGATTCAGGTTCTGACCTCTTCTAATCTTCCCCTACAGACTCCAAGAAAATAGTTTTAGGTGTATCCGCGAGGATCTTCGTAGGTGAGTCGTTTTTTTTTTTTTAAATACCAAGAGATAAGTGGTAAGAACTTCTTCCTTTACCGTTGGGTGAGGTCACAAGAACGGATCCTTTAGGGTACCTGTCTCCTCGGTCCACCCGATATCGGGTACCCCAGCGTTTCTCTTCCTGTATTGAATCGTTGATTTTGTTGTTACTATAAGTAGTAAGACTAAAGAAACACTGTGGTGTTATAAAACTTGTTCCTAATGACAATCTGGAGTCAAATTAAGTTACACTCCCCTCACCCCTTTTTAGTGGACATTGAAAATACCCCCTCTTTCATGTTTTCTGTTTATTCCCCCATGACTTTGAGGTGTAGTAATACATCACAGACTTAAAATACGAGTTAAGCTGGTGAAGGATTTCACAGGGGGATGGGGGCTGACCTTCCCTCAAGTCTACGAGGGACTGGAGTCGGAGGTGAGGAATGGAGAGGACGAAGGAGAGATACGAGACCCGAGAGGAGACTCGGTCCTGTGACGAACGGGAAGAAGCTGCGACGAGGAGAGAGAAAACAACTTAAGCTCGTAGATCGAAACTCTACCATGTTTAAGGGGTCTACCTCAGAAACTAAGGGACATCTGTACTCATAAATAATTTCTCCCTTTTAATACCTAGTCTTCTGAAGGGTTTCAATCTATGTTACTTTATTATCACATTTAGTAAGATAAATCAAACGATGTTCCGACTTCACTGGGAACTATAAGAACAAATCTTTAGTAAGGGTTAAATGTCTTCTCAACGTTCTTACCTCTTGAAGGTTTATAGGAAAGAGCTTTAGTGGTCAACGACACGGTGTCAATAAATAATAATGATAAATATGTATATATAAGTAAAAAAAGATCTAGTAAACTCATCCCACGATATGGTACAGGGAAAATGAATATTGACAAGTAACACATAAAGGATTCTTGTTACTATGAGGAATTATGTTCTAGTCAAGTCATCGAGTCAGCACAGGTTGAGAAACGTTGGGGTACTTGGCGTCGTGCGGTCCGGAGGGACAGATAGTGGTTGAGGGTCTTAGGTGGGTTTGGGTACAGGTAGCTCAGCCACTACGGTAGGTTGGTAGAGTAAGAGACAGCAGGGGAAGAGGACGGGAGTTAGAAAGGGTCGTAGTCAGAAAAGGTTACTCAGGTGTGAGGTCAAAGGGGTAAACAGAGTCTTTACGGGAGATGTCGTGAAAATGGGTAGCGTATGGTCTGTAGTCAAGTCTTAGTGTACAACGTGAATCGAGAGGATAGAGAAATCAGAGGAAGGTAATCTTGTCGAGATGTCGACAGAAGGAAAAACTTCATATGTGCATTCAATAAAATACCCCACGGGAGTTAAATCCAAACACTGGAGTGCTAATCTGGGGTCCAATGTGTAAAAATCGTCCTCAATAGTGGATTCACCCCGAAGGGTCCACCGAGTCACCATTTCTTAGGTGTACGATTATGTTCTCTGTACCCTAACTTGGGCTCCAGTCCTTCTAGGGGTCTCTTCCTTTGCCGTTGGGTGAGTTCATAAGAACGTACCCTTTAGGGTCTCTCTCCTCAGACCACCTGATATCAGGTACTCCAGCGTTTTCTTAATCTGTGTCACTGATTTGTTGTTCTCAGTGGATTCACTACCCCACGGAAAGGTCCACAGTATAGGCCTTCGTACACTACAGACACAACCGGGAACGTCCACTGTGACTAAAATGTATCAGTCTTCCACAATAGGTTGAGGTAACATACCGACGTTTAAAAAGAGGAACGTTGATCATTTCTTAGACACCCGTCTGTAAAGACTCTGGTCCGTTTATAGGACGAGTAGTTCAGGAGAAAGGATCTAAACGCGTAGTTAATTGTTCAGAACTAGTTTGGTTAGAACTTATTGTGCCAACGTTTTATCACCAAAAGATTAGGGAGATTCTCAATGGTTATGACAATTCGGTTCAATATCGGGAGGAAATATGAGAAGATTATAGTCGACTTACGGATGTTCATACTAAATATCGGACATAGTTTGGTCACTATGTTCCTATCTAATTTGTGACCAGAGGTTTTTCCTCGTCCCGACCTGGTTCCGACTTCCTTCTGTGTTTCTTTATTAATGGTATTTTCATACTTTTCGATAACGACTAATTCTGTCTTTGTCGTACCGTCATATCGACCTCCTCTCACAGAAATTTGTACATACCACTCCCTCTCTTACTCATTCAGATATTCAGTGACTACCCCGGTGAACGGTTAGTGACCTTCTCGGGGTTACCATCTTTCCAATGAAAGTAATGGTGTTTGTAATCTGGACGGATAATGGGTCAAGTTTCCTGATGGGAGTAAGTAACTGGGTGAAAGCATAACTCGTAGGAATCACTCGATCTGTAGTCAGTATACCTGCACGAATTCTTTGAGTATTGAGCCGTCCTTTTCATGTATTCATTTGTTGTTGTTGTTTTTACATATCAAATCATTCACGGTCTTGCCAAAATATAGGTTTCATCTCTTCCTTCTTGATCCCGTAAGTTGTAGTAGTCCTCGTCTTTTTCCATAAGACCTTTGTTACCAGTTGGAGCTAAATTCTTACTGTAAAAGAGGATAATACTCGTTTTTGTTTAAAATCTCTTGTAACAGTCTTATGTCTCTTTACCTGTTCAAATACTTGATGTGTGACTTTCCTCGTATGGAACCGTTCCAAGTGTACTAGAAAATGGATACTCATTACAAATAAGAATAAAACGAAAAATTGAACTCAGAAGGTGTTTGTCAAATTTTAAAATTCTAGTAATTGAAGTTCACCGAATTCCGGATCGTACACGGTCCTACTACTGTCCTAGGGGTGGAGACTATGAATGTCAGACAGACCCCGTCTGTTTGTGTGTTTCACGTACGACACATTGACCAGGTCTCAACTGTAAAATAGCGTGTTCTTGCCGTTCTGTTCCTACATTCCATAATTTTCTTCCAGTGTAACGTACTTAAGCGAAACCGGGAAGATTCTATAAGGAAGTTAAGGTGGAGAAAATTAGTTTCCTTTATTTGAATATTTGTGAGGGTGAGGGTCCGTCTTGACCAGAGAGAGGACGGGAGTTCTTATTTCGTGGTTCCCGAGGTTGATCCCGTAACCTGGAATCTATATTGATATTGCCTTACAGTATACTATCTAGTAAGCCCAATGACCTAGGATTTGTCTGGAAATACTCAGACAACTAATCCCCCAGGATTTACAGGGAAATTCCCGTAGGATTTACAGAGAAATTTCGTAGTAGTAGAGGTGGAACATCTTGCCCTCTTATTCTCTCCAAGATATGACATCTAGGTTTGTTTCATCCAATCCATAATCGTAATGTGGTTACAAGTGACGAACCAAAAGTTGTTATATGATGTCAATGTACTCTACCGTTATAATCCTCTTGGACCACTTCCTATGTCACCTCAAGAGACATACTGGGATGTTGAAGAGACGTTCCGATTTTAATAAAGTTTTATTTCAAATCCTTTAAGGGACCACCAGGTCACCAATCCTGAGGTACGAGAGTTCCAGTTCCCGGACTAAGTTAAGGATCATCCCCTTGATTCCAGGGTGTTAAGTAAACCGTGCCAGTTTTTTTTATGTCAATTTTTTTTTTTTTTCTGCCAGACCCGGGTTCGACTTGTCCCAGGCGTATGATCGCTGTAAGTGATCTGTCCCGAGGGTTCGAAGACGCTCTACGTCCTATTAAGGAGAGAGCTCATCATACCTAATCTCACTTTTGGACATACACTTCTTAGGTTGTTTATATTGTTGTGATGGATTGTCTAAAAGATCAGTCAAGGACGTCGTCCTCCCAGTCTTCTTCTAACCTGCATGAGTGGGACCGTTCTAGGACGTCTTTCCAAAACTGTGACAGTCGGTAGAGAAATGGCGGGTTTGATAGTTGATGTGTTTCCTCTCTCTTCACAGGGGTCTAAAGAGTAGTACTTCCTGGACGTTTGTCTACCTCATATTAGTTCCTTTTTATAAATAGAAGTTCAATGAAGTACGTGAAGATGTACTGCTGCAAGAGGTGTATGAAGAGATTATCCTCACGTCATCTCAGATAGTCAATGTATCTATGATCGTTCACTTGATTCACTCTAATATCGACCTTGACGACTTTGTGGACTTTAGTTGTTACAAATTTAGTGAATGGGTGGAAAGTGAAAATAAGCCCCATTTACACGAGAACCTGGTGATCAGAGAAGAGACCCGGCACTACAGAGATTGATAAGGAGGAAGCAACAACAAGTCGACGATTCAACACTGGTTGAGACACTGGGTACTTGACGTTGTGCGGTCTGAAAGGACAGAAAGTGGTAGAGGGTCTCAAACGAGTTTAAGTACAGGTAACTCAGCTACTACGGTAGGTTAGTAGGGACAGTGGGAGAAGAGAAGGACGGGAGATAGGAAGGGTCGTGCTCCCAGAAAAGGTTACTCAGCATAGTCCAATGGTAGGGAAGATGTGCAGGGTTCATAAAAACTCTAGGCTCTAGTATTCACTGTTAATGTGAAGGTACAGGAGAATTCGTTATAAACACGAACTACAATGTACTTACGTTTATGTTCTCGTTCTCCTTTCAAGATTGTTTTTAACAATTTATACGTGAAGTATGTGTCCCGGGAGGCCGTCTCGATTCAAACCTACTACTACACTTTAAAGAGTGGTTCTGGGAGTTTATACGGAAAGGACAAAAGGTTGGAATTTATATATGTATGTATACATTTTAAAATTATTCGTACGTTTTTTATTACTTAAAATTTGATCCGGTTTTTTTCCAATTCAAGTGTATATGTCTATAAGTAATTGTGTGATATTGAAAGGGTGACGTAAAAAACTCAGGTAGATACAGAGACGTTTGTTGAGTTAAAACGAGGAAAAATACCGACTCATCATGAGGTGACAACATGAAGGAGACAACTACCTGTAGATCCAACAAATGTACAGAACCGATAACATTTGTCACGAGATTACTTGTGTCCCAACTCACACAAAAAAACGCACACTGAAAAACTTAATACCAAAAGAGACCCAAAGGTGACATAAAAAATTAATCCACTTACTTTTTAGATCGAAGTATTATATTATTGAACTTTCAAGTGTACATATTTATAAGAATTTTATAATACGAGGGTTCATTACACAAATTCCACTTGCTTCTTGGGTAAAAGTTTTTAAATTAATTCTTGAACCCTAAGATTTTAAGAGTTTACACTGAATTAGTGAGACTCTATAGGAGTCAAATTCTCTCTCACGTATTACTGTTATGGTGTCCGTCGAAGATATTTGGAGCTTAAAGTTTTGTATTCGTGGGAAACGAATTACTGGTGAAGTAGTTTGATATGGAATGACTGGGTTGACCTGATGACGGTGGATCTTGTCCTTCTCGTCCCTTATGTCGTCATCCTTCCGTTGAACGTGTTGTGACATACATGGTAGACGAGGAACCCAGTTTAGGATGTGTCTATGTGAGTCTCCGTCCACTTATCAATTGCGGACACTACTATGTATTCTGTAACCAACGATTTCTGATAGTACCTAAGTGAGAATTAGCAGATGAAGGAGTAGTTACTTAATTCCCATAATTTAAAGAAGGATCCAAAGTTCATATGTCACATTATTGTACTTTTATTTTGGAATTGAAGATTATATTTGTATTAGGGTGATGTCTTATTCGGTCAAACCCTCAAATTCCTTTACCTAATGAATCAGACCCAAAGAATGTTCCGCGACTGTATTGAACTTCACACGACCAGGATTAAGTTCCCGTTCTCGAGATAATAGACTTGGTACCGGTAATTGTGGACCGAGGACCCGAAGAGAACACCGAGGCGACCATTTCTTAGGCGGACGTTGCGCCCTCTGGACCCAAGGTAGGGACCGAACCCTTCTAGGGGACCTCTTCCCTTTCCGATGGGTGAGGTCATAAGACCGGACCTCTTAAGGTACCTGATATGTCAGGTACCCCATCGTTTCTCAGTCCGTGCTGACTCGCTGAAAGTGAGACGTCTGTTGTTCAGCGCTCAATGGATGACTGGTTGTCCCCGAAGACTCCTGTTCAGTGAAGTTACAATGTGTCTCTGGGATCGTCGGAACGGTGTCTTTATCCACTTAATAGGCCAAACTGTTTTTTCCAGTCTGTACGTCTTTTCGTTGGACGGTGTTGACCTCTGGTCTCCGACTTATTATTATGCCTCCTTTAGGAGCTTGACTCCACGTTCACTTACTCTATGTAGGTCAAGTGTCCTAAAGTGTTTACCTCCTTGACTCAGAGACTTCAATTTACCGAACGGGTTCTAATGTCGTACGCTTTCCGATGTCTCTTGAAGTTTTGGGGCCATAAGGTTGGGAGTCAGCTCTGACAGATGAGTTCGAAACGCTACTCCTTAAAACAAATTGGTCTGAATTTTTCGTAGTGATTCTTGTTTCGATCACCTCCACTACCTTAAGGTCAACTCGATAAAGTTTGGGACTTTCTACTACGACACTTTCACGACGTGAGTTGTACGGTCGTGTAAACCTTTTGAGTCGTCACCGGTGTCCTGACCTTTTCCAGTCCAAAGTAAGGTTAGGGTTTCTTTCCGTTACGGTTTCTTACGAGTTTGATGGTGTGTTAACGTGAGTAGAGTGTACGATCATTACGAGTTTTAAGAGGTTCGGTCCGAAGTCGTTATGTACTTGACACTTGAGGGACTACAAGTTCGACAAAAATCTTTTCCGTCTCCTTGGTCTCTAGTTTAACGGTTGTAGGTGACCTAGTACCTTTTTCGTTCTCTCAAGGTCTTTTTGTAGATAAAGACGAAATAACGGATACGGTTTCGGAAACTGACACACCTAGTGTTCTTTGACACCTTTTAAGACTTTCTCTACCCTTATGGTCTGGTGGATTGGACGGAGAACTCTTTAGACATACGTCCAGTACTTCGTTATCTTGACCTGTACCTTGTTGTCTGACCAAGGTTTATCCTTTTCCTCATGCAGTTTCGACATATAACAGTGGGACGAATGAATTGAATATACGTCTCATGTAGTACTCTTTGCGACCTGACCTTCTTCGTGTTCGACCTTAGTTCTAACGGACCTCTTTATAGTTATTGGAGTCTATACGTCTACTGTGGTGGGACTACCGTCTTTCACTTCTCCTCGATTTTTCGGAGAACTACTTTCACTTTCTCCTCTCACTTTTTCAACCGAATTTCGAGTTGTAAGTCTTTTGTCTCTAGTACCGTAGGCCAGGGTAGTGAAGTAGCCTTTATCTACCCCTTTGTCACCTTTGTCACAGTCTGAAATAAAAAACCCCGAGGTTTTAGTAACGTCTACCACTGACGTCGGTACTTTAATTTTCTACGAATGAGGAACCTTCTTTTCACTACTGGTTTGATCTATCGTATAAGTTTTCGTCTCTGTAATGAAACGGTTGTTTCCAGGTAGATCAGTTCCGATACCAAAAAGGTAACCAGTACATACCTACACTCTCAACCTGACACTTCTTCCGACTCGCGCTTCTTAACTACGAAGACTTGACACCACAACCTCTTCTGAGAACTCTCAGGGAACCTGACGTTCCTCTAGGTTGGTCAGGTAAGACTTCCTCTAGTCGGGACCCTAAAGAAACCTTCTTTACTACGATTTCGACTTTGAGGTCATGAAACCGGTGGAGTACGCTTCTCAACTGAGTAACCTTTTGTGAGACTACGACCTTCCCTAACCCCTGTCCTCCTCTTCCCCTGTTGTCCCCTACTCTACCGACCTACCGTAGTGACTGAGCTACCTTGACTCAGACTCACTTGAGGCCCTCAACCACTACCTGTCCCTCCGGACCGCACGACGCTGAGTACCCCAGCGTTTCTCAGCCTGTGCTGACTCGGTGACTTGACTTGTCTCGTAGGGTGCCTGTTTTACAAAGAATGCGGACATTTGTGTCGACCAGTAATTTAAGGATTCGTCAGTACTCTTCAGTGGCTCATAGATGACTCCGTGTTAGGACATGAAAGTAAAGATTCAGTGATTTGGGTTCAGGCCTTCCGTCCACCGACAGTGTGGGGTGAGGTCCACGCGATTTCCATTCGTAGGAGAGAAGAGTGGCCCGAGGCGCCTGCCAGCCTTGGGTGTCCAGGGAAGCCTGGGCAGAGGGGCGTCGAGGACCCGTTTGAGGTCACCTCCGACCAGAGAGAGCCGTTGGTCTCGGCACGTGCTCCGCGCTCCGTTCGAGTGGAGGGCAGTGTGCCACTTGATTTGGCTCGGCGCGGCGTGGACCCGTCTCCAGGCGGGCGCCGACGGCCGACGCAGGGGGCGGGGTCGGGACGGAGCGGAGGCTCCGTGAAAGGCAAAGCCCTATGGGCGGGCGTCGGAGGCGGGCGTGGAGGGTTGGGGCGCGAGCCCGGGACGACGGGAGGGTGCGGGAGCGGCGGGGTCGGCGGCCCCAGGTGGGCCGCTCGCCCGACGCGCCGCGGTCCCGGGCCGAGGCGGCTCGACGTGGATGGGCCGTCGAAGCGGCGGCGCCGAGGCCGAGGCCGAGGTCGGCCCAGGGAGCGGGTGGCGCCCGGGCGAGCACAGGAGGCTCGGGGAGGCGTGGCCCAGCGTGCGAGGGCGGGCCCGTGACGGTCCCGGCCCCGCCGACGCGGGCGTGACCCGTACGGGCCCGGCGTGCCCCGGCGACCCTTCAGCCCGCCCGCGGNGGCCCAGGGAGCGGGTGGCGCCCGGGCGAGCACAGGAGGCTCGGGGAGGCGTGGCCCAGCGTGCGAGGGCGGGCCCGTGACGGTCCCGGCCCCGCCGACGCGGGCGTGACCCGTACGGGCCCGGCGTGCCCCGGCGACCCTTCAGCCCGCCCGCGGCTCAAGTCGCCGGGTCCTCCTCCCCCGCCCCGGTGCCGCCTCCTCCCCGCCCCGATGCACGCCTGCGTCGGACCTTTACGGCCGCCACGCGGTTCGGCCAAGACTCGCGGACGAGACATGCGTGACGAAAGGCCCTGCGACAAGGAGGTGGCGGCGGGCCAACGGGGGGAAGGGCTAGGTCATAGATAATTGTCAAGAAACGAGAGAGAAAAAATGAAGAGGCTCCAACGGACAGAAAGATAATATTTCGGATTTTTGCCTTGTTATTCTAAGTCTTCAGTAGAACTAGATAAACCAACCCTCTAAAAGATATTGGTTTCTCATGATTCCTTACGACCCAAATTTAGTTCGAGTAAGTGGACAATTCTTATTTTACTGATACTTACCCAGTCACCCGGAAGGGACCACCAGGTCACCGACTCCGAGGGCTCGAGGGTTGCGTCACCTGTGCCCAAGCTAGGGACCAGTCCCTTGATCTAGAGTGTACCGGCGTTGATTTTAGACCTCGTCGGTTTATTTATTTATAAAAATTTTTCTTCTTCTTCTTATCCAGTTCGACGGTACGTTACATCGACGTAAACTGAAACAGAAGACCGTCGTGTCACAACCGACTCTACTTTTTGCCAGTTCATTTATCTTTACTTTGACAAAAGTGGAGACTCCGGCGGTCAGACAGATGGGGTCCCGCAGCTTGGTAGTTCGGACTGGATATTGGAAAAAGACGGGATAAGGGTTGGAGGATATAGAGAGTGAGGTGTAAAAAAGAGAAGAAAGGTAAAGAGAAAAGGAAGTGGAGATCCATACGAATCTCGACGAGCCCGGTGGTTATCTTAGTCTTAAAATGTTGATCTTCGATAAATCATATTGGAATGTATCACATTCGGGTCTACAGAAGATAGAATGAGTTCCAGTCACTGTTTTGTTTATGGGTCTGGAGAACTGAGAGGAACTCAATCAATAACTGGAGAAGAAGGGACTGGTTGAAGGTCGGGGTAAGGTCTTATCTGCTCTGGGGATGGGACTCGGACACCTTTGATGGTCCTTCTGACAGGGTTTCATCTTTGATTGTTCTACCCTCTTCTTTTGATTCGCAACTCTTGTCGTGTTCGGAGACTTTATTTCCCGGTTGGACCTTAAATATATACATTTGGGGAACCCTTCCCTTGATAAAAGAATAAACAAAAACGGAACCATTATTAAAGTAAAAGTGACTCTTATCTAGATACTTATAGGTCAGTTCAAAGGAAAAGAATATTTAGGTAACGAACTAAAAAAAGTGCTAATTTCTCTTACCCTTCCACCTCGTCCTTCTCCAGAGTAGAGTGAACGGAAGGGAGAGTCCTACGGACAAGGCACAACGGACTATTTAACAAAGTACCTACAACAGACAAAATGAATTACGTAAATAAATAAATAAATAAATAAACGATATGGAGTGTCGAACGTCCTAGAGTCAGTGGGTTGGTCTCTCACTTGGACGTGGGGAACGTGACCTGGTGGTCCCTTCGGGGACACAACAGACAAAAACATAACAAAGTATACCTTTCACTTAAGTCCAGGACAATGACGTAACACGGGTCCTTTCCTTAAGGGGAAGGATGAACTAACCTCAGTATTAATGAGACGTCCCGAAGTATCCACCGCGATCACCATTGCTTGGGAGGACGGTTACGTGCTCTATATTCTCTGAACCCAAGTTAGGGACCCAACCCTTCTACGGGACCTTTTCCCTTACCGTTGGGTGAGGTCATAAGAACGGACCTCTTAAGGTACGTGTCTCTTCGGATCGCCCGATTCCAGGTACCCCAACGTTTTCTCAGTCTGTACTAACTCGTTCATTGTGAATTTCAGTAGTGTTTCACCTCTGTAAGGATTTGAAGGAAAAACAGTGTTCTCATTTATAGAAGTTGAGAAACGATATTCCTTGATGTATCTTTACTAAAAATAAAGAAAACCTTGAATTAAAACTATTTTTTTATATTGGTCCAGTAGACGACTCAGAATCGATAGAACAATATCTCTCTAAATTCACCAAATTACTATTTGACTAATAACATTAATAATGTCATCGTCACTAAGGAGGTTCGAGGTCGGAAAGAGTTTTCACACTTAAATTGACGAAATATATTTTACCTATTGATTATTCCTGGACGACATCTCCTATCCTTTGAGCCGAGTTACAAGACCCCGTGGGATATACCTTCCCCTCGAGCCCCCTCCTGGTCACGTACATATACATACCGACTCAACGAGACGGTACGTGGACTTTGAACAGTACCGGGTCAACGTCCAACCTTTTCTTAAAGGTCGGTACTCCGTCTCACTTTCTTCTTACTTCAAATAATCTCACCACTCCCCTCTCAGCGACGGTCGTGTCCCCCGGTCGAAGGACTATCAGTCTCTCTTGACTACAACTTGTCCCCAGGAACTAAGTAAAAATATGGGTCCCACATTCCTCGCCCTATTCTCAGAACCTACTCCGTCAATATACCCTCCCTCCCGCCTCTCTTTCTGTTTATGGAGGAGGGATATACCCCTTCCTCTCCTCTGTCCAATACGACCAGTTCTCCTGGACTTTAAGTAATTCTCAATGTTATAATCCCTACCCTTCCTTCCTATTATTTCCAGACCAAAAAGGTAAGGACGTAAGATTCTGGGAGGAACCAAAATAGACGAGAAAGGAGGAAGTCAAGTCTAGCAACGAGTCAGTACAGGTCGAGAAACGCTGGGGTACCTGACGTTGTGCGGTCCGGAGGGATAGGTAGTGGTTGAGGGTCCTTAAATGATTTTGAGTACAGGTAACTCAACCACTACAGTAGGTTGGTGGAGTAGGAGACAGCGGGGGAAGAGGAGGGCGGAAGCTAGAACGGGTCGTAGTCCCAGAAAGGTCACTCAGTTAAGAAACGTAGTCGACCGGTTTCATAAACTCAAAGTCAAAGTCGTAGTCAGGAAGGTTACTTATAAGTTCCGACTAAAGGAAATCCTACCTGACCAACCTATAGGAACGTCAGGTTCCCTGAGTTCTAAGAAGAGGCTGTGGTGTTAAGTTTTTGTAGTTAAGAAGCCACGAGTCGAAACAAATATCAGGTTGAGAGTGTAGGTATGTACTGATAACCTTTTTGGTGTCGAAACTGATCTACCTGGATACAAGCGATTCATTACAGAGACGAAAAATTATACGACAGATTCAACCAGTATTGAAAAGAAGGTTTCTCGTTCGCAGAAAATTAAAGTACCGACGTCAGTGGTAGACGTCACTAAAACCTCGGGTTTTTTTATTTCAGACTGTGACAAAGGTGACAAAGGGGTAGATAAACGGTACTTCACTACCCTGATCTACGGTACTAGAGACAAAAGACTTACAACTTAAAATTCGGTTAAAAAAGTGAGAGGAGAAGGTGAAAGTAGTTCTCCGAGAAATCAAGGAGAATCGAAAGACGGCATTACCACCACATTAGACGTATAGACTCCAATAACTATAAAGAGGGACGTTAGAACTAAGGTCGAACACAAAGTAGGTCGGGTAGCAAAGAGTACTACATGAGACGTATCTTCAATTTATTCGTCCCACTGTTATATGTCGGAACTACATGTGGAAAGGACTAAACCTTGGTCAGACAACAAGGTACAGGTCAAGATTGACAACGAAGAACTGGACGTATGTCTAAAGAGTTCTCCGTCCAGTCCACTAAACCATAAGGGTAGAGAACTTCTTAGAAGGTGTCAAACAACACTAGGTGTGTCAGTTTCCGAAACCTTATCAGTTATTTCGTCTTCATCTACAAAAAGACCTTGAGAAGGAAAAAGTTACTAGGTCACCTACAACCGTTAAACTAGAGACCAGGGAAACGGAAAGGATTTAGGTCGAACTTGCAGACCTTCAAGAGCCAAGTGCATAACGACTTCGGACCGAACCTCTTAAAACTCGTAATGAAACGATCACAAACTCTACTCACGTTAACACGCCATCAAACTTGTAAGAAACCGTAACGGAAAGAAACCCTAATCTTACTTTTGACTGGAAAAGGTCAGGACACCGGTGACAACTCAAAAGGTTTAAACGACCGTATAACTCACGTCGTGAAAGTGTCGTAGTAGNACTCGTAATGAAACGATCACAAACTCTACTCACGTTGACACATCATCAAACTTGTAAGAAACCGTAACGGAAAGAAACCCTAATCTTACTTTTGACTGGAAAAGGTCAGGACACCGGTGACAACTCAAAAGGTTTAAACGACCGTATAACTCACGTCGTGAAAGTGTCGTAGTAGAAAGTCCTAAACTTTGTCGAGTTGACCTTAAGGTAGTGGAGGTGACCAAAACAAGGATCATTACGAAGGATTCTGGGTGAAACTTAAGATCTTACAGACTGAGACCCACTCACTAGTGTGGTAACACTAATAGACCCAGTACTTCTAGAAAACACATATCAAGAAGACACACAAGAAAGGTGGAGAAGAATTGTAGAAGACGAAAACAATTCAGGTATGATAAAGACAGGAAATAACACGGGAAGAAACGTACTTTATAAGGGGACCATAGAGATTAAAAGAACTTCTCTGGAGATCAGAAAGGGTAAGATAACAAAAGGAGATAAAGAAACGTAACTAGTGACTCCTTCGGAAAGAATAGAGAGAAACGATAAGAAACCTTGAGACGTAAGTTTACCCATATAGAAAGGAAAAGAGGAAACGGAAAATGAAAAGAAGAAAAGTATCGAAAAACATTCCGGAGGAGTCTGTTGGTAAACGGAAAAACGTAAAGAAAAAGAACCCCTACCAGAACTAGGGACTGAGGAGATGTTACAGTGTTTGGAGATAGGTATCAAGAAGTCCGTGAGACAGATAGTCTAGATTAGGGAACTTAGATAAAGAGTGAAGGTGACATATTGACATTCCTAAACTAAATCCAGCATGGACGTAACCTTTCCCGAAAGGACCACCACGTCTCCAATTTCGCAAACGGACGTTAAACTTTCTGGACCCAAACTAGGGACCCAGCCCTTCTAGGGGACCTCTTCCTTTACCGTTGGGTGAGGTCATAAGAACGGACCTCTTAGGGTACCTGTCTCCTCGAACCACCCGATGTCAGGTGTCCGGCGATTCTCAGCCTGTACTGACTCGCTGAAGTGAAAGTGAAAACGTAACCTTTTCTGAGACTACGACCCTCCCTAACCCGCGTCCTCTTCCCCTACTGTCTTCTACTCTACCGACCTACCGTAGTGGCTCAGCTACGTGTACTCAAACCCACTTGAGGCCCTCAACCACTACCTGTCCCTTCGGACCACACGACGCTAAGTACCCCAGTGTTTCTCAGCCTGTACTGACTCGCTGACTTGACTTGACTTGACTTACCAGATCACCAAAAGGGATGAAAGAAGTTCAATTCAGACTAAAACCGTTATCCATCAAGTACTAGACTCGGTGTCATTCGAGCCCCAGAAAAAAAAATAAAAGCCCGATATATCTTGAAGATGGTTGAAACCGACGTTTCTTATATTAGTCAGACTAAAGCTATAACTACTAGACCACTATAGGTATACATCTCAGAACAGAGTACAACAACCTTCTCCCACAAACGATACTAGTCACGTGAGAGAACCGTTTTGAGACAATCGGAAACGGGACGAAGTAAGACATGAGGCTCCGGCTTAAACGGATAATGAGGTAAATAAAGAACTGAAGGATAAAGCGTAAGAAAACAGGAACCCAGTGGTTCTTTGACAGTGTTGTAACAATTAGGTGATACAAAGTTATATTTCAATTTTCAAAAATTTTATTTATTTACGGTTTTTTCACACTCAAATCTTTTTTAAATTATCTACTTAGATTGAATGGACTACCTTTAAGATTGTATATATTATGTTAGATCTAAAATTTTTGTCATTGTTAATATAGAACGTAAAAATTTCTCGTGAATGTATGAATAACTTATAACCCACAGTAGGAACTTTGTTGATCCTCCACATAATAAAAGGATTAACATAAAAACACATTAATAAATCAAACACATTATTAACACATAATAACACATAATAAAAGGATTGACTCCTTCGACACACCGTCTCGTGACTTGAGTCTTTTGAACTAGAGGTCAGATTGGAGTTCGGAATCAGAGGTATTGTGTCCCGACGACTTACCCTAGACACACTTCAAGGGAAGATTGAGGCATGAAAGAACTAAATCACTTAACTACAGTTATGATCGAGGTCTTCGGTATTTAGGATCAAAGTTCGCAATCTTATAAGATCCCCTCTCTCTGTAATCATGATATTAAATAATCCATAGATAGTACATGGTCTGGAAAGGGTAAATAATAAAGTGTTGGTAGATTCACAACATTGACTAAATCCTTTTTTCTTAGGTTGGACCGAACGACCCAAGGGCCTCGTTACAGAAAAATTTTTGGATAAATAAATAAAAATGAATAAACCGATGTGGTCCAGAATTAACACCGTACGGTCTACGTATACCCTAGGTCAAGGTATACCCTAGTCCTGGTCTCTAGATTGGACCCGTGGGACGTAACCCTCGTGTCTCAGAATCGATGACCTGGTGGTCTCCTCAGGGAGTACGAAAAAAGGACTGGTGTGGACGGAAGGGAATACCGAGTGTTCCGGTGAGTCAATTTAATCCCGAAACACATAGTGGTGCTTTCATCGTGGGGAGTTTAAGTTTTGGGTAGTGGACCTCTAGAACGATTTATGTCTAAGAGTAAGTCAAGTAGACCCCATTTCCGGTTCTGACGTACAGATTGTTCGTCTCTATTTGAAGGATAAATGACTCACGGGAGCTAAACGGTCTGAGAAAAATTCATTATCTGTATATTCGTAAATGGATCACGGATAAGATATAGATAACCAACCGGTTTTCAAAGTAAGCCCAAAAAGACATTCTACGGCACCTTTTTGGATGTGTTAAAAACCGGGTGGGTCATGGATAGAACCGATACCCAAACGGGAGTTGAACGAAAGGAGGTCACCCCGAAGGGTCCACCGCGATCACCATTTCTTGGGCGGACGGTCACGCCCTCTGGACTCTACGTCCAAACTAGGGACCCAGCCCTTCTAGGGGACGTCCTCCCGTACCGTTGGGTGAGGTCATAAGAACGGGCCTCTTAGGGTACTTCTCTCCTCGGACCGCCCATATATCCCAGTGTTTTCAGTCTGTCTTGACTTCACTGAATCGTGTGTGTACGAAGGAAGGTCACCCTTTTGTCTATTCTTTTACGTTACCCTATTTGTGTTTCAGAGGGTTTCCCTGTTACTCCTTAATCGTTTCTCTTGTTTCCTATCCTTCCCTTAAGGTGAGTCTCCTTTTTTGTGGTCGTTTCGGTGGGTCTCATAAATCTCGGGATATTAAACAGGAAATACCGGCCTTATCTTCTCCTCCTCTTTACCTTCTCTATTTGAAGGATAAATGACTCACGGGAGCGAAACGGTCTGAGAAAAGTTCATTATCCTAAATTACCATTCGTTCTGTCTGTTCTACAGACGAAATTACCTCAAATGTAAGTTCATTTATCTATCTTATTTTATTACATTATCACTATTCACTAAAAGTTTTCATTTTGTACTTTTACAGGATCTCTTACCGACCGTCCCGTCGACGGTGATCGAGAAACTTCCCTTCCGTTCAAACTCCTCGACTAGAACAGAAATCCAAACTTATGTCTCTTCTTCGGTCGATACATTTCCAGACCCTAATCGTCTCCTTTAGTTCCTATATCGACATTCTAGGTTTGAACGAACCAGACAAGGTCCTTGATCCTGTTACGCCGACGTTTATACTACTCCAGCATAAACCTACGGAAAGGAAATGGAGGGTATAGGTTAGTCAATGGTTTATCAACACAAAAAAAATTTATACATAAATAAATAAACCGACACAATTTAGAAATTACCCCGTGTGTCCTAAAAATTGACACTGTACGACCTAGACCAGGGGACTGGTCCCTAACTTGAGTCCGAGGGACGCAACTCTCACCTCAGAATCGGTGACCTGGAGGTCCCTTCAGGGTTAATGGTTCGTCGAAACTAAGATGAGAGATTTTTATACGAGTTTAGGTAGGGGAACTAAGGTGGAGATGACCCGAAGGTTAGTTGACGGAGATTAACTAAGGGATGTGCCATCGGGGATCTGGAAATCCTTTACCTTTAAGTTAATGAGAAAGAAGATGGATTTTGGGAACTCACCGAGGATAAGGGTAGTCTTATTTCCGATTTGAGAAATAGTACTAAACATTCCCGAGACCCTCAGACACAGACGTGTGGAGAAAATGGTGTGCGGAGAGACATGAGAGACAAAGTCAGTAGTAAGGATTTCGTGTGGTTAAAGGAGACGGATGATCCAGAAGTGTATCGTAAGAAAGACGGAGGGAGGTAGGAGAGGTGTAGGCGGAGAAAGAAGACCGCTCAGGAGGAGTAGGTAGTGTAGAAGACACTGTGGAAGAGGTCGATGGAGGGACAAGTAGGAAACTCGAGGACCCTGTAGGACTTGAAGAGAATAGTTTCACAAGTAGGACGATTTAACATTAGTGAATAAATTAGACAAAGGGGGTAAATATAGGTGTGCAGATCGTAACCTCATCATCCCTGAGTTTTTAAACAATTTTCTCATTCAGTTATTTAATTACCCTCACCTCTATCCGTAAGTATAGTATCGAAATCCAGTGGTGTACTTTAAACCTGTGACAGAACCACCGTCGTTCTTCGGTGACTTCTTGAAATTCCTTTACTAAGATAAACATAAATACTTTCTAATTGCTTCGTTGTGCTGTGTCTAAAGTTCACCTACTTTGACCGTTATCCCTTACACTTCCATCTTCCGACCAACAAAGGTAATGACTTCCCTCCTTACTGCTTATGGACTTAGACGTCTTTCGTCAAATCTCTCTGTCGTTCTTTCTTCTTTAAATTCCTGAACCATCGACCGACTCTTCCATCTCTCTTTTTCCCGAGTTCTAACCGTGGATGTAAAGATTCAACCGATTAAACTACCTATGTTTACGGTAAGGGACTTTGACCTTTATATATTTATCTTCAATTTCATCTTCTATTTAAGTCAAAATCTGCACAACTCAAGGTTCGGTATACATGTTCACCTCTATAAAACCACCCGTTAACCTAGACCTGAGTCCTTTCTCTAGACCCACCGTTATGCCTAAACCCTCATTAACCGTATATCTACTCTAAATTTTAGTACATCCATCTTCTCTAGTGGGTCTCTTTTATGCGTCTATAATTCGTCACATTTGACTTTGGTGTTCGAATTGTCAAAGGTCACTTACGACACTTAGGAAGATCGTTCAACAGTCTTGATTCCCTCCAGACCTTGGGTATTTAAACGTTGATCACAGTCCTCATTCCCACTAGAATATCCGACACGAAGGAGTTTAAAGCGTTAAGTGGTCTTCAGTATGGATTCCTAAGTATCGTCGTGAGAAGGATTGACAGTTCAAGATCTTTGTTTGTTTGGGGTTTTGTAGGTAGTTGTCATTCACGTATTTTTAAAAAAGTCACATAAAAATTTCAACTTATGATATATTTATTTTCACCTAGTTAGAGTATGTACAATTTAAACCCTTTTTTCTGGATGTGTATTCCATCGAGTCTTCAATTTCGTAGACGGACGTTACGCCCTCTCGACCCAAGCTAGGGACCCAATCCTTCTAGGCGACCTCTTCCTTTACCGTTGGGTGAGGTCATAAGAACGGACCTTTTAGGGTACCTGTCTTCTCGAACCACCCGATATGAGGTGCTCCATCGTTTCTCAGCCTGTGTTGACTCACTGAAGTGCAAGAAAGTGTATCCACTTTTCATTCGTTTTGTTTCCCCTTCTTTAGTGTAATTACCAATAAAACCCCTTCACTTCTCCTTTCCCTGTCTTTCTCCTGTAAACCTAACGACTATTACCGGACAAACACCTAGACCCATCCTAATGTACCTACCTAATTCAATCTTTTACATAATGTGACACATTAATGTGAAACACAAAAAAGACATGTATGTACTACGTAAGTACGATTCAACAAAGTCAGCACAGGTTGAGAGACGGTGGGGTACCTGACATCGGACGGTCCGACGAGACAGGTACCCTAAGAGGTCCGTTCTTATGACCTCACCCAACGGGACGGGAGGAGGTTCCCCAGTAGGGTTGGGTCGTTAGTTTAGGTACAGGGAATACAGAGGACGTAACCGTCCACCCAAGAAATAGTGATCACGGTGGATACTTCGGGACGTCTCATTAATACTGAGTTTAATTTAATACATCCTTCCCCTCAAGGAGAAACCCGGTGTTACATCGTTGTCCTGGACCTAAATGAAAGGGTACACGTTGTTATTTGTTTGTCTGTTGTATCCCTGAAGGGACCGACAGGTGACCAATTTTGAGGTACGAAGGTGGCAATTCTCCACGTCCAAACTGGAGACCAACTCCTTGATTCTAGGAAGCACGTCACTCTACGTCGGTTTTATAATTTTTTATTTACGTCATTCTTTTTGTCTGTTGTATACCCTTTGTTATCAAAATTCTTGGACTTGTAGTCCGTTGTGTCCTGTCCGTTCAGGAAGGGACTCTCCCTTCCGTTCACTCTACTCTGGAGAAGGACGAGGTGTAAGGGTGAGAGGCGTCGTGTCTTTCGCCTTCGGGTCCACCTAGGGTCGGGAGAGGGATTCCAATCGTCTACCTCGATCCTCCGAACCCCTTTGTTGCCACTGACCTCAAGTGACCTCTTCTCACGTCGCTTCTACGTGATCTTTTATAGAACGGGACACATTAATGTGAAACACTTCCGAGGTCTTTAGTCAGCTCTCTGGAGGAGTGTACAAGTCGACTCGTGGGTAGTATCCTCTGTCGATAACCTCAAGCTCCTTCTCAGTGGACTTTCTCCTGTATTAGAGACTGGAGTGTTTCTCGGTCCACAGTGGTCACCGTTTCTTGGACGAACGGTTACGTCCTCTGCGTTTTCTGCTCCCAAACTAGGGACTTAGCCCTTCTAGGGGACCTCTTCCTTTACCGTTGGGTGTGGTCATAAGAACGGACCTCTTACGGTACCTGTCTCCTCGGATGGTCCGATGTGAGGTGCCCCAGTGTTTCTCAACCTGTGTTAAATCACTGGTTTGTAGTTGTTCGCTGAATCGTGTGTACGTGTTTCTCGGTCCTTATGAAACACAAGGTGGTCGGTGTCACCCTTTTTAGACTATTAATCTATAACGGAGTCATCGTCCCTTTTGATCGGGGATGATTTCCGATGAGACCAGGAGGGAATCCACTTTCAAATTTTCGATGGGAATAAGAACTTTCATGGTTTCATAAAGTTCATTCTATTCATACAGGATCCAAAGGGAACATTGTGTCACCATTTCTTAAGTGGACGGTTACGTCCTCTGTTCTCAAACTAGGACCGAGGAGTCCTTTTCCTTTACCGTTGGGTGAGGTCATAAGAACGGACCTCTTAGTTTACCTGTCTCCTTGGACCATACGACGGGTACCCCAACGTTTCTCAGTCTGTACTGAATCACTGATTTGTTGTCGTTGATACAGGGTCCCTATTTTCGAGTTCCTATACATATACTTAGGTTTTTATAGGTCGAGGGTTGTCTTTTTATACGTATCATAAACTGTAAGTTTATTTTTACTGGTCCGTACGTTTCTACGTCCTTTTATACGTAAAATCTTATTTACTAGTTATCTTTGTAGGTACTTACTATATTTAATATCTTATTCAGTTGTTTCTGTATCTTTGGAAAAAAATTTCTTTCAAAATAAATAAACCAACGTAGTCCGAAATCAACGTCGAGATACCTAGAAGTAACGTAGTACACCCTGGAAAGGAACGGTTGAGACATATTCACAATACAATAGTTAACAAAGAGAGACTTGATTGTCTATTCTTTGACTCTAAATCTCTCCAAGTCATTAACGGGTTCCTGTCTGTCTATGCACCGTCTTGAGCAGGTTTGTGTCTAGGTACAATGAGGTTTCAAATATGTGAATTGGTGACAAGACACGACAGAGGACTTTGACTTCTCCTTTGATGAAGAACAAGTTCTACCAGTGACTATGGTTCATTAAATAATTTGTTGACGGAATCTGGGTCAAGACTGTATCTACGATTCCTATGTTTGTGTGTGTGTGTGTGTATATATATCTATCTGTATATAAAACCGAAGGAACTACTGAGTCACCATTTCTTAGGTGGACGGTTACGTCCTCTGAACCTAAGTCAGGACCCCAGCCCTTCTAGGGGACCTTTTCCTTTACTGTTGGGTACGGACATAAGAATGGACCTCTTAGGGTACCTGTCTCCTCGGACCGCCCGATGTCAGGTACTTAGTGTTTTTCAACCTGTTCTGAACGTTGATTTTCTGTTGATATACACATTGTACATAAATATATGTATGTGTCATAAACGCCCTACATGTAGTCAAAATTGACCTACTCAAGTGACTTGAAGAGTCAAAAAGACAGTAAAAGCCAGAACAGTTCCAGAACAAACAAAATGAACAAAAAATTAACTTCATATCAACTAAATGTTGCAAAGTGCACATATCGTTTCACTAAGTCAGTGTATATATAATATATATTTTTATATATACAAGAAAAAGTCTAATAAAAGGGAATATCCTATAATGTTTATGACTCATATTCAAGGAACACGACATGACATCCATGAACAACAAATGGATAAAACATATGTCATCACACGTGTACAATTAGGATTTGAGCATTAAATAGGAGGGGTCGGACTAAAGGAAAACCATTGGTATTCAAGCAAAAGATAAAGACACTCAGATATAAGTAATAGTGTCATTAGGTTCAGAGACGGGGTTGGTCATTACGACTTCTTCGACCTCTACTTACAAAGATACTTCTGGATGTTCTGGAAGATCTTGATTGTGGGTTTTTTCTACAGGAAAAGTAACATTCCCTGACCTTACTTTTTCATCCTTCAGTTCTTTGTTGACCTTATTGTCCGTGTAAACCGGAACCTTAAACCTTACTTCGTCCCGTTTCCGATTGTCTCAAAACTGTCCTCTTGCGTGACCAGTATCGTTTGTGGGAGAAGGTTGTTGTGTTCTCTTCTGAGATGTGTACCTGTAGTGGTCTACCAGTTGTGGCTTTAGCCTAACTAATATAATAAACGTTGGTTTGTACCTTTTCGAGATATGTCAGTCGTTTTTGTTCTGGCACCGAGTCTAGTACTTGAGGAATAACAGTTTAAGTCTGAATTTAACTTCTTTCATCCCTTTTGATGATCTGGTAAGTCTATACTGGATTTAGTTTAGGAATGTCAATATGTCACCTTCACTGTTTATCTAAGTTCCCTAATCTAGACTATCTGTCTCACGGACTTCTTGATACCTATCTCCAAGCACTGTAACATCTTCTCAGTCCCTAGTTCTGGTAGGGGTTCTTTTTCTTTACGTTTTTCCGTTTTACCAACAGACTCCTCCGGAATGTTTTTCGATACTTTTCTTCTTTTCATTTTCCGTTTCCTCTTTTCCTTTCTATATGGGTAAACTTACGTCTCAAGGTTTCTTATCGTTTCTCTCTATTCTTTCCGAAGGAGTCACTAGTTACGTTTCTTTATCTCCTTTTGTTATCTTACCCTTTCTGATCTCCAGAGAAGTTCTTTGAATCTCTATGGTTGCTATAGAGGTAAAGTACGTTTCTACCCGTGTTATTTCCTGTCTTTATCATACCTGAATTGTTTTCGTCTTCTACAATTCTTCTCCACCTTTCTTGTGTGTCTTCTTGATATGTGTTTTCTAGAAGTACTGGGTCTATTAGTGTTACCACACTAGTGAGTGGGTCTCAGTCTGTAGGGTTCACCCGGAATCCTCCGTAGTGATCNAATTGTTTTCGTCTTCTACAATTCTTCTCCACCTTTCTTGTGTGTCTTCTTGATATGTGTTTTCTAGAAGTACTGGGTCTATTAGTGTTACCACACTAGTGAGTGGGTCTCAGTCTGTAGGGTTCACCCGGAATCCTCCGTAGTGATCCTTGTTTTGATCACCTACACTATCTTAAGATCAACTCGACAAAGTTTAGGATTCTCTACTACGACACTTTCACGTCGTGAGTTGTACCGTCGTTTAAACCTTTTGAGTTGTCACCGGTGTCCTGACCTTTTCCAGTCAATAGTAAGGTTAGGGTTTCTTTCCGTTACGGTTTCTTACAAGTTTGATGGCGTGTTAACGTGAGTAGAGTGTACGATCGTTTCATTACGAGTTTTAAGAGGTTCGGTCCGAAGTCGTTATGCACTTGGCTCTTGAAGGTCTGCAAGTTCGACCTAAAACTTTTCCGTCTCCTTGTTCTCTAGTTTAACGGTTGTAGGTCACCTAGTAGTTTTTTCGTTCTCTTAAGGTCTTTTTGTAGGTGAAGACGAAATAATTGATACGGTTTCGGAAACTGACATACCCAGTACTGTTTGACACCTTTTAAGAAGTTCTCAACCCTTATGGTCTGGTGGACTGGACGGAGAACTCTTTAGACATACGTCCAGTTCTTCGTTGTCAATCTTGACCTGTACTTTGTCGTCTGACCAAGGTTTAACCCTTTCCTCATGCAGTTCCGACATATAACAGTGGGACGAATCAATTGAATATACGTATCAAGTCAAGTCAGTCAAGTCAGCGAGTCGGCACAGGCTGAGAAACGTTGGGGTACTTAGCGTCGTACGGTCCGGAGGGACAAGTAGTGGTTGAGGGCCTCAAGTGAGTCTGAGTGTAGGTATCTCAGTCACTACGGTAGGTCGGTAGAGTAGGAGTCAGCAGGGGAAGAGGAGGACGGGGGTTAGGGAGGGTCGTAGTCTCAGAAAAGGTTACTCAGTTGAGAAGTGTACTCCACCGGTTTTATGACCTCAAAGTCGAAATGTTAGTAAGGAAGGTTTCTTTAGGGTCCCAACTAGAGGAAGTCTTACCTGACCAACCTAGAGGAACGTCAGGTTCCCTGAGAGTTCTCAGAAGAGGTTGTGGTGTCAAGTTTTCGTAGTCAGGAAGTCACGAGTCGGAAGAAGTGTCAGGTTGAGAGTGTAGGTATGTACTGGTGTCCTTTTTGGTATCGGAACTGATCTGCCTGGAATCAGCCGTTTCATTACAGACACGAAAAGTTATACGATAGATCCAACCAGTATTGAAAAGAAGGTTCCTCATTCGCAGAAAATTAAAGTACCGACGTCAGTGGTAGACGTCACTAAAACCTCGGGTTTTTTATTTCAGACTGTGACAAAGGTGACAAAGGGGTAGATAAAGGGTACTTCACTACCCTGCCCTATGGTACTAGAAGCAAAAGACTTACAACTCGAAATTCGGTTGAAAAAGTAAGAGGAGAAAGTGAAAGTAGTTCTCCGAAAAATCGAGGAGAAGTGAAAGACGGTATTCCTACCACAGTAGACGTATAGACTCCCATAACTCTAAAGAGGGCCGTTAGAACTAAGGTCGAACACAAAGAAGGTCAGGTCGTAAAGAGTACTACATGAGACGTATTTTCAAGTTATTCGTCCCACTGTTATATGTCGGAACTGTATGAGGAAAAGGATAAACCTTGGTCAGACAACAAGGTACAGTTCAAGATTGACAACGAAGGACTGGACGTTTGTCCAAAGAGTTCTCCGTCCAGTCCACCAGACCATAAGGGTAGAGAAAGTCTTAAAAGATGTCAAAGAACACTAGGTGTGTCAGTTTCCGAAACCTTATCAGTTATTTCGTCTTCATCTACAAAAAGACCTTGAGAGAACAAAAAGGGTACTAGGTCGTCTACAACGTTAAACTAGAGAACAAGGAGACGGAAAAGATTTTGGTCGAACTTGTAGTCCCTCAAGTGCCAAGTGCATAACGACTTCGGACCGAACCTCTTAAAACTCGTAATAAAATGATCGTACACTCTACTCACGTTAACACGTCATCAAACTTGTAAGAAACCGTAACGGAAAGAAACCGTAACCTTACTTTTGACTGAAAACGGTCAGGACACCGGTGACGACTCAAAAGGTTTAAACGACCGTATAACTCACGTCGTGAAAGTGTCGTAGTAGAAAGTCCTAAACTTTGTCGAGTTGACCTTAAGGTAGTGGAGGTGATCGAAACAAGCGTCACTACGAAAGATTCCGGGTGAACTGAAGTGAAAGGTTCTACAGACCGAGATCTAATCACTAGTGTACTAGTACTAATAGACCCAGTACTTCTAGAAAAAACATATCAAGAAGGTACATAAGAACGGTGGAGAAGAATTATAGAAGACGAAGATAATCCAGGTCTGGTAAAGACAGGAAATAACTCGGGTAGAAATGTACTTTATAAGGAAACCATAGAGAGTAAAAGAACTTGTCTAGAGATCAGAAAGGGTAAGACAAGAAAAGGAGATAAAGAAACGTAACTAACGACTACTTCCGAAAGAATAGAGAAGAATGATAAGAAACTTTGAGACGTAAGTCTACGAAAATAGAAAGGAAAAGAGGAAACGAAAAGCGGAGAGAAGAAAAGTGTCGATAGACATTCCGGAGGGATCTGTCGGTAAAACGAAAAAACGTAAAGAAAAGGCACACCTACCAGAACGAGGGACAGAGGACATGTTACAGTGCTTGGAGTAAGGTATCAAGTAGTCCGTAAGATAGATAGTCTAGATCTGGGAATTTAGATAAAGAGTGAAGGTGACATATTAGTATTCCCTAAACTAAATCAAGTATGGACTTACCAGATCGCCAAAAGGGATGAAAGAAGTTAAACCCAGACTTAAACCATTATTCCTCAAGTACTAGACTCGGTGTCAGTCGAGGACCAGAACAAAAACAATTGACATATCTCGAAGAGGTCGAAACCGACGTTTCTTTTATTAATTAGACTAAAACCACAACTGGTAGACCACTACAGGTACACATCTCAGAAGAGAACACAACAACCTTCTCCCACAAACGATACTGGTCACGTAAAAGAACCGTTTTAAGATAATCAGAAACGGGACGAGGTAAGGCGTAAGGTTCCGGTTTAAACGTACAATGAGGTCCACAAAGAACTGAAGGATGAAAACGTAAGGTCAGGGGATATTACTTTTCCTGTAGAAAAAACCCACAATCAAGATTTTCCAGAACATCCAGAAGTATTTTGGCTAGTTGAAGTCGAAGAAGTCACAATGACCAACCCCGTATTTGAACCTATTGACACCATAACTTACCAAACGGAACCTCTGCTTGTCTCTAGTAAGACAGCAAAAACTCTGACGTAAGTTCATGACGTAAAGCCTGAGAACAACTGGTACTACCGATGAGGTAAAGAAGACTCCCTAAGGACGGGCGTCATCATCTATATTACCAGTAGACTCAATTTAAGTGGGTAAGGTCAGGTAAAATCAAGCGACTAAGTATCTTACAACTGCAAGTGGGAACGGTAAAGAACAAACTGGTGAAGGTTAAACGGAACTAAGTACCTGGACTGTAAGGTCCAAGGATACGTTATAACGAGAAATGTCGTAGCCTAGAACGAAGATAGTGGTCAGTGTAGGTGTCGACCCATAACAAAAACGAAACCAAGGTAGGGAAGTAAGAAAGACCTCAATAAAGAGGAGACTAGAGGTCATCGTATGACCCGTGGATGACTGGACCCCTCAAGGAGAAAACCATAGGATAGTAAAACGGAAAAGTATGACAAGTACCCCAAGAGTTCCGTTCTTATGACTTCTCCGAACGGTAAGGGAAGAGGTCACCTGGTGCGAGACAGTCTGGAGAGGTGGTACTGGGCGGACAGAACCCAACGGGGCGTCCGTACCGAACCAAAGTAACTCAATGTGTTCCGACACCAGGATCACACTAATCTAACTGATCAAAAGACACTCATACAAAGTCACATTAGTACTCTTTACGACCTGACTTTCTTCGTGTTTGACCTTATTTCTAACGGTCCTCTTTATAGTTATTGGAGTCTATACGTCTACTACGGTAGGAATACCGTCTTTCGCTTCTTCTTGATTTCTCGGAGAACTACTTTCACTTTCTCCTCTCACCTTTTTAACCGAATTTTAAGTTGTAAGTCTTTTGATTCTAGTACCGTAGACCAGGGTGGTAAAGTACCGTTTATCTACCCCTTTACTACCTTTGTCACTCTCTGAAATTAAAAAACCCGAGGTTTTAGTGACGTCTGACACTGACATCAGTACTTTAATTTTCTACGAACGAGGAACCTTCTTTCCAATACTGGTTGGATCTATCGTACAATTTTTAGTCTCTGTAATGAACCGCTTGTTTCCAGGTAGATCAGTTCCGATACAAAAAAGGATCCCAGTACATATCTACACTCTCAACCTGCCACTTCTTCCGACTCGTGGCTTCTCGACTACGAAAACTTGACACCACAACCTCTTCTGAGAACTCCCAGGGAACCTAACGTTCCTCTAGGTTGGTCAGGTAGGATTTCCTTTAGTCAGGACTTATAAGTAACCTTCCTGACTACGACTTCGACTTCGAGGTTATGAAACCGGTGGAAAACACTTTTTGACTGTGTAAACTCTTCTGGGACTAAGACCCGTTCTAATTTCCGTCCTCCGATTCCCCTGCTGTCTCCTACTCTACACTACTGTAGTGACTATGTTACCTGTACTCAAACTCATTTGAGGCCCTCAACCACTACCTGTCCCTCCGGACCGCACGACGTCAGGTACCCCAATATTTCTCAGTCTGTGTTGACTCGTTGACTTGACTTGACTAAAGACGAAAACATACATTCAAGTAAACATAGAAAAAAAGACAAGGAATACATTCGATATAGAATACTATTATAAACAATCAAAAGTAAATATACAAGGAGAAATAGTGGTTATTTACATTATTTTCTCTAAGAGGGGAGATAGGAAAGGATGTGTCCACAAGGTTTTATAAACTATCCATGCATAGTAAAACAAACTTAAACAAGAACATTTTACACTTAACAAAATAATACCAATATATTAAAATCAAAAACATTTACTACTCGGAACCGAGACTCGGACAAAGAAAAAAGGTGAGTCGAGACAAAACTTTTACCGTGGTGTAAACTATGATTTACTGTCGATTGGCAAATGGAGAGTAACGACGGACTCCTCTGTCAAAACAAAAAACTGAAAAAGGACGTCTGGGTCTCCTTGTAAGTCTGTGCCAAAACTTACAGTCTACAGACGTCCCGGACACTGTCCGACTTGTCCTACGAGAACCACCTCTTCGGACAGTGAACCCAGGGCCGTCAACGACGGTAAACCGTCACGTCCTTCACGGCGTCTTACCAGTGTGAGTAGTTCTCCGGTCTTAGTTCTAAAGGCACACTTTAGAGGACTAAAAAATTTACAACCTTTTACTTCTGGTTTGTTTTATGACCTAAGTCGTCTAACGGGGTCGGACTGAAAATGTAATTTTGTAAACTTAGTCTCTTCCTTACTCTAGTCTAAACAAAGTCTTTAATTCTCCCCCTACTTTATCTCATCTCCCATCCTCTGGCTTCTAATACTTACCTCCGAACTTACACTTACTTGGATACTGAGTACCCAACTTTTAACGTTGTGTACGATGTACCTCCTTGGAACCTTTGTAACGCGATTCACTTTTTTAGGTTTGTATCTTTCTGTGTATATCAAATTAAGATGAAGGTACTTCATGGATCCTATCTCTGTCTTTGATGTTATCTTCAAGGGCACTCCGATCACGGTCCTCTCCCACCCCTCAATAACAAATTACCAATACTTCAGAGGCAAACTCTACTACTTTTACAACATTTCTACCTACCACCACCAAGGTTGTCATTACACTTATACAACGTCTCTTCGGGTCCAAGACTAAGGATTCACCTAAACAAAGAAATTGAAATTGGAAACGAAGAGTAACAAAAATAGTAACATTAGCATACATTACTGGTCGGAGTCCCTTGGGACGGGGGAGACTAATTGTGTAGGGACGGGACTCCGACCAGTAAGGTCTATAAACGTACTATTATCGAAAATGAAGGAGTTAAGGATGGGAAGAGGTAGGATATTTTCTTGGACCTTAGTTCCAGTCGGTCGAGTCATGGAACAGAGAGTCAATTGACCGGTCGGTATCCCATTCGACTGACTCAAACCTGACCCATTGTTTCCGTGAATTACAGTAACTTGCTATGTGAATTCCCAATTTTACCGTTTAAAACACAACACATATAAAATAGTGTGTGTTCGAAGGATGGTTTGGTCGGGAGAAGACAATTGTCCTGTCTCGACTCAAATAAAGAATCCCGTCATTCTCCCTTGTGGTGGTCCTGTCTTGAAGGTGTCACAGAATCTCCAGTTCCAATTCAATTTTAAATAACTCTTTAATGTCAAACCAAGTTCCGTTAATAGGGGTATGATCCCTGAACTAACCTATTCTACTCATTCTTAGTACTATTTGTCTGATCCGTACCATCCTTTTCGCCCGACTCCTAAACTCTCCTTCTTAAATTTCCTAGAAAATTTTATTGTCGAAATAACTCTATATTAAGGGTATGACATTTTAAGTTGGTAAATGTCACATGTTATACTACCTAAAATCATTGAAGTGTCTCAATACGTTGGTAGTAGTGTTTGTTTCAAATCTATAAAAGTGATTGGGAGGTTGATTTGGGGGATGGGTAATCGTCAGTGGGGGTAAAAGGAGGTTAGAAGGTGTAGGGGAGACAACCCTCCTTTTAGAAAGGATGGTTTAATCCAAGTTATCAAACTTAATTGTTAACTCATTGACCTCTTTTCTTTCGTTCAGAATATCCGTGTGTCCTAGTAAGCAGTTAAAGTGAAAGTGAAAGTCCTGGTAAGTCTACCTCTCCGAGAGACTTGACGACCCCACACACAGACTAAGAAACACTCGGGTACCTGACATCGGGCGGTCTGAGGAGACAGGTACTCTAAGAGGTCCGTTCTTCTGACTTTACCTAACGGTAAATGAAGAGGTCACCTAGAAGGACTGAGCCCCTAGTTTGGACCTAGAGGACGTAACGTTCGTCTAAAAAATGGTAGACTCGATATCCCTTCAGGGTTTGACGACCCCTGTTCTCAAATATATAGTAAAATTATCGCATTACTCTATCCTCTTTTTCTCGAAGGTACCCCTCGTGTCTTCCGAACGACAACAAAATAAAACAAAACAAAATTCTTTCTGTTTTCCGAAATATCCTTTTGTTTACGTACTGTCAAGAACTATTTCAAACAAATACGTTAAAGAGAAGGACCACACTTTCCCGTTAGAAGGACCCTCACTTCGAGGGGGTCCACTAATTACCGTCAAAATGTGAACGTTCCCGAACAGATCACTAGTCTATCCGTACGAGAACTTTACGAAGAAAGACATAAACGATAGAGAGATTGTAGAAGGTAAATTTCATTAGAAATACAAGTGTTGTGACATTTAGTTGACATACACACACGAGTCAGTACAAGTTGACAAACACTGAAATACCTGACATCGGGTGGTCCGAGGAGACAGATTCCCTAAAGAATTCGTTCTTATGACCTCACCCTACGGTAAAGGAAGAAGTCCCCCAGAAGGGTTGGGTCCCTCGCTTGCGTGAGAGCGTAGAGGACTTGACCGTCAACCTAACAAATGGTGACAAGGTGGACCCTTCGGGTCCAATTAGTTGACATGAAGTTAATTTTTTTTTTTTTAGTAGTCACTCTGCAGGAACCACCAGGTCTCCAATCCTGAGGCGTGAAGGTGACGTCCCTCTCTTGTCCAAGTTGGGGTCCAGTCCCTTGATCCTAGGGTGTACGACGTATCGCGTTGGTTTTTGTGCTGTTTTGTTTTAGTAGTCCTTTTTTTTTAGACAAAAGAAAGAAAACAGACGTGACCCAAAATCAACGGAGCACGTCCGAAGAGAGAGACCAACCCCGAATATTCGAATCAACGGGACGTCGTACACTCTAGAATAAAGGGACTGGTCCCTAGGATGACAGGACGGACCCTGTTGTGTTATTCTACAATCCCTAACGGGGAGTCACTTACAAATCCCTTCAGTCAGTGTAAATAAGGACAGTGGTACTGTTGTAGGTCCTCAATTTTCATCGTTCCGTAAATACCGTCTCAATTTTTGTTTCCAAGACCTGACTTAAACGACTCAGGTCATTAATCCTGTTTGAAATTTTGTTAGGGGAGGTATCAATTGATCTCTAAGTCCGGTTCTCTTACGAAAGAAAAACGTAATTCAATGATCTCGATGACCTTGAGTTGTCAAATGATTCTAGATTTATGATCAAAACAAAAATAAAAAGTTAA
This sequence comes from Capra ibex, assembly GCA_006410555.1. NCBI lineage: Eukaryota > Metazoa > Chordata > Mammalia > Artiodactyla > Bovidae > Capra > Capra ibex. Next base: position 1,842,167 of record SJYO01050144.1, on the reverse strand, counting down.
AAAATGACTCTATATTAAGTGTATGGTATGTAGAGTGCGTAAATTTCTCACATTACGGTATAAGGGACCTCCAAGTATACCATTTCTTAGACGGCCGTTACGTCCCCAGGACCCAAACTAGGGACATAACCCTTCTAAGGGGACCTCTTCCTTTACCGATGGGTGAGGTCGATGAGAAAGAACGGACCTCTTAAGATACCTGTTTTCTCTACCCCAGCGTTTCTCAGCCTGTACTGACTCCCTGATTGTGTGTGTGTGTACGATACAACATGTCGTACAATAATGTACATTGACTCACCTCGGGAGACCCCAAGGGTCCGTACCTCCGGAGAAACAGGGGGTAAAGAACATCCACAACTGATTTTTTTCTATGTGTTTCACTTTCAACATTTAATTCAAAATAAACCCTCGTTTTACTTCTGACGTCGGACCCTCTGTCGTAGAGTCTATCGAAATTCTTTGACGAGGTTTCTTCATTACCCCCTTCCGTTCTAATGTCCCAAGGTTTCCAGCTTAAATTTGTCAACGATTAGCTCCCTCCTCGACGGTTCTTTAGTTGACTGTGCTCTAATTTCCCTGGGGGACTCTAGGACATGTGTGGGATTAGGACAGTCTCTCGGGTGGAAACTGGGTACCAATACTTTTGGAAGCAGTCCAAGAGACCCCACCTCTACGTATCAAAAAGATCCGTCTTCAGACCACACAGAAGGAAACGGACCGTTTCGTTATTTCAATAGGAAAAGTGATCGGACCACCGAGTCTACCATTTTTTAAGACGGACGTTATGTCCTCTGGACTCAAGTTAGGGACCCAATCCTTCTAGGGGACTTCTTTCCTTACCGATAGGTAAAGTTATAAGAACGGACCCTTTAGGGTACCTGTCTCCCCGGACCGCCCGATGTCAGGTGCTCCAACGTTTCTCAGCCCGTGTTTACTTGCTGAAAGTGAAAAGATCAAATGGGTTTTCAGACAGAGATCCTAAATTAAGTCATGGGTATATGTCTCTCCGGCTCTAGAGTCATTGTGTTGGTAGTGTATCAGGAGTTTTTACTTGGCAAGGGTCATCGACAGTGAAGGTAGGGGTGGAGAGAGAGGGTCAGTATCACAATCCCCTTTGTGTGACTGACTTTGGCGGGTGGGACCGGTCCGTGGTATCATTGGTAAACGTACTCAACAAAATACTGTCCTCTAGGACTATTCCTTATGCCTTGATTATTCGGTGGTGGTTGACCTTCTCAAGCCCTTTCCAACTTTCCTCTGTGACGCACAGGCAGGTGAAGGGTCTTAGGGAGAGCGATCGTAAGTAGAACCGACTCGCTACGCACGAGGTGGTCCTTCCTGAGACTTAATCTTACTAACCGGTTTCTGGTGGGCCTTTGATTAGGGTAGTGGTATTTTGGGCTCTGACACTCGATACGACGTCTCGTCAAGAGGACCCAAGGGAATGGGATGACGAGAGGTGGGCCCCCCGGGAAAGGGTTATTTTAGAGTACGAAACAGTCGTGTACAGAGGAGCCTGTTAAATAAAGGCTCATAATCTGTTCTCGGGTCAATGCCCGGGACCTTCCCCAGGGGGAAGGACGTTGTGATCCACTTGTGATTCGAGAGACAGAGATATCTACGGATAAGACCTGTAAAGTGTACGAACCTTAGAATGTCATATATAGAACACACAGACCGACGAATCGTGACACAAAAGTCCAAGTAAGTACAACATTGTACATCGTCAAGAAAGAAGGAAAATGTCGACTTTATTATAAGGTAACATACTTATCTGATAGGTAGTCAATTACCTGACCACCGAACAAAGGAAAACAAAAAAGACAAAAAAGTTCTGATTACGATGGTACTTGAAGGGTCCACCGAGTCGCCATCTCTTAGGTGGACGGTTACGTCCTCTGTGTCCTCTGTGTCCAAGTTAGGGACCCAGCCCTTCTAGGGGACCTCTTCCTTTACCGTTGGGTAAGGTCATAAAGAACAGACCCTTTAGGTTGCCTGTCTCCTCGGACCGTCCGACGTCAGGTACCTCAGCGTCTCAGCCTGTGTTGATTCAGTGACTCGTACGTACGTACGTACTTAAATGACGCGTACACACCTGTATACATAAAATTTAAAAGAGGACCCATACATGGTTCCGTACCTTAACCACCCAGTATACCATTCAGATAAAAACAAACACAAAAAATCTAGCACTATATTGCGTGTATTTTACATGGTGGAATTGGTATAAAATCACATGTCGAAGTATAATTCATACAAGTGTATCATACTGGGTAGAAGTCTTTAAAAAGTAGTGTATTCGACTTCGACAAGTGAGTAATTCGTTAAGGAGTAAAGGGGGAAAGGGGTCGGGGAGTCGTTGGTGGTAAGGCGAAAGACAAAGAGACTTAAATCTAGGGAGTCTTAAATAGAAAGACACTGAGTAAATAAAGTGAATCGGATTACAGAAGTTCCGAGTAGAAACAATCTCGCACACAGTCTTAAAGCAATAAAAAAATTCCCAGTCACCATGCGCATAAGGTAACATACACAGACATATATGATGTAAAACGAATAGATAAGATAGATAACAACCTGTGAACCCAACAAATGAGAACAGATAACACTTATTAAGACGATACCTGTACCCACACAGCCCCTCCTTTATGAAAAGAGATGGGAAAATTGAACGAGATGAGAAACTGAAGGGTATCGAGTCTACCATTTCTTAGAGGGACGTTACGTCCTCTGGCCCCCAAACTAGGGACCTAGTCCTTATAGGGGACCTCTTCCTTTACCGTTAGGTGAGGTCATAAGAACGGACCTCTTAAGGTACCTGTCTCCTCGGACCGCCAGATGTCGGGTACCCCAGTGTTTCTCAACTTGTGCTGATTCACTGATTGTGTGGTGTGTAGACCCCGGACACTTAATTTGACTGTTTTCTGGTTATTTTGTCCTCTTTTCTGTGAATTAAAAATCATTACAAGTATACGTACCCTCTACTGTCTCATTTTGAGTTTCACATGAACCTGGATTAAATGAGAAAATTGTTTCTCTTAAACCCGAAGTTGTCTGTTATTTAACACTCGTTCACTAATCCTTTGTATCCTCTTTGACTACCCTCTATTCCTGTTAAAAAAAAAATAAAAAAATAAAAAAATTCCTGTTAAAATTATTCCAGATAAATACTTTTGTGTAGAACTACAGTCGAAGGGTAGAAGTTTCTATTTTCAGAGAAAAGAGAATTTCCGTTCAAATGGGTCCAAAATCCGTGTCTTCCAGATACAAAAGGACTCCTTGACGGTAAAAATAAAATTTTGACTATCTTCGTTTCTTTTTTCTGTGGTATCGTTTTGGATTTATTTAATTTAACATAAGGTTTTTACTACAAGGTGTTAATGGGGATATGTTTGGTCATTGTTTGTCGTTGTTGTTGTTGTTTTTCGATAAATAAAAATTCTCTTCTTCATTTATAAAACTAAAACCTTGGTACTTACTAAAAAAAGAAACAAAAACTTAAAACATAAAATTAGGTGAAGAAATATAAATTCTCTTTTGTTTAAAACAAACTTTTTTGTTTGTTAGGACCACACCGGATTCTGTCAGTTGGGTCCCTCCTTGTGGTATTCCTCTTTTCGTATAAGATTCTCTTCTATGGGTTGTCTGTTCTGGTGTCTCACAAAACGGAAAACGGTAAAAGGATCGGTCTCGGTCTGTTTGTCGGGTCTTTGCAACCATTTAAATGTATAGTTGTACCAGAAGTGTCACAGGACGGATAAACCTGGGGTGTGATCCATTTTGTTACCTGAACTTATGACGTCCTACGAGAGAGGGATCCAAATTCCTTCTCTCTTGAACTCACCTTCGTCGTCCTAAACCAGGTTCCAGGTCGGACCTTTGTAGTTTCTATTTGTTTGGACAGGAAGTTGTAGGGGACCTGACTCTAGGGGTAACCAGGGGGAGGGGGGTCGACGGGGGGAAAAAAAAACCGGGACCCCCGGTACGACCAGAAGAAAAAAGAAAACAATCCATCCACGACGGATACCCTTACGTCGCCGAGAAGAATCATTGGTACCCTTGGAATAACCGTACCGTTGGACCGTCGGGCTCCCTTTCCGTCGTTCCCCTCCTCCTACCCTCACCACCCTCCATCAAGATACCGTCTTCCCTCCTCCATCCCGGCCGAAAGAAGGACGACTCCGTTCTTTTCCTCGTCTTTTCTACAGGTCGAGAGATCTACCGGGGTTCCTCTTCGAGGACTACTCAAATTTGGAGTGAGGTATCAGGTCAAGTCCTCCTCGAACCCGGTACCGACATTCGGTTTGACCTGTGGTCCAGGATCTGGATGACCACGAAGAAATAAGATACCGTACCGAGTCGTCCCCGTCCCCCCGACGCTCTGTCTCACTTCCTAGAGTACACTCGTGTAAGAGTGTGGTGTAAGACTGATGTCCGTTTTATGGTACACCTCGACAACACTCCGAGGCTCTCCGGTTCGTGGAAAACAATTTCTGCAGATCCCCTCTTCCTTTAAAGGTTCGTCGTAGATTTTGTTCTTTGTTTAGACACATTATACCAATTCCTTTCGATAACTAACCCCCGCCCCCCCCCCCAACCCCCTCTTGTCTATGTACACACACACACCGACTCANCTCTCCGGTTCGTGGAAAACAATTTCTGCAGATCCCCTCTTTCTTTAAAGGTTCGTCGTAGATTTTGTTCTTTGTTTAGACACATTATACCAATTCCTTTCGATAACTAACCCCCGCCCCCCCCCCCAACNCCCCACAACCCCCTCTTGTCTATGTACACACACACACCGACTCAAGGAAACGAGAAGTGGACTTTGATGGTGTTGTAACAAATAAGTCGATATGGGGTTATGTTTTATTTTTCAAATTTCAAACCTTTTTTTCTTTTCTAATTCCTTCCGACAACGATAAATCAGAGATTTAGTACAGGCTGGAAACCCTGAAATCGGGTGGTCCGAGGAGACAGGTACCCTAGGAGGTCCGCTCTTACGACCTCACCCAACGGTAAGAGGTCCTCTAGAAGGACTGGGTTCTTATCTTAGACTCAGAGGACGATCCGTCCACCTACCGACTCTTACATCATTTTTGTTTTGTTCTAGGTGATCCCTCTTTCATGAAGCTGACCTCTCCTTCCTCACTCGTCGTCCCATCGACCGACACGGGACTACCAGGACAACGATCCGACTCGATCTTAGGGACCGAAAGACCCAAAGAGGTCACCTACCCACACTGAACCCCGATGGGACGTGGCACCTGAGACTACGACGGAACGGGTCATGCATGGATACACACGGAGTTCGTCTAATCAGAGAGTCTCAGGTAAATTATTGTGAGATATCCCGGTAACACCTTTACTTTCCTCTAATTCTTGAAATTATTTGTCATTATCATTAACACCTCTTCCTTAAATATCCCGGACCTACGGTAGAATCCGGACAAGTACGACTAGTACGAGCCGGTGGAAAGGTTACCTGAGACTTGAGACACAAATCACGGATACTTTTGTTGTCTTCCTATTCTGGGGGAGGTCTGTCCCCTTGGAACTTCTAGCATAGATCCAATGAGTATCGGATTCTCTTTTGTATGTGATTAGTGGGGAAGGAGGTCTGTCTGGTATGTAAAAAGACATAGCCTCACATTGGAGCCCAAATAACTGATAACCGATTAACAAACAAACTCGTGTACTCGTGTATCGTTCACTTACTACCCGATAACCCTAACACAAAAGGAACCAAATACATTCAGAGTTCCTTAAACCTCACCACCCAAGTCCGTGCATGTGTACCCCATATTTTCTAAAAGTGTTTACGACCAGCCCCAGGAACCGATTCTCCTCTGAGACGGAACCCGGGCGGCCACATTATTTGACGTGAGGTGATAGACGTAACAGGAAGACTCACTCAAACAAAGGGCCTTGAGCACCGATGTTGTAAGCCACGTAACCGGTCCTTTGAGAAGTGAAACTTCTCTGTCCAGAGTAAACTCCGGTGGGACTCCGAAACACCGAACTTAGAGGATCTCGTCCTTTCCGCGGAGCGGGGAGACCTTCTTAAGTCGGAAAGTTTCGGGCCAAAGAAGCGAAACCGTCCATCACTTGCCGTCGTTCCCTTGACTCACGAGTCCACCCCTCCTTGGGGGGTCGTCCCACCTTCTCCCCCAGACTAGTGGGGGGACCCTCCCTGATCTTGCCCGTACCTGGGCCTCCCCGGACCTTATCCGTCCGTCGTCGCTAACGAATCATGTATCCAGCTGTTCGCACGATGCCAAATCCTTCCTTTAAACACTTCCAGTAAAACAGGTACGACAGAGTCCCTTTTAATAATGTTCGCTAGCGGTCCCCTAAAAATGCTATCCTTTGACCAGGAACATACGAGTATAAGACGGGAGGGGGTCCTCCACAGGGCAGACGATACTTTAAGAACTCGGGGAGCCTTAACAGTCCGATCTTCCTTCCCCTATGTACTCACTCATACTTACCCGAAAGGACCTCTACCGGACCCTGTACCATATAAATTGGGTAGACACAAAAGTAGGAGTGGACTAGTTCGGGTGGTTCCGTCTTGCCTGAAACTCCCTCTTTGTCAGAACCTGGTGTACCAAAGACCAAGCCGACACGACTGGCCGTCCACCTCCGTACGGCTAGGGGAAAGCGGGAGACCCTAGACCGTCCATTCCGAGAAGAGTGAGGTTAATCCTTCCTCCGTCTTACCGTTAAGTTCACAGTAACTCACCTTTATAGTCTTCATGTATCCCATGGTTCTTGAAGCATCTGTCTTGCTTTTCCTTTTCATCTTCTTCCAGGCTCTTCCATTCGTTCTACCCTCCTTCACTTAGATTCCGTTGACATAACCTCACGTACTAATTTTTAAAATTCTTCCCTAATCTCCTCTGATACCCCACTTCTACTTCGGATTGGTGGAGGTGTATGAGACACTCCAGCTTACCGGGGAACGCCCTCATCCTACCGATGGTCTCTTGTGGTACTTGAATTTTTATCACCTTCGTCAGATATCTCATCCTCTCGGCCCTGTGAACCTAGTTATAGGTATATAACTGAGTACCGAGCCCACTCGAGTTCTGGGAGGATGAACCTGTTCGAAGACATAGGTCTTCCCTTTCCCTTTTTGTAATTACCGTGTTTTTAACTGACTACTATTTTTTCCTTTAAGATGTCCTAAACCTGCCCAGCTGGACTGGGGAGGAGGTATGACCTATTACTGCGAGGACGGAGTCACGAGGTGGTCCTAGCCTCCGGCGGAACTACGGGTTAGGTCCCGGTCCACTTCAGGACGTCGTCGGCGACGAGGAGGCGGTAGAGAGGGTATCCAGTATCTCGGCGGTGGAGCCGTCCGAGGCTAGGGCCACTGTCTCCGGAGACCGGTCTGAAGGTCCTAGTCCGAGGTCGGCTTGGCGGGTTCGATATGGACAGAGAAGGTCACTCATGACTGTTCTTCCCCTCCCTCTGTAACCTTAATTTGTCTCTGACGCGAGACGGTCTCTCGGTCTCCCTTGCTTTCTCTTGTCTGTTCTCTAAACGTTACGATCGACGACGTAACCCTTTCAGATAGAGGCCGGGAGGCCTTTTGGAGGAGACGGGGTCCCTGTCCTCTCCAGAAGTTGACCAGGGTTGTCTCCGGGGCCCGGGGTAATGTCGGTTTGGTCACACGGGCCACTCCTCGAAAACCGGTGACCTTCTTACTTACGGGATTCCGTTCCTTCCTTCTCCTTCGAGGGCGTCAACACCCCGAACGACTGAACCTTTGACTTATCCCGACGGCCCCGAGTCTCTANTGGACAGAGAGGGTCACTCATGACTGTTCTTCCCCTCCCTCTGTAACCTTAATTTGTCTCTGACGCGAGACGGTCTCTCGGCCTCCCTTGCTTTCTCTTGTCTGTTCTCTAAACGTTACGATCGACGACGTAACCCTTTCAGATAGAGGCCGGGAGGCCTTTTGGAGGAGACGGGGTCCCTGTCCTCTCCAGAAGTTGACCAGGGTTGTCTCCGGGGCCCGGGGTAATGTCGGTTTGGTCACACGGGCCACTCCTCGAAAACCGGTGACCTTCTTACTTACGGGATTCCGTTCCTTCCTTCTCCTTCGAGGGCGTCAACACCCCGAACGACTGAACCTTTGACTTATCCCGACGGCCCCGAGTCTCTATAGTCCAGGGGCTCTCGGGTACCCCTGGTTTTGAATTTTCACCCCCTGGTTTTGTAACTAAAGTACCACCTATGTCCTCGTCTTGACAACGATCATTGTTTTGGACACCGTGGTGAGAGGTTTTTCTGATGGTGACATTGTCCCCATAGCCTTCTTCTGTACTAATTTAGCAAAACGGTCGGGTCTTTTACAGTCTACCCCCCCGTGGTTCACTGAGTACTTAAGGAGATGTAAGGACTCACGGGTCCTGGGGACAACCCTTCTCTGAACGAGAGGTTTGATCCTCGTGTTCACTGAAAGAGGGGACTCCTCTCCGGGTGGAAGGCCTACCTGTGATACTGAATAAACGAGAGAGAGAGTTATGGTTGGGTTCTACTCACCTCCAACGTACTCGGAGGCTTCCTTCTTGGTCCACCCGGCCTTCTCGTACTCTCTCTCGATTGAGTTAATAAGGGACTCTAGACCCTCTTTCTGTTTGGGGAGGTGTGGGTCCGGCCGATTTGTAGTTCGGGATCACTATTATCTTGAGTTTGGTCCGTGGTAGGGCCAATCTTTCGCGGTCATGGTCGATGGCTATCTCCGGACCCGGCCGTATGACGGGGTGTAGTTATCTGACTTTGTTCGCCCGTAAAATCATCTCACGGTCAGCCGAACCTTATGCGGCTAGGACGGTCAGTTTTTCCTTCCTCCTGTCCTGATATCCGGACATGTCCTAGAGTCCGATCAGTTGGTCCGATGACACTGAAATGTGGGGATATGGATATGGGGATATGGAATGAATCGGAGAAGGGCGGTTCCTGATTTCAAATATGAGCGGATCCAGAGTTCCTACGGAATAAGACGTATGCGGAGCGGGGTCGCAGTGTCGGGTAGAAACGGAAACTTACCCTTCTAGGTCAGCCCCCGTGGTTCGTTGTCGAGTAGACCTGAGGGGCTGTTCCCAAATTCTTGGGGGGTCGGTAGAGTAAGGTAGGCCTTCTCATACGTACAACCGAGGATGTTATACCCCTACTGGACGACGACCGATGACTCTGGTTCCTTTTTACGACCCTTCCCTGTTTTCGTAACGAGGTCGACGACTACCTTCGTCCAATGGCCCACAGCTTCTTCTTCCGTGTCTAGACGTTCCTCCTCCATTCCATAGACCCCAAACAAAATTTCTTCCTGTGTTCCCAGGTCTGGGATCAACCCAGGATATATGACTACCGTGGTCGGACTATTTTGTTCCTGTTACCGACAGTCCAATCGGTTTCACCTTCCCCGGTAGTTCTGACTTTTCCCTACCACCCTTAACGGTTCACCGTTTAATAACCATGGTCTCCTCGACCGTGTGTTAGACCATTCGGTTCGTGTGGTTTGCTGGGTGGATCCGGTACGACGGACGAGTGTCTAACTACGACGGAGAGCCCATAAGTCTGTTTTTGGAGGCCCATAAGTCGACTTTCCGTGCGACGGGAAACTTGTGGACCCTCACCTGAAGCGACTTTACTTTGGAGTGGTTGTGGTGCCAATGGACGACTAGTACCATACATGTAAGAGCCCTACCCATCTTCGAAAAGGATGGACCTGACTTTCTCGTAGTCTTCATCGGGCCACGGACGAATCCCTTTATCAAAGATCTAAACCTTAACCAAGTCTGTTACCAAGTCTGTAACCAAGTCTGTTACTGGGCCGAAAACATCGACTAAATCATGTTGTTCATTCGTTTTGAAATTTGTAGTTCACCTTTGACGTGTGACGTATATCCGGTCTCAAGACTCTACCACCTTACTTGGTTGGCCTGTAATTTCTCTGAGAGGTTCACCTAGTGTCTCTGACTGACGAGGACCCACCTGAACGAAGGCTGCCGAGACGAGTCTGAGTCCTACTGGGGTGTCAGGGTTCCGATAAGAGGTATACTTTAACACTTACCCTCCGGGGGAGGGTATTATTTTGTCCACAGTTGTTTAAACGGAGTCCATTCCCCCTTATCCTANATTTCTCTGAGAGGTTCACCTAGTATCTCTGACTGACGAGGACCCACCTGAACGAAGGCTGCCGAGATGAGTCTGAGTCCAACTGGGGTGTCAGGGTTCCGATAAGAGGTATACTTTAACACTTACCCTCCGGGGGAGGGTATTATTTTGTCCACAGTTGTTTAAACGGAGTCCATTCCCCCTTATCCTAAAGTGTCGTCTACCTTGACCCATTCCATTATTTAACCCATTGATTCAAACATGTTCTTTTCCCACGGTAAGGGGGAACACCTTGTCTAAGTACTCAAATGCGAACCACTGGTTCATACCCAGTTTCTAACGTTTGTACTAAACGATCGGGGAGCCACTTTCCCGGGAATACAATAAGATTGATCGGGATGACGTCAATTTGAACGTCCATAACAGGGAACCTAGGTAGTATGCTCCCACTTCTCTTGTATGGTGTGTCTGGGTTTTTTGCGACTTACCTGACGTGTCTCCCTGGGGCGACTGGGATCTCTGATTCTGGTAGGAATTCTTCTTCCTTTTCTAGGACCTACTCGGGGGAGTCTTACTTCGGTGTGTTAGTTGAGGAGGACGAACCGGAGTAGTTGCGCTAAAACTTAAATTGAAGGTAAAGTTGAGTCCTGTTACAAAGGTAGAGTACCCGTGTAAGGATACGTCTGAAGGTCTTGTGAAGGTCGACGACCCACACATCCCGATACGGAGACAGTCACTACCTTCCCGAAGGAACCACCCACAGTGGCGAGACGGTTCCTCTAAAATTTGGTGAGACGAGAAAAGACCCTACTGTTTTTCTCTGAAAGGAGAGAGAACAGTTAGTATTGGAGAGGAACGAGAGAACGACATTCTGGATATCAGTTATCTGAGCCCAGTACCCCAATGTAAACTATACTTACGGTCACATTGTTTTCGGACTGGATGAACAACATTTAGATGGGGCCATCGGGGCCATTTAGATGGAATAAATGTACGATCCACCTGTTCTAGGCACAAAGCTACCATACTCATATAACGACGGAATAGACATGGGAGATATCCCTGTTGTCTATAGTACTAATTTCATCTCCGGAACTGATTAAAGTGTGTTGTCCGGGAGGATCTGTCTTGTTTTCGGTAGGTTCGGAATTTACTTCTCGTTTAGGTTTACTCTTTTCGCCATTAAGCATTATCGTACCGACACCTGTATCAGTGTCGACGAGTTCCTCCCGGAACACGATATTAATTCCGACTTACAACACGTATGTAAGGACTGAATAGACCGTTACATTGCTGACGAAATCTACTGTACTTTTTGGTCCATTCTCGTTACAGTTTCCTTTTGTAAGGAAAGACCTGAAGCCAGGTAGAACCCACTTCCCTCCAACCACCTTTTGATATAAATGGTGACAACATCAACAGAATTATCAAGACGAACACCTGGGACTTAAAATATTACATAATACTTGAGACATTGGGTTTCCAACTACAGTAAGAGGGTTTAATCACCAGTCTCTCGGTCCCACGTTATATAGGGATACTTACTACGAGGATTATACTCAATTCTCATAGTCCTCCCCCCTTACTTCTTCCTTAAGTATCCCGGACCTACGGTAAAATCCGGACAAGTACGACTAGCACGAGCCGGTGGAGAGGTTACCTGAGACTTGAGGCACAAATCACGGATACTTTTGTTGTTGCCTTCCTATTCTGGGGGAGGTCTGTCCCCTTTGAACTTCTAGCATAGATCCAATGAGTAACGGATTCTCTTTTGTGTGTGATTAGTGGGGAAGGAGGTCTGTCCGGTATGTAAAAAGATATAGATAGCCTCACATTGGAGCCCAAATAACTAATAACCGATTAACAAACTGACAAACTCGTGTACTCGTGCATCGTGCACTTACTACCTCAATGACCCTAACATAAAAGGAACCAAATACATTCAGAGTTCCTTAAACCTCACCACCCAAGTCTGTGCATGTGTACCCCATATTTTCTAAAAGTGTTTACGACCAGCCCCAGGAACCGATTCTCCTCTGAGACGGAACCCGGGCGGCCACATTATTTGACGTGAGGTGATAGACGTAGCAGGAAGACTCACTCAAACAAAGGGCCTTGCGTACCGATGTTGTTTACTTCGAGGAACGTACAGTCCGTGTGTTTATTGTCGGTGAGACCAATGAAACGACCGAGAAATCTTGACCGAGAAACAGACCAAGACATGGTAGTGGACTCTAAACTGGTTACAAAAAAAATTACGTAACTGAAAAAAATTACAGTATTTTAAAAATCAATCTTTTTAAGTATTCTAAAGATCTTATATATATAATATGTACAATAAATATATATACATATGTTCTCGAAAAGATGTGAACTATTTTCGAATTCTTTCTTGTAATTTTTTTTTTCTTCTCTACCTCTTTAACCTCGTGTATTTGATTTACTTTACCCTAGTGACTTATACTTTATCTTTTTCACTTTCTTTGATCTATTTTCATTTTCTAGAAGTATATCAAGTTAACAAAAGTTTGTACCGGAATTACGTAACTGAACATTTTTTCGTTGAAATAACTCTACATCAATGTATAGTAATTTCAGTGTGAAAAGTTCAACATGTTAAGACACCTAAAATCATATCAAATGTCTCAACATGTGTAACAGACTAAAATCATGTAAAACTATTGGAGTTTTCTTGGATCTCTCCCGGAAGGGATCACCCGGTCACCAATTCTGAGGCTCGAGGGTTACGTCCCCCGGGGTCTAACTAAGGACCAGACCCTTGATTCTAGGGTAAACGACGACCCGGCGATTCGAGTGTCTGACGTCGTTCTCTTTCAAACACAGGTTGTAGTTTCTGGGTCATGTCGGTTTTAAATTTTTTTTTTAAAAAAAATTACTTATTTCGACGATACTTAAGCCACTTGTGACTTCTTAAATACGAAAACTTGGCACCATAACCTCTTCTGAGAACTCTCAGGGAACCTGACGTTCCTCTAGGTTGGTCAGGTAGGATTTCCTTTAGTCGGGACTTATAAGTAACCTTCCTGACTACGACTTCGACTTTGAGGTTATGAAACCGGTGGACTACACTTCTCGACTGAGTAAACTTTTCTGGGACTACGACCCGTTCTAACTTTCGTCCTCCTCTTCCCCTACTGTCTCCTACTCTACCAACCTACCGTAGTGACTGAGTTGCCTGTACTCAAACTCATTTGAGACCCTCAGCTACTACCTATCCCTCCGGACCGTACGACGTTAGGTGCCTCAGAGTTTCTCGACCTGTGCTGACTCGCTGACTTGACTTGACTACTTAAGTTCATATTCAAAAACACACATACGTGAATAGTTCAAAATCAAGTACCAAATAGTACGGGGCACCGGATGTATACTGGTCTATTTCTTTTATATTTATACTTTCTATCCAACTGTACTAATAAAGAAAAATTTAAAGGGAGTCTGATGAAAGGAAATGAGAATTGGAGGAGGAATGAGAATGAGAGTAGAGAGAGACATCTTGTTAGATCAGTTAGAGTACGTATAAAGGTCTATACCGTAGACTCTACGAGTGTTTCCTATAAAAGGGGGTGTTTCTATAAGGACTTCACACCTTTCCTCTCTCCATCTCTCCCTGTTACTTCACATCCGGTTCAAATAATAAGTTACTGTTAGTTTTAGAGTGAATCTTTGTAACAGAATTTGAAATGACTCTATCCGATAGGTGAGATTTTTCACATGTTCAGTTATTTAATAGTGTGTGTGGGGTGGTAAATCCTTAACGGATGGAAATGGTCAGGTAGGATTTCCTCTGGTCAGGACCCACAAGTAACCTTCCTGACTACGACTCGGACTTTGAGGTCATGAAACCGGTGGAGTACTCTTCTCAACTGAGTAACCTTTTCTGGGACCACGACCCTCCCTAACCCCCGTCCTCCTCTTCCCCTGCTGTCTCCTACTCTACCGACCTACCGTAGTGACTGAACTTCGCGGACTCAGACCCACTTGAGACCCTCAACCACTACCTGTCCCTCCGGACCGCACGACGCTAAGTACCCCAGTGTTTCTCAACCTGTACTGACTCGCTGACTTGACTTGACTTGTCTTGGTTTCATTCCTATCTACATCTGATCGGTCTTTTTAATGTCTCTATCTCACGGGTCACTGTAAACTTGAAGTCTATTTGTTACTAATTGAAAAAACATACTCAGATAAAATCCGTTATAAACACTGTCAAAAAAAAAGAAAATTAGGTAATAAATCCCGAAGGGACCACCGAGTCAAATTAGACGGACGGTTACGTCCCCTGTACCCAAGCTAGGGACCAGACTCTTCTAAGGTGCACGGTGCCTCGTTGATTCGGTCATATCCGGTGTTGATGACTCGGACGCGAGTTCTCGGGTCCTCGACGGTTGATGACTTCTGACACGAGGTGTTGTCCTTTTCGGTCACGCCACTCTTCGGTCACGTGGCTTTGCTCTCTCGGCGGGGGTGAGAGGCGTTCATCCCTTTCGCACACGCGTCGGTTCTTCTGGGTCGCGTCGGTTTGTGTGTACTCACTTATTTTTAATTGACCTACAGGGAATAGAAAGGAACCTTTTAGGGATCTTCCCCTTTAATTTCTTGTAGGTTACTTATATTTACTAAAAGTACTGACCCATTACTGACTCCAATCCAACATCCTTTAGAGTCTTATTTTACCTTAAATCTCGATTAAACAACTAAATTAAATGAAACGAGAGAGGGATCCCAAGACACGCTGATTCACAACACAGTAGAAAGAAAGAGTGTTATAGAGACGCTTTATGAATCCTCAGATGTGCACCCCTTTGTTTTCGTCTCCATAAATTTCTATGAGGTTCCTGAGGGGACCACCGGATCACCAATTCTGACTCGAAGGTTACGTCCCCTACGGTCAAGTCAGGAACCAGCCTCTCGATCCCAGGGTGTACGGCACCTCGATGATTCGGGTATGTAGTTGATAAGTCGGACCCGTAGTGTTGATCTCTCGGGTCCGTGACGTTCCTTCTGGGTCGTGTCGGTCTTTTATTTTCATGTATATATATATATATATTTCTGTAAGGTTCACTCAAACCTCAGTGAAATTTGTTTTACAGTACTTACCAAAAACTTTCTTTTGTATCTAAAATTCTTCTTTCCACACCCCTACCTATTAGCCCTCTGATCCTAACTGTACATGTGTATGTGGCGTTACATATTTTGTCTACTGATTATTCTTGGACGACATCTCGTGTCCGCCTCTTCCGTTGCCGTGGGGTGAGGTCGTGAGAACGGACCTCTTAGGGTACCTACCTCCTTGGACCACCCGACGTCAGGTACCGTAACGATTCTCAGCCTGTGCTGACTCGCTGAAGTGCAAGTGAAAAGTGAAAGTACGTGACCTCTTCCTTTGCCGTTGGGTGAGGTCACAAGAACGGACCTCTTAGGGCCCCTACCCCCTCGGACCACCCGACGGCAGATACCCCAGCGTGTCCCAGCCTGTACTGACCTCGCTGAATCGTCGTCGTCGTCGTCTCTTGTCCCTTGAGATGACTCATGAGACATTACCGGATTTGCCCTTCCTTTAGACTTCTTCTCACCTATACCCATATACATATTGACTAAGTGAAACGACCTGTGGATTTTGATCGTGTTGTAATGTATAGTTGATATGAGGTTGTCCTTAAATTTTTATTTAATCTTTATATCTAAAATCTAAGTAATTTGAATTCTAATACTATTCTAAGATGACCTTCGGGAAATACAATTATAATCCTTTCTCCTTTGACTCTAAGTCTTTTGGATTTATTAAAAGAGATTCAGCGTTTCGAGTGATTACCATTTCAACTATGACTTTAGAGTTTGTGGTCTGAGGGTCGGATGTCTCAAAAAGGATTAAAATTTGATTTAGCACGGGGAAGGACGGCCCTCGGTCGTACTTCTTGAGGCGGGTACCGTTTCCAGTACTCCTTCCTCCGAACCGTATGCGTTTCCGCACTAGTTCGGAGTCCTTCAGGGGACAAGGGGTCGTAGATTGGGGTTTTGGTCTCAGACAAAATACGAGAGGAGGTGTTGGCAAAAAGAACCTCTTCCTCATTTGCACGTCGAGGTTCCGTTATTTTTAAGAACCCGGACTGTTCTCACAAAGTCGAATGCCTGAGGAGACTTCCAATAGATCGGGTGGACATATCCAAGCAGGCCGGTGTACACTAACAAATGTCGGAGGGTTAGACTCTCCGTGCTCTACAAAATCTGAATGATTTCCGTTTAAGAAAACCCCTCAATTTTTAATAATCATATTACGCAACCAATCCTTAATATAACCACTTCCCAAAAAAGTAAACAACCCAGTTATTAACGTCGATTAAAGGACGAGACCCACCCTGTTCTTACAGAGTCCAGTTTGGAGAGACGACTGTCTGATCGAACACACCGTCCTAATAGGTATGAGGACGGTGTACTAACAAATGATGGAGAGTTGGTATTTGTCGTGCCTCTTAAAACCTCATAAAACTCTCAGAATTAATCGTATCCCGAAAAAGAAGAACAACTCAGGTACTAACGGCGGTCCGGAGGTATAGGAATCCGTGGACCCTTATATAATTAGTTATATAAACCTTATATCGTTTCCTTTATATCATCAAAAACTACAATCGTTATGATCTGAAAAACTCAATTACCTAAAAGAGAAAACATTATCCAGTGACATGAAACAATATTTAGTGACACAGGAACGATACATTTTTACATTGAAATAGTATAGAATTCTGATTTATCTAGAATTCCCCTCGTAACCACTTTTCTAAAAGTAAACAACCCGACTACAAACGACGATTTAGAGGTACAAGGGATGGGAATATTACTTATATTGATTGTATATCCTCTTTATTCATAATTGGAAATTCGTATATCCTCTTTATTCATAATTGGAAATTCTGATTAGTACAATTGGAACCCAATTTATTTAAGGAAAGAACTAACATTGAGTCATGTGAGAGTGGGATATCCTTACATTGAAATAAACCTCCCACCACGGACCAAATTCTTTTTTGTGGGAACCTTCTTTATTCAAAAAACCAATAGTCTTTCTTTCCTAGTATTTTATAGTCGTCCAGAGTGAGTACCGGTCTTCTACTACATGGAAAAAAGTATGTAAATACACTTCGTGGACTAAAACTATTTCCAGTCCTGACGACTGAGGGCGCACTGAGACATAAGTAGGGATACACATTTGTTTTCCATATATTCGTTTGGGTTTGTATTTCTTTAGTCTAGTCAAAGGTCTTTCTGACTAAGGGGGTATAGCGAAGAAAGAACGAGGGCAAAAAGACCGACTTAAGGGTAGACCTCGTACCTACGATAAGGTGCATTAGGTTCAATAAGTCGGAGGAAAAGAGGTGATTAGAAGGATGATGTGATAGGTAAAGATTAGAGAGATATAGACACTAATTTATACATCAAAAGGTTTCTGCGGCTGAGGCAGGGGTGGAAGCTTAGTGGGACCTAGGTGGCCCCGACCTGGGGCCGTGGAAGGGAAATCAAACACGAAGACACGAGTCAACGAAGTCAACACAGGGTGAAAAATAATGGGATACCTGACATGGGACGGTCCGAGGAGACAAGTACCTTAAGAGGCCCGTTCTTATGACCTCACTCAACGGTACGGGCATCTCAAGAAGGGTTTGGTCCCCATCTTGGACACAGAGGACTTAACGTCGTCCTAACAAATGGTGACTCGATGACCCCTTCGGGAGGGAAATCAAAAGGAGAGGTAATTACACCAGATCTATTAGTCTAGACGGTATTAATGTGTTAATACACTTTACACTTTGACCCTTAAGAAGAATCTAGAAGGTTCATAATTATCATCTCTCGATCTAATGAATTGTGCCTTGTTTATCAAAGGACAAGATTTGTTCTAAAGAGCTTCCCAAACTCTAATTAAAGAAAAGTATAGAAAATCGACGTTTCTCAACGGTACCAGCTTAAACCCCTATTAGAAAGAAAAGATTACCCTCGAAAGGATCGAGTCGACCATTTCTTAAACGGACGTTACGTCCTCTGGACCCAACCCTTCTAGGGGACCTCTTCCCTTGTCAGTGGGTGAGGTCATAAGAACGGACCTCTTAAGGTGCCTGTCTCCTCGACCCACTACTCACTCTAATGAGACTAAATATGTAAAACGTAAAGGTCACAGGTCAGTAATATGGGTTTACTGTTTAAGACTGAAGCATTTCTTCGACCTAAACAAACTTATACGTTTAGACTTTTTTTTGCAGTCGTCTAAAAACTTACGAGTATCTAACGGTTCGGAGTGTTTAGACCGAAATGTAAGTAAGATACACCTTGATTTCGTTGTCAAAATCATGAACCGGAGTAGTGGAAGAGTGTGTAAGGTCCCTAGACTAGTTATAGGTTTTTTTATTTTAAAAGGAAAGTATCGAGAGGTTTTGAGTCAGGGTTATGACCCAGTATAGTCATAAAAAATTTTTAAAATAAATTTTTAAATAAAGCCAGACGCATAAAATAAATTTTTTAATAAAATACAATAAATAAATGAACCGACATGACCCGGAACCAACGTCGTCCGTCCTAGAAATCCAAAGCTGAAACCTTAAGAATTGAAGTCGTACACCCTAGATCAAGGGACTGTTCCCTAGGTTGACCCGGGGGACGTAACTCTCACGTCTTAGAATCGGTGACCTGCCTGGTGGTCCTTTTAGGACCACACACATGAAATTTCCCTTTTTAGAAATGGTAGTGGTTAGGTCGTAAGAAGAAGCTGGAACCACAAGTTATACCAGTTTAACAGTGGAACGGCCTACACTGTTGATCTTCTCCGACCGAATATACTGAGGACCGATGTTACTGAAACGGTTTTTCTGATTGAATTTTGACTCCGAAACCCCTTCTCTACCGAAGAAACGAGCAGTAAAAGTGTCCCAACTTTTGCGACAACAGTAGGTACGGAATCTCTCCTATCGATACCGGGTCCCGTCCTAAACGTCTCACATGACCCGAGATCCCCAAACGTCCACTTCACTAAAAATATACCGATCTAACCACGTCATTTTACCGTTTAAAAAAACTGTAAAAATGAGGGAGTTCAAATAAAGACTAAACAGAGACTTATGGTCCCGTAGGACCCCTATCGTCTTTTATCTCTTCAAGGAACTCTAACTCCCCCACCCTCAGTTAGAAGTCCCTAAATAAGTTTACTACAAGGACTCACCTGATCCCTCCCCGATCATTTCTTGGTTTTCAATTGGATTTTGACTCGGACACCGAGACTTGGTACAGTACTCACCGAAAGGGAGTACTGTGACGGAGGTCCGAGAAGGGATAACACTCCTCCACCGTTGTTATCCGGTCAGATAAGACAGGGGTAAGTGGGTCCCGTGTACGACTAAACGCGATTACTTAGTGAATCATCGGTGACTCTTTCCTTCTAATTACTGGAAATAAAATAAAGTAAATAAAAACCGGCGTGACGCAGAAACAACGACGAAGCGACACCCGAAAGAGAGCAACGTCACTCTTCCCGATGAGAGACCACGCCGCGTGCCTGAAGAGTAACACCACCGAAGAGAACAACGCCTCGTAGTCGACATCCGAGTATTTGCAGTCATCAACGCCGTACGTCCGAGATCCCACGTCCCTGGAGTCATCAACACCGAGCACCCGAAACCTCTAGGCCGAGTCCTCAACACCGAGTGTCTGAATCAACGAGCCTCCGTACACGTTAGAAGGACCTGGTAGGTCCCTAACTTGGACACAGGGGAAGTGACCGTCCGTATAAAAATAGGTAACATGGTTATCCCTTCAGGTCCTGGAAAGAAAAACTGGTGACCTTCGAAAGGAGTGTAACCCCTAAAGTAAACACAAAAGGATAATTTTAAACATAAAGAGGAAAGAACTTTATAGATTGAGCAAAGATCTGATTTTTTCAACAGTAGGGTAAACGTGAATGTCGTACAGGTTCCCTTTAGAGTAAGAAATTCCCTACTCTAAGAAGTTTTAGAATTCCCTAGAGTAAGAAATAAACGGTTGATCGAGCACATAAAACAGAAAAAAGTAGTCTTTTGTCTTCACTGATAAGACCTCAAATAGTGACAAGAACCCACACTAAATAACAGTTAAAAATATTATAACGAATAAGAAAAACTTTCATTATATCAGAACAAGAACCAAATACACGAAACACCATCCCTTATTAATGAACGACTGACATACCAATCCTTACCTTAGACTTAGAACCCCTTACAAGGTAAAGGGAACACCTTTGGTTAGTCCCTCAAATTAATTGGGACCTCGAACTCCTACCTCTACTTATGTCCGAGTTTGACTTACAACGACAAGTTCTTCATGGTCACTATCTTTTTAGTTCATTAGAGTATTACAATCGTCCACACTACTGGAGTAGAAATAAACGACCCAACACTATCTGTATTCAAAAGTTACTTCTAAATCGTCGAGTAAAGGTCTTACAGTACCTTTTGACCGAAGAAGCTCTTCTCAGGAAAATTCCTTCTAGCTTTTGCTACTCATGTTATGTATAGCACGAAAGTGACTTAAAGATTTAACTTTTTCGGTAAAGGTCGGAACTTTCGGTAAATTTTTTTTCCTTACCCGTCGGGACATTCTAGGTCAAAGAGTAGTGCTCTCCGTAGATTCATCTTCGACACATATTGTATTAGATCTTCCTATAACCAAAGACGTAGTCCACTCATTAATCTTGTTTACTTGAAATCCACGAGATCAATACGATTCTAAGAAACTAAGGTAGCTCATTTAAACCTTGATTTTATTCAAGTCAAGCCCTTGATTTTATTCTGGGATCTTACAAAAACCACTTTAAAGTCCCCACCAACAAATGGGACATGACAGTTGTTAGTCACCAAAAATGGAGATTGGGTCAGAATTAAAATGTATGAATTTTCCACACACACAGATCCGAAATCAGGACGATTAAGGGATACATCCTTTTCGTCGTGGTAGGATCGTCTTATAAATGAGGACTTTCTAAATGTAGTTTCCATCACCAAGAGTCGACCCCGTTAAAACATTAAAAAAAAAAAAAAAGTCGGGATGTTCAGGTCAGACCTTTGTAAAAACCAACAATGTCGATCCCGTAACGATGACCGTACGTAACCGGTACCTACGACAATTTTGTAGGATGTCACGGGTCCTGTCGGGGGTTCCTGTTGGTGACTTGAGTCTTATGTTGTCACGGTCCAAACTCTGGGAACCAGATTCAATCCACTGGAAACCCCGTTGGGGGACGAGATAAGAGGTGATGTGTATCGTTAGCACACACACACACACACACACACACACACACACAAGTCAGAGAGTCAGTACAGGTTCAGGGACTGGGGTACCTGATATCGGACAGTCCGAGGGGACGTGTACCTTGGGAGGTCCGTTTTTATGACCTCACCCCATGGTGAAGGATGAGGCTATCGTTAGTATCTCGAAACGAATTTTGTAAAAAATAGAAGAAATTTCGTGTATATAGAAACAGGTGACCCTCCCAGTACATAAATCTTTGAAAATTTCGAGATCCTACCTCTTCTTTTACCGTTGGGTGAGGTCATAAGAACGGACCCTTTAGGGTACCCGTCTCTACGGACCACCCGATATCAGGTACCCCAGCGTCTCAGTCTGCACTAACTTACTGATTCGTGTGTGACCCATGACATATAGGATCCCGTTTTAAGGAGAGGTAAAGACCTGGGCACTTTGACTAGACGAAGGTTTTACCACTCTGTTTCCTATCTGAAAGGGTAAGTCTTTCCCTCTTTTACTTTCTTCTTTTCTCTAATGATCACATTTCGTTCAAGTTTTGGGTCGTCCCTTTCAAGGTGCTCCAAAGTTCCTGACTCTTATTAGGAAACTCCGAACTTCGAGGTAGGAAAACCGGGACGGGAGTCTCCGTAAGAAGGAAAAAGAGCTTCCTATTGCAAGTGGAGATAGTCGGACAAAGAACGTGCTCTAAAGTCTTCAGAATTGCCAGATGGAAATGGCACAAGGTAGAGACACGGAGAATCAAGTCCGACCGTCACAAAGACAACCATATTGTAAGAGTCTTTGCAATGTACGTTAAACTACGAATCCTCGGTAACCTGTAATCGTCGTAAAATTGTAATCGTCGTTCCTCTTTGGTCCGGTGTAGGAGGTGTGAAATTTGTAGAGGAGTCGATTTATAGATTCAAGTAACGAATGTTTAGATGAGCGGTGAGTTGTCGTTTTCAGTAAGGTCGGTTCGAAAGACGGTGAAAGATTGGTCCAACGGAAAACAGGTCAAAGATTATTACACAAGGAGTAAAGGCAGACTCTGGTATTAATGCTCTTCGTGAAATGGTAAGTATAAAAATCGTTGTAAGACGAGTACTGTTATGTCCATGACAGATACTACTGTCTTCGAAAGAGATATTAAGTAGAAAAAGAAAAAAGAACTCGTAAACGGTCTTAACGGGAAATTGAGTATAAAGATGGTTGTTACAGAAGTTCCGTTGGATCCGAAAAAGATAATACACAGAGTTTCAAGAAGATCAAAGATAGAAAAAGGGTTAAGGTTTCGGTAAAGGTGTAATTTAAGAAAACAAAATTCGACGTGACACGTCGTACACCCCATAATCAAGGGGTAGTCACTATCTTGGGTAGGAGGTACGTAATCTTTGAGTCTCAGAAGTGGTGACCGTGGTCCCTGTCACACACAATCGGAGAGTCAATACAGGCTGAGAAACGCTGGGGTATCTGACATTGGGAGATCCGAGGAGGCAGGTACCCTAAGAGGTCCGTTCTTATGACCTCACCCAACGGTACTGGAGGAGGTCCCTAGAAGGGTTGGCACCCTAACTTGGGTCCAGAGGACGTAACGACCGTCTAAGAAATGGCAGACTCGGTGGTCCCTTCGGGTCTAGTAGTTCCTTCAGGATTTATAAACAATGTCCTCGTGAGGTGGTGGTTTCAGACACAATCAAGGGATCGTAACGATATTGTTTAATGGTGTTTGACTACCGAATTTTGTCCTCTTTAAATGTCAGAGTACCACGACCTCTGATCTTCAGGTTTTAGTTCCACAGTCGTCCCGGTACGTGGGATACGTCCAAGACCCTTTCTTACAAAGGAAAGGAGAAGAACCGAAGGACACCGAGGACCGTAAGAAACCACAGGAAACCGACCATCAACATAGTGGGGTTAGAGACGGAGGTAGTAGTGCATCGAAGAAAGGGTAAAGAGACACAGGAAAGAAGAATACTCCTATAGTCAGTAACATAAAGTCAGGTCAAGTCAGCGAGTCAGCACAGACTCAGAAACGTTGGAGTACTTGATATCGTACGGTCCGGAACGACAGGTAGTGGTTGAGGACCTCGGATCGGTTTGAGTACAGGTAACTCAACTACTACGGTAGGTTGGTAGAGTAGGAGACAACAGGGGAAGAAGAGGACGGGAGTTAGAAAGGGTCGTAGTCCCAGAAAAGTTTACTCAGTCGAGAAGCGTAGACCACCGGTTTAATAACCTCAAAGTCGAAGTTATAGTCAGGAAGGTTACTTGTGGGTCCTGACTAGAAGAAATCCTACCTGACCAACCTAGGGGAACGTAAATCCTGGTGGGATTAGGTGATATCGGAGAAAAATCGATTGATATAGACGTTTCTAGGACAAAGGTTTTTCCAGTGTAAGACTCCAAGATCCACCTATGTCTAAACTCCTTTCTGTCAAAAGTTGGTGACGACCAAGGTTCATCGTCTCAAACCTTTAGCTGTCTGATTTAAGACGTGGAGAACTTCTGTCCGGACTTCAAAATGGAGGGGTTGCAGATCGTGTCCAGTATCTTGTCATAAAAATTTTACAACGGACTTTTCACATGCGGATACAAGTTGTCGACTTTCCGTCTTTGTTGGGTCCACAGGTATCCTCTTTCTTACCTACCCAGACTGAGAAAGTACTGGGGTATCTGACATATCGGGTCGTCCGAGGAGGGAGGTACCCTAAGAGATCCGTTCTTATGTCCGCACACAACGGTAAAAGAGGAGGTCCCCTAGAGGGGTTGGGTCCCTACCTTGAGCGCAGAGGACGGATTCATAAAATGTAACCATCCACCTAAGAAATGGTGAACTCGGTGGACCCTTCAAACAAAATACATGTAAGTTACCTTATAGTGAGTCGGAATTTACCTTTATCTTACGAAGGTGTACTATATTGTGCCTATATGGAACTATCGGAATACGATTCCTTTTATTCTGTCTGTGTTTTCCTGTTTGCTAAGGTGACTGTTCTCCATGAATCTTGTCGGTTTAAGTAACTCTGTCATTTTACCACCAATGGTCCCCGACGTCTCTTCCTGACTCCTCAATTACAAATTGACCATGTCTCAAAGACACACCCTGGGTGCTTTTTCAGGACGTCTACCTATCGCCTTTACAAACGTCGAAAGAACCCGACTTCGGTCGGGGATTGGGACGTAGAAACCCACGATTTTGGCAAATAATGAAAACTTTGGAGCTCACCCAACATCCGTACGGAGTCGAACGAGTGCGGTCAGAGGTCGTCTTATTTTGCCCCTCAGGTCTTTCAGGTCCCTCCAGAAACTCACACAGACGCCCGTAGGCGGACGCGTGGGGCGGGTAGGTAAGCCGGTGGGCGGATGCGAAAGTACTACTTCGATGTCACGGGCCGGGAGGGTCTCTCTTTGGGTGTGACCCTCAATGACGTTCATGCGTAGAACTCGAAGACTTATAAGTATTCGCTTCGTCTTTCCGGTCGCGACTTCCCATCACCCCCTCCTTTCTCTTTATCATCAGTATTTATAAGTATTTCCGTTCGGTGTGCGTGGTTCCTTTCGTTCCTTACAATTGCTCTTCTACTGCAGGCCCAGGACGCGCACGGGCGACACGCCCACGGGCCGGGCGCGGGGCGAGGAAGGGCCTCGGGCCCGTGCTCGCGCCCCTCCCCCGCCTCCCCCCGCCTCACCTCCTCCCCTCGGCTCTCGGCCCGCGGCCGCCTCGACGGCCCCCTCGCGACACACCGAGTGGCGACGGCGACGGCGACGCGAGGCCGGCGAGCGGCGCCGGGAACCTACCCCCACAGGTCGACTCGGGGCGCTAGGCGGAGGCAGACAGTCCTGGGCGTGTCCACGGCAGCGCCCCCCGCTGGAAATCAGGCCTGGCTGGGTGACGGCACCCACCCCCCACCTGGCCCAACCACTTCCTCCGGGGCGCGCTGAACCCTACGAGGCCACCCGTCCCGACCCCCGTGGCTCAGAGGCGTGGGGCAGGACAGGGTAGGACCTTATCCTTTCCCTCTCGGGCTCCCGGCAGCGGGAGGACGGGTCGGGAAGCGCCCTCTCGTCCCACCCGACGGCACGGGCCCCCGGCTCCCTAAGCCCTTCTGGGAGTAAAACTCGTAGGAGTCTCGGCGCCGGGCGGTCGGTCCGCGCGCGCACACACACCGGCCTCCGACGGACCAAACCCCCGACCCCCGTCGTCCCCTGCGACGGCCCACCACGACCTCGTCACCCAGCCATGGAGGAGGGTCCTGGCAGTAGACCAGGCCGAGGGAATGTGCGGGGTCGTAGAAGGTACGGAGATTCTTGGACCGGGAGTCGGGCGGGCGCGGGGAGGGACCCTACGGCTCGGAAAGGGGTCCTGGCACGTAAGGACGTCACAGTCTTGGTGACCGTCGACGGCGTCTGCGACCCCTCGCTAACAAAATGGTGTCGTCCAGCCTCTTTCCTGCTCACACTACGACCACCCCTGCGTGACGCGAGGACACCCGGGTCCCGGAGACCCCCGACCCCCGCGTAGGCTGTCTCGGGGGGGACCCCGGATAGTGGCGGGAGAGAAGACAGAACGGGCAGGGAAGGGAGGAGCGTCGCTGTGGTGGAGGACTGGGGAGAGGCAGGGGGCGCAGTCCCAGACCAACCCGGCTTTCCCGGCACCGGCACCTCATACACACGCCGGACGCACCCCACTCGGGACGAAGGAGCCTCGTGGTCCGAAACACGACGAACCTCCCCGGAAAGAAATGGGGCCGTCGGACCCCCTCCCCTACACCCTACTCCCACCTACCTCGTCGTCCTCCCTCTTCCCCCCTTCGTCTCGATGTTTCTCCAACGACTGAAGATACGCCACTTTATGAGAGTCAGGCTTCCACGCCGAACCGTGACCCCAAACGACTCCTCGTCACCCCTTTGGCTTCCACCCAGTCACCTGGCAGTCGAAGGCCCTACCAAACCTCCCGCCACCCGTGTATCTTAGTAAACTAGAGACCCCGTTCATCACCCTTCTTCCCCTCTACCTCACCCCGGACACACCTCTACGCCTCCGGGCCGTCCCCCTCCGTACCACTTAAGAAACGACGAGTCGAGTCGTCTCGTCCGTGACCCTTTGGCCATGGGCGTCGGACTCGACGCCGCTGGCACATAGTAACACGACGTGCTCTCCGAACACACAAAAGATGACCCAGAGACAATTCGAGGCGCGCCAGGAACGAAAAGGTTTAATGTGGTAGAGAATCCTCGGATTTATTTGGCTTATCCTGTACTCGTTTGACATCAGGACGTGAGAGCAAGATACTATTTCTCTTTTTCTGTTCTGGTGGGAGGATACTAAGGAAAAAAAGACGGTAAGAAGTGAAAATAAAAAGGAGTTCAACTAAAACCTTCATGTCTCTTCCTCCTATTTACGAGTTGACTTAAGTGGGGTCGAAATTCCCTTCCTTCGAAGACTTTACTCGACACTGACTTCTGTCCGTACTCGAACGGTTCTATGTTCTTATCCTGTAGAGTAAACCCCCGTCTCCGTGGGGCGATTCTCTCTTCTCCTTTTCCTCCTCTCTTCCCCGTGGCAAATTCTTCCTGCCGGTCGGGGTTGAGGAACTTCGACTCCACCCGGTCTACGAACGGAGAGTGGAGGAGACGGTGTCGGACCCGAGAAAGACGTTTTAGACCCGAGTCAAACCCACAGTTCACGAAAGTTAAAATCGAAATAGGCGTCGACCAGTTAGTACGTCTGGAAGAGCCGCGAACCCCTCACTCACTCAACTACTTTTCTTTAGTCTGATATAACACTCAAAGGGTCACTAGTACAAAGACTTGAGGTCTCACTCACCACTATAGGTAAAGAAGAAAATATTAGAAGATCCACTTAGGTAAAAGAGATTTCGGACACGACTCCTGTCCACGAAAGTCTTATTAGAAAGAACAACGGTAGTGAGTTTTGAGTTAACATCAGAATCTAAGGCTAACCTAACGGGAGAACAATGACCAACTACCCTATCTAAGACAACAAACGTCAGTCGTAGGAGGAACCATATGGAAGAGTACGGTCGAGGGAACAGGGGAGATCCTTCTCATGTCTAAATTTCCTTCACACTTATAAACCTTATGTTCGACCAATCGAAAGTACAGAACGACTTTACCTTGGTCACTAGACTCTCCGAAACTGGTGTACTTAACTTTTATCGTCCTCACGGAATCATTTTTCGTACCATTGTAAGTAAGTCGCTATCAAGAGAGAAAACTATTCGTAAAACTTCGTAGTGTGTCCCTTATAGAACCGTTCCTATCAAAAAGAATGAACTTCGTGACAGTGGAGTGTAAAAGTACATTGATAGAAACGAAAGGATTATAATAACTGTAAAAACCTGTGAAGTACATAAGGTATGTAATACGAATTGTGAAGTTTCTAACAGAGTAAATGACGTGTTTCTTCGGAGGTTATATTCATGATAACATTTAGGGTAAAATGTCTACTCTTTTACTTCAGTTTCTCCAAATATTAAACGGGTCTCAGAGTTTCGACCCTTCACTATCCTGGTCCTACCCTTGGACCCCGAGAGAGTTATGTTTAGAGAGCAGACATTTGGAAAGGAATTAAAGACAGTGTGACTCACTAGAAAAGATTTGAGTGAGAAAACCGTGAGTCCCTAAGGATTAGAAAAAACACGCTACTCGGTGCAATCGTAACATCTCCTCGGGAAACCCTAGAAAGAGTCTTATACTAAAATAGAGAGAAGAAAAAAAAAAAAAAAACCGGTGTAACTCTTCGTACACCTTAGAATCACCGGGTTGGTCCCTAGTTTTGACACGGGGGCCATCACCTTTGAGTGTCAGAATGGGTGACCTGGTGGTCTCTTAAGGGACTTTATACGAAAATTTACGTTTTTTTACTTTACACCATATAAGTTTCTTGGGAGTCCTCAGACAA
The DNA here is from genome assembly GCA_006410555.1 of Capra ibex. Taxonomy (NCBI): domain Eukaryota; kingdom Metazoa; phylum Chordata; class Mammalia; order Artiodactyla; family Bovidae; genus Capra; species Capra ibex. Next base: position 1,813,834 of record SJYO01050144.1, on the reverse strand, counting down.
CTGGTATCCACTCCTTGGAGATTGACCGTTAATCAACACATAACGAATTATCAACCCCACAGACTATACCATCGGTGATCGGTATACACCGACCACCTGTGAACTTTAAACTGACTAGGTTTATCTCTGTATTACACTTACATTTTACGTGTGATATAAAACTTCTGAATCATACTTTTTTGTCACTGTTTACAGAGTAATTATAAATTTTTAAACCTAATCTATAACTTTACCATTATAAACCCTATATAACCTAATTTGATATAATAATTTTATATGTCAATTTAATAATTAATACAATTATACAATAATTTTCACTGAAGGTTTTCATAATCGAGACATCGTTGTGAAAAAAAAGTTGTGAAAGAAAAATTGTCAACTCCTTTAGTTCTGGATGTCATGAAGAGTAAGTCAGTCCGTAACCGTCCAGACAACTGAGAACTGGGACACAAGAAGGATTCGACAGTATGACGAAAACATAGAAAAACATAAAACTCCAGAATAGTGCAACCGAAACGTTTGATATTTATGAGTCTTACACAAAACAACTCTACACCACCATTGACTGAGTTAGGGTCATTTTAGGGGCCTTCCTGACAGGTCCAGGAATGGACCGTACGGTAGACGGAACGAATACATCTTAAAATCAAAATTTCCATCCCCACGTCCTACCAAAAACGAGAGACAAACGAAGAGGAACCCATCACCAAGGTTAAATTCGTAGACCGACCTAGTCAGTAGTGTGTCTATTCTCTATCTTCAAACCAACGGAACGACACAAGGTCCCTTCCTTTGCTTCATCCATCTCTTCCCGTACCATCTGTTACTCGAACACAACGGACGTCACCTTTTACTTTTGAGACACTCCCCCTGCCTTCTAGTAAACAGTCACTCGTGTGTAACTAACTAACGGAGGGGCGTCCGGCACACACGATCTTTGGCACCTCCCATAGGTCTCCTACAGGCACAGGAGCTCCTTAAATTTAATTTTAACCCCTTCCCGAACCAACATATGTATGTCTACCTATTTAGTGTCGACTTCCGGGCCTCGATAACCCTTTACTTCCCTCCGGACTTACATGTCGGAAGACCCCACGTCACGGGGTCCAACGACACCTCAGACCGAAACCTCCTGTACCCAGTAACCCAGAGAGAGAATGTCCAGTGATTAGGTGAGAAGATCAATGTCTGTATTCGACACACAGACCTTTTTTGAGTCCCCGAGCATACTTTCAGACATAATCCTGAGATAATCAGGTGGCAAATAACTACTCTCATCATTGTGGGTCCAGGTACTTCGGGACAGGTTTTGGGGACCCCGGTCCGTACAAAGTCTTGACTCTACTGGAGTCCCAAACCTTAAATCATTATCCCACGCGTCAGACGCATAGTAGGGGACCCCCGACCCCGTCGGTAGAGATATTAAATTTTTATTTTTATTTTTAAAGACGTCGTATTATGTGATTTACCCTATGTAATTTTGGTATTTGTCGAGATATTCGTATATATAGTCCAAATCAACCGTTTACTCAAATCCAGTACCGTCCAAAACGGTGGTTTATTCATTACCTTTTGAAGGTCCAATAAACAAAACCGACACGACATGGTGTACATCCTAGAATCAAGGGACTGGTCCTTAGTTTGGGTAAGGGGGACGCAACCTTCACACCTCAGAGTTGATGACCCGGTGGTCCCTTCAAGGAAAAGTTATAAATAATTTTTAAAATTTTTAACAAATAAACCGACACGGCCCAGAATCAACGTCGTACGTCCTAGAAATCAACGTCGCGCGTCTGGGAATCAAAAGTGTACACCCTAGATCTAGGGTCCCTAGTTTGGTGCCGGAGGACGGAACCCTCATGTACGTCAGAATCGGTGACCTGGTCGTCCCGTCAGGGTGTTTGGAGGGTCAAAGCTCTCGTGTACCAATTCCTACACGACACAATTAGTAGTGGTAGTGTTATGTTTCTTGTATTTAACTTGTTGTAGTAGCAAATAATAGAGGGTCCGTGAGAAGATCCGTGAGGAAATTGGAAATCCTGTCGGGAAACTCCATCCAGGACGATAATAAAGACAGAATTCCTCTTATTTTCTCCTAGTCTCTCTTCAATTTAATGACGACGCTAGCGGCGACCCGTCCTCGATTCCTCACTCGACTACGTGTGGAGCCGTCGGACCAGATCCCCCGGACGGAGAAATTAGAAACAATTTCAATCCGAAACAAAACCCCCCGTCCCTTACCCTTCGTCCACACAGAGTTTTTACGTACGAATAATTCAATGGTAATAAGTGTGACTATTACTGTAAGCGTGAGGAATTCCCATATTGTCACTCCTTCGTGTCTGTTACCTCGGTCATTTCGTTCCAGAAACAAAAATCCCCGACTCTCATTACTCACTAATACATTATTCACTAACACCGAGGAGTTGTCTCGACCGTATTTTCGGGTCAGGTTTGAGTTTATTGGCACAGATAAAGAAGGTCTATTTGCTTAGGACTTGCAACGTCAAAAGACTAACGACACGTTCCTACCTCCGGGGTGACCACTCAAACCTACTTCTTAAACTCCTGGAAGCCGGGACGACGAGCCTTCTGGGGCTCCTCTTCGGGGCCACAAAGATGCCGAGAAGAGGGGTGGTAGAGCTCCTGGGGAGGGATAGACTCGACCTCTTAAAAAGAAGACTTTAGTAGTCGAAGTTCAGGTACCTCCTGGACCACTTACTTAAACTACTCTTCGAGTTGCAGACGAAAGCCTTGATGTTGCGGTTCTGGCTCTTGGAGCGAGGGCACTTCTTGGTCAAGGTCTAAGTTCTCCTCCTCCTCTGGGACGTCCTACTCCTCATTCCGCAGAGTCAACAAGGGACAACAGAGTCTAATCTCGGGACCGCAGGCCCCGAGGAACTGTATCTTACTCAAAGATAGGAACCCAAATACCACATAATGAATATAAAAACATAGTCACTCTGACGTGGGACCTTTGACGATTGGAACAAAGTAATATAGGGAAATGTCAGCAGTGGACATCTCAAAAGAATTCAACTTTGGCGTTTCCTTATTTCATAAAAATCCTTTCTCTAAAGGGATCTATGTTTTAGTTTTAAGTCCTCGTACCCTTTAAACCCCCAGATAAAAGTCGAACGAAATATAGCATTGTTAGGTAGGTCTATAATCTCTATTCCCGTTCTTTTTTTTTACTTGATTCTCCTTAATACAACAACTTTGTTAAAAGAAATGTTTTGTGGCTTTGACACTTTTAGAGGTTCAACAAATGTGGGGGAGTCTTGACCTTTCTAATAGACGTTTTCAATTCAGGTTTATTCTTTCGTACTTGTAACTTGGTTCTCTAAGCCCTGAATGGGACCTGTTTTGTTTTTGCTATTCGTCCACTTTACCGAAAACTCATAAGGGACACAGTGAATTATCGGTGGAAGACCCCAGAATTGTCTTCAGTCCTTGTCTCTAAACTTTTTTCACGACAAGTTCCTCCCTGATCGTTCTCCTCTCCCACAAACAACATACTTAATTTCCATAAACCCTATAAATCATTTTTATCCGTATTTAAGGGGTATCCCTATTTTATACGTAGTTGATAAGAAATCCCTAGTGTGTCCTTTACAGCTCATCAACCATCACCTTTAAAGTCAGTTTTCTCGTTGACGTGAAAACCAAAGAGAAAAAATACATGAACCCACCCTTTTCAACGGGTATTCATCCACCCCCTTCTTCTGGGGAAGATGTCGTCCCCATGCCCGACACCTGACCATGGAGAACAGTCTAGTCGCCACCATAATCTAATCTTTATTTCATGTGTCCTTTACTTTACGCAAACAGTAGGGGTTTGGTAGAAGGGATGAGAGCCAGACACCTTTTTAACAGAACATGTTTTAACCAGGGACCACGGTTTTTCTGACCCTTGGAGACGTGATGTTCTAACTTGGGCTAATATAAACCGTCTATCAACGAATAGACTTTTGATGACTCTGGCATAGAGACACTTATAATCCCGACAGACAGACAGACAGACGGAATGAGCAATAAGACAGAGGTCATAGACTGTGTCACGCACCATACATCATTCACTAGTTTAGTACAAAAAACTCACTTATAACTTACTGGACCTACTCGTTATTATCGATCGGAGTATCCATGTGTATTACGTAAAGGAGGAAAAGAAAAATTAATTACGATCGGACTTCCATGCTAGTGTCTCCTGTAAAGTGAGACCACTGGTTATGACACTGACACCCGATACACAAAGTTAAGTTAAAATTCAAAGTTCGACTAAAAAATCTAAACCTCGGACAATGTTAAACGAGTCGAGGAGCTCCAGTTTTTTCTTACAAAGACCCGAAATAATATTATGTCTCGAAGAAACTGGTATCAAGTGACGTCGTGCGTTACCTGATCTTTGTGACGCGACAGTAAAAATGTGAGAGGGATTGAGTGACACACTGGAACCCGAGTAGCGAATTGAGATCAACTTACACTGCCACGAGTAGAAACCTTGGAAACCTCGAGTCAAAGCTACTCCGTCCCGATTCCTGACCGATTCTCGGAGTAAAGAGTGGAGTGGGTCCGACACGAGACTTTTAAGGAAAACGAAGGTTGTCTAGTACAGAGGAACAGATTTGGTGAGAGACGGAGTAATTCCTGTCTCCAAGTTGTTGGTCCAAGAATGGGAAAAGATCGTGTAATCGTCTCCGGCGAGTTACAATTAATGGCAGTGTACCCTAATAACCAGAATAGGACTAAAGAGACTGAACGGACGGAGTAACTGACGAGTCGATTTACTGACTTTCGACTTATTAAGAAACGTCCATTTTATACTACACCCCTATCACACCACGCTTCTTAGACCCCTCTCTTTAGCATTATGACACGAAAGACCCGTAAGTCGTACACAAAGCATATATAGATTTCGAAATGACGAATTTTTAAACTTAGTTTAATGTGTGAAACAAAATATCTGTGGGTAGGTCGACGAAGTTGACATTATAATACTACCCCATTTCCTTTTTCTATTAAATTATAGATTGGACCAATTATCAGAGGACTCGGGTCGAGAGAACAAGATTATTTGAACGATCCTAAACCATCAATCTCCAAAGTAGACGGTTACTTAACGTTCACAAAACTTACCCAATCTTGATGTATTACCTTCGAAGTTTGTTTTTGTTACTTTAAGAACCGGTTTCATTAGAGGACTTTCTATCGTGTCTAGTCTTTCGTTCCCCTCACTAAGGGAAACTTCAAAACTAAAAAAAAAAGAGAAGAACAAGAACCGGGATGGTACACCGTCCACCCTAAAATAAAGGAGCTGATTCTTAGTTTTGACCTGGGGGACGTAATCTGCGTGTCTCGGAATTGGTGACCTACCCGTCTCTTTAGGATTTCAAAAGTAAACATTGATAAACCGAGTTTCTCTTAACCGACTCTATAGTTGAATAGAGACGGAACAGTCCCGTCCCTTCAGCAATTCTCTCCCGGTTAGACATACTTTTATAGAAAAGTCAAAAAATTTAAATCTTTTATAAGGTCTTAGAGAAGAGACGTATACATCTGAGTGGGAAAGAAACAGTATTCTCTAGGTTGGACCTCCGGATGACTCACCCTTACCAGTCGGAAGTGGGGTGAAGGATGGAAAGACCCAAAAGGACAGACAGGAGGGATCACTGTCTCCCCGGTTTATATACTCTTGTGACTCAAAGGACAAGGAGACTATCTTAATGACTCAATTTCCAGTACAATTTTGAGTTCAAGGGTACTATTTATTTGTCTAACATCAGTCGGTACGAAATTCAACTTCTGTTCATTTAGGATTAGTCTATCCCTTTCAGCTGTCTATCGACACCAAAAGTCTTTTCAATTAAGAGAAGAGTCTCCAAGGCAAAGGGGTATACCTTTCGTCTGTATCGCATCTAAGATAACTTCGTAAACTTTCTTAGATTTTTCAACAAGTTTCAGTAACCACACAATTATTAAGCATTAAGTATTCGCAATTGTCGTTTTAACACGAGTACAATTGTGTGTAGATTCACACCGGACTGAACTTTGGTTGTTTTGTTACCTACTCCCGTCATCGGTCGGATTCTCTACAATGGTTCGACCTTACGATTACTCGGGAAATTGGAGTATCACAGTCCTTATACATAGATCCACACACAGACACGTCGTCCTAACTACATCGGAACTACCGAGACAACGGTCAAGGTCTGGGTCTATAATCATATGTGCAGAACAGGTTGAAGGGAAGACCGAGTCGACCATTTCTTAGACGGACGTTACACCCTCTGGACCCAAGCTAGAGACCCAACCCTTCTAGGGGACCTCAGTCTTTTCCGAGGGGTGAGGTCATAAGACCGGACCTCTTAAGGTACCTGACATATCAGGTACCCCAACGTTTGTCGACCTGTGCTGACTCACTTGAAGTGCAAGTGAACAGGTTACTTAAGACAAGCCAAACGAGTAGGAGACGATCGTAGAAAAAGGTTTAGGGATCGGGAGGGGTCATTTTCTGCCAAAACAGTAAAGACGTCCATATACACACACGAGTCAGTCATTCAACACAGGACGAGAAAACGGGAACTGAGAAACATCGGGAAGTCCGAAGAGACAGGTACCTTAAAGGGTCCGTTCTTATGACCTCGTCCAATGGTAAAGGAAGAGGTCCCTTAGAAGGGATGGGTCCCTGACTTGGGTTCAGAGGACGTTGGTATATTCGGGTTCCATATTTTATACGTGAACTTTTCCGTAAAGATAATAATATCCCTGACTCCTTTTCACCGTCATCACCATTTCTCGGACGGACGGTCAAGTCCTCTGTATTCTTTCTTCTCAAGTTAGGGACCCAGCCCTTCTAGGGGACATCATCCTTTACCGTTAGGTGAGGGCATAAGAACGAACCTCTTAAGGTATCTGTACCCTCGGACTACCCGACGTCAGGTACCCGACGTTTCTCAGCCTGTGCTGACTCTGTTGACTCGCACGTACTCCCTTGTTTGACCTAAAGTCCACAGTACTGTCGTCTTACTGTTCTTAACTCCCTTGAACAAATTAGAATCAAAAAAACTACTTTCTATTATCACCTATCGAAAGTTTCAGAGGAAAGGGATTCTATTCACATTCATCCTCCTACGCAGAGTCCTTCACCTTAAAATGTCAGGTGGGTCCCATGAAGACTGTCCCTTATGTAGAGAAGGGTTCCTAGGCCGAATCCTATCCTACCTGTTGGAGAGACCCCTGTTTTCAGATTGGGTAAGAGAGGGAGGTCTTTCGAAACACAAAAGGGGAGGGTCCGGAGAGAAGCAAGGGCCCTGGCGTACGGACGGTCCCACGGACGGAAACGGAAGGTAAATTGGAAGGGGCCCGACCTCTAGATTTGTCTTTCGTCCGCACATGGGGACGACTGGAACGGTAAAGAGGAAAGTATCTAACTACTTTCGTGGTACAGGTCTTATTACGTCAATATCTGGAAAGTGTATCTCCGCCGACGACGGGACGACAAGAGCCAACACTAAAAATTGAACCGTATACAAGACTACGAGTGCTCTTAGTATGTTAAATATTTCTTAACCTTATCAGCTCACCCATCCTTATATCCGACATATTGACACAACGGACCCAAGTATAGGATGGAGACAATAATGACACACTTAAATCTAATCAATTAATTGAAGAGACACAAAGTCACAAAAAGGGGAGGCGTAGACAAATGTCACACCGACACTCCTTACTCACTTAACTAGGTGTATCTCTCAAATCCTATCATGGACCGAACACAAACCATTAACGGATCATTCCAACCGACGATACCAATAATAACAATTTGCTCGTGACTTACTTATGCCCTTCCCCACGTTTACTACTGTTCCTCAGTAAGATAATTCCCAACGAATACTTGGAGTTTCCTATTTTTTAGGTAGAGACTCTTTCCTTCCTCTTTTGAACTTTCTCTTGTTCCTACCGAACTTTAGGGTTCCTCTGTCTCAAAATCCCTTAACAGTGATTTTCAGATCTTGAGCTTCTACTTTAGGTCCCAGACCGTCACTTCCGAGTCCACTCTTTTCAACGACGGGATTTACTGAAATCTCATGGAAGTACACAGTGAAATTTCTACGTCTGTCAAAGTTCCAGTAACCTTCACACATCAGGGGGTAAGTTCCAGGGTCGAAGGTGGGATAGGTCCTCTCCGTGACGGACAAAACCCGAAACGACTTAGTCAAAAGGTCCGTGAACGACGTCCCAGTCCGAAGTTCCAGTCACGGACGTACGTACGGCAAGTAAGACTCACATTGCGACACTACGTCTCCTAAACAGGCAACTAGAAGGACCACCCACACCACGGTCCTGAAAACAGAACCTCCGTCGTTTAGTACAAACGAGGAACCACAATCTTACGATTGTTCTGAACCTAAATCTTAATCCGACCTAATTACTGCCAGATTATCACGAACCACCTCCGACCTAATACCGGGTACAAATTCTACATCTGAGAGTCAGGACGACTTACTCACAGATTACTTGTGAACTACTCGAGACACGTTCACGGAGGAATATTAACATCCCCTTTTTACTTAGTCACCTCTCGGTTTCGTCACGGTGACTTAGCTAAAAGAACTAACGAAAACAAAGTAGTGGTTTAACATTCGTAACATGTGATCCTTTTAGAGGGACAAATATATGAACATATAATACGTAAGGTACAAAATATATACAATTTTTCAGTAAAATACATAGACTAAAGTTCACAGATACGAGACTGTATATATATATGTGTGTATCAATCAATTCAGTGAGTCAGCACAGGATGAGAAACACTGGGGTACCTGACATCGGGTGGTCCGAGGAGGCAGGTACCCTAAGAGGTCCGTTCTTATAGGTAGGTGAACATATATATAGATATATGAACGATATATATATATATATTTTACATGTGAATAGAAAAGTCGTAGAATTTGGTATGAACCGGTACAAAACCTAAACTAGGTATACACATGTATAAACGAATAAAAATTCACCGATAAAGGAATATAATCATATAGATTTATTTTATAGGGAAGAACATGAACAAAGTGTCCATAGTCAGGACAAACTACACGTGTCCGTAGACTTCCTCTAACGTAGCTCGGGAGTAATAAAGTAATGAAACATAATTGAGTTCACGACGACTGAAGGTACCTCTCGTAACAAAATCCTCGAACCAAATGACTAAATGTACTTGAGAACGACAATTGACTAAATAAAAGGACACACACTTTCAAACCCTGAAGTCCTAAAGGGGGTTGGGGGAAGGGTGAAAAAAGGGGTTCTTTTGGAAAGACTTTATTACTCAATTTGTTTTTCTTAACAGCTTATAGGAAAAAATATTACATGGATAGTCTTATAAAAATTTTCACATTATTTCCCCTGGGGTAGAGGGGGGTGATTTTTGATTAACGCATCCGTGACCTCACAAACTAAGGAAAGTATATAAAAGGAATCTCAGAGACCCTACCTCTGTCCCGTGGAATTTGAGACGTACGGATCTCCAGTCCCGACACGGTAGGACCCTAGGGACCTTGTAAGACCCATTATTCTTTGAATTATTGTAACCGTAGTAGGGGGACGGAGGTAATCCGCAGTTCCTCAATTAAGGACTGACAAACCTAACATCCGTAGACTTTGACTTTATGTCAATTTGGAACTTGTTGTACCCCCTAATCGCCACGGGTGGGGAATACTTCACCTAAAAAGACGATAAAGACGGAGTCTTTGTTTCCTTAACTATTTACTGTTCCCGTCCTTCGACTTTGTCAAACTTCTCTTAGTCCCGAGTTTGGGATCAAGAAAACTAAGGTGTACAACACTAGAGATTTGATTGTGTTTGAAAGGGGGCATGAAAATCAATTATATTTCTAAACACTTTACTTTTATAACCATGATGTTATCAGGAACCTTCTTATAGGTGCACATTCACCTACGAGTGTCAAATTTGAGCACAACAAGTTCCCAGTCGACATAGTTATTTGGTCTACTACTGGGACAAGAATTACTCTAAGTCGGTCTTTTAGACGGGTCTAGTCGGACAGAGAGAGAAGGAGGGAGAAGACGAGGCAGAAGAGACAGGTATTCTTTCCTTTGTACCCGTAAAGAATCTAAGTGCCCTATCCTCAGTAAACCAGCTCCCCGTCTAAATCAAGACCTCATCAAAGAAATAACGGTCGCCACAAAATTAACATCTGCGATGGTACCCATAGAGTTACCACTCTTTAAGGAGAAAAAAAAGAAAACCGGGACTTCAAGGACCGACCCCAGGTAAGAGAACCGAGGAAGAGAGGACCATCACGGACTTTAAGTCAAAAATTCGACGAAGTGAGGAGGTACGACCTTCCGTCTACTAGAGTCGGACCGTGCGTGTCTTCGGAGAGAGGAGGGGGCCGGATCGAGAAGGAAGGAGGTCCGCCCCGGTCCGGTGTCTACACGCGATTACTCTCGAAGAGAAACAAATGTCCCAAACCCTACGAGACTGTCTGTTAATGTAGGGAAGTGAGAGTCTTCTGACCTCCCTGGGTTTGTACCTCCGAGATTTACCGTTGTTGAGACTGTGGCTCCATGGAGACCCCGGGGATTGAATTGTCCCGAACTCCTCGACACCTAAGGTCAATTTTTTTTTTTTTTTTTTTTCGTAGGTCATTGAGTCGTCAGAAGGGGTAATACATTGCTTCGAGTCGTAGTAACGACCCTTCCGTCCCTAACACCTCCTTCACTTTTCATTCTACTTCCTCCTGTAGGTCCCATATACTCCACTTACCTTACTAACATTTTATCACATTTACGTCCAGTGAAGACAACGAGTAGAAACGGGATGTTACACGTCTTAATCCACTAGACTTCATTCTGTCCTCCCACTTATAGTGTCCGAAGAAAACACAAGTTTGTTACTACCAATTTTTTTTTTTAGTCCCAAAAGGTAGATTTTACTCGTCAAGTCAGGTAGTTTTTTTCTCATAACTGTTGTACGTACCGACTTAAGGAGACGACAGGTGGACTTTGACAGTGTTGTAACAATTAGCTGATATGAGGACATATTTTATTTTTCAAATTTTTTCGTCATAACTGTCCGAACACTGTTCGAGTCCCGGACCGATTACCGGTATCAACCCCGGGTCTATTATTTCTCCAACAGTACGTTATCTCTCGTTAAGAAAAAAAAAAGGTATATAAAAAACAACCGTATATTAGCGAAATGTTACAACACAATCAAAGACGACGTGTCGTCTTACTTAGTTGATATACATATATATAGGGAAGGGAGAACCCGGAGGGAGGGTCGGGGATCCTCCTTAAGAAATACTTTGAGTTGGTTGGTCCGTACGTATACTGACCCGGACTCAGTACCAGACACCAATGACTGTGGTTTCTTCTTCCATCGGATGACCGAAGACTGTTTTCGTCTTTTCCCTTATGAACAAAACTCAACTAAACGTATCCAATGTCCTCGAGTTTTACGGGGAGGATCGACTTATATGCACGTCTTTTTATAATAATTTAGTATATTACCGAGACAGGAACGAGTTTCGGGGCAAGACGGGACGAATCAAAAGATCAAAATCGACGTTTCGTTTAGACTGTTAAGGGACAGTTCTTACGACAGTACTAAGACACCCGAGTCGTTTTCTCCCTCTCTCCACCTAGACTAGAAAGATCCACGAGGTCCTAACTCAGGTCCCTTCCCGTTCTTTGTCTAAGGGGAATGGTCCACTATAAAGACATCTGGTAACGGGTTTTATCGTGTCGTCTCTCTAGTCGTTAGTCAACTAAACAACTTTCCACCGAGATGTATCGGAAAAATTGAGAAGATTGTCAATCGATAAGTTTTATGGGTCTTGGAACTCCGAAACAAATGACCCGTTTTATCCGAAACTTAGAGTCTCTAAACGATGTTGGGATGAATCGTACCTATATCCTACAGAGTCCAGGACAAAACTTGAGGACTCACGAAAAAAAAGAGAACGTCACGAATAAACCTATCACAACTCAGAAATGACTTTTACGTTTCCTCTTCTATTCGTCATTATCTCATTTAGAGTAATGACTTTACTTTAGTCCGGACAGCACCACGTTTTCCGTTTAAAACGAAATAATAGAGGAAACAGTGGAAAGATTGAGTGAAACACCTAAATCGGTTTTTTTATATATTCTATTGGAGGGGAAGCTTTCCTGAGATTAAATAGGAGTGAACGTCTAAAGGGAGTTCTCCCAATTATAAAGTCCCCTTTGACTTACTGGGACCCTTTCTACTAGAACTAGAGGAGTATCTTAAAAGAGATAGATCGGGTACCTTTTCCTGCCCCATCGTTATTACCTACCTAATTTCGACAAAGTAAAGTCGGAGGAAATAATAAACATAAGTAATGTCATCTTCGAGAAAAGTGACTGGAGTCAAATTTACTGAACGATACAATGGTTACGAGACATAACGAAGACATTTTGTACCATTGGTTTGTGGGAACCGTACGTCACAGGGGTACCGACCAGCCGGGGAGAGAGACCGTTCAGGAGAACAGAGATGAAGATGAATCAAGTAACGGTTCCTAGTCAATATAAACGAAAGTTTGGACAAGTACGAACAGGAACACTGATATTGGTTAAATTACTTTATCTTCGATATCCCAATACTCACGTTTCTCTCAGTAAAAACGGAAATATTTTAATTTCATTGTGTACATGCATTAAAATTTTCAGTTTAGTACGAAAATTTTATTATCACTTCACTTCAGCGAGTCAGCACAGGCTGAGAGACACTGGGGTACCTGACATCGGATGGTCCGAGGAGACAGGTACCCTAAAAGGTCCGTTATCATGACCTCACCTAACGGTAAAGGAAGGGGTCCCCTAGAAGGGTTGGGTCCCTAGCTTGGACCCAGAGGGTGTAATATCTGTCTGCGAAATGGCAGACTCGGTGGTCCCTTCATCCTCTGTTTTTTATGTATGTCGTCGGGGACTGAATGGAAAGGGACAAAGTGTCTCCGTCAGTGTAGATGACAAAAATCAATAAAAAAACCAGTCCGTAGATGTCAAAGGATTTATTGTGAAAATATAACGATAAAGAAACTAATAAATTTTTTCGTTAAAACAAACAATAGATAATACCTACTCTTCTAAATTAAGAAAACGTAGTGGAGTTTATGAGGGTAAACCGGAAGGGAGAACAGTGGTTAAATAGCAATTTAGTTAGAATACATATCTATGACCCGAAGGACCACCAAGTTGACCATTTCTTAGACACAGGTTACGCTCTCAGGACCCGAATTAGGGACCCAGTCCTTCTAGGGGACTTTTTCCCTTACCGATGGGTGAGGTCGTAAGAACGGACCTCTTAGGGTACCTGTCACCCTGGACCACCCGATGTCAGGCACCCCAGTCTTTCTCAGTCTGTCCTGACTCGCTCTGTCCCCTCCTCCTATATATTTATGCTCATATTGACTCATTTATGAGAAACAACGACTTAGTACCTCAAAATTTTTTTTTTTATGAAAGAGGGAATTGAGCCTCACTTTTTAACGGAACCAAAAGTGAACGAATCAAAGGACATGTAAATAGTAATCAAGTTGAGGTTTAAGACTCACTTGAGATTTAGAGTATACATAAAAAATCTCAGTCTATCAGAAAATTAAAAATTTTAATTAAATTATTTTGGTTTTATCATGGGAGATAGAAAGAAGTTATTTGATTATACCAACATAAGATCTAGATTACATGTCGAGAACAGAACCCTTAAGAAGACCGAAGAGAGAGGACAGGACTAACGGTATAAAAATAGAAAGACCCACATAAGAGAACAAGACCACTTTTATTTAAGTCATATAAGAATTCTTTCCCACCTTCCTTACATAAACAATCTTATCTACTCTCACAAAAATAAAAGGACAGTATGTACACTGACTCTTAAACTGAACTATCTCAATAAAATCCAACGTTTCCTTATAAACGAATCTTGACGTATCATGGTAAGAGCATAGAAAGTCGAAAGTCAATGATGACTCTTTGGGGCTTAGGTAAGACTAAGAAACAGAAAATATGCACTGAGAGAAAACCAAGAGAAATCTTCGAAACTCCTATAAGAGAAAAAGGAAAGAGTAAAGAAAATGTCATTACACGGAATCTCACTCGACATAAAAAAAGTAGGTAAGACGAAATATGAGGCACCCGGGAAAGTTGGACCTTCAAGTACTGAAATTTAACACCCTACGAAAGAACAATAAAGAGACTTCTGTTTAACAAAGACAAAAGACGGAGATAACTCTACTAATATACCAAAAGAGCAAATAATACAGTTACACTACTTAATGTACTTAACTAAAAGTTTACAATTTAGTTGGAACGTGAGAACTCTAATTTGAGCGTCGAAATGACTTCTTATTAACCGTACGTCACTTGCCGTGTACAATTTGACACGCCAAACGATCCAAAACTGAATGCAAATACAGACACTCTGGTAGTGGTCTTCTATAATTCGTTCTATCGTTCGTACAGAGGTACAGGTAGTGAAAAGGAAAGTGGGGGATAGAAGTCCGTTGGACTAAGACAGTGACATCTAATCAGCCGTAAAAAATCCTAAAACATATTTATCTTAGCACTTCGTACGTGAGAAAAACAGAAGAAAATTTTAAGTCCTATTAATAGATCTATAAGTGAGTAAAATAACGTACATAGATGTAAGTAAGGAAAGACAACGACTCATCATAAGGTAACATACCTATATGGTATTAAAAGAATAAGTAAGTGGACAATTACCTGTAAACCCAACAAAGGTCGTAAACTTATAACGTTTATTTCGATAATACTTGTAAGACCACATTCAGAAAAACACCTGTATACAGAGACAAAAAGAACCTATTTTTGGATACTCACTTTACCAACCCAGTATAACATTCACTTACAAAGTGAAAAATTCCTTGACGGTTTGACACAAGGTCAAATCTTGAGTTTAATGGGGTGGTTGGGAACCGTATGTGTCGGAAAAACTAAAATCAGTAAACTCACCCATATATCGTCGTAGAATAAAAATAAAATTAAACGTAAAGGGACTATTATATACTACAACTCGTAGAGAAGTACACATAGGAGAAACCACTTCACGGACAAATTTAGAAAACGGGAAAAAGAATCACCCGACAAACACAATAATACCTCTACAAGTTCAAGGAGTACAATTTTCTATTTTACTTCGTATAATTTAAAAACTGTCAAATAAACTCGTTTTTAGACAATTTTAGACTGTCACGGTTTGGGTTTCACCAATTCTCACGAGGCGGGTGTCTTCAATCTCCTTCCTGAAAATGTCTCTTCTCTACCTTCGTTTCCTTCCTTCCTTCAACTAACCGAGATCAAACTCACCAACAAAATAAACCCTTTTAGACTAACCGACAAACACACACCAACAGGAAACCAAACTAAGAATTGAAACTCCGTAACCTCCAAAACCAAAACGAAACGAATCCTTGGAGGACTTTGTAAATTCAGTGGAATCGGATTACCAGAGAAACAAATTAATTAAATTGTGTATGAAAGATCTATATCTAGGAAACAAACGACATACAAAACACTTATAAAAAAAGAACAGATACCTAAATAAAAAGAACAGATTCTTTCAATTTTGAAAGAATTGTAATAGAAAACTTCTCTTTTACAAGAAAATTTACTCTGTTTTAGGTCAAATAAGTCAAAATTTTTTATCGAACACGAAGAGTCCATCGTAAATTCTTTAACGGTTCGGGTTGTAGTGATTCTACAAAAGAATAGCGGATCTTCAACACATCAAAATCGAAAATATACTAAATACTAGGTAAAGTTTAATCAAAGACACATACCACAATCCGATCCAGTCCCAAGTAAAAAACACGTACCCATACCGATAGATTAACAAAGTTATGTCAAGTGACCTTTATAATAGAAAAAGTATAAATTAACAGAACCGTAGAAACAACTTTTAGTCAACTGGATTTACACGGCTGGATAAAGACTTAAGAGATAATACGTAGATAGACTTACGGTCATGAGAAGACAGAAACAATGACATCGAAATACCATTACAGAACTATCTTTCGTATACAGAAAGGTGAAACAAGACAAAAAAGTTTCAACGAAACCGATAAAATCCAGGAAACGTAAAGGTATATTTAAAACCTTAGTGGACTATTTAAACATGTTTGTTTGAACGGTCTTCAAGTCGACACTAACACAATTTAGATAGCTTGCTACATACACATATCTAGTTAAAAAATACATTACACTACTTAATGACGTGACCCAGAAGTCACGACGCACACACCCGAAAGAGATCGACACTTCTCGTCCCCGATGGGAAACAGAACCACACGTCCGAAGAATACCGCCACCGAAGAGGACAACACTTCGTGTCCGACATCCACGAGTCCGAGGTATCGACGTCAGGTACCTGCATCAACGAGGCACCACACACCCTAAGAGGACCTGGTCCCTAGTTTGGACACAACGGACGTGATCGGCGGTCTGAGAATAGGTGACACGGTGGTCTGCTCAGGGAACAATCGTAAAATTCCTAAAAACGTAGATACAAGTATCCTGAGAAAATCACAGGAAGAGAACATTACAGTATTTTGCTCAATCTTTAAAAAGAAGATAAAAGACTTTTTCAAAGACAATACGACCATAATAAAGAAGGAATTTACAAACTAACTGATGTGGTCACTTTGGTAGGAAGAGACACTTTCAAAAACTAATGGTTAAATTAAAGAAGTTATCTATATTCCGATAAGTCTAAAAGGTAAAGAAGGACTAAAAGAAATTAAAACCATTTAACACAAAAAGTTCCTTAAATAAGTAAATTAGATTCAGTGACTTACATGACTGGTGTCAACAAAGACTATAAGAGAATAAGAAAGTTACAATTAGTTTCGATCTCACTACAAGGGAAAAAATAATGACTATAACAACTAAACACAAAAGAGAGAGGAAGACAGGGAAGGGGAGTGGGGGTGACGTAGTCAAATAAATACCCAAATAGTGAAAATAACTAAAAAGGTCTCTTGGTGAAGACCAAAAAAAAAAAAAAGAAACAACGAAAAAGTAAAAGACCAAACAAATAAAGAAGGTATTGACATAACATGGGAAGAAACATGAATTTGATCCCAAAATGAAATGGCAAGTAAAGAAATTCGAAGATTCTACCCTCGAACACCGAAGGAACCACCAAGTCGTCATTTCTTAGACGGACGGTTACGTTCTCTGAGTCCAAAGTAAGGATTCAGTCCTTTTATGGAACTCTTCCCTTACCGTTGGGTGAGGTCACAAGAACGGACCCTTTAAGGTACTCGTCTCCTCGGACCGCCTGATGTCAGGTACCCCAGTGTTTCTCAGTCTGTGCTGAATGACTGACTTTCGTTGTTGTTTCCACCCTCGAATCTAGGATAAAGTTTGAATCTTTTTTACTAAAACAAGGTAAACCCGATGTTTCATTGTACCTGACCTACCGAATATTTGGTATCTTTATATGAAGAGTGTCAATCCCTCCGACCTATAGGTGTTAGTCCCGTGGTCTACCGACCAAGACTATTTCCCGGAGAAGGTTAAACTTCTGACGGTCGAAGAGACACAGGAGTGTCCTGTGTACCACGTTCCCTCGAGACTCTCGGAGAAAACATCCTTATGTCTGGGTAAGTACTCCCAGGGTGGGAGGACTCGTGGAGGGGTTCCGGGATGAAGGATTACGGTAGTGTGACCCCCGATCCTAAAGTTGTATGCACAACCCTCCTGTGTTTGTAAGTCTAGTATCAGTATTGTGTCGTAGAATTTTGTCCTTTCAAAATTCGTAACGGAGTTGACTTAGGTGTCAAAATTATACCATACAAAAGTAATAGTAAGTCAAGTCTTATAAAAGGTAAAAAGAGAACACGAAAGAAGGAACCGGGTACCCAATGAATCTTTTTACAAATATCTATAGTAAAACAGTAACTAAAGATTAAATTAAATCAGTCTCTTGTTTTAGACATGTTTATTTAGAAAATTTTATATAACTTTGACTAAATACTGGTTCGTATACCACATACAAACACTTACAAGATACACGGTAACTCTTCTTACGAATAAAACGTCAACAACCAACACTACAAAACATGTCCAGTTGATCTAATTCCACCGAATATCATGACAACCTAAGAAGACATAGGACTGGAAAAACAGAGAAACAGAATAGTCAATAATTCTTTCTTCACAATTTTAGCGGTTTATAATTATAATTTAGTACCTAAACAAAGAAAGAAATCAAGACAATCAAAAACCACATGTATCAAACTTCTAGACAATCATTAATGGGTGTGAAAATAATAACAATGTATAAGGACTAACTGGGAAAATAGTAATACTATACGGAAAATTAAAATAAATAGATGGATAAAAACCGACACGACCCAGAAGCAACGATACGTCCGAGAAATCGACGTCTGTCGTCCCCGACAAGAGACGCACACCGGGCACCCGAAGAGTGACGGCACCGAAGAGAACAAAGCCTCGTACCCGAGATCTCGTGTCCTAGTCCTCAACACCGCGTACCTGAGTCAACGAGACGCCGCACACCCTAGGAGGACCTGGGTCCTAGTTTGGAAGGACACAGAGGACGCAACCGTCCATCTAAGAAATGAGGACTCGGTGATCCCTTCGGGACTTTATAGGAAGTAGAGACCATTATGAGGAACAAAACTTTAGATGAAACAGACTATACTTAAATTGGTGTTTTCGAAAGAAAACGACAATCCATTTGTAAAAAGTTAGGAAAATGAAGAGTGGATAGACACAGAAATTTTTATATAGAAAATATCTAATATACATCAACCGAGAAAATATAAATAGACTGGTACTCCTAGACACGAAAAATCAAATAACACAAATCAAGTAAACGTATCACAAATTAAGTAATTGAAAATTACAATTATCAAACACAAATCCGTATGGTAGAACGTAAAGATAAACAAGGTGGACCCAAAAAGAAAATAACAACCATAAGGAGACAAAGTGGAAGAGACGGAAAAAAACCCAATTAGCTTATGAAAGACCAGAAGGTAAAATAAAGATGGTAACCTAAAAATCAATATGGAGTGATATGGAGAAAATAATTAAATTTTTATATAAAATTTAATACTTTTATACTATTGTGAAAGTATAATAGTATAGTATAGTATAGTATACTTTCAAATGTCCTTTTAACTTTTTATGTCTTGTCTCAATGTATATCAGGGTGATATAGAATTTAACAAAAAAATTCGTTTATTTAATTCTAAAAATTAACCTTAAAGTTATAGTTTGAGAGTTTTTAATTATCTTACTTACATTCTCTTTATCTTCTTATGTCATCTGAACTTTTTGTGACACTTGGTTAAGTTGTATTCATTCTAAATAAGTTAAAAGTGCGTTATTCCTATGTTTAAGATAAGTTCAAGGGTATGTCACATTTGATCCTCTGTGACCTTGTATAGGTCCCTGTATTTTGTTCGACGTTTTTAAAGTACCTTAGACTCCTGCATACTCAATCCATATCGAGGGTACAATGGTCCTTGAGTGTCCTCGAAAGTGTGTACAGACTGAGAAACACTGGGACACCTGACATCGGGCGATCCGAGGAGACAGGTACCCTAATAGGTCCGTTCTTATGATCTCACCCAACGACAGGAGAGGAGGTCCTCTAGAAGGGCTGGGTCCCTAGTTTAGACCCAAAGGACGTAACGTCTACCTAAGAAAATGATAGACTCAGTAGTTCCTTCGGGAGTGTTCGAATGTTAAGTAAAGTTTAGAACAAAACGGGTACGGACTGTTTAGTCTGATCATGCGACACGTAGTCTCTCTTTTCTCTTCCGAGATTAATCCTCAGTAGGTACGACGACGGGTCGAAGGTACGAAGGTATTACAGACTTACCGTCCTTCCCAGTTACGGATTTTTGAGAGAGGGGCGGAAGTGGTCCTAGGGTCCCCCTCCTGGAACCCGTCCCCCGACCCCATCAACTTTCTACGTCATAATTATCAGTCACTCCATTTGAATGATTTTAACCGGCATAGAGTCTTTTACATTTATAAGGTAAATTTTTTATCTGAAGGATCCTGTTTTTAAGACGAATCTTTGACTGATTGTGACCGACAGTCTACGAATATATAATAATATTTTTTATTAAGTTTGTTCTTTTATTTTGAAAGACTCGTCCTCGGATTGAGGATGGTGTCCTGAAGGATCGGGATTTCTTTAAAGATGGTACTCTCTCATCAACACTTCTTCGGCACCGATGTCCTCAAAGGAAGACGTGTCGACCCTCGACACCCTTCGTCCGTACATGGTATCCACCACCTGAACCGTCTCTCTCCTCGTATACCCAAGCTGTCGTCTTTATCTACAGTGGTAGACCGTGTTTTCGGGGAGTTTATTAGGGTAATGGAGCGACAGGATGGGGAAGGGGTCCAACTCTCGTCTACCGGAAACTCTACATAAACTCAAAAAACAAAAACAAAAAAATACTGTATCAGGAGGAAAATTCGTTTTCATCTATCTTCCACTATGCAACAACCCCCACGGACGGTTCCATCTCAAATTCCTTTACCCCTCTACAAAGACTCCTACCTAAGGGAGACTGTACTGACGAACCTGACCTTGACCTTACAAAGGACCCCCACGATTAATCTTGTCCTTTACACATTAGGGGTCATCAGTCTGTCTGGTCGTACGGTCGACAACCACATGTTCACTTTAACTAAGGACCTACTCTCCACAGACGTCTTTCTAAAGGACCTCCGTGAAGAACGGTCCGACCTCTACTGAAAGTTTACTCTGAGGACCTGTGTCTGTCGAACAATCAAACAAATCACCGAATAACAAGTCAGTGAGTCAGTCCAGGATGAGGAACGCTGAGGTGCCTGACATCGTGAGGTCCGAAGGGCCAGGAAGTGATAGAGGACCTCAAACGAGTTTGATTACAGGTAGTTCGACCACTACGGTAGGTTAGTAGAGTAGGAGACAGAGGGGGGAAGAGGAGGACGGACGTCAGAAAGGGTCGAAACACGAATAAAACACGTACTAAACTGGCAGTCACGGTCCGACACCGGAGAACCCTGTGTCCATCAGTTCAGTTTGTGCAACACTTATGGAACGACCCGAAGTTATAAATCTTGGAGCTACCAACAGCTGAAAGTCAGAACGAACCCTACCTTAAAACCTCTGTCACGTTTATAAAGTCATAAACGACAACGACAACCTCAAACAAGAAACCAAACACACCAGTCCACCAAGGTACCGTACAGGACACCTCGAGACTGTGTAGGGAGTAGTCGATACTGTGACACGGATCTAAGGTTGTTGTGCTACTGAAAAACAGTCTAAAATTTTCGTACTGATAAACCCGACCTTGTTGAGTGGGAAATATTATAGACGTACGATTCACCGAAGTCAACATAGACTGCGACACACTGCGATACCTGACATCGGGTGGTCCGAGGAGACAGGTACCCTAAGAGGTCCGTTCTTATGACCTCACCTAACGGTACGGAAGGAGGTCCCTGAGAAGGGTTGGGTCTCTAGTTTAGGTACAAAGGAGTAACCGTCCGCCCGAGAAATGGTGATTTCACGGGAGAATTCATTTTAGACCTTTGTCTCAGGGTCAACTTTGAGGAATCTATTTGTTTACACGGAAACGACGTCCTCAACCAACGGTAATAATAAGTGGAACTCTTTCAAGGAACAAGTGGACTTCCACTGGACAGATACCCAATTTGTTGATACGAAGAGGGGAACCCACTCTTACCACGACCGATGTGTACGGAATGACAGAAAAGGACTGGTACAACCTGGGTCACTACATACGACATGCCTGTCTCATAAGAACCTTAACTTACTTTGAGATGTGTGGAGAGTCTAAGGGAGAAATGTGTCACCCACCGACCCCACCAGAGACAGTCACGGTAGACAAGATCTCTGACCTCTCTTAGGATCAAGACGACTACCAGTTAGTCTTAAGGTAGGGGAGAGAAAGGGGGAAAGTCTAGGTACTCTTTCTTCTCCTTCTCAAGTTACTCTTCTCACTTGTGCTAAGACCTTAGTTACTCCTCGGAGATGAGTGTCGTCTAGTCCATACTTATACAGAACCAAGAGCCCTGAAAATCAAGAAAACTATCTCTTTTTCAAACTCATGCGTGAACGGTGTACGGAAATTCCACTGTCTTTATACATACCAGAACACCACCGAGACAGTACTGACTCTCACACAAACTATTCCCTAACGTACAGAGAAATTCTGAGTCAAATGGGTGGACGTCATTTACCCTTACATTGAGGACTGTACACGCAACCCACCCCAGGCACAAACCATTGTCGGTCTCTCCCCGGGCACAAATGACGGAAGTAAAGGACGATTCGGAAAAATAACGTTGAGTAACATGAACCACAGTTCTGTGAATTTGTTCCCAGGGTTTAGGAACAAGAGTACTCTTATCTTTACTGTCAACTCCGAAAGTTCACTACCTATAAAAGAGTATAAAGTATTTTGTAACTTTTACAACTTGGAAGGGTTTTCTCAGAATCTTTGTGAGTAAACCAATTTTTTTTTTCTATACGAAGCGTAAAATAACTGAATGAATGTAAAACCAAAATCATTAAACAATGAATCCCTCTTATGAGGACCCAGAGACCTAAGGAGAAAGTTGGAAAGTCAGTTGTTGATAAATACCCGTGAACGAAACTCGTCCGTGGAAAGCTCGTAAAAGTGTCTCGCTAAGACTTTTTCGAGATGGTCCTCGGAAACCACGGTCTTTCACGAAAAGTCATTTTCCTTGAGAAAGTATAGACACCATTTCCCACCCTATATTTGTCTATTCTTAGTTCTCTAATTTCCCTTGACCTAACTTTTCTTCTCCGCGATCGTAAATAAGAACACTTAAAGGCCTCCTATACGTCAAGTCACTAGGTTCAAGTTGCTATTACTGAAGCTCCCTTTCTCCTCGAGTCGGTATTTTAAGGTTTCTCCCCAGTATAGTAAACGAACACAAGGTACTTACCGAATTCATAGGGGATGCAAACACTCACCTCTACCCCTTCGAAACCTTATTTTACCTTTAATAAGGTTTCCTCCCTTGAGATTCGCGGAAATAGAAACCAGGTCGGATTGTATTTCCTTGGGTGAAGTTACTGGTCACCGGAACCTCGGTCTCGGGTAGTGTCGGAACTCTTGTTTGTATGTCTACGAGACAAGACTGGTCTGAGAAGTCACCGAGGAAGGTTTTTTCATCAGAAACGAGTAAGGGAAAAGAAGTACACACTTGTTAATCACAGGTTTCAGAATGCGTAACAAGTTATCAAGCGGGAAAAGGGAAAACCGTTAATAGATTAAAGTGAGAGTAGAAGATCTTGGTCACGGGATGTTATCAGATCTAATATCAACTCAAAGAATGGAGAAAAGACGACGGGTCTGGGATAAATAAGATAATAATAAACAGAACTAAACGTGAACAACCGGTCGAAATCAAGAACAGGACCACTTAAGACCTCCATCTCGAGAAAAGGAGATACACTTTTCGTCATGTACTCAAACTCGACAGGATCCTTGTGCCGGTAAAGACCAGTATTCGTAGTAGTGTTACTTATCTGATCTAAAACACAAGCTAAACCCACCTACTTTATAAGAGGGTGAGTCCTTCTTTCACGGGTCGTTTAACTTCATTTACAAGGGAAGGTCCGCAGAGACGAAACAAAGGACTTTCTCGTCAAATAAAGGTTATTTCGTGAGTAGATTTACCACAAGAACCTTCTCCAAACTGCAATTTCTCCCGAAACACAATTTCCCTCTTACAAACGTTCGGAAGCCAGTCTAGATAAAAATAATAATAAGTTATAAATAATTCATTGTTATAACGAAATCCTTAAAATGTTTCTGTCGTTTACTCCGTGGAGAAAGTAACTGGTAGGAAGTGCTACTCTATAAGGACGTCGTCTCTTCTCACTCACGAGAGAACACATGGGAGAAGTCCACTAACTTCTCTAACTTCTTTACTACGTCTTAAGGGGGCTGGGACTTCTCCTTCTCCTCCAGAACCTTCTCCTCCTACCCCCTCTTTGGAGGAGGGTCCGCCTGAGCCAGGAGGACGTCCTCTACGTCCGGAACTGGGTCTGGAAGTTGTTGTTGACCAGGATACTTCCACTCCCAGGACCCCCACCTGAGCCCTTCCTACTTGAGCCGAGACGACCCATCCCGTACACGAAGTGTACGGTGATTATCTCGGAGCTCTAGATCCCTCAACTGTAGTGACAAGAATGACGCATAGTCATCTCTTCAAGCGTAGTGTCTCCCACCCCTCCTCCGTCAGCTCGTTTTAATTTTACCATTTTACTTGGTTTCTTGTTCATCTCCTTTAGACTCGAGTGATAAGACTTACTACGAAGGGACCACCCGAGGGAACCGTCAGGTCACCAATTCTGACGGGAAGGTTCTGTCCCCCACACCCAAGTTAAGGACCAACCCCAGGATTCCAGGGTGTACGACGTGTCTCGTGGGGGGTTTTTGGGGCGTACTACGATGGTACTCCAGTTACTTCTGTTAGATGTCACTACTGTTATTATCGCGCATATAAATCTCTCGAAACCTCACGGTTTCGGACAAGATTTTGAAACATGCGTATTAGAGTAAAGTACGGACATTGTTGGGGTAATCCTGACTCGATTGACTCAAAGACCTGCTCATTCACTGAACAAACCCCGGTAACAGCCCCTTTATACTAAATTTTTATTATCGAGGAGGGGTGGGCTCTTTGGAAAAGTGTCATTCCCTCTTTCCTTTGTTGAAATAATGGCTTATTCGTACTTCGGTCTTATACCACGTATAGTGTCAAGTCAGTCAAGTCGAGTCAGTGAGTCAACACAGGTCGAGAAACTCTGTACCTGAAGTCAGACGGTCCGAAAGGACAGGTAGTGGTTGAGAACCTCGAACGAGTCTGAGTACAGGTGACTCAACCACTACGGTAGGTTGGTAGAGTAGGAGACGGTAGAAAAAGAGGAGGACGGAAGTTAGAAAGGGTCGTAGTCCCAGAAAAGATCACTCAGTCAAGAAGCGTAGTCCACCGGTTTCATAACCTCGAAGTCGAAGTCGTAGTCAGGAAGGTTACTTATAAGTCCTGATTAAAGGAGATTTTAACTGGCCAAACTAGAGGAATAGTGTCAGTAGGTGATTTCCCGAACGTTTTGGTCTTTCTTTGGAGTGGAAATGGATGTCCGTCAACCTGTGTTGGGTAATGTAATTCCTTCAAAACGTTAAACCTCAGTCCACTACTCACTCCGGGGATAAAACAAAGAACCACTACTGAAAAGTTTCGTCTCCGAGGGTCTAGAAAGTCCTTTGTAAGGACTCAGGACTCTGACCGTCCTCCACATAAATTGGTACTTTTACTTACTGTGTGTAAACTTTTCCTGTCTCTTTCTCTAAGACCTTCTTTTCCCTTCCTTCCCTCTCCCCTTCAGAGAAGGGAAAAAAAGTTGTCCCTCTTAACTCGGAGAAAAAAAAGGGGGGGTAGTACACCGTGCACTCTAGAATCAAGGGGTTGGTCCCTAGCTTAGTGTGGGGGTTGTTACCTCCGTACCTCAAAATTGACGACTTGGTGGTTGCTTCGGGGTTCGGAGAATGAAAATTACGTATAAACGAGGATGTGGTGGAAGTTCAGTATTCCCCCACCTCGGTTTCAAACTTCCGTCCGTCCAATCGACGTCTCAGGTGTGAGTTAGACGTATAGCATAATTGAGAGACTGTGTCCAAACATCATTAATACTAGGACGTTTGTTTCCCCGTCTACCTCGCACTTTAATCTTCTACATTGTGGTCACCGTTTTTGCCCATATTTGAATAGTTAGACATCCCTATTACCATTGGCACGACGGTCTTCCCGGTCCAGGGGACCCTCGCCTAAACGTACCCCCATCCCCCTGAATGGTTTGCTGTCTCTCCCTTCCGCCCTACCAGTCCCATATTTTCAGGTTTGAGACTAATCTTATCACCGCCTTTGTCTCCGCTCTGGACTCCCTGGCTGACGACATTCATTCTGACACCGAGGTCTCACCTTCGTCCCACTACAATCGTCTTTCTTAGACGACCTCGGCACCTAAACCGGGGTCGTGACGTAAGTGTCGCCGAGGTTAGTCCGGTAAGAGGCGGTGTGTTTCCAGGGTATGTGTCTTGAGAGTCACTTTCTGACCCTCTTTGTCGACTTTGCGTCTCACTTTACCGTTTTTGTCTTCCTCCTCCTGTTGAGGTTTCTCACTTAACTTCCTCTTCCAACTTCATTCAGTCGTTTATGGGGCCCGTCTCGTCCCTTGCGTTTCTCTCTCCTCTTACCTAAGACTACATCTTCTTTGTTTTTACGACAATCTTTCCTCGCGTAAGCTTTTCTACGAGGGCTTAGATGAAATTTACTTCTTCAGACTCCCCTATTCTTAAATTTTATTTCACTAGCACAAGACAAGAGGGTCCAAGGGAAAAGAAAAGAGACTGTCATCGTCTTCTGAACCACGGTCGTCCGGTCCGAAGTAAAAAGGTACGCACAACGGACAGAAATGTACAGAGTGCATAAAGACCTGTGCATGCGACACTGTGTCCTGTCAACCACATCTCTCCGGAGTCTAGTGACGGACAAAACGACACCCGAGAGAGAACTAGTCCAGAACCCTTATCTGTGGTGGAGAGATGACGAGAAACTGCCTCTACAGCTTTAGAAGAAATACAGGGAGAGAGGGTTAAGAACTGGGTAAAGTGCACTCTTTATAATATACATGAGTCAACGAGTCAGCACAGACTGAAAACTGCCGGGGTATCTATCATCGAGACATCTGAGGAGATAGGTACCGTAAAAGGTCCGTTCTTATGGTCTCACCCAACGGCAAAGGAGGAGGTCCCCTAGAAGGAGTGGGTTCCCAGTTTGGTCGGAGAGAACAAAGAAGACGTAACCGTCCACCCAAGAAATGGCGACCGTGGTAGATCCTTCGGACTCCTTATAATATCTCTGTCTCCTTCGGATCCCTCTGGCTAGTTCGCTAGTTTGTTGTGTCAGACAGGTGGACGTAAAAACACCTGTCTCAGGTGTCCAGAGGGGCCCCCAACCAAAAAGAGAGGGGAAACAAAAGGGCTCTACTACAAAAGAAAGTGTCAGGCATTGACCAGGAAACGCGGACTTAGCACGTCCAGGAAGACCCAGGGCCCTCGGAGAGGGCACCCGACCTCCGTCACTGGGACGTCCTGCCAGAAGGGGACGTCCGGACTCCGTGTACAGACCCAGACTCGACTACCTCGAGGACCTGGTTCATCTTCCGCGGTAGGCTCTGAAGAGCCTCCTCGACCACGTCGTCGACCGGGCGGCCCTGCTCGACCTCAAGCTCTTCCTTCACTTCTTGAGGAAGTAGTGCCACGAGTAACTCCACGTCTTGTTCGTCTTCCTCGTCGCTCTTGACTACTTCTTCTCCGCCTTTCTCTTTCCCGACTCGGACGTCTCGTCGGCCTATCTGTTCCCTTCGGTCTACGGAGAGTTCCATTCTCCTGTCGGGCCGTGCTCCTGGTCCTCGCAGGTCGAAGACCCCAAGGGCAACGCCCAGGGTCCTGGTCTGGTCGACACCGGGGTCTGTCTGGACAGGACTCGGTACTGACCCGTCCTTGGGGACCGTCTGTCACCCCGGTACTCTCCCTCTTCTCGGATGGGTAGAGGAGACTCGGGGGTCTCCTGTGGACCAGATTAACTTCCTCTGTCCGACATTGAGATCTTCTCTTTACTCATGTCGATACACGAAATTATCCGTTCTGAGATCCTTCACCCCACTTCCATAAATTCTGACTCACCTCAACACGGGACCACGGTCGTCAAATATCAAGAGAAATCCTCCAGTAATCCCATAAAGTCCTAACTTTTAATACTGTGGAACAATATCACTGGCCTAAGAAGGTTGGTCACTAAGAGTTAGTCCCTCCGAGTCGTCTTAGTAGATTCCTCTAAAGAGTTTTATGGATAAAGACTCAAGAGAGGCTCTCGATGACTTACCCCGAAACCCGTACACGTAAAACCTTTTTCGAAGGATCTACTCCTGTTCACGAAGTGTAGGTAGGAAGAGTTACTGACCCGTAAAACAAAAGAAGGGACTCTGTAAAAGTGCCAGTAGACAGGTTCAAAGGGACACGACGAAATAAAAGGACAAATGTATTGTCTCCGACTTTACTCCTTTGGGTCGTCACGGACCCCTCCACCCGCCCGACCCAGAATGGTGGGCTCCCTGAATGACTCTATTCTCTGAGACTCTACGACGATAAAGAAGAATGTTTCGTGTCCGACTTTAAAACCGGACAGAGTATCGGGACTAGAAATGAAAGATCAATATTTTGGAGGCCCGGGACTAGACCCTACCACATCTTCGACTGTCCAGACCCATCGAATCCCTTCCGAACGGGAAGACTCAGAGCGAAGAGAGGGGGTCGCGAAGTCGTACCTTCCGTAGAGGTTGTAGGACGTCTCACCGTAGGCGGTCTGAAAGCCGGGGAGTCCTTCACTGTTCGTCCATGCCGGACAGAGAGACGAGGGTCAAAGGAAGGGTCTGAGAACGATGACCCAGAGGAGTTGTCTCACCCCCTACCCCTGTGTGATCTTAATAGGGTCGTACCCCCTTCTAACCCCCCACCCCACCCTCCTACAGGATTGTTAAAGAAGGTAAGCTTCCTCTTCGTCTTACACAGAAAAATTTCCGTTTACCAAAAAACTTGAAAACATATTCTCCGGTACCACTTTTGAGTTGTAAGGAACATGTGGACACTCAAGTCAACGAAAGTCTTGTTTTACGCAATTTCCTCTTGGGCGAAGTACTTTCTACGGCAGGTTCCGAATTAATCGAAATGGTGTGACCCGAAGGGACCACCGAGTCGTCATTTCTTAGAAGGACGTTACGTCCTCAGTGTTCTTTAGTTCTCTACGTCCCAACTAGGGACACAACCCTTCTAGGGGACCTCCTCTTGTACCGTTGGATGAGGTCATAAGAACGAACCCTTTAGGGTACCTGTTTCCTCGGACCGCCTGATTTCAGATATCACAACGTGTCTCAGTCTGTGCTGACTTCATTGAATCGTTCGTGTGACCCAAGGATCACCTCGGTCAGGGGGGTTCTAACGGAGAAGTCGACGGAACGACTGACATTGGGTGTGACGCCCCAGAGGTCAAACCGAAGTGAATTAGTTAATGAAGGGACTCTTTACCAAACGTAAAGACCGAGAGACCACGGACGGGACACGACTCGAGACAACGATCCGGGGGTCCGTCATGTATCTACTCACTCAGGACCAGGACGGGAGTCCTTCACGCATCAGATTGTCTCTCAGCCACACAGGTTTCTGTGGAAACTCTCGCACGTGTTTTGGACATACAAAATCCGGACAAACACTGACTTAGGATCCATGATCTTAAGACCTCGATGTCTGACCCCTCTCTAGGAGCAGCACCGAGTCAGCGAGTCGACGCAGAGTGAGAAACGCTGGGGCACGTGACGTCGTATGGTCAGAAGGGACAGGAAGTGGCAGAGGACCTCGAGATGACCCTTCTCTAAAATACCTGCACACTGAACCAGGGGACTCAAGTGTCTCCACCTTGCTTCCGGGTCTCTCTAATCCGTTAAAAGGGGGTCCGGTGTGACGATCGCCGTTCCGGTGCAGATTTTGTGTTCGGAGCACCAAATCTCGAAAAGAGTTAGTACTACAGTCCGAGGGAGTCTTGGAAGGTCCAGGGAGACCGGTCACAAAAATCTATCGGGTGACCTGTGATTCTACTAAAACAACATCCTCGTGGAGTAGAGGTGGTCTCCCTCGTTTGGGTTGTAAGGTCTGGGACCCGACTCAACTCCAAAAGAGTGACCAGTAAAACTGTTTTCTCTTTCGTACGTAAGAGATCAACGTGACGTCTCCTCTTCCTTTATATGCGGGTATCTTACAAGAGACGAAAATCGGACTTCCTGGTTTTCGAGTGGTCATAAGGATTTATTAGGTTTTCAAAGATCACAGTCTTCTGAAATAATAAACCTCACCTCCCTGGGAAAAGGACCGATTATCCTAGTTTAGAATGAAAACCACCCTTCCTTAAAATGAAAGAAAGAATAAAAAAATTTAATACTTTCATACCATTGTATAAATGTCCTCTGGACCTTTTATGTCTTGTTTCAATGTATATCAAGGTGATATATAATATTAATAAAAAATTCATCTATTTAATTCTAAAAATGAACCTTAAAGTTGTAGTTTGAGAGTTTTTAATTATCTTATTCATCTGTCTTTTCATCTTCCTATATCGTCTGGACTTTTCGTGATACTTGGTTTTATACCCCCAATAAAAGTTTATAGAAAACCATAACTGAAGATTGTATTAAGGTACTACTATCTTATCTGAGACAACTAAACTTATGGAAATCTGATACCGTAAAAACGTGAGACGAAATACAGGGATCTATACAAGGTCACAGAGGACCAAGTATCAGATACCGTTGAGTCTTAAACATAGGATGACAAAACACTCTTAACATATTTAGAATTAATAC
Organism: Capra ibex; assembly: GCA_006410555.1. Lineage (NCBI taxonomy): Eukaryota > Metazoa > Chordata > Mammalia > Artiodactyla > Bovidae > Capra > Capra ibex. Next base: position 1,783,251 of record SJYO01050144.1, on the reverse strand, counting down.
TATTTCAGAAGGAAATTTTCTCTGTAAAAGGTTTCTACCCCCCTTTAGGACTTTGTTACCACGCGTGTAACAGTACACACAACAACTCTTGTAGTTTAAACTACCTCGCGAACAAAAAATCTCTTTTGGGGTCAAGGGTGCGTTCGACAGTTGGGTATAGAACCGGGACCTTTACCCCGAAGACAGAGTGTACGTCGTACGGGACAAATAGAGGATCATGGACTTGTGTCAGTAGGGAATGCTCTTCTTCCGGAGTGGGGGTAGTCACCTTCTGGAGGTCTACGACTGATTGTCACTCAAGGAGGGTAAGAGTCGGTCTAGTTGACGAGTAAAGATAGGGAGAACGGGACACTCAATATGGGAACCACAGAGCCTGGACTCCAAAGGGGTCCCGTTAAAGAAAAAATAAAAACAATGATAATAATAATAAAAATTGACCTCCTATTAACGAAATTTTACATAACCAAAGATGGCACGTTGTTACACTTATTGAGTATTGATATATACATAGATATAGATATAGGTATATATATATAGGGGAGGAAGGACTCAAAGGGAGGGTGGGGGTGAAAATTGAAAAATAAAATATAACCTCATGTTATATAAGGTTATATAACACTGATTGTTATAACACAATTAAAGTCTACACGTTGTCTCACTAAGTCAATAGGTATATGTACGTAGACAAGAAAAAGTTTAAGAAAAGGGTTAATCCAACAATGTCTTATAACTCGTCTCAAGGGACACGATATGTTATCCTGGAACCAATAGATAAAATTTATATCGTCACGTCAAAGTTACCTAGTTTTACACGAGGTGTGGTAACGTAGTACAGGGGAGGTACCCCGTCTTAATTTCTCGAGAAGTCACTATGATCCTCGACGAAACAGAAAAGGACCAAGGACCTTCCCCTCTCTGAACGGTCTTTTTTGTTCGACTACCTCCTCCAACTCGTCCCCTCGAAAGACACCAAGTGGGTGTCCAGAGTTCCGGCACGCGAGAGGCGGAACGGACGTCAAACTCCAACGGAACACAAGGGTTTCGTCCCTCGAGGAAGATTCCCTGACTGACATAAATTACTCTTCGTTCCAAAGAACCCACCCCATTCCGACTACACTCTCTTATCTAAGACCAAAAGGAGGGTCCGGGACTGAGATAACAGTTCATTATAATCGTTCGTAAGTCTCACCAACCCCTTTTGTCGGACACTAGCTCTCGAAAAAATCCGTTTCAGAGAACTATGGGTAGTCTGTGATGTCGGGGGTTTCCCGACCCCCGTGTCCCACAATCGGTAGTCACAGTCGAACTAAAAAGTCCTTCTCTTTTTAGGATCCGACTCTACACTCCTTCCCGAGCCATTTAGTGTCCCGGTAGGTAGTGGGACCGTTGGTACGAGACGTGACTCGTCGTGTGATTGTCGCACGCGCGGGAACGACGCGACGGAGTCTCCCTTACCCGGTGACGTCCCGATAAACTACGGATTCCCCTCCTTCCCCCAGAAGCAGATAAACCGACTTCTTCTATCTATGGAGGACCCGGGTAACGAATTCCACAGGTTTCTCAAGTAAAAATAGTAAAACCTCTTACTTTCTTCTTCAAAGACTATTTACCTTTTGAACGGAGGTAGTTATCTGTGGTGCAGGAACTCTTGGACCTTCAAATTTAAGTTTCACGTAGTCGAAGGAGAATTGAGTAGACTTCGAGAAAATAAACGTATTTATACGTGATTCTAAAAAAAAATTACCCTCGTCTATCTTTGCTCGACTGTAAATATCCACAAACACAAAAGTGTTCGTCGTTCGTAAACCTTTTATTAAACCTGTTTAATACTTCCAACTATATACATCTCGTGAAACAGTACGACAAAAAATTTTTTATTTCTCGATATTTAAATAATGTCTATGGGTGAGTCCTTAAATCACACTTTAGGATAGTAAATTTAGTTCTTTGTCACCAAACACATGTGAAAACTTCAAGTAAATTTTTTAATCCCGATCTCCTATAGGTAGTAAATCTTATGAAACCTTTGTCTTTACACTTATTTCCTTTTATTTGTCGAAGAAGGAGGGAAGTGACACCAATGATATACCACAAAAAGTCCGTATCATAAAATACAGAAAGGGTATATCGACCCTAATGTGTCCGATAATTTAAAGTATAGTACTAAAATCAGTGTAGTCAATTGTAAACCAATTGTAAGAAAAATACCGAGAGAGAAGACAGCATATCTGTATGGTGTAAGGTTATAAAATAAAGAAATTTTTTTGACGGTTGAAAGGACATACAAGACTCTCGAGAGAAAAACCCGTGTAGGCATATACCCAAACACTTGTCATTAAGGAGAAAAGGGTTGAGGACTCAGTTCTTGTATCCGGGTTCTGACCGAGACCCCTGACCTGTTAAGAACATTTAAAACCTAAAACCTCTGGTGGAATCAGTGTACAACCGACCCGAGTCACGTTAATAACATAAAAATAACGATAGAAGAACCACCCGTCGTAAATAAAATCAGAAGCGTACGGGTCGACGTTACATAAAAGTCGGACAATACAACTTTTCTTAGGTACAGATTTTTATCTCTTCTTTCTTTTGTTTGGTAACGGACTTACCGGACTCCAGGTCAGAAAAAGACCTGGACCGGTCCCTGAGTACGGTCGCAGTCGGAGACAAAGAATGGGCGAGGACTCAAAACCTCAGTTCACCCGAAGGGACCACCGAGTCTACCATCTCTTAGGCGGAAGTCACGTCCTTGGGACCCAAGTTAGGGACCCGACCTTTCTAGGGGACCTTTTCTCTCGTCGATGGGTGAGGTCATAAGACCGGATCTTTTAAGGTACCTGTCTCCTCGGACCGTCCGATGTCAGGTACCGCAGTGTTTCTCAGTCTGTACTGACTCGTTGAAAGTGAAAGGTACTGGGACTAAACGTCGAACAATTGCATTAGTTACCTCTTGTCCTGGACCCTTACCTGACCCCTCAGAGAGGTAACAGTTCCACGGAGGACTGAAGTCAGTAGTCCCGGTCAACTAGAAGGCACAAAAGAAGTGAACGTTTTTCGTCTTGTGCCTGTGTGACGATACAAATTTTACCTATTGATTGTTCCTGGATGACATGTCGGGTTCCTCGAGACGAGTTACAAAACACCGTCGGACCTACCCTCCCCTCAAACCCCCTCTTACCTATGTACATATCTATACCGACTCAGGGAAGGGACAGGTAGACTTTGATAGTGTAATGCAACTATTGACCGATATGAGGTTATATTTTAATTTTTCAATTTTTTTACTTTAATTCACGTTTCTAATAACATAGGTCACCCTTTTTTCTTATTATGTACAAGTACCTTTTTTAGACCTGGAATGTCGTTATACTACGGTTTCTCTTGTAGTGGACCCCGGAGTATGAGTCTCCATTGACGAAAAATCAAAGTACGTGTAAGAAGGTCTAAAATAAGATACTTATAATTGTAAATAATGAGAAAATTTTAATTATGTAATTCAAGGTGTTGGAGGAAAGAAGTAACTATTCATACAGAACATATGTATGAGTAGATAGAAAAAAATACTTCGACAAACTCTACCGTATTTATCGTATGTGGTCTCAAACGAATTCCGTAGATAACTACTTTAGAGAACAACCTATGAGGGTAGGGAAGGGAGCAAAAACCTATCATATTTGTTCCAGGTCTATAATTATAAAAAACTTCCTAAAAAAATGTCTCGACTGAAGACGTAGTACTTATTACTTATACTCTTCCATGAAGAATCATATTATTGTCTTTGTAGACAAGATACTTTTGGGAATTCAAAATTAGTGAAAGGATAAAAAACGAAGTATACATGAAATATAGGGAAAAGTTGTTTTTTAGACATTCGAGGAACTTCCAGTAGTCATGAAAACGTAAAGGTGTTTAAGATCGTGACATGACCCGTATTTCCTCTTCTATAAACAACTTAATTTAAGTAAACGAGAATTATTTGACCTCTACTCTTGAAAAGATTATTATAGACATACTCATCCTGTAGAAATTTCTGTCTAAATAGTCTCAAAGTCGTCACACTGTCGACAATAAGAATTGTAAACCTAACGTAGACTTTCAACTAAGGACAAAATTTGACGAATTAAATAAAAATACTAGTAATTTCTGTGTATTAAGTATCCACTACCCCTTTAATGTCTACTCGTGTACGTATGTCTTTCCTTTCTGATTTTCTTTTTCTCTCTTTTCTCCTTTCTCCTGCAGTTGAGTAGTCATCCCGATGGGCCTAGGAAAACTACCGAAGAGGGAGTGGTCGTCCACTTACGACCGAGAACTGTCTCCGAAGATCTGAAACGAGTTGTGAGTCGTTCTCAGACTAAAGGAACTGAGGAGAGAGTGACAGAAACCCAACCACCTGACAGACCGGGTCTTCATTCGACACACGGGACTAAGCAGAACTGAGAAGAGAGAGGGGAGGGAGGTCAAGAGAAACGGTACTTCCTCCTATTACTCTTCCAAGGGTGAAACGACTGCCTGATGTAAAATTTTCCATTCTCGTCGGGTCCAAAGACCCTCGTCTTCACTGGAGACTCCGAGGGGAAGGGGTCCTGAGAAACAGCCGACCTCCGTGTCTCGGGTGTGACACCCGGAGGGTCTCGGAGGTGTGACCCAGTCTGGTCCGTCCCGGCCCCTCGAGGTACCTGTTGACACTCGCCCGGGAACGGAAACCTACAACGATCCTCCGGACTCCTCCTGTAAGGTAGTGGGGGCTCAGTGGTCTCGCTGAGGTGTGTTTCTCGTCGGATTGGTCATGTTTTCCGAATAACAATTTCAAGACACCTCGAACCCGACAAATCAACCGTTTTTGTTTCGGAGTCCTATGGAAATTGTTAGAGCTGATGAACTTTCCGTCGCTTGATCCCTGTACTAATCGATGTAGGAAAATATCGATAAAAAACAAAGTAGAAAGGAATACCTAGTATTAAAAAACAAAGTAGAAAGTAAATTGTATACATTTTTATCTCGTTTACCACATCACGTCGTCATGGGTCGTAAAAACCGTGGTCCCTGGTCAAAACACCTTCTCTCAAAAAGGTCCCCCTCCCCTTCCCCTACCGAACCCCTACTAAGTCCACGTATGTAAATAACGTGTGTAATAGAGACAATAATAATGTACTCGCGGTGGAGTCTAGTAGTCCGTAATCTAGGATCTCCAACCTCTGTGGACCTATCACTTGGCAGTGCACGAATCGTAAACCGAAATTTTTAATAATTGAGGACCGACTAGATCTAAGTAAATATTGGTGTGGGTCGAAGAGGGGAGGTATAACAAAACTTCGTTTATGGTTGGTAATATAGAAAAAAATAGGTATTAATAAAGTCATACGTAAAGATTTTGTATTAGTGTTCTAGTACTAGTGTCGATCTTTTTATTTTGTAAAATTTCATAGAATCTCCCTGAAGGGACCACCAAGTCACCAATTCTGAGGTGTGAAGGTGACGTCCCCCGTTCTCAAGTTAGAGACCAACCCCTTGATTCTAGGGAGTACGGTACACGTAACCGGGGAGTAGAGGGGACAGGGTTTCATAGAAACTGAGAAGTTGGTCACAAGTCTAAAGGGACATTTTAAAAAAGTCACATAAAGAAACTTAATCCTGGGTTTCTTCAAGGTACGTAATGTTAAAGTATTACAAAGAGAATTTAGAGAAGTAAAATAAATAAACTGACGTGACACAATATCAACGTCTTACACCTTAGAAATCAAGGACGCACAACCTAGATCCAGGGACTGGTCCCTACCTTGGACCCGGGGGACGCAACCCTCACGTCTCGGAATCGGTGACCTGGTAGTTCCTACAGAAAATTTAGAAACAATTATACATATGTGTCAAAGGGGAAAGGAAGTAGAGAGTGTAAGAAACTTAAAATAAAGTATTTCTTTGGTTCACTAAACTAGGTATCTTAAAGGAATAAGGCCGAAAATGAACAATCAAAGCAGGAGTACCAAAGTAAACTATACAAGAAGGTGGAAAGCGTAAAGGACAACAGGTCACCTAGGTCTCCCGACTTGTGTAAGTCTCGTAGGTGTGGTCTGGCCTGGCCCGTTCCGGTCTCCTGAGTCATGTGATTGTAGGTGTCAAAAAACCTCTCGTAACCAAATAGTCACCAACCCTGGAAGGTAATTCTCTGTGGATGGTAGACCAACAGAAAGAAACCCCCCTACGATTATAGATATAATCACACGAGTCCGACCATTTTGTCTTATGGTGACCCACCGAATTTGTAGTCTTTAATTAAAAGAGTGTCAAGACCTCTCATCTTCAGGTACTAATTCCCCGGTCATTTAACCCAAAGACCACTCCCGAGAGAAGAGTCGAACGTTCGTCGATGGAAGAACGACACAGGAGTGTACCGGAAAGAAGACAACTACTCCCTCACGGTCTCGGAGACACGACGAAGAATGTTCCTGTGATCAGGGTCGTCTAGTCGTGGGGTGGGTGTACTGGAGTAAAATTGGGAAGAAAGAGTCTCCGAGGTAGAGGTTCATATCGACTCCCAATCCCGAAGTGGTACTTAAGAATCAACCCCTGTGTTTGTAACTGAGACATTGTGAAAGGTGACTATCAGTAAGTACCAGGTCTAAGAAAAAGAGCAATCTAAAACGAGGTGTCCGCGTTCTGTTGGAACCCACGTCAAAGACTTCCGAACACCTGAAGTCAAATCTTGGAGACTCGACATGACAAGACATTCCTAGTCTTTCTACTTAGAATTTAAAGACGTCCTACCTAAATCCGAGTTGTAATCCTTCTTGAAGACCGAGAATTTCCAAAATTTTCTCGTAGGGAAAAGAGTCTCTAAACACCTTTACCCAAGACATTCAGACCCTCGGGTTCCCGATCTGAAATGGGGAGTGCTAGTCGACTTTACAGTCACTTACATATTTTGATCAATTGTAAATACTCGAGAAAGACAAACGGAGACTCGTTACGACACCCGACCCGTCTCCGTGTCCGATGACATATGTGCTTCTTTTTGTCTGTGTCCAATAAAGGGCTTCCAACACCAATTATTGTTGGTCTGGGTCCTAAACTTGGTTCCGCCGACCCGTCGTCTCTTCTGGGTGAAGTAGTGATGTGACTTGGTGGTGGGTAGTCCCCCAGTAAGAGGAAGACCTTCCTTCTGTGCACTAACGGCAGGAAGGGACCGAGAGTCCCCCGCCCACCGAGATACGAGTCCTGTGACCGCTCTCCCGTCCCGGTGAGACCCGGCCCTCCGGGCCGGGGTGCGAACGAGACTGCACGGGAGAGAGAGGAAAGGAAGGTCACGACACGGGGTGGATTGGGACGGGAGCCCCCGTCGGAACGACGCCTCCAGTGCCTCGTTCTCAGTAGGGTGGCGTCCCTGACGTACTGTGGTGCATCGGAGGCGGCACATAAATTTGCACATATCGAATTGGACCTAATTTGTACTCGTTCGCGCGCCCCAGGAAACGACAACCGAAGATCAGGATCATTGGTAACCTACGTACTGACAGCCCGTCCCGACCACTACAGCGGGGAAGAGGCGGGCACAGCCTCCCTCCGTCTACGACAGTGGCGAGTACTACATCAGACCGAGGTCGGGAGTTTTTGTCGAAGGTGAGATTCTGATTAAAACTTTATTTGGAAGTAAATTAATCATACGAAGTACACGAAACCGCACACCATAGGGAGCCGTGAGACCATGTTTGGAAGTCTCTTTCCTGTGCAGCGACGGAGGTGCGCTCCGAGGACCGGTGCCGTCGCTACCCCACAATCCCCTACCCCACCATGGACAACACTGGAAACCACCCAGCACCACCGTGACGGTAATAGGTCTGTCCCTCCTCCGCCAGGTGTCTGAGCTTTCTAGAACAACGAACTGTCAAGGTCTGCCCCGGTGTGTTCCACAACATCCTTCATGACCGCCCCCTCCTCTGACCCTTCAATCGTCTACCTTTCACTCCGAATCCCCCTTCGTCCCGCTGAGATCACGGAGGACGACCCTACCGGCCCACCTGTGGGACTCCAGACTCCCGACCTGCCGCACTCGAGACGACCCGAGAGAGCCACACCCCCGACACCGACGAAAGGACTGGCGGGGAAGGCTGGGGACCATCGGAGACCGACAGACACAGGAGGGGTCGAGGGGCACCGGGAGCGGAGGGTGCACGACAGGGGCCGTAACCACTGTCCGTCGACGCTGGTCGGTCGTCCACTTTCGACAGGAACACAGACCTTCCCCGAGGCGAAGCCGTGTTGGACTTGACAGAGCCGAAGGTGGAACACCGAACTGACCGTAAGTAAGACGCCTAAGGGGGTCAGGGCAGAAATTTCTTTTTAGAAAAAAAAAATAACACCACTTTCAGCACAGTATACTTTGGACGACAAAGTTGGTATAACTTGAAAGTCACCGTGATTCGTGCGAGTGGAACGATACGCTGAGACTGGTGGTAGTAGGTCGCGGGGTCACAAAAGTGGACGGATTTGACTTTAACAGGGGTAATTTGTCTTTGAGGAGTAGGGGAAGGAGGAAGGGTTGGGGACGGGGGACCGAAGATGGTCACATGAAAGACTGAGGTACTTAAACTGATAAGTTCCATGGAGCATATTCACCTTAGTTTGTCACAAACGTGGATTATATATAACCTTATGTAAAAATTCCAATTGAATTATATACACGATGTTTGTCCTGAAAATGGGGCGTGCGATATGTCGTCCAGGAATGGTCGGTAGGTGAAGTATGTATCGTCGTATATATACAGTTAGGGTTGGAGGGTCAGGTAGGGTTGGGAAGGGGAGCAACCACAGGTATGTAAACGAGAGGTGCAGACACAGAGATAAAGACGAAACGTTACCTATCCAAGTAGACGTGGAAAAAAAAGATCTAAGGTGTACATACGCAATTACATTCTATGCACAAAAGAGAAAGACTGACTGAAGAGAGACATACTGTCAGAGATCCAGGTAGGTGGAGAGACGTTTGACGTGTTAAAGCAAAGACAGAATTTTTGAAAAGAGTCCATGAACGATACATGGACGGTGACCGTAGTAGTGGAGCTGGTTAAGAGAACGTAGAGTCGTAACGGGACTATCTACCTACTCCTATGGCTCTTCGTCTCTGCGAGTTTCGTCACCTCAGTCGACCCGTGAAGCCGGAGAATACGTCGATCTAGAGGTGGGGAGGAATCCTCAAACCGTAAACACACGGTGTGCCTTTCGACACGAAGCAGTGTGCCCGTCGAGGTATCTTCCAGTGTCTACCTACGTCCACTGTTATCTCCCGTAGGAACCGTGAGAGAGTCAGGGACCCGGAGACGAAAAGATCCTCGAGACGATGTCTCGTCATCGTCAGAGGGGACCCCCCTCCCCCCTGGATAGCCCCTTTGGCGGGGTGACGGCCGTCGAGAGGTTGAGTCCGTAGGTGTGTCTCGTCCCGAAGGTACACCTGTCGTGGGGCCGGTGATGTCCTTCTACCTTTGTCGTGCTCCATCAACATGTCTACGAGTCCGAGTCGTGCACCTGGATTCATGGCCTCGAAACTGTTTTCCCTGTGGACGTCGAGACGTAAGGGACCACGGTGCCAGTGTCCCGTTTCCCGGTGACCGTCTCACTCCAGGAATCGCGTCAGGTACGAAACGGTCGAGACCCCCTCGTCACTTAGGGGGTCCTCGGACGGAAGGACGGACCCCAAACAGTATAGACCCAGTCGGCGAGGAAAGGGGGTTAAATAGGACGGTCGTCCACAGACTTCGTCGTCACTGTTCGATTAGTTTCGACGGCCGTCAATTTTTATTTAGAGTTCACAGTTCCTCTACGAGGTAGAGGCTCCTCCACTCAGAACCTCCTCCCCACCTTCGTCACCGACGGCAAAAAGCGGCCACCAGGTGTAGTCCTCGGCTCGCCTTTCCGTGTAGGTACTGGAGACCAAAACGTACCGGGAAAGAAGACAGGAACGAGGAGTTGTGCACCCCGGGTCGGGTCGTCGTCTGTTTTGTAGATCTTTAAATAATGTTTACATTTCTTGAGTCTAGGGTTAGGGGGCGGGTGGGTAGGAGATGGGGTCAGACTTCGACGTCCAAAAAAGGAAAAACGGTACGGTACGTCGTGCACCCCAGAGTCAAAGGGACTGGTCCCTAGCTTGGGTAGGCAAGCCGACTCCTTCGGACCTCAGAATTGGCGACCTGACGGTCCTTTCAGGGACCTTCGACGTAAAATTACGCTAAAGGTCCGTCAACCACAAACACAATTCAAGTCTCCGTGAAACTCTCAACGACCTCGGGACTGAGAGCTTCTGACTAGGACCTTTGGCACCTACTGCACTAATTGTGCACTGGCGTACACTGACGTGGAGAGGAGAGGAGCAGAAAGTCTTCAGGGTCCCGTCCACTAAGAAGTCCGGGGTCAGTCAAACCTGCCGTTTTGAGTTCAGGTGGGTCCCACAGGTGAGAGTCGGTCCCGTGACCCCTCGGTTCAGGACGTCCACGGGAGGACCCGTCCACCCTGAACCAGACCGGTCCCCCGAGGAAATGACTCCGAATAGAGGTAGTTGATTTCCGGAGGTGCACCCAAACGCTTCGGATTAGATTAGGTCGGGACCACTCCTTTACAGGGACATCCCGGACTGCGGTCGGAAGTCAACACATCTCAACTTTGTTTACTGGCACACTTTCACTTTCAACAAATCAGCGCAGGCTGAAAAACGCTGGGGTACCTGATATCTCAGGTACCTTAAGAGGTCCGGTCTTATGACCTCACCCATCGGAAAGGGAAGAGGTCTCCTAGAAGGGTTGGGTCCCTAGCTTGGATCCAGAGGGCGTAACGTCCGTCTAAGAAATGGTCGACTCGGTGTTACTGGGCCACCCCTGTTCGATAACAGGTGTACCTTACAGGTGCGTAAGGGATTAGACATAGAAACTCTGTCTACCCCACAGAGTCTTTCTTTTGGGTTTCCCTTCCCACAACCCCGTTATACAAAATACCCTATTTAACCTAAAAATTTTACTTTATTTGGAAAACGTATCGTGACCTCATACTAGACCTGATCATGACAGAAGTGAATCTCCAGTCCCTTCTCTACGCTTTTTAGGTTCTTCCACGCGAGGAGACCTCCAGAATCCTACGTGTTACTCGGGTCAGGATTACCTGTACTACTCAGACAAGACACCCGAAACTCGTGGTGACACAGGATCCCTGAGGAGTGTGCCGGGGCAATACGTCTCGTGAAGCAGAGTGGTTTCCGGTCCTCGTCCCCGGCGGTCCTCGGTGGGGAGGAGTCGTCTTCGGACTTAGCCTCTACCCCCCGACCGGAGGTGCTAGTCATACGCACCTCCCCTCTCATTAATCAACGGTGAGAACCTCTTCTCTGTGAGCGTAAGAACAACCCGGGACTAATAAATAAAAGAACCCTCCTACTCTCCTCTCAGGAATCCAAAAGACAGACTCGGAGTCGAAACGAGAGAAGGAGAGAAGTGGTCTCTCCACCTGCGTCTCCGGTGAGACGACTGGTCCTTCCACGAACCGCAGTATAATTACGGAAAGAAATTTTTCTTGCTATTCGGTGGAATCGGGTGTCGGGACGTCGAGGTGTGGGGGTGGGTCCGGGAGTACGTATAAGTAGGACGAAGTTTCTCGTGTCGTACCTTATACGTTTAGCCGGTCCGTCCTCGACCAACCGTAAAACTATTATCGAAACAGACTTTTTGGGGTCTCTGTGTTCGTGTAAATCAGGGAGAGAGGGGAGGAGAGGGAGAGAGAAGGAGGTTGGAGTCAGGGACAGAACCAAGAGAGAAGTGAGAGGTTGACGGTCTCTTGTCGTTTTGCTTAGTGTCTTGGTCTCTTCCCTCAGTCACTTTCCGGTCCCCAGACAGGAGGTCGGGGTACATAAAGGTGAAGAGAGAGGAGATGAGGAGGAACTTGTCTTGGTAAAACGAAAAGGGTAATTTCGCAGGGACTGGACTGGTACGACCCCAGGGACCCGGACGGGAGACGAGAGTCGTCGGAGGGGGCGAAGTAGATCCGAGGTACGAAGTAAGAGAGAGGGTCTCTACTCGCTCGCGGGAAGAGAAACAGGAAGAAGGTAGAAAGTTGGACCAAAATGAGAGTCGCGCACGTCCGAGCCAGGGAGCCAACACAGACTGAAAAACGTTGCGGTACCTGACATCGGGTGGTCCGAGGAGACAGGTACCCTAAGGGTCCGTTCTTCTGACCTCACCTAACGGTAAAGAAGGAAGTCCCCTAGAAAAGTTAAGTCCCTAGTATGGACCCAGAGGACGTAACGTCCACCGAAGAACTGACAACTCGGTCGTCCCTTCGGGAGCCATAAGGTCGGATTTTTCGGGCCCTTAGACCGGAACGGGAGACTTGACTTGCCTCCCGTAGTAGATGTCTCCGACCTTCGCTCCCTCCCTCCAGACGACAGTAGTGAGTCTAGTGACTGGAGCGCGTAGACAGAGATGATCTTTTCCTGCGTCTCTTTAAAGAAGTCCCGAATGCAGGACGGGGAAGAGGGTTTACATTTACCAAGGTCACCCTCGGTCACCTGATCACCCGTCTACTAGACAACACCCTCTTCGTCGATTCCAGACCTAGGATGAAGAAATTTGGAAAAACCGGCGTGACACGTGGTACACTTTAGAATCAAGGGGTTTGTCCCTAACTTGGTCGTGGAGGGCGTAACCTTCGTGGCTCAGAATTGGTGACCTGGTGGTCCCTTCAGGACCTGGGCTACAGAAACTTCCGACAAAGTAGAACCTTTGATTCTCCTCCTTTGGTTTCCGTCTACGTCCCTACGTACCTGGAGGCTCCTTAAGTCCCTGGTCTCCTCAGAGAAGGGAACCAGAACTTCGAGTCGGGACCAGTCCGGTTTCGAGTCCTCCGTTTAACAGAGTTAGTTCCTCACACCCAACCTCCGAACCCCAGTTTAGGGTCGAAATGATGTATAAGCGACTTATTAAAAACTCTTTAAATTAAAGAGATAGAGGAATAAAACCCCGAAAGGTCCACCACGATCACCATTTCTTGGGCGGACGGTCACGTCCTCTGTATTCTCTGTGTCCAAGCTAGGGACCCAGTCCTTCTAGGGGACCTCCTCCCATACCGTTGGGTGAGGTCATAAGAACGGACCTCTTAGGGTACCTGCCTCCTCGGACCGCCCCATGTCAGGTACCTCGACGTTACTCAGCCTGTACTGACTTCACTAAATCATACGTGTGTAGAGGAATAAAATCTTTACCCTTATAATTATTATCGTTATTATGGTCATTAAGAGAGTCCCAACAAAACTTAGTAAATGTCATAGATCGTATATCCGTTTCACAAGTTATTTAACACTGAAAATAAAAACGACCATTTGAAGTTCCTTGACTCGGGACCCCGAAGAACTCGGAGTAGTAAAAAAGTTGGGTCACCAGTACCTTCTAAACTTTTGTTCTGGTTTTGTTCTGTGCCACAAGGGGATTTTAGTCGGGGTGGGGTGGGAAATACGAGAGATTTAGGACGAATCACCACCGGGTAGACTAAGATCTTGGGTACCGGAGACCCGAGAGGACGTATTCCTCTGTTCGTTTCTCGACCTAGTACAAGACTAAAGAGTCGTTAAAGTGAGTTCCGTCCGTCACCTCCTCCCCGCCACGTTTCAGTGTAAATAAAAACGTGAATCTCTTTTCTAAGATAAAAGTGACCGTTCCTCTGTCCACCTTACTGTCGTCTCCTTAGTGTCTATGGTGGGGTCTGTGTGAGACTCTTCGGAGTGTACGAAACACTAATCCGGTGTGTCCACCCCTGATTCCTCGAAGGACCATTTAGTCGACCATTTCTTAGACGGACGTTACGTCCTCTGTGACCAAGTCAGGGACCCACCCCTTCTGGGCAACCTTTTCCCTATTCGATGGGTGACGTCGTAAGAACCCGAAGGGACCACCGAGTCGACATTTCTTAACAGACGTTACTCCCTCCGGACCTAAGCTAGGACCCAACCCTTCTAGGGGACCTCTTCCCTTACCGTTCGGTGAGGTCATAAGAACGGACCTCTTAAGGTTCCTGACACATCAGGTGCCCCAGCGTTTCTCAGGCTGTACTGAAAGTGAGATCTCCCACCCCTTTCCACAACGTTAAAGATCGTATCCGTCATTCGGACCTTCTGGCGGCGAGGGACGGTGGCGGCGGTCTCCCGTCGGGAGTCGAGCGTCCCACCTCAAACCGCTCTAGTGATCCTCTGTGGTCCAAGGGAGCGACCTGAACCTACCATTTCCACCTACTGTTAAATGTTACGACACTTACTCCAAGGGTCCCTCCCACTCTTTCAATCCAAATTACTGGAAATCAAGGGAAAGACCCTGACTCTTTGCTAACAAAAGTGAGATCCGAACCTAGGAACAGTGGACGTTTCTGGGGACCTCCCCCACCATGACTCCCGTTGTTCCGAGAAAGTCGAGTCTCGCTGACCGGCGTCTTGAAAAAGGCTTTAGTCCGAACCCACTCTGTCACTAAGCCGTAGAGACCCAACGATAAGTTTTACGTGACTGGAGCCGGGGTGGCAACCTCCCAGACGAGATCGTCTAGTTCTTATCTTGGACCCACGGACGTGGAAGTTTTCGGACGAGTCGTTAAGATTCCACGGGGGTCGTCTCATCAGGTTCCCACCCTCAACCCCCACAGTATCTACTTCTACCGGAACCTGGCCCTCCACGACCCCCTAAAGTAGTGTTCTCACGACCCAATAAAGTAGAGGAAGGTTTTACAACTCCCTGAAGGGACCATCGAGTCTACCATTTCACAGACGGATTTTACGTCCTCTGATCCAAGCTAGGGACCCAGCCCTTCCAGGAGACCTCTTCCTTTACCGTTGGTCATGAGAACGGACCTTTTAGGACACCTGCCTCCTCGGACCATCCGATGTTAGGTACCCCAGCGTCTCTTAGCCTGTGCTGACTCGCCGATTTGAAAGGTTTTACAACTGGGGTGCACCTATGGTTCGTGCTATGTCAGTTTCCCCGTCGTCACCTCTTCGGACCGACGACCCCCGGACCCACCACCGCACCACAGTCGAAGAGACCGTTCCACACCCGAGGGATCCTCCTCGTCGTGAGGGTCCTCCGCGACCCCCGGGTGCCATGACAGCAGACATCCTGTTGTATCTTCTAGGGGGCTTCCACCTGAATCGTTGGTAGGGAAGAGTGAAAGAGTGACATGATCCCTCCTTCATTTAAATGTACCAGGGACACACACTCCCCGACATAACGGTCTCAGAGGGGGTTTAGGTCCCCTTAGGTCACAAGAAAGAAGGCGACGTCTCCTCGGTACCCTCCGGGTGTCCACCCGTTTCGACCGGAAGGTACTCAGACTACAGTATTTTTACAACGTCATGGTGACGTCTTTAAGTGTTTTCTTGTCCACCTTCTCTTTTGATGTGTGGACTACACTCACGAGACCTATTACGAACCCACATTATTCTACTTTTTTTTAGACTTTTACTTTTCCATATTACTCTGCATGTGTTGACTTCCCTTAACAGAATTTACCGACTAATATTACTCTACATGTATTTAACAGTCCGAACATTACTTTACTTTTTTTTAAGAACGGACTATTATGACCCACATTACAGATGTGGACTTTATTCAGCAGAGTCACGTGACTCATTACTCTACGTGTATTAAAATTTCTCACATTACTCTACTTTTTATTTAGTTTGTGAACAGAATTTTACTTTCTACATGATTCTACGTGTGTGGACTTCCCGTAACAGGATTTACCCAAACCAAATTACTCTACGTAAATTAAACGCTTCCCCGATTTACTCTAACCGGGTCTCTCTCCGACTCTTTATATTTTCACATTCCATGTGAACTGTCACCATATTATTTTAGACGGACCCCCGAAGGGACCGGTAGGTCACCAATTCTGAAGTACGAAGGGGACGTCCCCTGAGACTAGGGACTTCCCCCTTGACTCTAAGAGTTCGAAGTACCACGTCGGTTTTTTTTTTTTTTAGACGGACCAGACTCCCTACTTTTATTCTGTGGTGGTATCTTTGTACCTTTGTACACTCCGAAGGGTCCACCGAGTCACCAATTCTTAGGCGGATGGTTACTTCTCCTACGCTCTCTACGTCCAAGCTAAGGACCCAACCCTTCTACGGGACCTCTTCCTTTACCGTAGGGTGAGGTTATAAGAACGAACCCTGTAGGGTACCTGTCTCCTCGGATCACCCGATGTCGGGTACCCCAACGTTTCTTAGCCTACGCTGACTCGCTAACTCGTGGACTCGTGCATTTTTACACACCTCACACTACGATAGCCGGAAGAAGGACGGTCAGGAGACCCTGGGAACGGGACCCTACGAGACGTTTCAACTTAGTAAGAGACAGGGAGTAAGCTACGGTCCGTGTATCATCCGTAGGCACCTACGAGTAACTTACTACTCGCCCAAGTCCCCCAACATCACACAAATCGTCTTCCTTCAAGTACCCTCGTCGACATTTCGTTCCTTGAAGATTTTCCGTTGACTCTCGCTAAAGGACTCTCGTCACAAAGAGTCAGAAGTCGTAGAACTAGTCTTAGACCCTTGCTTGATCAACACGCTGGACTAGACACATATCGTGTTCGTTGGGGTCACCGAAAATACGGGGTTCCGAGTGCTGGGGGAGACCTCCAGTCCGTCCGTCCATTGTGTTCTGACTTCCGCAGACCAATATTCTGTGTCCATGGAGACGTTAATTTCCACCCTCTAAGAAGAGAAGGTATCCGTTTATATTAAGAAGGGTAAAAAAACAATAAAATTACGTCTCGGGAGAACCTAATAGAACAAAAGAGTGAGACCTACCTCGTTACCCATATCTCTATACAAAAGGAAAAATAAATAAAAAAATTACTTTTTTAAATAATAACAATAAACACACCGACGTACAGTACACCCTAGAATCAAGGGGCTGGTCCCTACCTTGTATCTGGGGGACGTAACCTTCGAGTCTCAGAATTGGTGACCTGGTGGTCCCTTCGGGGCTCAAAGGAAAAATTTCTGTTGACGAGTTTATAACCTCCCTTTCCGTTTTTTTCCTTTTCCTTTTTTCTCTCCTCTTTTGTATTAATCGGTCACTCGGTTGGTTTCCTACCGTCCGGTCATTGTTTACCGTCGACTGGGAGTTCGAGGCACAACCCTCTGGCGCACTCACCGGTTACAGTGCTGGCGGACCTCCGGTGTGACAGTCCCCGACGTCACTGAGTTGATGGGAGTCGACACCTACCCACCCTTAGATCCAGGATCCAACGGACAAACGAGCTAAAAAGCTCTCTTTAGTCCTTAGGCGTAAAATACACGTTTGAAGACTGAATTTACAACCGGGCGTTTAAAAGGTTTTGTTTCATACCAGGTTGTTTTGTACTGACATTCGACCTAAACTGGATTCACAGAGGACAAACGTTGAGATTTATTAGTTCAACCTCCAATAACAGATCCTATACCAGTATCGAGTTGGTAAAACTCCTATGTTACTCAAGAGAAAGTCAGAGTTAGAAGGGGATCTCACACTTAAGGAACTTCCGTTCTTGACACAGAAGCAACTAGTGTCGACATCAGAGTCATAGACTTTGACGGACCCCGTCTCACAACGAGTCACGAACTTACTTACTCAGGCACGACCGACACAACGCTGCCAGTGACGGGAATAGACCAGTGCACGTTCCGTCGTCTCTCCAGTGTACCAGGTCCTTCAACTCGAGACCAGTTCTTGAAGGAACCCGTCCTTAGAGGTTAGTCCAGTAGGGACTACCCAAATGCCCCAACCCCGGTCTTCAGTCAGACTTGTAAGGGTCCCAGACCTATAGTGTCGAGGTAGAACTCCTATTTCCTCCAGAAGGAGTAGGGGTGGGGTGTAACAAGGTAGAGAGAAGAAAGGTGTACCTGAAGCTCTGTAGAGACGTCCAACCTCTCCCAACCCCAGATTGCGTCTGTCTCCAACGACGGAAGAGTGTTGTGTTGATGGGTGTAGAGTCTACTAAATCCTCTGGCGAAAAATCAATCGACGAAACATATGTTCTACCGTCTTGAACTCTCTTTTTGAATCCTTCCCCACCCTCTCCGACCCGAGTCCGATAATGTATTAAAGAGTCTTCAAACAAAGGATTTTACGCAAAACACGTTACGATCATACTAACTAATCGATAATGAACTTTTTGTTTTCTATTTATGTAAACCCCTTGTGCAATTTGTCCAAAGAAACGACATCCTGGAAAGTCTCCGAAAATATATGATTAAATGTAATACTTTGGGGAAATTGTTTCATATTATGTGTCAAGTAGGATCTGATTCGGCCGATAGAGAATTCTCACACAAGGAATTGAGGTTGATTTTTTAGAATTAAATAACGGAAGTTTTTGATTAACAGCGTATATCACCTTACTATTCATTGAAACGAGACATCAAAGGTTCAGAGGACATTTACACAATAGTATGAAAGTGTTAAATTTTTTAATTGTTCTTTCTCCCTTTTTCAAACAGGGAACCTTTAGTGACGAAACTATCAGCAGAAAGACCGAGAGTCCCGACACCAAGGTCGACAGTAGAAGAACACTGAAACCTCCGAAAAAGATGACGGGTCTCCACCCCAGAGACGCCTTGAAAAGTCTACACCGGTCCCAAACCCAAGACCCTCCCGCCCCTGGGTCCCCTGACGATAGGTGGGAAAGTGGAGGTCTTAGGAAGGGAAAGGGTTGAAGTAGGATCGGTCTCCACAGGTGCCAGTTCGTATTCGAACGGTCGGGAACGGTTACCCTTACTTCTTAAGATTTGGGTACGGCCCTGTAGAGTCGTGTACCGGGTTCATTCCTTTGGAGATCCTACTTTCATTGTTCCGACGAAGAGTGAATCAACCCCTCTACTCGACAGAGAGTTTAAGAAGGATGGGGTCTCTTATGTCACGACTCGAGACCCCAAGTTGCCCGTCCGAGGGGAGACTTGTGTCAAGGACCTAAGTTACACCGTCAGTTCTGACGGGTAGTAAGGACTAAAGACCCTGGAAAGTATGCTCCCTATCCCGCTCCCCCCGTACACTCAACCCTTACCCGTCACCACCGTGGTCAAACCTACCTCCACCCTATTCGTTCCCAGAAACTCCACTTCTCCCCTGGCTCAAGACTCGAGGGAACGATGCTGTCCTCTGGCGGTCCTCTCCCGTCACGTCTCGGAGACGGACAGAGAGAACGAGAGACAGAATCTCTTCTATGGAGACGGCACTAACACGGTTTGAACCGGTAGAAAGAGGGGTCTGACCGTTTGACTCCTGTGGGTCTTTCGGGAGAAGGATCCAGGGAAAGTACCCATCAGCTTACTTGTTCCTAATACCATTCCGGAGGTTTAAAGGAGACCAGGTCCCAGGGGCATTGGGAATTGGTGTACTTTTCTCTTAGTGCGTGGTCTTAATACCATCCATTATTCCAAATGACTTTTGAGCCGGTGTAAGTCATGACCAAACCACCTATGTAGTCTTCTCCAACGTATTGTAATCCGTCCACCTCCCCCCGACCCTCCTCCTACACACCCGTGCACACACGTTCACACACCCCACCCTACGGACAGGTTTCACTATTCACCTTCCCACATACACACACACACGTACACGCGTACACACACATACTTGTTCTTTTTACTTCGTCTTGTCCTTTGTATAAACAGGGTGACGTGCAACGGTTTCAGAGTGCGGTTTTTTCGATCTGAAAGAAGATGGATACCGTAGTTTTCCCTCATTTTTTTACTAACCTAGTGGGTCTAATATTTATTCCAATAAACAAAGAGTTTTTAGGGATAATTTTGTAATTTATAGTCGAGAAAACCCCCTTCTTTATGTAAGTAAAGTCCCTCTGGAGTCCTTTCGGTGGTAGGAAAACGAGGTGGAATGTCCCGGGACCGTCCCCCGGGAGTTCAACTCGGGTCGTCGGTTGAGTGTAGGACGATGACGGTCTCTACCGGTTGTGTATTGACTGTTTACTTCGACGTTCAGGTAATTTAATTTAAGTTACCTTTTGTGTGCACACTAGTCAGGACACCAAGTGTCGGCATCCCCACCCTCCCTTGTCCTCCCGCCCCACGGCTAGGACCCCCGGACCCCCACCTACGACACACAGTCCCGTCTACCACCCTTCTGAGGAGGAGGAACGTCTCGGGTCCAAGGAGGTCCCGACACCATCCCTACCACACACCTTGTCACTCCGTCCACCCACCCGTGGAGGGGGGGTGAAACCTATAACTACCCTTCCCCCTACATCGATCGTGGAAGAGGTTGGGGACCGAAGTGTGACCCGACCTACGAAGAAAGGTTTCAAAGAAGACGGAAGAGCCTTCCTATCTCACTTCTTCTTTCCTACTTCCGACCACCTCGGTTGGGGCCCCCGTCTCCCTGTCACCGCTCCCTGTCCTCCCCACCTGTCGACGGTTCGATTGGACCGAGGTGGGAGAGGTTGTCGGGTACCTTCCGCACCTTGCAGACCTCTCGAGGTAGGGTCCCGACGTTGTAGACCGGATTCTCTGGTGACTGGTGGACCCCTGCCGACACCAAGGGGTTCCAGTGGAACTATACCGAGGATCGGGTCCAGAACGGTAGAGGAACACAGGACCTCGGTTGGGTCCACTTCCCGGAGGTGAATTGGAGGATATTAAACTCGGGTGGTCGAATGGTGACTAAAGGTCCTCTATCTGTCTCTCTCTCTCTTCCACCGAGATTGCCGAGAACAGGGGGAGATGGTTCAGGTACCCGGAACCTCCTGGCTCCCCTCGGGATCTCTTAGGTCCAGGGTAGAATAAGATGTCCTACATTGGGGAACCGGGGGGAGAGGGAGGTCGGTACTCAGTACGTAAGACCAAGGGAGAACGGAAACTTACAGAGAGTTTCTCGACTCCTGGGACACCTCCACCTCGGGTCTGGGGGAAACAGAGAAAGGAGGACTGAGCCAAGGGACCGTCTCCAAGTGAGGTACTTGTCGTGACTAGGTACAGGGTCGCACCCCGAACATTTGTTGAGTTCAGGAAGTCACCGCCCCCGTACCCCCACGGGAGACAGGAGTCCCTACACCACTCAGGTCTGGAGTGAGGACGGAGAGGCAGGTCCGACGAGCTGGCCGGGGCGGTGCGACTCAGGAGACGTCATGATCCCTTCACCCCGGCCCCAAGAGCCACTTCGAACCACCAACCCTTCCTCGCCCACAAAAGACACGTAAAGGAGGTCGATGACTAAGGCCCTTCGGTCCCGGGTTGAAGGAGACACGACGGACGGGGCAGGGGAAGGGGGGGTGGGGTTTCGGGAGGACTACTGCGAGGAGAGGGCGAGCCACTGGTCACGGTGGACCCGCCGAGCCGATGAGGTCGCTCAGTGACACAAGGTTCGGGTCCAGCGACTGTAAGCAGCAGACGTCGAGCAGGCGGAGGAGGAGGTCGAGGAGGAGGAGGAGGAGAAGATAGAGTAGGAGGAGGAGAAGAAGGCAGGGCAGGTCCCTTAGCAGCACACGGCGGTAGTATCGGACGACGTACCGGTACCACCGCAACAGACTCCTGTTCCTGACGTCCAACAGGTCCAACTACCTGGGATGCCCTCTCTTCTTCCGGTCCCAGTCCGGGTCCTCGGGGACACCTACCCCACCACTCGCGGATATGACCTGTCAAGGGACCACACCTCTGAGGACAGGTAGGTGGACAGTCGGTGGGGAACGGGGTAGGGTCCGTCGTCGTGAGGACCCATGGTGAAGGACGGTAGAAGACACATTCACACCGTCTGTGACAACGGAAAGCTTCTTAAGACATTCATCCATAACAGTAGGGGCGAGATTTCTCCTCCTTTATCAGAGTCTGTCAACTCAGTAATCGAGTTTCCTTGTGTCAGTCCGTACTATAACGACTCGAAGAGAGAGACCACACAAACCGACTTTTAGACAATTAAAGATGAGATGGAGTTTTCTGACAACGGGTGGTGTGTCTTTGACCAAGTTTCGGTATATGTACGTGCATATGTACTTCCATACGTGCGTGTGCACATGTGGAGGTGAGGTGAAGGGTGTGTCTCGATCGAAGTGTACGGTTCGATATTTTACGGACCGAGTACCGAGCAACTTAATAAGTAACACGTGGTCCGCTGACCGTTAATCTTTTCACATATGCCTCCCACACTACCTCTTCGACCCTTTTGTTTTGAGAAGGACCGGAGGCAAGTGTTCGGTCGACGGACGGAGCCATAAATATCTACCGGGACCGAGGACCCCCTGACACTTCTGTGGCTACCCACGATTCTATGAAGCCCACCCACACCCCCACTCCTCCCCCCGAGACGACTCGTCGGTAACTGAGTCTACGGGTGGTCACCTGAGGGGGAGTAGGACCACTCTAACGAAAACTGAACAATTTTATATATGGTTTTTTAGGGGAAGAAAGTCCGAATGCATGTAGGAAACCGCCCCTAGTCCTCTCAATTGATAACACTGTCTCGACTGCGACAGTGAGTTCACTCATCTGCAAGTTGGGAACTGAGACGTGTCGGCGTGAGCATCCTTCACGTCCTCGGGGAGAAGGTAGGGGGGTGGGGTCCGAGATCTCATGGGAGTCGGGGTCCAGAATGGTAGTCCCAAACAGGGACCCCGTGGCGGGACAACGACGTCGTGGGGACGTCGCTACCTTAACCCGGTTTTAGAAACCCACCCGGCCACGACGCTGAACTAAAAGAACCGAAACCCCCGTCCCAGCCCCAACGACCGTAGTTCGTATCCGACGTCCTACGCAGAAGCCCGTAACTACTTGGACGGGGCCCCAGTCTACCTCTGTCCAATCGGTGGTGACCCCCCGCCCTTACACACACGCGTCCACACTCGTATACACATACATGTGCACTGTCCACGTCTGCACACGTTCACGTGTGTGTATATACGTACGTACACACACTCACACGTACCCGCGTGCACATACGTGTACAGGAGACACGTACGTGCGAGTACGTACATACGTGTGCGCACGTACCCGCGTGTACGCATGCGTGTGCACACGTCCACACTCGTATAAACACGTGCACGTCCAGACACATGTACCTACACATGTACACTCGAACACACACGTGTACACATACATACGTATACACTCGTCCACACGTCCACACGTCCACATGGGTGTACAAGTCTCTCGTGATTCGACGAAGACCTGAGGGTGATCGACCAGGAGCTTACCTCGTCTGACCCCCAGACCAGGTCCCATACTTTCGTGTCGTCACTCCTCGGGACCCGTGGCTCCTCGAATACGCAAGTGGTCCCCGAACCCCTGGTGTTCAACCCTACTTGCACACTCTTCTGGACCCTTAGACGAGGTCTGGGCAGTCCTGACTTGTCACTTCCTTCTCGAGGAATCAGTTTTCGTGATTGGAGACTGGAGACAGACCCCCCGGTTCCCAGGTGAGGGCGGGTGGTCTGGAACGGGAGACTCTAAGGGCACTGTGGGACCGGTCGGTGTCTCCTCCCTCGCGCCCTCGGGACACCCAGTCCGGACAACGGAGGAGGGAGGAAGGCCGAGGGTCGAGACGTCTTACAAAATCGAACTCGAGACAAACAAATGTGTCCACCACTCGTCTCGTCTATTGGGGACCCCCGGACCCCCGGACTCTACGTCGGTGGGACACACAGATAAGCAAAAGGCACTACAAGAACTGCGTCGAAGGGTCGTCTCCCGCGACTCTTCGACGTCTACTTTGAGATCCACACCTGAAGTCGAAAGACAAAGGTCGGTTGTACCCTCCCGACTGTGCCACCGACCCGCGTCTGACTTCACTCGACCCGTGAGGGTCGAAAAGGGGACGACACGTAGGGGGACGGCTCGTTCACCGGGGACCCAGACTCTCGGGGACCCGTCCGTTACGATTGAGTGGTCAATAAGTGAACGTTCTCCCACTCCAAACAGACCCGACGCTAGACGGCGAAGAGTAGGAGGCACCCCATCCCCACGACTTTACTCTCCATTTCTCGATCACTCCCCACCCGTGTACCACTGGACCAGGGGGATCTCTGGTACGGATGCTGTGTCCGTCGTAGGGCCCGTCCGTCGGAGTCACCAAACCTTCGGGTTTGTCCCCTTTCAATTGCAAACGAGGGGTCTTTCTTACCTGACGACCGGAGCTCCCTTCGACGAGACACGGATTCCTCCCGGTGGGTGGGAGTCGGGTCGGGGAGAAACCACCCCTGGGTTCACCAGAGGGTCCTCGGCCATGTCAGGTTGTCGCCAGCGAGGGTGTCGTGGCAGTGTAGGAGGTCGGGTGTAGGAGGGGGGCCGCCCGTCCAGTTCGTACTAGACGTAATCCTAAATGTCACCGGAGGTTTCGGGTCCCCTGAGAGTCTTCCACCATTTACCCCACTTACTTAGGCAAATTAAATGTGATTGACTGTAAATGACTCATAGATGAGACACACGTCTAAGTACATCCGTAGGATCCTCTACTCTATTTATATTCCTGTTGATGTTGAACATATTATAAAGTGTCGGACACTTTACGAAAGTACGTGATTGAATTATTTTCGTGGAGTGATTTTGAGTCATTCCCCGTCCAATCCCCAACAAGAAGGGTGAAATGTCTACTCCTTTGACTTCTTGGTAGAGGTAACAGGGGGTCTCCCACCGTCGTCGAACCTTGAGTCAAGAGGACTGACACCGGACCCTCGGGGGTAGTGGCGCGCGACGGTGAAACACTGTACCTCAGTCACAGAAACCTCCCCCGCTCACTCCTGCGCCCGGTCCCGGAAGTCAGGGACGTGACTAAGGTACGAACAGACAGAGAGTTGGACACGAAGTACTCCCGTTTCTGGTCGAGCATAATTAAGTAGAATAATTACATAAGGGTCACGGGAGGTGTACATGGGTTACGTGTTTACTGCAGTACTGCAGTCACAGCAAGTTATTGTGGGTCCCTTTCCTTCGTCTGTGTTCCGTCATCTACGACCCTAAACCCACTGCTCGTGGTCTCTTCGAACCTTTCTCGTCACCCCACAACCGGTCTTGTAACCCTTCCGACGTGTCCAGTGTAATTTCTGACCCTTTAAACCCCCACCGTCACCCAATCCCACCACTCGGGGTACTACTGGTCAAGACACACAGAAACACAGAAAGAGTCCGGAGACGTACGGTGGACCATGGACCGTCCGACCGTTATCCACACTACTCTCAGACTTACCCAACCTCGGAACGGGCCCGTCGATCCCCTCCAAACCGCCGAGAATCCCATCTCCCGGGTCGACAGGAGTCCAACTTTTGTAGGGGAATAACTCCACCATACTCTATGACCTCGAACCCGGAAGGTTTCAGGACTTCTGGTCCTGAGTCTAAAAACGAGACAGTACTGTTGGCCACTCTAGAGGCCTCGTAGCGAAATGGGATGTAGTTTTTCAGTACAGTACTAATTTGCTTTAACATGAGCATTTCACGAGTTCTCTACCGAGAAGTATTATAATAACCTACTACGACCGTTCCACGAATTTCGACAGACTCCCTACTCGAACTCTAGTTGTCGGAGCCACCTTGCGAGTAATAGTCACTGTTTCCTTTCGTTGGAGAAGTCACCGGAGTCGCAGGGGGCCGACTTCGTTAGCCCTAGCACACAACAAGATTAAGTGTGGAGACTGGGACGGACGGTGTGGTCCCGTCGACCCCGAACACTCGGTGTATTATAATTCTAAGATTGTTCTTCCTTTCGCGTCGCCACAGAGTCCTCGGTTAAGGTAGATTTTCCCCTCGTCTCCCTCCACCCCTGCTCCGACATCGGGAGTCACCGTCTCCTCCTCCCCGAGACACAGAAGACTGGGGGAGGCACCTCCCCACCACCGACTCGGGAGGAGGGGACGGGTACCTCAAAGTTAGAGGTACCGGGAGTAATCTTCGGCTCGTCGGAGGCACAGTAAGTACCGTCGACCAGACTCCTATGTCATTTTTGTCTCGTTGCAAAACCGGAGAGACCCGGGATGATCGAGGAAGTGTAGAAGTGCGGAAACGTGTACGACAGGGGGACGACCTTATGAGGTAGAGGGTGGAAAGATGACGCACGCAAAGACTCGAAGACGTTTTCTGGAGAGGGTCCAGTTCAGGAAACACTCCAGAGAGGGTCGAGGGACCCCGTTCAGTCAGTGACGCCGGGAACTTATTGACGGAAGTCGGGTGAGAGGCCACTGTCTAGAGAGGGGATAGGACCCTCAACGAGTCCGTCCCTGGGACAGAATAGTCTGTGGCGTAGAGGTCACAGGTCTGGTCATCGTCCACCGCACCTATAAGCCACAAACACATACTCTGTCTACTCTCTTGGTCGTGCCCTTCCTCGACCGACTGAACAAGGGGCTCGGAACGGTTGGTACGGCCGTGTAGTCGGTGTTTTGAGTCTCTTCGGCGATGCCGGGTTCACTCTCTGTGGGCGGGTACCTCGGGTGTCGAATCTCCCTTTCCGAAGTCGGTTTCTTCTGTCGGAGATAATTTCTCCTGACACATCCCCTGAAGGGACCACCACGTCACCCATTCTTAGACGGACGGTTGCGTCCCCGTACCCAAGCTAGGGATCGGACCCTTCTAGGGTGTACGGTGTCTCGTCGATTCGGGACCCCGGTGTCGATGACTCGGACTCGAGCTCTCGGGCTCGCGATGTCGAGGAATTCGGGTGCGAGGTGTCGTTCTTCGGTGGTGTTACTCTTCGGCACGTGGCGTCGTTTCTCGTCGGGGATGAGCGACGTTGATCTCTTTCGGGTGGCGTCGTTACTTCCGGGTGCCGTTGGCTTTTCTTTTTCTACGCATCACACAAAGTCACGTGTGACCCACCGGTCTCGTCAGTCTCCTCGGAAGAGGTCCCTCCGTCCGAAGTCGACCTGAAACTTCTTACCGGTTCGGTAGAATCATTACCTCCCGTGTCCGAAAGGTCCTTCCCCGAAACGTGATCCTGAATAACAGTCTCCGTTTAAAGAGGGTGACAATTCTAGAGGTCTCTTCCTTTAGGAAGTTGGAGGGCGTCTATCTCAAACGACAGAGATTCCTCGGAAGGTCACATCCGGAGGTAAGACTCACCTACAGTATTTAGGTGTCTAATTCAATTACCCTTCCCTACTCTCCGTCCCAGGGGGTTTGACCGACCAATAAGAGAATGTTTATGTCTGTGTTTCGGGACTTGGAGGAAGTCACGTTCGGGGGGGAGGGGGTACCGAGGACCCTACCCGTAGAGTCCTTCGTACGCCACCTCCGCCCCCTCCAACCCCCACCCCCACCACTCACGTCCCAAACCGTACCGGAACCCCTGTCCACACAACGGTCTTGTAAGGACCGTGGGGTAGACTCACGAGCACCCTCGTCAGGTCGAACAGGTACGGAGTCTGGTCGACTAAGGACTCCTGTCTCAGTTTTATCGGGGACCTGTCGGGAACTAAACCAGTCGTGATGAAAATCGTGGTAGCCTTTCCGACCCCCGGTCCCCGTCGCTCTCCTTAGGTCACACTACCGCCACTCGGGAGCCCGAGTCGAGTAATAAACCTACTTGAAGAGGCGTCGGTCCTCCCTTCCCACTTCTGTCGCCCGGAGATCTTCTCTGTGCCTACCTGGTCGTTGGTGTCGAGGAAGAGTCCGTCCGTCCCTCGGGGACACTGGCCCGTCCCGACGGAGGACCAATTCTCGTACCGGAGACGTCTCGAGTGAGTGAGGTCATAAGAACGGGACCTCTGGGGTACCTGTCTCCTCGGACCCCAGTGTTTCTAAGCCTGTGTTGACTCGCTGATGTGGCGGTGGACATGGTAGAAACGTCTCCAGTTCAGAACGTAGGTGGTGAATTCGTCTGTATCCTGGAACCGTTTCATAACAAAGTGCCGACGGTAGAAGCCAAAGACCCGAATTCTACCTTTATGGTTCTGCCCCGGATGAGGAACCTGAAACTCCTACTAACTTACTCTTGTACGACACGATTGAGTGAGACCTGGTTGTCACTGTGGACGGTCTGGAGTGGCAAGTCAACTTATAAGTCAGAGACCCCTTCCCTTGACGGCCTAAATTCGACTTCTCCGTAAAGTACTATGGTGTCAACGGTAGTCCTTCGAGGAGACTGTAGATTGGGTTGAGAAACGACTGTGGAGGGAAACCCGGGGGTACTGAGTTCAGAGTAGACCCGATTTCACTTCGACTTCCGTAGAAAGCCAAACTTGATGCCCAAAGGGGAATCCCAGGACCCAGACTTTCGTCGAGTCGGTCCGACCATGTACCCGGGAACCGGTGAAGAAAGTGAGTTTCGGGTGGGTTATCCCTCGTGGGTGGAGGAGTGGGTCCGTCTGTTCGTCCTGCCGGTCTAGGGGCTCCCTGTGCCGCGTAACCTTCGTCGTCGGACATCCACACTCTACCTCGACGGCGACCTCGTCTCGAACTTCGACGATAGGACCGGACGAAAGGGTGTGACCCTAGTCGGTGTGGGAGGAAGGGAAGAATGAGGACTGGTTGACACACGTACGTCGGACGACACCGATGTTTTGAAGGATTACACCGGTGACGACGTCGTCCCGGTCTTTGGTCGGTCTCCCTCCGTGGTCTTTGGTCGACCCTACCACTCCCTGGGACTTTGTCGGTGTAACGTAGTGTGTCTTCTACGGTAACTACCGTTCCGTGTGGGACTGGAGTCTCTGTGATTTCACCCTCTCTGCTCGTCAAATCTTACCTCTCCCCATGTCTTCCATGGGTCCCCGGGACGGAAAGGACGATCTCGACAGGACCGAGTCTGCAGGGTGAAAAGGTAAGGAAAGAGAAAAGGTGAGTGGAGGGGTGAATGTTAACACGTGTGCGTCTTTTCGTGCCCCCGAAGGGTCCACCGAGTCACCATTTTTGGGTGGACGGTTACGTCCTCTGTTCTCTACGCCCAAGCTAGGAACCCAACCCTTCTAGGGGACCTCCTCCTTTACCGTTGGGGCGAGGTCATAAGAACAGACTTTTTGAAGTACCTGTCTCCGCGGACCACCCAATGTCAAGTACCCTGACGTTTCTCAGGCTGTACTGGCTCACTGACTTGTGTGTCTTTTAGTCTTGATTTTACGTATCGAACCACAGTGATTGTGAGTACACTGGTGGTGGGTCCAGTTGTTTTGTCTAAAGATGACCACGGGGTCTTCGGGGAAAAGACAGGGGACGGTTAGTGATGAAGGTTTCTATAGGAAGGGGTTCTATTGGGCTACAAGGAACATTAAGAAAAAAAAAAAGCGAAAAGAAATATGAAAATGTTAGATTCAATGTAAGAATTAGTTATACCAAATCAAAACGAACCAAAAACCTGGGATATATTTACGTTAGTATATCGTACCTCATAAAGTGAGGTATCATATCGACCCTCTAGGTAGGTACCAAGAGTGGTACCTACAACCACGCTTCGTAAAGTGCTATGGTGCCAACGGTAGTCCTTCGAGGAGACTGTAGATTGGGTTGAAAAACGACTGTGGAGAGAAACCCGGGGTACTGAGTTCAGAGTAGACTCGATCTCACTTCGACTTCCGTAGAAAGCCAAACAACAGGACCAACGAGATACATCGTTAGTGGAAGTACGAGTAACGGTATATCGAAAAGTAACATTATTAGATGGTGGAAGGACGAGAAGTGAACAAGGAGGTCAGTGATTCAACACAGGTTGAGAAACGTCGGGGTACCTGATATCGGGTGGTCCGAGGAGACAGGTACCTTAAGAGGTCCGTTCTTATGACCTCACTCAACGGTAAAGGAAGAAGTCCCCTAGAAGGACTAGGTCCCTAGCTTGGGAGTAGAGGACGTAACCGTCCATCTAAGAATTGGTGACTCGGTGGACCCTTCGGGAAGGACGAGAAGTGGGAAGGGGGACCAAAGATAAAGTTAGTCAGGAGGTGTCTCATCATTTTAAAACCAGGAATTGGACGGGGGTTGGGGAATTTAGGTAAACCTTGTGGGGGAGGTGACGGTACTCCAGACTCGGGAGTGAGATAGGTCTTAAGGTGTGTGATTTTCCTACTAGACAAAAAGTGGGGTTGGTCTGTCCCACGTTCAAAACTCTTTTCCCAGGTGTGGCAAGAAAAGTGGGGGTGGAGTAACCGCGACTCCTTTTACGGTCCAAACACAGTTCACAAATTATTCAGAAACAACTTACTAGCATCCCAGGACCCCCAATTCACCATGAACAGTGGTAAGGGAAACACGCACAGACACCCACACTTTTACTCATCCTTCGCCCACCCCCCGTAGTCACTAACTCCGAGGGGCCCGGTGGACGAATAATTGTCACGACAAGTGTGTTGACTACCAAAGTTTGTATAAACACCCCCCTACTCTTCCTCTTCCTCCAGGAATCCTCAGTCGACTTGTGTGACCGATGAAGAGATCTTCCCAGAGCCTCCGTCGTACCATCGTCATCCGTTCCTGTTTCTTCTTCCGGAGATCCCTGAAGGGACCTCCGTGTCACGTCCCCCGGGCCCAACCTAAGACCCAGTCCCTTGATCTAGGGTGTTCGGGGTTCTCAGACACACGACATGATTTCGAGGACGTACGGTGTCGATTCTGGACCACGTGGGGTCTCTTCTTGTCCCCGAGATCTTAGTCTGACGGGCCGAAACTTGGGACCAGAGAGTGGTCGAGCTCTGGGACCCGAGATCACAGTCGAAGAGGAAGACATTTCGCCCCTCTCGTTTATGTGGAAGGTTTCCAACAAATTATTGTTAGTTACACAATTATAAACTTTCCACGAATCTTCCCACGGACTTGTGAGGTACAACGACGACAAATCGGACATTCAGTGCAGACTGTGAAACACTGGGGAACTTGACATCGGGCGGTTCTAGGAGACAGGTAACCTAAAGAGTCCGTTTCTATGACCTCGTCCAACGGTAAAAAGGGAGGTCCCCTAGAAGGGCTGAGTTCCTAGCTTGGGTGCAGAGGACAAACTGTCCACCTAAGAAATGGTGACTCGGTGGACCCTTCGGATCGAGTGAGGTACTCACAAACAATTCATTTAGTCATTGTATTTTATTTGGACGACGAGTCGCGTTCATCGAGAGAGAGGCCCTTTCGGTGTCGAACAAAAAGACTCCCGTTCTGGGGTTCGTCGGGGACACACGTACATGTTTACACGAAAGAAAAGTTTATCCAAATAAAGGGACTGCGACCCTGACGTGGTCGGGGACCCATATATACTACCCCGTAAAAGACGATTGGACGGAAGTCCGAGGAACTCCCTACGACACCTCCACATTTAGAGGGGACCGGTAAAAGTCCACCTTAGAAATAAAATAAAAAATCACAAACCGTTCACTCTAGAATCAAGGGGTTTGTCTCTAAAGAGAGAACTTGAGTAGACGGAGGGATAACAGGTTGGTCTCTCGTCTCTGACAGAAGGTCTCGGTGTGTCCCAGGCTTCGTGGACGGGAGCGGAGGATTGTCCCGAGTGGCGGTGAAGGACCTTCGCCTGTCGAAAAACCTCTTGAGACTCGTGAATTTCTCGTCTCTCATGGGACACTCTCATGAACTGTACATAAGACTAACTTAAGAGTTCTGTAGTTACTTCATCCGTAGTAATAAGGGTAAAATGCGTGCTCTTTTGAGTCGGCTCTCCCAATTTTTGACCGAGGTCAAATGTGTTCCCCATACACCGTCTCAGTCCTGGGTGTGAAGGATATAAAAGAAAAAACGACGACGGAGCCCAGTAGGAACGGCACACGCCCGAAAGAGATCAACGTCACTCGTCCTCGACGACAGATCAACGGCACGTTCCCGAAGAGTAACGCCACCGTAGAGATCATCGGCTCGTATCGTGACCCACGCACCCAAAGTAATTAACGTCGTGTGTCCGAGTCATCAACACCGAGAACCCGAGTCGACGGGACGTCGTACACCTTAGAAGGGTCTGGTTCCGGACTCGGGTATAAAGGACGTAACCGTCCGTCTAGGAATTGGAGACCTGGTCGTCCCTACAGGTTGGGGGACGTAGAAAAAATAAAAGAGGACATAGAAATCGGTACAGGTGAAGTGGAGACAGTCGGTGACGTGAAAAATTGTTGTATAATAACTAGAAGTGCTATATATGCATAATAACGGAAGTGATATACTTTTCCTTTAACTGTAGTCTCTTCAATTAACTGAGTGAGTTCCAGTACGTCATTCATCTTTTACCTCGTCCCGAGTTAGAGTCCAGACAGACGGAGGTGTCAGAAAGAAAGATGGCATGTCCGACGGGGTTTCCAGGGTGTCTGGCTGTTAGAGGTCGGGAGTCGGGAGTAGTACACTACACGAAGGACATCCTCAGTAGACTTGTCTATACAGGGGTAGGACCGACGGGCAGGGACCTGTACTGAACAGTTTCCTGGAAAACCTTATACTACGAGTCAGGACCTATGTGATACGACCTGTACAGACTGGTCCTTCTGCCCGCTTGGGGGAGGAGAGATAACTCAACGGTTGGGGGACGTTCACACAAACACACTCTCGCGAACCAATGTAGTACCCGACTGGTAAACATCCTATACATACTAAATAAGGGAGTTAATTTACTGGTCAGGATCCTCACGACTTAAGTAGAGGGAGTGGACTTCGAGTCCACAATCACCTGTCTACATAATAAACCTTGAATCTAGTGGAAAGAGATATCTTTGTTCAAAAATTTTTATCCATCAAAAGACCCGATCGGAATTTCTGACTAAACCAACTTCTAGACACAAGACCACCTCTCTTCGGGGGTCCTAAGTCCTACTTTTTTACTCTCTAGAAGGACACGAAAGTCCCTTCTCTTGATCTGCGTCCATTTACGACTCTGATCACTCGTGTCTGAAAGAGTCGCAAAGGGAAAGGCACGAGGTAACTGAGAAGGGTCAGGGAGGACACTGCTTAGGGACCTAGGAATACGATAGGAGGGTAGACGAAGGAGTTAGCCTCCGCAGGTCGGAAATCCTGAAATGTCAGTTTAGGGGACGCCACTACAAGTACTTCTACTTCTATTTCGAAAGTAGTCTAAGAGTTTTCCCAGTCCTCTTCAACTTCTGTTAACGATCCTCGGAAAGGAGACCGTGGGGTAAGACCGGATGAAGGAGTTTTACGACACGAATGTCTACGAGACTAGAAGTAGAAGGTGGTGATTATTTGTGACCGTGAGAAAGGGACTTTGACTAGGACCACCTCACCCACATCTTTTGGTTCGAAGACCTGATTAAGTATGGATTCGATACTTCCTCACTACCGGAGTGGCACCCGTAAGACTATCCTATTAAAATTTACCTAGAGACTACTCACTCTAAAGTCTATTCCGCTACTTTAATGTCCTTTTTTATTATCTATTATATACGACCTCGTTCTTACCACGTCAGAGGGATTCGATAAAAAAACGAAAAGTTAAAAAAAATGAGGTGTCAAAAGGATCTTCACAGTTGAAAAGAGAAACTCCAAAGGTTCCGTCTCGTCTAATGTCCCTGAAAGTCTCCATCGGACGTCCATAAACATCGTCGTCGACACAGACAAAGTCCTGTTTCCTGGAGGTGTAGGTAGTAGAATAAGATAGGAACGTTGTCATGATACTCGACCTATAACACCGAGGGTAAAATGTCGTCTCCTTTGACTCCGAACTACTCCAGGTCGTTAAGTGACGTCAAGACGACCGATCCGTGTCCCCCGTACACACACACGCACGTTCGAGTCAGCAGAGACTGAGAAACACTGGAGCCCTTGGTCTCGACCGGTCCGAGGAGACAGGTACCCCAAAGGGTCCTTTCTTATGACCTCACCCAACGGTAAAGGAGGAAGTCCCCTAGAAGGGACTGGGTCCCTAACTTGGGCCAGAGGACGAACTGTCCGGCTGGTGACTCGGTGGACCATTTTAAGAAATGGTGACTCCCCGGTCACTCTGAATTTAGGTCTAGAACAGAGGTTCATGGTACGGAAAACGTATTTGACAGAGATAGACGACACATCCACCCACAGACTGTCCCCGTCTACGGGAGAAAGAAATCTGAAGTACGTTGCGATCCGTGGCCCTTCGTCCGTTCCTACAAACGACTCACTAACTTCCGTTGTTACTCCACGTCTCCGTTAGCTGACTGAGAGAGGAAGTGTTCGGGAAGAACCGGCCCTCGGACGCACGTTCCGTGTACGACATGCAGCCACTGAAGGTCGTCCCTACTCGGGTCGTACACTCCGAGGTCGGGACACCCACTCTTGTCGACCCTTGGCCTGTTTCTCAGAGTCTCTGTTCTTAGTACTCCATATGTGGTTGCACACGTCGTCATAGTGAGTCTCGGTTGTTCCACTTTGGGTTTACAAGTATTTCACCAAAGAGATTGTGTTACCCTATAAGTATGTGTCTTTACTTCGTGACGGTACATAATGTTCTCCCATTTGGGACTTTTGTAGTACGATTCACTTTCTTCGGTCGGTGTTTTCTAAGGTATAGTATGTTAAGGTGAGTACTCTTTATAGGCTTTAGTCGTTTGGGGAGTTCTGTCTTCCATCTGGTGACCGAAGATCCCCACCCGTTCACTACCGATTACCCAAGTCCCAAAGAAAGGTCCCACTATTTTACAAGATCTTAATCTATCACCACTACTAATCTGTTAAAACATTTATATGGATTCCGGAGACTTGACATATCGATTTCTCACCTAAAATACCATACACTTAATGTCAAGTTATGGGTTTCTTAGTTCGTCTCCTCCGGGAACCACGAAAACACGTGAGTCCAAAACACTGACGTCGGTTCACATAGACTCCCGGGACCTCGTTCCAGCAGTCGAGGCACCCCACCCCCGTTCCACCGTCGTTCGTCTCACGTTGGGACCTCTCTACATGTGGACCGACCACCTACGTTACCTCCGGCTTCCTTCTCCTTGCCTACTCTATCAGTCCGTCGGAGTGACATAGACCTTTACTCCCGGTCTGATAGTTTGGGGTGTGGACAGGGTCCTACCCCGAGTCGCGGAACTGACTCTCAACCCCAGGGGAAAATGAAATAGATCTGAAACACACCCTCGGTTCTCTACGACGACAAAGAACTCGGTCACCTCTCCGCCATGTAGGATCACCCTTCTTTAAGTTCGGTGTGTCTGGACAAAGTTCAGGCCAATGGAAAAACCTCGGATCAAAACATTAACCATTTTACTCCTACCATCGTGATGAGGGAGGATCCTACTGACCCGTCCACTTTACTCTGCTACGTCTTTCTTCGAATCGGGCGTGGGTCGTTCGACGTCTTCGATGACCTCATCCCCCCGAGACAACCACCACCACCCCGGTGATCCCGAACCAAAGGAGAGGTCCTAGGGGGGTATCACTTTTGTAAGACATTTCACCGAGGACACGGACCCACCGTCGTCGTCTCTCGTCAGTGTAAAAAACTACCTTTACTCGTCTTAGTGCGTCCGTCCTACCACCCCCCTTCGACACTAGACCTGGTCTCCCCTACTCTCGTCTTCACCCCTGACCCTTCGGACCCTTATCGTCGTGGGGGGACGGAGGTGTCTTCCCTGGGAGACGGTCCCAAAGGGTGGGCTAGACCTAAACGTTACTTTACTAGCGAAGGTCGTCCTTAAATCGACGAAAGTCGGACTTACGTTGTCGTTCTTTCAGAGTGACCTCGTTCCTGGATTGCCTACTTTGGTAGGGTTAGAGTGTCATCGGATTCTCGTTTTTCCGAGCCCTCAACTCGGAGATAGAGTCCTCGTACGACAGTAGACTTGTGTAAAGGCCTCGACGTTCACGGTACCCTGTCGTCTTTCCTGTTCTTCAGAGCCTGTGTCCCGTTTTCCTTACTTTCTCATGGTTGAAGGTGGACTTCCTTTCTTCTGTTGTCTCCTGGTCGTGGATGTCTTCTTCAAGACTACTAACTACCGATGATTTGTTCAGACGTATAATATGGCGCGAGAGGGAAGGACGACAGTCGGTAGTCTTGACGACAGATGTAGGACTTTCGAATCCTGCTTATCGAATGAAACATCTTACAAGTAATCGGTTAAATAGACGAATAGTCCTTCTGTCGTAAAAAACGTTACGGATCAAATACGATGAAGACACACAATGATATTAATACCTTGAATTAATTGATAAGATATTTGGTACTTTATACTCACGTTTTTCGTTCTCAACAACGATTCTTTTGATTCACCTCACGAGTCTTAGTTTAAACGAATTTTCACTCTAGTCCACTCTGTTCGCTTTCTCTGACCCTATGTGTCATTTTTAGATTTTTCTAGGATGTCGGTCTAATGAAGGGGTTTCGACTTCAAGAATAAGGTAACATTTATTTTTACTTTAAATATCTACGATATAATATCCTCTTTACACACGTTCATTTTTACTGTTTGAAGTTACTCTTTTACTGGAACAAAGATATAGTTTTGTAATCGTTTGTTTATACGTAGAAAATTTAGGTTTATATTACACAGAAAGAAACGGAACGGACGTGCACACGAGTCAGTACAGACTGAGAACCGCTGAGGTACCTGACATGGAGTGGTCCGAGGACACAGGGGTCCCAAAGGGTCCGTTCTTATGATCCCGTCCAACGGTAAAGGATGAGGTCCCCCCAGAAGGGTTGGGTCCCTCACTTGGGTGTAGAGAACGTAGAGGATGTGACTGTCCACTTAAGAAATGGTGACTCGGTGACCCTTCGGGTGTCACCTTATAATGATGATGATGATGATGATTCAGTGAAGTCAGCACAGGCTGAGACACACTGGGGTATCTACCGTCGGGTGGTCCGAGGTGGCAGGGACCCTAAGAGGTCCGTTCTTGCGACCTCACCCAACGGTAAAGGAAGAGGTTACGTACTTTCACTTTTCACTTTCACTACAGCGAGTCAGCATAGACTGAGAATCGTTGGGGTACCTGACGTCGGGTGGTCCGAGGAGGTAGGTACCCTAAAAGGTCCGTTCTCATAACCTCATCCCACGGTAACGGAATAGGCTCACCTTATGACGACGATTCGACGATTCAGTGAAGTCAGTACAGGTTGAAACACGCTGGGGTATCTGCCGTCGGGCGGTCCGAGGTGACAGGGACCCTAAGAGGTCCGTTCTTGTGACCTCACCCAACGGTAAAGGAAGAGGTTACGCA
The DNA here is from genome assembly GCA_006410555.1 of Capra ibex. Taxonomy (NCBI): domain Eukaryota; kingdom Metazoa; phylum Chordata; class Mammalia; order Artiodactyla; family Bovidae; genus Capra; species Capra ibex. Next base: position 1,746,194 of record SJYO01050144.1, on the reverse strand, counting down.
CTTTCACTTTTCACTTTCACTTCAGCGAGTCAGCATAGGCTGAGAATCACTGGGGTACCTGACGTCGGGTGGTCCGAGGAGGTAGGTACCCTAAAAGGTCCGTTCTGATGACCTCACCCCACGGTAACGGAATAGGCTCACCTTATGATGAATCGGTATTTTCACTTTGTTACGGTAAACATCGTCGTAGTAACCTGGATCTCTACTAGTATGACTCATTTCATTCGGTCTCTCTCTGTCTATGGTACACTATAGGAAATACGTACCTTAGATTTTATACCGTGTTTACTTGAATAGATGTTTTGTCTTTGTCTGAGTGTCTCTCCTGTCTAGACACCAACGGTTCGTCTTCACTCCCACGTCCTCCCTACCCAATCCGCAAACCTTAGTCGTTTCCGTTTGATAATATGCATCTTACCTATTTGTTGTTCCGGGGTGACATGCCGTGTCCCTTGATATAAGTTATGGGACATTTGGTGTCACCTTTTCTTATCCTTTTTTGTACATACACATATTGACTTAGTGAAACAACATGTCGTCTTCAGTTGTTGTAACATTTAGTTGATATTAAGTTATTTTATTTTAATTTTACATAGAAAAATTACCAACAAGGAAAGAAGTTGTTTGAAAAGGTTTATTGGTTAGTTGTTTAATCAACGGAACGTGACCTATCCTCTTGTAGACGACTATACCTCTAGACGGGAATAGGTATGGAAAAGATGGGAAGGAAGGCTTTTGACTCGTCGATGATACACAGATTGTGTTGTAACGGTGTCTCGTCATAAGCGGTTGTTGACATATCTCAACAAGGAGTTTCGTTGCTACTTTTGTTCTCATACTGAGTCTCACTGGTTTACAGACCCCTTTCGAAGTTCGGTGCGTGGGAGAACGTTTAAGTACTTCGGGAGATCATGTGATTCCCATTTCTTTATTCGATTTGAAGTATATTAGGTCTAAAAGGATTTGGATAAAGTAGTGCGATGGGAAAGAACCCTCGTTATGGATATTATAGGACATTCTGTGTATGAACCCCTAGCTAGTCACGAAACCCCGGGTATCTTCTCCATAGTATATACTAGGGACAACTCCTTAAATGTTGACTCAGTCTGTACTTTGTATGTCTGACCTGTGGGTGTACATGTCTGTCATTGTCTCGACGGTTACGTAAGAATCCCAGTTCACTCTCAGTCATCGATGGCGCCTACTTTTGTCTAGTCAGTCGGTGGAGATTTGTTGAAAGTGTTTACAACTCAGAATCGGATTTTTGGGACGGGTACCGGATGAGAAGCTCTTTCAAGTTTCTCTTGAGTGTAAAGAATTCACGCTAACACACAGTCCGTACCGAGAAATATATACAATGAAGTAAATTAGAAGTATTGACACCCTTTACTCAATGATAGAGGAAAAAGTTTCTTCAGCTTACTCACGTGTCGGTCACCTTCCGGGAGTTAAGTGTGGAGACAGACGGACCGAAGTCTCGGACAGAAGAAAAGTGACACGGGACACTGGTTCTCGAAAGTGTCACGGAAAGGACTCGACCACAAATCGCCCCTGACACACAGACGGACATAGACGTCTCGGTCGGAACCCGGACTTCTCCTGTTCGAACAGTACGACTCAATGATCTCGGGTCTGAAGAGGGTTGGGAGAAGGAGGGGGAGTAGGTCTTCAAGACTCAAGACTGAAATTTCCGGTTTCCCAGTGAGGGAACAGGAGAGAGATACCGGAGACCCCCCTTCTGAACGATTACAGTTCACAAAATAGTTGTCATAGGTGAGACTCACGTGAGACTCGACGTCTCCCGGACCCCACCCGCTGTTGGAGTGAGGGCGTCGAGTCGTCCGGGGGGCTAGCAAGGTCCAGGAAGACGTCGAGATTGGACCCAGGAAGGAAGGGGAGACGAAACGAGTCGACGAGACGAGAGAGAGTAGAGAGACCGACCTCCACCGTCACCTCACCTTCCGTTCCTGGGACTCGATACCTTCCTCGACCCGTCGTTCCCCACTCTCCGTCCCTACTCTCCGCCCTGTAACTGGACTCAGGTTCCAGTCTCCCGTCCGTGTCGGTCCTCCCTACCTATGACACTGGAAGACGGAGTCCGACTTCCGAATTGAGCCCCCCACCCCCTCGACGGTAGACCCCCACCCTCCGTCGACTCCACTACCCTCCGTCATCCCCACGACCGGACCTACGACCCGAGGACCCGTCACCCTACCCCTGAACAGAACGTCGGAGGAGAGGGATGATGTGAACGCAAAAGAGGGGACTTTTCGCTCCAACATCTACACAAGTCAGAAGTTTTTATGTGACCTCCCACCCCTGTCCCCTCTCTTCAGTCGATTGTGAAAAATTCTGGGTCCTGCGGTCCCGGAGGAGTGAGTAAAGTAAGGAAGCCGTACTAGAGGTGTTCTCTACTCACACCGGTCTGGTGTCTCCTAACTCCCTTTAGGATCTATGCTTCAGTACGAACCAACAGAGTTTTCGGGTGCGCAAGGGTGGTAAGGGTGACGGGACGTCAATGTGTAAGAGTGTCGCCCTGTGTCCCTCGGGGACGATACCGGCCCCTCCAACGGACCCACGGCGTTTGGACCCACACTGTCCAGTCGTGTCTGTGTTTTGGAGGGGATGACTTCGGGAGAAGGGCCCCACCCCGCCTCCCGACCTCGAGTCGTGTCTGTGGTCCCAGAATCCCGGCGGTGTCGGGAGACGAGAGAAGGGCACACCTTCTCTCTCGTCCGTCCACTGGACCTGTGGGGGTGGTGCTCGAGGTCTAGGACTCAATCTCCTTCTCCGACCCGGACCGGGACCGAGGGACCGAAGAAGTGATCCGAGACCCGTAGAGAGGTTGGAGGAGAGGAGTGGAATTGGAAGTCGGAAGGTCGAGGAAGAAAGGTTTAAACCAATAACAGACACGGGTTCCACGACGAAAGTTTTATCCGAAGGAGTCGTTTCACGACCCCGCCGGGGTACAGGGGTCTCAGACCCCCTCCCACACCTAGACCACCACCTGCGTCTCGAGGTCGGCGTAGGTCGTGGGGTCTCGGCTACGACCGGTAGACGACCCACCCGTCCGGGGGACGAAGGACCCGCCTCTAGGAGTCAAGTCAAGACAAGTCAGCGAGTCAGTACAGGCTGGGAAACGCTGGGGTACTTGACGTCGTGTGATCCGGAGGGACAGGTAGTGGTTGAGGACCTCAAATGGGTCTGAGTACAGGTAACTCAGCCACTCCGGTAGGTTGGTAGAGTAGGAGACAGTAGGGAAAGAGGAGGACGGGAGTTAGAAAGGGTCGTGGTCCCAGAAAAGGTTATTCTGTTGAGAAGAGTAGTCCACCGGTTTCTGGGGGTTTAGGACCCGGACCCGGGGTACCGAAAACCTCCGAGAGGGTAAAGTTTATTTCCCGACTACTAATTCATTAATCAAGGGTTCTAGGTGACTGAAAGAGAGGAGAGACTTGTTTCTCGGAGAGATTAAGGACCAAGAAGAGGTGTGAAACGGTCGGTTATACGGATGTCGGGATTCGGACCATAAATAGAGGACAGACAGACAGATAATGACGGTACGGTCCGGTTCTCGAACGTCTGGTGACCCTCGGACGGACACGAACTTCTAAGACGGAGGGGTAGGGTCTGTATGTATGTGTGTGTGTGTGTGTGTGTGTGTGTGTGTGTGAGTCGGGTCTGTCTCAGTGACCGAAATAACGAGGTTGGGAACTTACTCCGTTCTTCCAGTGTCAAAACTTCAGTGAGGACTATGAGTTGGTTTCCGGACAGACAACGTTGAATGGCACGTGCGTTTGTGTTGGTGGTAGGACGAGCCACGTGTACCGTCCAAAAAATATTTGGGTGCGGGGGGTGTCACCTTCGAGTCTCAGAATTGGTAACCCGATGGTCCCTTCGGGGATATTTGCAATGAGAAAGAAAAAAAAAAAAAAATCACTTTTTTTTAAAAACCGACATGGTGCCGGACACCCTAATCAAGGGGTTAGTTTCTGACTTGGGTTCGGTGGACGGAACCTTCGTGCCACGGAATTGGTGACCCAGTAGTCTCTTCAGGGGGTATTTACGATGCTAATTTGGAGTCCGACGTAGTAGTAGAGTACCTTCTCTCGGTTCTTTTGCTGACGAGACGTAGAGACTCGACTCGACCGATGGACTACGATCCCAAAGTCGGACCCGACGGGTGGAGTCCCTCCCCCACCTGAATTGGTACCGAGCGGTCAGGTGCGAAGGAGACCGACGAGGTTGGTCTTCCTTTCCCTACGTGTGGGAGACGAGGGGCGAGTCGTGGTTCCTGAGTCCTTTGTCTTCCCAAGAGCACCTCTTAGTCGTAAAAGAAGGTGCCCTCTCCTGTCCCCACTCGCACCGAGGACGTCCTCGTCATTGGTGCCGGGGCGGGGGTGTCTTAGGGTGACAAGTACTTTGTTGTGACAGGAGAACGGGTGTTGAAATGCGAGAAGTCTTGCACACGTAGGGGTAAGGGAGTACCTGCAGTATAAGAAAACTCCGTCATCGGTGTTCGTGACCTCCTTAGAGGTCGAAATCCAGGGTAAATTCGGAGGGAGATGGGACCGGAGACCTTCTACCATAGGGATGTTCCCTCGGAGAGAGACTCCAGTACGGGAGACGTCTACACCCTTAGTACCCGACCACAGGGTCCCGAATAAGTATGGGGTGTGACTTTGAGGTGTGGGGTAGTGTGTGTGTGAGTGGTACTCTACGACCTTCTCGGTTCTTGCGTAATATAACCACCGTACGAACCCGTTCTGAGGAGCAAACAAGAACCTGAAGAATAGGAGTAACAGGTCCTCCCTCCACTCCAGTTCCAATTGGAAGTCCCGTGCACCTCTTTTTTAGTCGTAGTCGTCGGACCGCCCGGTCGTCGATCCCTGGACAACGGTATCTCTGCCGTCCGAGAGCGACGGTTAGGGGATAGGGTTGAGTAAGACTCCCAGGCCCCCTCCAGTGGAAAGGACAGTAGACCGTGGTTTGGGGAGTCTCTTACCCTCTTCCCTTCTTCCTCTCTCTTTCTCTTCCTCCTCCTCCCCTCCTCGCCATCCCCTACTCTCTCGTCTGTCTCCTTTGTCCGAGTACGTCTTCCATACCCTCTCTCTCCAAACGGCATTTGGCAGGTTACCAGCAATCGTAAAGACCCCATGTACTCGAAAAAGCCTCCCGAAAGGATAGGCAATGGTACCAGTCGGGAGTGTAGTCGAGACATCCGACCACCCCGGCACCCGTCGACTCCTCTCCTTGAGCCTTCAAGTCTCCCTAGTCGACTGGATAGGTTCTACCACCTCGGTTACAGTCGAGAGGTCGACCCTACCTAGAAGGGTAGGGTCGGGCCGGAGACACACACGGGAGATGCGGTGACTCGATGTCTGACCGAGTCTCACGTCTCGTCCTCCTCCTTCACATCCCAGGGAGGTGCACTGGGGCTCTCCGTGACTCTAGAGTCCTCGGGTGGAGAACGGGCAGTCCACCCCCACTACTATAGAGAGACCCCTTACTACTCTCCGCTCCCTCGATCGCCGGCTTTCGCGGATCGTCCGCTGACCCGTGCCTCGGGAGGGGGTGCGGTACGTGCACACGTATGTGGACGTGACGTGTGTGTGTGAGTGGACACACAAGACCTAGACCTACCGAGGGACCCCCTAACGGACCCACTGGTGGACTGGGACCCTCCAATGGTACCATTGGCCGACCATATTCCGAGGTGGACTCCTCTGTTGGTCAAAACCCCAGGGGACGGTATCCCTACCCATCCTCACTCCCGTTCGTCCCGAGGGTTAGGTGAACCGTGAGTGCATATTTGTGAGAGATGAGACCTCCGGAAGTCGGGGACACCCCTTCCCCACCCTCCCCTACCCCACGTCTCTTGTCTCAGAGACACACAAACACCCACCTTCCCAGAAACCACCCTGAGTACTCTGAGGCTGGGTTTAAGCAAGGTTTGGTGGTCGTAGCGGTCCAGAACGATTACTAGACATTCGAATGCCTTTGAGTCGACCCTCGGGGAGGGAACGGTCCCCCGTGGGGGAGGGTGTAGGATCCTGTGAAACAAGTCACAGAACGGGGGGTGGTTGGGACCTTAAGGGAGTCCCGGTGGGTGAGAGGAGGGTCCCCACAAGGGGTCTTAGGGGACGTGTCTGGACTGTGGTGAACACTCAACTGCCAACAGTACCGCTACAACGGGACGACCTCGCGACTCCGACCCTGGTGTTAGGGGACCCCCAATAACCTCTGAGGTCTGTACCTTAACCCCCTTAAGACGTCCTCCAGGACCGTCGTTCCCTCCACACCAAACACTGTCACAGTGATTCCCGAATCGACGGTGTCGGAGTTTAAGGAGGAGAAGGGAGGGCGGAGGACGGAAGGACGGAGGGCGGAGGACGAGAACGAGGAGGATCTGGGTTTAGGTTTTCCGCCAAGAAGGATCTTTCACACTTATCCCTCCGAGTTGGAATGTTCGTTGGTTGGCTGTTCTCGGTAGCCGACTGGATAAGGTAAGGGGGCTCTTGAACTCTGTCTTTAATAGGGGGTGTCACCGCGGGTGGAACCGACGTGGCACCTTCGAGGTCATGACTACGGACCCAAGGTAAGGGTCTGTAAGATTGAATTAACCAGTCCCCACACCGGTCCCGAGACGCCCCTTTCACGCACAACTTTCGAGACCCACTGAACCTACACTTCGGTCCCGACCCTTGGCCTGAAATGGACGAATCGTGTATGAGTAGGAAGTGGGCGTCGATAGGGGTCCTCGGCGGACGGTGGTTCCCGGAGCGTCGAGTCGTAGGCATAGTGTCGCAAATACTGTGTTTCGAGGTGTGTTTCGTCGGAGGTTGCATGATAGACATGAATCAAGTCTAGACGGCATAGCACCGATGATTTTATAAACGATTTATTATTATTTCTATCGGGCGACAGGAGAAGTAGTGGATAGAAGGTCCCGTAGGGTATCCTCGCAGGCGAGTCGACCCCCGTGTAAAGTAGCCGAGGGGGACGAGGAATCCGGGGTCGTGCCTCGGGGACTCCTCCAAGTGAGAGGTACGACAGTGGACGACCGGGGAAAGGACGTCTGTCAAGTTTCGTCGATTCCCCGGAAAAAAAAAAGACCGTGGGAGTAGTAACGGTGGATTCTCTACCCGTCTCTCACGAACCTGAGACTGCATTCACCTGTCCTTCGTCCGAGTCGACTCCCGGAGGTCCTTCCCCGTCACTCCGAAGGGAAGAACCAGTGGCCCGCGAGAAGAGGCGATCCCACCCAAACACTCCTTCCTTGACTGACACTCCCAACCCCAGAGATCCAAAGCAAACCTCTTTCGTTCCGTCCGTACTTACCGCCTTTCATTCCCTCGGACTCTTCTGGCTGACCCCAGTGACTCGTTGGGGGTTAGCGTCAACAAGGACACTTCTGTTCTGAATATGGTCCATTGAACGACCGATCCTACCAGTAAAGGTACGGCTTCCGGACCTTAGTGTCCGGACTACGAAAATCCTAAATCTGTCCTTTTACCAATTCTTTTCCCTGTCGTTCCACTAGTTTGGTCAGGTAGGATTTCCTTTAGTTGGGACTTATAAGTAACCTTCCTGACTACGACTTCGACTTCGAGGTTATAAAACCGGTAGACTACGTTTCTCGGCTGAGTAATCTTTTCTGGGACTACGACCCTTTCTAATTTCCGTCTTCCTCTTCCCTCACTGTCTTCTACTCTACCAACCTACCGTAGTAGTTGAATCACCTATCTTCACACACGTTTGAGACCCTCTGTCACTTCCTGTCCCTTCGGACCACACGACGTGCGTCAGGTACCTCAGCGTTTCTCAGTCTGTACTGACTTGTACTGGTACCAATTCTTTTAGCCCCCCTTTTCTTTCGGGGGTCGAGGGATCGAAACCAAATTCCTGACCTGATCGAATCTGGTAGTCTACGTCCTTCTATCTCTCGTACCTCGTTCTTCACACACAGACCTCGTTTTGGACCTCGGTGACGGACGCTTAGACCTCGGTGTCTGGTTCTTCTGTGTAGTCCCCGGCCCCCTGTCGGCACCGTGCAGTGAAGGGTCTGGGATCGAGGGTCCTCGACCGACTCGGAACGTCCACCTCCGTCAGCCATGTCTGTCAAAGTGAGCTAAGTCGACGAATGGGTGGGAACCGTAGAAGAGGTCTTGACGGAAAAAATGGGAGGATCTGACAGGCCGGGTCCCGACTCCTCTAGTCCGATATTTATTCGTCGGCACCCCGACCTCAGACCAACGGGGAGGAGGTGCGGACGCGGAGGGTAGACCGAAGACTACCCCACCCCACCCCCTCCTCCGGAACGAAGGGATGACCCGAGTGGAGACGCCGACACTGGAACCCCTTCCCTCCTCCCCGGTCGAGGACGGAGCGAAAAAGGAAAGACCCTAGACACTCCCGGAGGAACGGTCACTCCAAATAAGAAACTCGTCCTGAGAGTCGGAAAGGTAAACCTGTCGAGTTCACATTGTGGTAGACTGGACGTCTTTAGATCTTTGACCTTCCCGGGAATGTCGGACTCATAAGGTCGAGGGACCCCATGTTTACTCCTTGACTCCAATTCTTTGGGTTTGGTGAACGAGTTCCAGGGGGTCCATCCATCGTTGTTGTTCCAATCCGGTGTCGGGAGGAAGTGGGTGTTTGTGACGTGCGGGTGGGGTCCCGGTTCTTGACCCGTCTTTCCACGAGGACCTTAGTGTCCCCAAGTTACTTATACTCGTCCACTCGTCTATTTTTGTTGGGTTTGGACCTGTATGTCTCCGCCGTACCCCTGGGTTCCTTTCCTACCTCCTAATCCTTAATCGTGGAATACCGAGAAACCGGGGTACCGTTGGGTGGGGTCATAAGAACGGACCTCTTAGGGTACCTGTCTCCTCTGACCGTCCGATGTCAGGTACCCCGACGTTTCTCAGTCTGTGTTGACTTCTCTGAGTCGTACGTGAGTGCGGGATGAATATTCTGCACAGACCGGGACACAAGTGTGGGTCCTTAGGAGCTTCGGACGGGGAAGTCGAACGTAGACGAGACTTGAACTCGAGGGGAACTAGGTCGGAGGGTCGGTTGGAAAGAGGGTCCCACGTTTGGTCATGACTCTAATACTTTTCGACCCTGTTTGAACTTTTAATTTTTTTTTTTGGTGTTGATGAATAAATAAAATAAACTGACACGGTCCACAATCAACACCGGACGTCCACGAAGTCGACTCCGTACACCCTAGCTTAAGGGACTAGTCCCTAACTTGGGTGTTGGGAACGCGACCCTTGTACTTCAGAACCAGTGACCTAGTGGTTCCCCAGAGACCTTCCATGTAAATTATCGACCCCTGTCGGTGAGGTAACTGTGAGTGGTATTATGAGGACCGTTTACTGAAAAGTTACTGGAGACCAAACCTTGGTAGGTATGGTGACTTATTCCTATAAACCCTTAAAGGTTGTATTTTTCAACAAGGTCTGGAAGAAGGTGGGGGTTTTATTTAGGTCGTTCCAATCCTTTTATGTTCGTTTCGGTCATTTTATTTATGTTCTACATACTGAACCCTAAGTTGGTCGTGTAGAAATGGTCGGTCTCCGTTCTCTCACTCAATAGTGAACCTAGAAGGGACCGAATCAGTGTGAGACTGACCAAGAGTCGGAACACCGAACCAATCGAAGACGTGGTCGAATGGACCAAACCCATTGATTTCCGTTAAATAAGAAACGTAGTCTGGGAAGTGAGAGGATGGGAGAGGAGGATGAAACCCAGAAACGATCCTCCACGACTCTCCGCCGACTCAATGTAGTCATTTCCTTACTTTGTCTCTTGGAGTACACCTCTGACACCGGTCCCCGGAGACGACTGGTGTCGAATCGACCCTGTCTCTTCTCCGTTTTATAACCGTAGAGACCCCGGATCCCTTCACTATAAGTAGAGACAAGTCAGCGAGTCGACACAGGCTGAGAAACGCTGGGGTACCTCACATCGGACCGTCCGAGGAGACAGAGGACCTCAGACGAGTCTCAGTACAGGTAAGTCGTCCACTGCGATAGATTGGTAGAGTAGGAGACGAGGGGGAAGAGGAAAACGACAGTCGGTGAATGTAAACACTTATACTCGACAAAGTGTTTGGACGGACTCGTGACCCCACAAAAATTTCTGTGTCTAAGAGTCCCGGTAATTCCCTCTGGTAGTCGGTAGAACACTAAGGAAAGAAAAGAAAAAAATCAACAACCGTACACCCTAGATCAAGGGACTGGTCCCTAACTTGGCTCCGAGGGACGGAACCCTCGTGTCTCAGAATCGGCGACCTGGTGTTCCCTCCAGGATCGTCAGACATAAAAATTTTTGGGGAGAGTCTACCAGGGTTTCTAGTCGACCCTAACTTGTACTGTAAAAATAATATGTGTGACTCATAGTCTCTTGTAAGAGAGTGACGTGACAAGGTAAAATAGGAGTGGTGATGGATACCCCAGTCGTCTCCTCTCTTAAGGGTTTATAGCAGTTAAGACGAACGGACTCCTCCTTAGCTCCAGGACTCTTCCCTTCACTGTAAGAACTCAGTGTGTCGAGAACTTGGGTCCAGAAGGTCAGGGTTCACACCGTGCCTACGACACCACCCCTCTACTCGAAACGTCAGTCAGTCGGTCCGAGGTTCCATTCGTACCACGGACCGCGTAAATCCGTGGATCATTTAGTAAAGGGTGAAGGAGACCGATTCCAGTGAGGTGATCCCTTACCGTGTCGGTCCCAAATTTTGGACAGGATCTTCAGCGTCTCGGAACGCCCAAGGAATGAATCGTTGTCGTCTCCAAGTGGGTCTCAACGTGTGGATCGGCACCACTAGTCACGGTGCACGGGACACGGTCGGAGGGACGGATTTGCCACAAGGACCCGGTTCCGGTTCGGTGTCTTGAGCTTCGACGTCAGAGACAGGGTCTGCTCGGGGCACTGAACTGAAACGTCGATAAAGACCAGGACGGAATCAGAGGTCGGACGATCTCGGAACAGAGATACCTCTGTTTCCCTGATCCAGAGACCCCTGGTGGAGGACCAGAAAAGACTTCCTCCTCGAGCAAACCGTCGTCGTCCTCGGGGGACCCCTCTTCTGCGACCGATTCGTGTGTCACAATAATAGAAGGACTGTCGAAGGAGGACCCCGTGTAGTGTGAGGTTTGGTCCACCTACGGTGAGGTAGATCTGGGTTTGTCTCGACAAAGGACGGTCCAAGGAACCGGGGCACTTCTCCACTCTTCGTGTACGCCATCAAAGTCACTGTAGGGTTATAGGACACAGAGTGTAGGGAACTCAACGGGTCCTTGGTCCCCGACTTTCGACCAATAGGTCGGGTCCTCAAGAAACGACACAAGTCCTCGTACCGTCCCCACAGGGGTTCGGACACCTTTGACGGTCTTCGGATCCTTAGTACCTGTAAGAAGGACCGAAGAGACGACCTCGACAAGGTGACCCAGAGAATGAAAGATCATCCTTTACCCGGTTTTTCGACTTTCGAATCAAAGGGTCCCTCCTGTAGGAAATCCCACCCCTGGTCTACTGGTTCTCCAGGCTACCTTTGGTTACTCGACCGGAGGGGTCCGGAGTAGGGAGAGGACGAGGAACACACGACAAAGAGTCTCTGTGTCCGACTTTCGGGGAGCCCCTCCACCCCTCCCCCCACCTCTCTCCGTCCTCTCGCCGAAATCCTGTCGACTCTTGAACACGAGGAGTTGTGGCGGGTACCCGGTCGACGGTCCGGGAACCAGGGCCCCCGGTAGCCAGTAAGAAAGACTGGGTGTCACCAGTGACCCACTCAAGATGAGGTGTAAAGTAAAGACCTTGTTTTTTTCTACTGAACAAGTTTTCCTTCGGGAAAACTTGATACTTTTTCACTTTCCGAGGCACTAATGAAAATTTTCGACTCCCACCCCAACCCCCAACCTTTACTCGACCGTAACTGACACTTGAGACTGTGACACCAGACTACAGTCGGGTCCCCCTCCACACGGTCGAGGAGGCTGACAGAAGGAAGTGACAATAATTCCCCTCCCGAACACAACGGACCCTTCTGAATTAAAGGTGAGTTCCTTCTTTAAGGACCTTGTTTGACACTGCCGTCCTTCTTTACTTCTCACTTCCTTTCCTGACTAATCTCAAAAGGAAATTCAACAAAGCGTTATCGACCTTAAACAAAATAGAATAATCCTCCGGACGCTTTGTCCCCTCACTTGATCTACTTGAACGTTTCCGGGAAGGTCAACCCCTAAAATCTTTTTTTGTAGTGGTGAGGGACTCTACATGACACTCACCCACCTCCCATACCCCCCTACCCCCCCGCCTCTGTCGGCCTCGCCCGACGGGGTCGACAGACGGTAGGTGGGGGTCCGGTGATCCCCAGAGACGACTAGGTGTTCGGGTTTCGGAGGGGTCGGAGGATCCTCCTGGTCAAGCACGGATTGAACGGAGCCGACCCCCACCCCTCGGTTAAGACTCTCGGACCCAAGACGACCCTTCGAACAGAACTGGGTGAGCCCGTACGGGAACCGGGTAGGAGAGTTGAGGAAAAATTGCGAAGGACAACCGAACCGTGTGACCCGTGTGTCGTGTTCCCTAGAAAGAATATGTACACAGAAAAGGGGGATAAACCAACGTCCCAAAAAGAAAAGAAAAAAGAAAATCCCTTTACCCCCAGAAATTTAAGGGGTTTGATGGGTCGTGTCGTGACCCACGGACTATCTACGAACCATCCAGTCACCGGACGGACTCGACTCCAGACCTGGACCACTCCTCCAATGGCAACAGGGGTTCGTGGGGTAAGGACCGTCGCAGGGAGGTAAAGACCGTTTCGGTCGCAGGACGGGACAGAGTCCGACTCTTCTCAACCCAAGGTTTTGGGCCCTTCGGTCAGTGTACATTTGTTCGGTGGATTGGGGCAAGGAGAAGGAGAGGACCACTCTCGACTGTAGAGTTCCCTTTCCGTGAACCGGACGTCCCTGTGCGTCGTCGACGGCGAGAATTCCTTGTGAGGGAGCCTTCCTCCCTCGGCGAGACCAAAGACTCGGACCGTCCCGACGGAAGTCGCCCAGGACCGGGGACTCGACCTCCCACCCACCCCAGCACCCCCCACACGATCCCTGGGTCTTCCCTGTCGGAATTGTGGGTACCTCCTCCTTCCGTCACCTTAAGTCACAGGACAGTGAACCCAGCGCCCACAGGGGAAAGGTAGAGTCATCACTGGGACGTCTCATCTGGTGGTGAGGGTGCGAGCCGGTGTTGCGTCTTGAAGGTCCCCGACCGGACTCCACGACCGGGAGGTGGGGGCACCGAAGAACGATTAGGGCTTTTACGTCTGAGGGACACCCAGTTAGCCGTTCAGGGGAAGGGGTCCACCCCCACGTGACTATTACGGGAAGGGCATAAAAATCTCTCGTCGGGTGGACGTCTCACTGTAAACCACCCGGTTCGGACCGTAGAGTCTTGAGACGAAAGACGCCGGAGAGGGGAGGGATGAAAGTTAATCGTTTAGGTTTAAGAAAAAAAAGGCGTTAACGAAGGAGTGAGCGAGAGAGTAGGGACTAGCTGTCGATCTGTCCCAGTACCGAGGGGTGAGCCCCAGGTCTTTGGGACCAAGAGGAAGGATGTGTAGTGACTTTTTCATTTTCCTGGATCCTTTACTTTTACCTGAGACCTCCTTAGGTAGGGACTGAGACAGCGAATAATCCGTACCCCGGAACTCGAAATTGACGGGACTCAAAGGGAAAGGAACCCATATTTCACCTCTTTTCGTACACGTGAAACGTCCGACCAACACTACTCATTCATTCTCTTAGACACAGTTTGTGGGTCATGTGTGTCACAGACTCTGGCCCCTCGAGTTATTAGCACCTGCAAAAGAGGGAAAAGAGACGGTCAAGAGGGAACTCGCCGAGTTCTCCATCGTTGAATCAAGTCAATAGAGGTTACGTAGAAGTTCGGAATTGGGTAACGGGTGTAAGAGGTGACTTCTTACCTTCAGAAACCGTTAATACTACTAGTCTGAGTTCCGTGTCGGGGATCTTTAGACCGACGTTCTATGAGGTAAACGTCAATCTCTAACACAACGGCACCAAAAATACGGGAACCTTGACTCGTCCGAACCATCTATGGACTTGTCTACGAACTCCATACTCAAAGGGGGATTTGGGACCGGAGAAACGAGGTACCTGACAAGAGAGACAAGGAGGGGAAGAGGTCTGAAGAGAAATGTTACCCATGCGAGTATGACTCTCGAGGGTCTAACAGATGATTGGCGGGAGGTGAGAGGACTCACTTTTCTTTTTCACTTTACTTTCGAAATCAGTGAGTCAGCACAGGCTGAGAAACGTTGGGGTACGTGACATCGGGTGGTCCGAGGAGACAGGTACCTAAAAGGTCCGTTCTGATGACCTCACCCAACGGTAAGGGAAGAGATCCCCTAAAAGGACTGGGTCCTTAACTTGGACTCCAGAGGACGTGACGTCCGTCTAAGAAATGGTAGACTCGGTGGTCCCTTCGGGGTTCGGATTGATGGGGTTCGGGGATGACTGGGTCTTCACTTCACTTCACTTAACTTCAACGAGTCAGCACAGACTGAGAAACGTTGGGACACCTGACATCAGACGGTCCGAGGAGACAGGTACCCTAAGAGGTCCGTTCTTATGACCTCACCCAACGGTAAAGGAAGAGGTCCCCTAGAAGGGTTGGGTCCCTAGCTTGGACCTAGAAAACGTGACCTCCGTCTGCGAAATTGGAGACTCGGTGGTCCCTTCGGGGGATGACTGGGTTCGGACGGACTTTACGAGGTAGGGAGTCCTTCAGGAGGGTTTCGGTCACCTCGATGTCGAAGAGCTTAGTGTGATCGAAACTTTTAAGAGGACGTCTGGATAGACTAGGGAGAACTCCAACCGAGTTAGACAGAGACCTGTCCTTGTCTGGGACCGGTACTCCCATATGTCCACCCCGGACCCGAAAGGGTCGCCCTCCATCTTCCTTCGACTCTTCACTGACCCGTTGGAGTCCGGTGTATGTACGAAGCGATTTAGGTCTGGGGAAGGTCGTCGACGAAAGGACGGGAAGGAGTCCCAGGAGAACGGGGACTCGTGACATACGAGTGTCTTGAATAGATCTAGAAGTCCACCCTGTGTTCGAGGGAGGGTGACTCCAACTTACGAGTAGGACCTTTTAAGTATCAGAAGAGAGTCCTGGATCACGTCACGGATGTCATTCTCAGGGGGGTCACGAACCGTTGACTCACTCTTGACACCGAGTCGGGCTAGACGGGACCTTCTCTCGACTCCAAATTAGAGGTTCCCCTTTCTACCAAAATCCAATTTACGTTCGAACTCGTTCCGGTCGTACTCCCAGAGAAGTCACCTTAGTTCCTTTCACTTTCACAATCAACGAGTCAACACAGACTGAGAAACTCTGAGGTACTTGACATCGGGCGGTCTGAGGAGACAGGTACCCTAAAAGGTCCGTTCTTGTGACCTCACCCAACGGACGGGACGAGGTCCCCTAGAAGGGTTCGGTCCCTAACTTGGGTCCAGAGGGAGTAACGTCCGTCTAAGAAAATGTCAGACTTGCTGGTTCCTTCGGGGACCTTAGTTCCTTCTCGAAGGAACGATTCATAGACGGGTGTGTCCTTCGGACCCGAGACGACTCATTCTTCGATCCTACAGTAATCTGTGTCCGTCCCGTCGTACCGAAGGACCCCTCCCCCTTCTCGTCCGACACCGGGTTCAGGAACCTTTGGGGTCAAATGGAGAGGACGAACCTTCGTCGTCAGAGGAGGTGTGCCGTGAGGGTAAGATGGGTCATTCTCTTTCGAGTGCGAAGCTTTACCTTCCGGTTCACCCCTCATACGGGTCTGGGGTAACACGGTCTACCCCTGTGCCATACCGTAGACTCTCTCCCCCTGGTTACACTCATTTTTTTATAGAGGGTGAAACGTTGTGTTCTGACCTACTAGTCGTGCGTCCGTTTTCGTACTCGGTCGTCAAACGTTGTTTCGACCGCCGGCCGGCCTTACAACTAGGACGCCTAGTACAAGGCCTCCCCTCTGTGGGGAGGGGTCCGGTCCGACCGCGCGTGACGCCGATAAAGTCCGACCCCCCATAATTCCAGCTTGGTACTGCTTACACACACGTCTATGTGTGTGTGTGTGTGTGTGTGTGTGTGTGCGTGTGTGTGTGAGGAGGAGAGAGGAAAGACCATGACTAAGGGTACGGTTCTGGGGTCCGGACGGAGGACGTGACTCAGAGAGTCGGAGTATCCAGAGAGGAAGGACCCCTCCGGGTCCCGGTCGGACATGGGTGGAATCGTTCCTTCTCTACCCTCGGACCCTTACTCCTGTCCCGCTGTGTGTGTTCCGTAGGACGGGTGGAAGAGGAGACGTGTGGGGGTCCTGTTACGTGGCTGGGGTGGGGTCGGGGAGGGGCGATGACGTCAGTGGCCGAGAGAAAGGTAGAGAAAGACGGAGACAGACAGAGGTCGGAGTGAAAGGAGAAGGAAGACACAGAGAAGCAGAAACAACGAGAAAAGGAGGTCAAGAAGTAGGAGAGACGTCGAGGGAGAGTTTGGACTGGGAACTCTGGATGACATATCGTGTCCCTTAAGACGAATTACAATACTCCGACGGACCTACCCTCCCCTCAAACCCTTTCTTACCTATGTACATATACATACCGACTCAGGGAAGCGACAAGTGGACTTCGATACTGTTGTAACGATTAGTTGATTTGAGGTTATATTTTTAATTTTCAAACTTTTTTCTTATATTCTGTCTTTTCGTTTCGTATGGGAACTGTAAACGGAAAGAAGGATAAAGAGGAGGGGAGGAGTCGGAAGAAGAACGGAGACTAAAAAGAGAGAGGTAGAAAGAGTAGTATAATGAAGAAAGTCGTCTTTTAATAACCAATTGATGGTACGTGGTCTGAGACACACCAATGACAGCCCATATCCATATTATTATATACTTTAGGGCAGAAACGAGTTTTTTACAAACGATAGGTCCTCTCCTTTTATTCCGAATGTGTTCACTACTACTACGTTTCAGTGTACACTATAAATGGTGTATTTACCGGACGGTACGGGTCCTTAATCGACTCTCTTTCCTTTCAGGTCGAAACCCCACCCCGTAGGTCCTCCGGAGATACCCCTCCGTCGGAAGAATGACGGGAACCGCTTCTCCGACCCAAGCTAGGACGTCTCCACACCCCTGGAGTGGGTTTGCGTGCCCGTACCTTCTTGTCACTTGTTCCTCCCGGAACTTACAGTCCACTTTCCTACACTTTTGGGACCCCCCCGACCATTAGTCTCGAAAACTCGTCCTCTTCCCGAACTTGTCGCGAAATCTACTATTTCGGTCGGCGTCTTCGGATTCTCCACACACCTACACTTTCGCGCGCGCGCGCGCACACACACACACACACACACGCGCGCGCTCGCATCCTCCCGGAGCTCCATCGGTGTCTTCTCGTCTTATCCTTCGATATTGTCATCGAGCACACACTAATGGACTAAGTGGGTGACTTCGGACTTGGCTCCTCCACCCCCGTCTCTGTCCTTTACTTCCCCGGTCAGACTCTTCACCGTTTGTCCTGACGGAGCGGTTCACAGAAGAGAGAAAAAGTCACATAAACAAAAGCAGCCTAACAGACTCGAGGGGAAAGATTCGCCTAGTCTCCGGAAAGACGTCGCCAGTGGGGTCCCGGTCGAGGTGACAGTCCGTGGCTACACGACGAACGTCACTATCTCTAGTTTCAAGGAAGGAGAAGAGAGATTCGAGTCTCCGTGACCTACGTCCCTAGGGGGTCCTCCTGACTGAAGACGTCTGTCGTGGAGGGTACGGACCAAGTGGGTCGTGGGCGTAATAGGAAGAGATGATCACAGAGGGTCACTGGGACGAAGGACGTCCTGCTTGGACAGCCGGGGCCCTGAAGTTGGAAAGCCCCCGGGGACGCCGATGATTCGGGGGACCGGGAGGAAAGAAAGGGGAGATGGGACCATGTGGGGGTCACGGTCTCGAGCTCAACCCCAACCTCCCGGGTCTTCCCCTTTGGGCCACGGAGAGGTTCCTGGACTAATAAAGGTTTCTGAACACGATTAAAAGACTATACTAGGAGTGTAGAGACACTCCGTGATTTAGGAGTAATGAAAAGGACTGGCTACGTAAGATTAATCTAGTTGTGAATTTTGTTTAAGTGTTATCGGTGTCCTACCGAAAGGTAGAGTAATTGAGGAGTGAATAATAAAAGTACTTTTAATGACTATTTTTACACGTAGAGGTAAACCACTCCGGAGTGTCGGAGGAGCCGAGGATAGAACGTAGAGAGGGCAGTGGCCCCGACGCGTCGCAGCGGTACCATTGGGTGTTATTATCTTTGATTATTTAATGTTTGCTCTACGAGCAACTCGTTAATAACAGGAGAAAATACGTTCAAAGAACGATTAAAACTAGTATTCCCTTTCATGTTATTCTGAGACTTCCTTACTCAGATAAAGTTCTCTTATAATCGTTCGTCCTCGGACCCGCCGTCTCAAATCTAGACATTATTTCACTAAACCACTAAAGTTCGTTTCTCCTCTCCTTTATTTGAAGGACGGAACACAGAGGACGTCATGAGTGATGACTCAGGGGGTCTCTAGGGGACCCCCACCCAAACTACACTGAAAACACCAGTTGTACATGTTCTACACCGATCGAAGATCTCCAGTGGGACAGGGAAGGGGACGGAGACGGTTGGATCTCTTTATCTACTATACACAACCAGGAATTTTAAATGTCCAATTTTTACCGTAGTGGAAAGAAACCGTGAGAAAGGTCGTGTAAAGTAGTTCGTAAGAATCTTTCAAGTGGACATAGGGGTTCGGACTAACAGAGTACCCATCTTCCGATGCCGTCTGGAGGACACCCTAGAGGTACACGGACAGGACCTGAGTCTCGAGTCATCCTCTTCTTCCACCACTCGGATCCCGAATATCTCTGTGGTCACTCAACCTTTCCATAGCGGTCCTTCGAAAATGTCAAGTATCCAAACCCCCTTTATAAGACGGGAGCTCTCTTGGGTAAGAGAGGGTCTCGTCTCGACAACAAAGGTGTCAAGGGCCAAGGGAAGTAGGGCCAAGGGTCCTACTTCCACCGTCCACTTAGAACTCTCCTCCCCCACTGAAATCCACTGAATATGCCACCGGGACTTGGTGTTCCTCTGTCTACACGGTCCCACTCCACTCGTTGATCTCTTACTAGTCCCTTTTCGACAGGGAACCCTTCGAAGACAGAAGAAGATAACTCACCTTAAGTTCTCTCCTGGTGAAGGGGGTTTGGGAGGACGGGTCTTGTGTTTTTAAGTAATTTGGTTTCGGGGACCTCTTAGGTTCCCCACCACGACCGGACAAACTAAGGTAAGGGTCGAGACAAGACGGAGTAGGAGGTCGTTTTGAGAGACAGAGGAATTGAAAACACGAGTAAAGGATGTTAAAGAACCTGGGTCTTCGGTCCTTAGTGAAACTTGTAACAGGGAGACTCTAGATCAGTAAAAGATCCCTTATGACTACGGGACCGTACCACTCGTGATCCGAAAGCTCCCAGACCGACGGACCTTTATGGTCCTCCTTACCTGGTCTCCTACGCAGAGTACTGCTTTCCTAGGTCACTGAGATTTGGCAAAGGGATTTGGTGCCTGGAAGACTATGGACCGAAACCTCGGACCGATCCTCTCTCCTGGGTCACGAGACACAATGGACACTCACTTCCAAATACCTCCCGACCAACCCCCTCATCCCGGGGGGCTCCAGTAAGGACTCGTCTAATAGTGACACGTAGAACCAAAACTCCGTCCACTACATGGCCAATGTTTTCAGGAACGTCTCAAGTAACTGAAAGAGGTCGAGGTCGTCCACCTAAGAGTCGTGGACCTAGCGGAAGTGGTAGACACCTCTCCTTCCTGTCCCCTCGAGTCCACACAGGCCTAAGGTCAGGGGAGTGACGGAACTGGGAACTTGGGGTTCGTGTGGTCGTCTCTCTTCGGGTAAGGACGAGACCACTACATCCTAAATTTAAGAGAGACACCCACGTACGTCTAACAATCGAACATAAAAATTTACGTGTCTAAAAAAAAAAAATGAATTTTTTTTGCATATGTGTCGATGGGACCCAGAAACAACGACGTGTGTCCAAAAGAGATCAACGCCGCTCTCCCCCGATGAGAGATCAACGCCTCGTGCCCGAAGAGTGTGTTACCGAAGAGAACAACGTCTCGCGTCCGAGATCCGTAAACCCGAAGTCATCAACACCACATGCCCGAATCAACGGAGCTTCGTGCACCTTAGAAGGATCCGGGCCTTAACTTACGTATACGGGACGTAACCGTCCGTCTCAGAATAGGTGACCCGGTGGTCCCTTCGAGGACGAATGAAAAAACTCGGAGGACAATAGTATCGACAGGACTCCCGTCTACACGATAAGACTCTTGTCGGAACCTCTACCTTCCGGTCCAGAGGTCGAGACCCGGACGAACAGACACACCGGAACCAGGTCACGCATTCAAGACGTGGAGTGATAGACTGTCGACCTGCGTTACTGCGGGAAGGACTGTCGACACGTGAAAACGTCTGTCCTCCCAGACTCCTTTCCGTGTTCTAAGCTTCCCACACCGGGACTTGGTCGTACTCCTTCTGTCTCTAGTCTCGAGGAACACTCTCGGGGTCCTCCGGTCCCTGGCCGATAAGAATTTGAGCACCAGACTCACGGAGCACACTGCGGTCAGCGGCACTTCTGTGGGGTAGTTACGGACAACTACCTGGCGCAGTAGGTCGCACTGACTCGACCCGCGACCCTGTGAGTCGACAGACACGACCGAAAAAGGTACGGGAAGCCCACCAATATGCACTCGGACGGCGGAGAAGTTTACCTGGAAGGATTGGAAAGTTCCGTTCTCCGATAAAGAGTTAACTTGGAAAAGAAAAATAACAACGATAATACTACTTTTCTTTCGTGACACCCTTCATTCCTTTTGTCTCCTACTTTTTCCGACGGGAACTAGGTTAGTAGGATTTTCTATTACCCAAAAAAAAAACTCCCCCCAAGTGTACGCGTATACAGTTGTATCAAGGTCAGTGGAACATGTACGTTAAAACAAAGGGCAAAAGGGGGAATCAAATGACCTACATAAAAAGATTCACCGTCGTAACAAAAGAGATAAGACCGAAGATCGGACACCCGTAGATCTTCCCTCTTCACCGCAGATTAAACGAGTAGGACAATAGCACCAATAATTATGTACACCTATGACTATCAAGAGGTCACCCATTTTCAATGACTCATTTATATAAAATTTAATAACGTATGGTAAGGTACGTTATTATTTCTATTATTATATTATTTTATTACTTTTTTATTATTTTTAAGGTACCCCGAAGAGGCACTGAGTCTGCCGTTTCTTAGACGGACGTTACGTCCTCTGGACCCAAGTTAAGGACCCAGTCTTTCTAGGAGACCTATTCCCTTACCGTTCGGTGAGGTTATAAGAACGGACCTCTTAAGGTACCTGTCTTCTCGGGTCACCCGAAGTCAGGTACCCCAGCGTTTCTCAGTCTGTACTGACTCACTGATTGTGTCGTTATTATATAGTAAGGTACACACACGGGATGAATCGGTTAAGGAATAACAACCCGTAAATCCAATTAAGGTTAAAAAGTTGAAATATTTTTTACAATTCACTTATAAAAGGTTGAAATGTCGAATAACTACGAAGAAGTAATAAAGGAATCCTGTTCTAGGGTTTTTACTAGTCTTTTTTTTTTTTAGATACCTGTAAGAAAACCGAGTACCATCTATACCGGTTTAGTGAAAAGTTTATTTCTACAACCTCGTTAACCTGTAGATGTTCGTTTTGTCACCTAAAAGTGTAGAATGTGTTTTTAATTGAGTTTCTGGTTTTACATTCCGTATTTGACATCAAAAATTCTTTTTTTTTTTTTTTTTTTTTTTCTTTCTTTTCTTTGTGTTCTCTTTTATTAGTCCTGTCTCCCGATCCGTTTCTTCAGAATCTAAACTGTGGTTTTTGTACTGGGTCTTTTCCCTTTGAACTACTTAACTTGGAATAGTCTCACATTTTACAAACGAGAAGTTTTCTGGGACACTTCCTCTACTTTTCTGTTTGATGTCTTGTCCTCTTTTATAGACTTTTTGTGCATAGACTGTTTCCTGAATGTAGGTCTTATATATTTCTTGAGAGTTTTGATTGGTCATTTTATTGTTCGTTAGGTTAATCTTGTACCCGTTTTCTGTTGTAGTCTGTAAAGTGACTTCTCCTATGTATCTACCGTTTATCGGTGTGCTTTTCTACAAGTCTTAATAGTCCCTTCCCAGAAGAGACCACCGAGTTTGCCATTTCTTAGAAGGACGTTTCGTCCTCTGGGTCCAAGATAGGGACTCAACCCTTCTAAGGGGACCTCCTCCCGTACCGTTGGGTGAGGTCATGAGAACGGACCTCTTAGGGTGTCTGTCTCTTCGGACCACCCGATGTCAGGTACCCCAGTGTTTCTCAGTCTATGCCGACTTTACTGAATCGTGTGTACGTACGTAGTAGTCCCTTTACATTGAATTTTGGCGTCATTCTACAGTGGTGTGTGGATAGTCTCCCCAGTTGTAATTTTTGTCTCTATTGTGATTTAGAACCGTTCGTTAATCTTTGACCTAGTGAGTACACATTGACCACCTATATTTTCTACCAGGTCGGTGAGACCTTTTGTCGTCTTATGAAAGAATGTTATGACTTATATATGGTAGGTCGAGTCGTCAGCGTGGGAACCCGTAAATAGGGTCTCTTTATTTTTGTACACAAGTGGAGTTTTGAACATATAAGTTTCTTTAGAATAAAAATTATTGGGGTTCGACCTTTGTTGGTTTTATATGAAGTTGTCCACTTACCTATTTCTTTGATACCATGTAGACATAGTACTTTAGTATGAATCGTTGTTTTTGTTTGATGACTATTTGAGTTGATGAACCTACTTAAATTTCCCTTACTACGACTCTTTTTTTCGGTCAGAGTCTTCCGATGTATGTATTACGGCAAATATATTGTAAGAAAAGAAGAAAAAAAATATACATCTTATAAGAAAATTTAAAGTCTCTATCTCTTGTCTAGTCACTAACGATCCTCCATACCACCCCCTCCCTCCCTCCCTGACGAGACATAGAACTGTTAGTCTCACAGAGGTACTTATGTGTGCACTATTTCACCGTGTTTGATTTGTGTGTGTGTGTGTGTGTGTGTGTGTGTGCGTATGTATAGCGATACTGATATACATTTTGATCACTACAGACTTATTCAGACCACCAGTATGGTAACAGTAGAGGGCCGACACTTTGACAGGAGATCGGTACGTCTTTCCCTTAGTCCAGAAACGATATGATTAAGAATGTCGACGTACACTTAGATGTCAATGTAGTTTTATTTTTCATTTTTCTTTTCTCACCCACGAACGGAAGGTTCTGCTAACTACGACTGTATTCGGTACATCTCCGCAGAAAGAAATTGGGGTGGGAGGATCGAAAACCGGTTGTAGAACTACGGGTCCTTCTGATCGTTCCCGTACCGAGGGTCTCTTGGGATGACAGGTCCACACAACTCGGCATTCGACACACTGATTCTCGGTGCCGGTGTGGGAGAGACTCGAAGTAGTCGTAAAGTTCACCTCTCACTCTCTCCTCGGGGGTCTGAGAGACCTAACAGACTACCCATCCCTAAGTCAAGTCAAGTCAACGAGTCAGTACAGGCTGAGAAACGGTGGGATACCTGACGTCGTGCGGTCCGGTGGGACAGGTAGTGGTTGAGGGCCTCAAATGAGTTTGAGTACAGGTAACTCAGTCACTACGGTAGGTTGATAGAGTAGGAGACAGCAGGAAAGAAGAGACCGGAAGTTAGAAAGGGTCGTAGGCCCAGAAAAGATTACTCAGTGAAGAAGTGTAGTCCACCGGTTTCATAACCTCAGTCAAAATCGTAGTCAGGAAGGTCACTTATAACTCCCGACTAAAGGAAATCCTACCTGACCAACCTAGAGGAACGTCGGGTTCCCTGAGAGTTCTCAGAAGAGGTTGTGGGTCGAGTTTTCGTGGTTAAGAAGCCACTAGTTGAAAGAGATATCCCTGTCCCTAACACGAACCGATTAATTTCCGAGAACCTCTTAATCTACTTCACAGTGAGTCTCCGTCTTTGACTGTTGACATATAAAAGGAGTCACTAGTTACATTTCTTTATCTCCTTTTGTTATCTTGCCCTTTCTGATCTCTAGAGAAGTTCTTTTAATCTCTATAGTTCCCTTGTAAAGTACGTTTCTACCCGTGTTATTTTCTTTCTTTGCCATACCTGGATTGTCTTCGTCTTCTATAATTCTTCTCCACCGTTCTTGTGTCTTCTCGATATGTTTTTTGTAGAATTATTGGTCTATTGTTGCTACCACACTAGTGAGTGGATCTCGGTCTATAGAACCTCACACTTCAATTCACCCGGAACCCTTGGTAGTGATGCTTGTTTCGATCTTCTCCACTACCTTAAGGTCGACTTATAAAGTTTAGGATTTTCTACTACGACACTTTCACGACGTGAGTTATACGGTCGTTTGAACCTTTTGAGTCGTCACCGGTGTCCTGACCTTTTTCAGTCAAAAGTGAGGTTAGGGTTTCTTTCCGTTACGGTTTCTTACGAGTTTGATGACGTGTTAACGTGAGTAAAATTTTCACCCGTTTTATTACGAGTCTTAAGAGGTTCGTACCGAAGTGTGTCATGTACTTGGTCTTGAAAGTTCGATCTAAATCTTTTCCGTCTCCTTGGTCTTTAGTTTAACGGTTGTAGACAACCTAGTATCTTTTTCGTTCTCAAGGTCTTTTTGTGGATGAAGACGAAGTGACTGATACAATTTAGGAATTAACACACCTAGT
This sequence comes from Capra ibex, assembly GCA_006410555.1. Taxonomy (NCBI): domain Eukaryota; kingdom Metazoa; phylum Chordata; class Mammalia; order Artiodactyla; family Bovidae; genus Capra; species Capra ibex. The sequence continues at coordinate 1,721,248 of SJYO01050144.1, read as the reverse complement.
GTTGTTTGACACCTTTTAAGAAGTTCTCTATTCTTATGGTCTGGTGGAATAGAATGGATGGTGGAATGGACTGGACATACGTCCAGTTCTTCGTTGTCAATCTTAGCTTGTACCTTGTTGTCTGACCAAGGTTTAACCCTTTCCTCATGCAGTTCCGACATATAACTGTGGGACGAATAAATCGAATATACGTCTCATGTAGTACGCTTTACGGTCTGACCTACTTCGTGTTCGACCTTAGTTCTGCCAGTCCTCTTTATAGTTATTGAAGTCTATATGTCTGCTGTAGTGGGAATAACGTCTTGCACTTCTCCATGATTTCTCGGAGAACTACTTTCACTTTCTCACTTTTCCGACCGAATTTTAAGTTGTAAGCTTTTTGCTTCTAGTACCGTAGGCTAGGATAGTGAAGTACCGTTTATCTACCCCTTTGTTACCTCTGACTGTCTTAAGTAAAAGAACCCGAGATTTTAGTGACGTCTACCATTGACGTCAGTACTTTAATTTTCCGTGAACGAGGAACCTTCTTTTCGATACTGGTTGAATCTGTCGTATAATTTTTCGTCTCTGTAATGAAACGGCTGTTTCCAAAAAGGTCATCAACACATACTGACACTCTCAACCTGATATTTCTTTCGACTCGTGACTTCTTAATTCCGAAAACTTGACATCGCGATCTCTTCTGAGAACTCTCAGGGAACCTGATGTTCTAGTTTGGTCAGTTAGGATTTCCTTTAGTCAGGACTTATAAGTAACCTTCCTGACTACGACTTCGACTACGAGGTTATGAAACCGGTGGACTACGTTTCTCGACTGAGTAATCTTTTCTGAGACTACGACCCTTTCTGACTTTCGTCCTCTTCCCCTGCTGTCTTCTACTCTACCAACCTACCGTAGTGACCGAGTTACCTGTTCTCAAACTCGTTCGAGACCCTCTACAACTTCCTGTCCCTTCGGACCACACGACGACAGGTATCCCCGTGTTTCTTAACCTGTACTGACTCGCTGACTTGTTGTCGAAAGATATCCGTGTTTCTTATAGATCGCGGAGGTAGTCATGTTAGAGAGAATTAAAAATTTTTATAAATACATAAACAGACTCGGTCCAGAATCAACGTGATACACCCTAGACCAAGGGACTGGTCCCTAGTTTGGGTCCAGGGGACGTAGACCTCCCACCTCAGAATCGGCGACCTGGTCGTCTCTTCAGGGATGTTGGAGGGAATTAAATTGTAATAATAAAGCTACTTATCATTTAGAGTAATTTACGGTTTGTAACATGTTCTGGAGAGTGAGCTTATTCTACGGTCAGTCGAAACAGAGGAGGTCGGTTTTATTGGGATTAAGGAATTTGGAAAGAAGAAAAAAAGGAGGGAGACAAGGAAGAAGGAAGGTAGGAAAGTAAAGAAGAAAGGAGAAAGAGACTCGAAAGGAATTGACCTGATAAAAGGAAAAGTTAGTTGTAAATGAGTGAAATTTTAGAAAGGTACTTATGTGTGTGTGTGTGTGTGTGTGTGTGTGTGTGTGTGTGTCCTTCATGGATATCAGTTGTTTATGAAGAATACATTTTTCTTAGTCTTTTATGTTAATTTATCTTGTTTTATTTTTCATTTTAGTTAGGTTTTATCGAAGTGAGTCTACTTTGTGTGCACGTTACACAAATTTAGTCTAGACTACGTGTCACCGACTTTCACCTGGATGGAAAACCAAATTATTTCGTGTCCACTTCCTAATGAAAAAATACTCTATTGTCTGAACCAAATTTCTAAATTCTTGTATCTCATTTAGTGTTACCATAAAGTTCCGTTACTTATACATCCTAGATAAGTCATAATCTCTTTTTTCACCCGTTACGGTAATTATACCCCGTCGACGGACCGTATCGTGTTTCGGACACCCTAAATGGCAGTCGGGTCTAAACTCAGGTCCGGATGACAAATGTCTAACTCACTGTAACCCGATTAAGGTACTGAAGGGAATCGGAGTCAGAAGGAGTAGGGCCTGAGTGTCCTAAACTATTCCCGATTTTCTCTATTATTACACTTTCACGAAATATTTGGTGTCCCTTGGTTTCCGTATATGTAAAAACGTTGGAGAAAATTACTAAAGATTATAGGACAACCGAAAAGATAACGATAAAGTAAAAGTCTCTCACCTTTTTATTAGTAGGGGTCAAAAAAGAAGATATAAAACCAAGCACTTAGTAGGAAATCGAATAAAGATTACGTTAAAACCCAAAAACGGAGATTTAGTCTCATTTTGAGACCGCATAATTTGATAAAGGGATTCACTAGTTACAGTACATTTTCCAATAAGGTTTAGAAGATCACGTTACTTGTCAAGGTAAATTAAATTGTAGTAGTTGTTGACACTACTTCCATAGGAATTAAGGAAAAGAGGGTCAAACCGAAGTAGAAAATCGAAGAGAGGGGTGGGAAAAGAAAGTTTTGTGATTAATTTTTTCGTCGGGAGAAGAAGATTCATCGTAGGAAGTGATTTCGTTTTGTTCTACGTTAGAATGTAACATCAGAGTATAGTGTTGGGTGCCCGGGGCGTACGTCCACTCACGAGTCAGCCCAGACTGAGAAACACTCGGGAACCTGACACCGGGCGGTCCGAGAAGACAGGTACCCTAAAAGGTCCGTTCTGTAGACCTCAACCAACGGTAAAGGAGGAGGTTCCCTAGAAGGACTTGGTCCCTAGTGAATTCAGACTTGGACGAAGTGCATTCAGAAGGACGTAACCGTCCACCTAAGAAATGGTGTTCCCGGTGGACCCTTCGGGCGTACCGGAGTGTTCAGAGTCCTTTCAGGTGTCCTACCCTCCCTCGGAGAGAGGCCTTTCAGGGTACCACACTACAGGATTTAGAAAATAAACGACAGACTCCTAAAACTTGGTCTGGAAATTGAAGTAGACATTGTACATTCGACTAGTTATTGCGAATGTGACTTCTCGACAACACTTGTGACTTACTTTGGTACATGTACACAGGACCCGTGTGTCGTTGACACAACATACAATTAATAAATGTAGTTACACGGGGAGGGAGGAGGTAGTTCGTGAAAAGACTTTTCACCGGAGAGAACATTCTAACGCTGGAGAAGTAAACTATTATTATTTAGGAACGGAAAGTTTCGCAAATATATGTATCGTGAAATGTTATACGTTTTACGAAGAGAGAGGTAATGGAGTAAACTCAGCGTGTTTGGACCCCTGGGTATCCGTGCCAATAGTAAGAGGACCTCTTGTCCTTAGTTCTGGGTCCCTAATCCATTGGACACTTTAAGGTCCGTCGTTAATCCCTCATAGAGACGGGACCTCCCGTCTGGGGAAAAGGGGAGAGGAAGAGACGTGAAACCCTTCGACCTTGTCAGACGAAGTGCATGTCTACTTAACCACTTGTACGTAAGGATGTTCACGAGACTCCACGAAGGGTGTACAGTGGTCCCGTCGGTTTCGATTTGAGATTAACCCTTAAAAAGGTCCGGTCGGGTCGGACCGGACTCGTCAACCTTCCCATCCCAGGGACCTTGTTCCGGACCTTGTACCCTCTTTCCCCTTCTGGTCCCCGACCTCTGACGGTCTACTGACCGCCTGTCCTGCTCGTGAATCCCTCCGACGGTGAGTCCTGTTCAATTTATGAAAAGTTACACCGTGAAGGGGACGGAGTAGGAGTCTGAAACCTCTCCAGAACACCAAGTCCCTTTTCTCCACCCGAAGTCTTCGATCTGTTTAGGGTCGAGACGTTAAATCACTGATGTCCCAGGAGTCAGAACCTAAGAGGGAAGACATTTTACCCATATCACTATTGGGGTGGGTCCCGATAGAGTACTTAATTTATCGTCTCGACCCACGATCCTTTATCACCTAAAACCTCCGACTCAGACCCCGGGAGGTGGAAGACCCTACGAGACGTCCTAAGTGTACCAGAGATGTGAAGGAACAAGAGTAGACATTTTACCCTATTGTTGTCGTTGAGGGAGTTGTAGTATGACTCCCACCTTCCTCTAAACCGGTCTTTTCTTGATTTCTGCTCACGTCTCCTTCATGATTCTTTTCTGCCTCAGATCCCGACGTATTAACGATTCACACCCGGTCCCGAGGCACGGACACAAACTGAGTGCATACTCGACACACCAGAACTCGATACTAAAGTGGAGTACAACGTTCTAGGAGTAGAGTCACTTTCAGCGAGTCAGGACGGGTTGAGAAACGCTGGGGTACCTGACGTCGGGCGGTCCGAGGGGACAGGTACCTTAAGAGGTCCGTTCTTATGACTTCACCCATCGGTAAGGGAAGAGGTTCCGTAGAAAGACTGGGTCCCTAACTTGAACCAAGAGGACACAACGTCCGTCTAAGAAATGGAAGACTCGGTGGTCCGAAGAGAGTAGAAATTCGGGGGAGTAGAATTTTAACCCTATCATTATTAGACACGGAACACCCAGACTTTTCCCCTAATTTATTCTATTAGGTCCACATCACAAATCCTGCTGCCGTGGACCGTGGGTCATTCATACGATATTTACAATAAATAATGACCGAAACTAATAATAAAGGAAAGGGACAAGACCCCAGAACACCCTAAAAGACGAGGGTGACTCCACTTCTCCCAGACCTGTCTTCCGTCCTCCCTTACTGAAAGACTTCCCCACGACGGACCCCAGGGACACCTGGTATAAGTGTTGGAGACCGGAGACGTGGGGTGGGGGAAGTCTCTCCCGGGTCCTCGGACCCCCCGGGGGTACAACCTCGACCGAAACGCTAGTCCGTCGAGATTAGACAGGGCACTCGGGGTGGTCTCAGAGTAATTTTGCACGGGGTATTTACAATTTTTTAAATGTGTATTTTTTTAAGGTACGTACTTTGACTTTGGCATGCAAAATGTCGGAGCCAAACTTTAGAACGTATTATATATTTTGGAGCCGGGACGTGACCCCCGGGCATTTAGTCTAAAATATTTTGTTTTTCGAAAACGGAAAGTTTCCCCAAATCCCTTGAACGTTTAAAATGTTTGACATGGTTGACGGTCAGTCTCCGACGACCCGGGTTTCTCCCCTAGTTACCCGGTCCACTGTCTCCCGACCACTCGTGCCCCTACACACATACCCCTCGACCTCCGTCCCGCCCCCACCCCACAGGGAAGCTGTCTCCCGACCACTCGCGCCCCTACACACATACCCCTCGACCTCCGTCCCGCCCCCACCCCACAGGGACGCCCTCGACTGGTCCCCTTTCGGTGGGGGTACCGTGACTTTACCCCTCCACCTCTCCCAGTCCCTCACACACATGGTCACCCTTTCTACGGAAAAAAAAAAAAAATATCAATTACAGTATACAAAAATAATAAGTCTGAACGTAAGGAGAAGTGGAAAGAATAGTCCCAACAAAAAACACTCTGCCAGTAAATATTTACTCCCGAGACGACGGGGACCCCTTCGTCTCTCCACCCACTACCTCACCTTCCTCAGTCGTCTGGACCCGCGACTNCAGTCCCTCACACACATGGTCACCCTTTCTACGAAAAAAAAAAAAAATATTAATTACAGTATACAAAAATAATAAGTCTGAACGTAAGGAGAAGTGGAAAGAATAGTCCCAACAAAAAACACTCTGCCAGTAAATATTTACTCCCGAGACGACGGGGACCCCTTCGTCTCTCCACCCACTACCTCACCTTTCTCAGTCGTCTGGACCCGCGACTGTCCAGTGGCGGGAAGAGACCTGAGGTCACAGGGGTAGACATTTTACCTGCGCGACGAGAGATACGAACCCCAAAAGGGGGTCACAAAATACTAAGATTCAAAGATAAGGCCGTCGACCGATTGGCCCTTCCCTCCAAGTGAATCTTTGGATGTGAGAACCTTGGAGAGACCAGAGACTCGTCGAGACCCTCCCGAAGCAGTCGGCACCAAGGGTACCCTTGAATAGACCCCCTAGCACCCTCGGCCCCTCCACTTGTGTCGCTAAACGAACCTACCCTCCTCTCCCTGGTCGTCCTCACCCGTCCTGGGTGCAGGACCCCCCACCATCCGGACCACCCCGACCGCTCCTCCGTCCTAGACTCGGGACGAGGTCCTAGGTCCCACCTTGTCAAACCCCCCTAGGGTCACAGGAGCAATGTTCGGGTAGACACTTTCAGTTGTAAGTTCCCGTTTCCTTTCGGCGGGACTGTGTGTATATATATTTTTTATTTAGAGAGTTAATAGAGTCGAGTAAACGAACCCCAGAGTAAAATACAGGGACGAGGCGACGCGTCATATAGACAGGCCTATTTCTCAATGTCAGGCGACCCGATGCACACGCCCCAACATTTTTTATGTCTACGGTTTAATTGACCGACACCGTGAGCCGTCGACTAACTCGACTATTACTGCGCTAGACTGGAAAAAGATTAAAGATTAATACACGTAGAGCCGTCACGGCCGACGTGCTGAGAACAAGATTACTACCGAGGACACCAGCCGGAGGAGTGGAGGGGGGAGGACTGTGTCCTGGTGTACACCCTACCGTTTCCCGTGACAGACTAGGGCCGGGGTTCGGGGCCTTTCAAAGTCCGAGAGCCGGTGTGCCCGAGAGACTACCGGACCTCCACTCCACTCCGCCGACCTTACGGACCGGAATCACTATGACGTAAACTGGAATTGGAGGACCTACGGTGCGTAAAAGTTTTCGGTAAATCAAGGTGATCAGTACCGCAATTAAAAAATACTGTCAGTGTCCTCTGTCCACAGGACCGAGATGTCTACCCCTTTGGCTCGAAGTCTCCTCGACAGCAGTTTCAGAGGGTCTCCCACTCGAACCGGAGTAGAGGAACCGAGGAAGTTGGTGGAGGTAAATTTATTAGTTAGGTGTCAGTAACTGACACCGGTCGAGGGGGTCCATTTGAGGAGGTCCAGGTGCACTCCCCCTCCCGACACGTTTCGGACGAAGTGGTCACCCGGTGAGGGTAGTGAACCCTATCTTCGGGTCCCCCGTGGTCCCCAGACCCCGGTGACCCCGTTGGCGATGACGTTGGGGTGGGAGTCTAGTCGGCACCGTGTACCGCCTGTGATGGTGCAAAACGACCTAATCTGCTTCTTTAGACTCGGATACTCACTCGTATGGGGACTCTCTGGGTCCATCACACCCGGCCCCCTCTCGTACCTCTACCAGCGAAAAACCATAAAGGTCCGACATGAGAACCCAACCGGTTTTTCAAACAAGTCCAAAAGGGTGATGTAGAATACCTTTTAAGGTGTACTTGAAAGACCGGTTGAGTTATCTTATTCTCCAACAGGACCCCGACCCTCCCCCTCCACAGAAGGTCTTAAGTGGACCGTCCACCGTCACCCGTTCAAACACTCCTAACAAAGCGGTCCTGAGGATGAAGACTTCTTCCAAATATAAGAAAGTATAATGAGTCGGTTAAAATCCATAAAGGGTGGTTGACTCCGGAGTCGAAGAAACCCCCCAGTTCACTTCCCTCACAAGTAAGGTCGAGGGTGTGTTTGCCGACGGAGTGGAGGACCCGGGTACTGACGACGCCCAATCGAAGATTTCTGGACTAAGTGTTAACACCAAGGCTCTAAGACTAGTCTACTTGTCGTCCCGTCCCCGTTCAGACGGACGTGATTGATAGGTTGGTTTACCTCTTGGACGTACCCCTGCTGAGAGGGTCCCCTGGACTCTCTATCCCCTGACACAATAGCCCTTCCTACAATCGAGTCAGTGTCGGTCCTCGGTTCGTCTCCACGTGGACCCCGAGGGTCTTTGGACGTGATTATGAGGACTGGAACCGGTTCATGCATAGGAGACAGGACATAGTATTACGTGGTATTGTGAAGTATCTAAGGGTCCGGTTCCTCCCCCCGGAGAGGACCATCGAGAGGACCTGAGGTATTCCATAGTATAAGTTGAGGACTCTCTTCGCCGCCCCACCCAGTAAGTGTTATGTCCTATTATGGGTTCAGTAAATTCAGACGAGACGTCTACGTCACACATACACACACACACACACACACACACACACACACACACAAACACAAAGAAGGAAGGACCTCAGTGTAAATGAAAAGATTTAGACAAAGGGAAACCCCTCATCCATGATTGATTTAAGACCTACCTCCAGTCGCGATATTAGTTAGTTGAACACCTTCTGCATAAAAAGTCTCAAAGGTTTAAATGGTCCGTGCTAGACCTATTAGGTGGGTGTCGTTTTAGTTCTTAGCACCAATTATTAGGGTCCTATTGATAACAGTGCTACTTGTTTGTCTCGCCAGAGAGGTGTCGAGAAAAGAGTCGTCCTAAGGGTCCCGATCTGCTTCTCAATCTCATAGTAGATTAGATAACCGAGGGTTCGGAATAACTTCTAATGTCAACAGACCCTTTGGAAATTTTTACATGTTCACGTTCAGGGTGATTTGAATAACTTAGGACGAAAGGTCCACCTCCCCGGGTCCTCGTACATGAAAAATTTCGACATCACTACTGGACCTACTGTTCAATCCGAACCCTCGGAGTAGATGATATAGGGTTTACCCGTCCTGTAGACGACCAGAAGAGTCATCTCTTCGACTAGAAGAGTAAACAACGAAGGTCAGAAGGATAGGTGACTACACGAACTTATGCGTACAGTGGGAGGAGGAAGTGTTACATCGTGTGCCGGTAGTCGAGGAGAGACCCGTCGGGTTCTACCTAAAGGGTTGTACGGGCCTAAGGTCGGGAGCCTTGTAAGACCTACGGTACCGGGAGGGGAGGAGGGCAGACGTGACATTCTCCCACCCTCCACTGCGACCACGACGTCCCCTCCTCCTTCCGTCTCGAAACCGTCGTAGTGGTCACACGCGTTGAGAACCAATTTCCAAGAGTCGACGACCTTGTGGTTCCGGACGGGTGTCGCCCCTTCGTGGAAAGAAACGACTTACTTATTTACTTTCCTAACGAAAACCCCGTAAACCTCCCCTAGTCTCCCGCCCTGTTGGGATCGGTCCCACCCCCAACCTCCCAGAAATGGTCTAACAGGTCAAGGCCCAGTAGCGACTTCTTCCCAAACACAAGGACGAGGACGACCACCTGTTTCAAGAGCTACAGGTGTAGCTTCGACCGTCTGCACTACGTGAGTCTCGGGACCCACCGGACAAGTGTAAAGAGTTTGTCGTCGCAGTCCTCGCCCTTTTCTCCTACGGACGCCCCTGTCGCTCTCGAGTGTGTACACGTGGGTCTCTGGACGACGGAAGTCCCGAAGAACGTCACGTCTTCGGAAGTCCCCGGGTAGAATGGAAGGGTAGTGGAGAAGAGGGTCCCAGGGTGAGGACCTCCTTCCGGGGCCAGGGGTGCCAGGCGACCCTGTCGTCGTACAGTATGGGACCGTGCCTCCTAGGTTGGAGGAGTAAGGACCCCGAAGTCACCGAAGACAAGGAGGCGATGGCCCTCAGATTGACAAGAGAGTCAGATTTATTTAACACACCTATAAACTCCTCCCTACGACCCAAATTGAGAAGTTTCCCCATCTACAGGTAAAGCACGAGTTCCAGTTGGGTCCTTTCTTTATTCCCTTTACAGGTCTTTTCAGGACCTACACTTGTAGGCAGTAACCAGTGTCTACGCGTAACCGACACAGCTCAGTCGGTTCCCGCCATTGACACCCAAACGTTCACAGCTACTCCCCCACCCCCGCCCCCCTCCTTCCACACACACACACACACCTAGACCGATGAGCAGTGTATACCACCCGTCTACAGGGGTGGGTAGGACGGAGACGACCGACTGAGTCAAATCCAGTCTGTGGGGTGAATGTACACTGTGGAGGGATGTGTAAAGGTAGTTGTGGGTGAATCGTGTTGACGTTAATTTATTATTATGCGTAGTAATGCACCGGTGACAAAAAGGGGTTCTGACAGGGACAGAGTTACTAGTGACATAGGAATCCTGGAACGGAACTGTGAGTGTCGTCCGTGAATTATGTATAAGCCACTGACTGTTACTTGACTTCTTACTTCTGATACACTCGCACTCGTACACGCCGTTGTGCCCACCAAGACACTACCTACCTACATTCGAGTTCACGAATGAACCGGCGAGAGACCCAGAACCAAAGGTGTAGTGGTTGAGACCCTTCGACAGGACTGACGGGGTGGGACGTTGGATGTGTCTGGACCGAACAAACGGAATGGTGGACGGAAGGAGTGATCTGACAGTCGATGTACTCCCGTCCTTCGTTCGGGTAGCATAAGAAGTGAGAGACGGGTCTCAGATCGTCACTGACATGCAATAGGCTTATTTGTAAACAACTTATATGTACATACAATACACACTCTACAGTAAACGTGTTCACTCACGTAGAGTAAGAGTAAAGAGACATCGGACTCACTTGTCGAGACAGAAGTGTGGGTCGTGGACACGCACACGAATGTACCCACAACTGTTACCTGAGACCTCGGGGTGAGAGGGGTGACACCAAGGGTTTTCGTATACGTGTAGGGAGAGACCGAAGAGTGACTTCAGGGGACCCTGGTGCTTTAGACCGAGGAAAGAAAAACTACTTTTAGACAAACGACCCTCTCCTCTTTCGTACACAGTCCGGACCAGGGGTCCGAGGACGGTTGCCCCGACGACATCGGTCGTGGTGGGTCGTCTTGAAGGACGTTACTACTTTTCCAAGGTGTCGGAGGTGATTGATTGGCTCCGGTCGCCTGTGAATTTTATACCGACGACACTACTTGCTTACTTGACTGAATGTTTCGTCTTTGTCTGAGTGTCGCTTACTTGAAGACTGACGGCCCCCCGTCTTACCCTCCTTCCTATCAATCCCTCAAACCCAACCTGTACATGTGTGACGACATGACTTTTACCTATTGGTTGTTCCTGGATTACATCTTGTGACCCTTGAGACGAGTCACAATACACCGTCGGACTTACCCTCCCCTCAAACCCCCCTTTCCTATGTACATATACCTACCGACTCAGGGAGACGATAGGTGAACTTTGATAGTGTTGAACAATTAACCGATATGAGTTTATACTTTATTATTCAAGTTTTTTACCGACGAAACGGATCCTGGAACTCAAAAATTAGGATTAAAATTGATTAAAATTAAATTTATCGTTGTACACCGATCACCGATGGTATAACCTTTCGTGTTCTTTAGAACTTCTCCTTTTGGGCGATGTGAAGAAGGTCGTCCTTGTGACACTAATTGGTGCGGTTCTTCCTTACTTGTCGGTCGGATGTCTCACAAATATCCGTCTAACCCTTGGGGATACTCGGACAGGGTAGGACCCTAAGATTATTAAAACCTGTCTTTCCGTCTTTCACGACTCTGGGTAGGTGTGGATTTGGGTATGGACGACCAGTAAGATGGGTTCGAGTCCCCCTCCCCCGTGCCTCCCCTCCACTTGAGGACAGAGATTACTCGGTGGACCAAACCGTCTCGACGCGGACCTGTGACGACGGGACTGGGAACCAAACCCTCGACTACGTATTTGTCGACCCGAGGTTCCGACGTCCGACTCACTGTCGTACCTCTCTTTTTCCTAGTGATAGACTCCGATCGGATAGACGTCGGGGGTTTAACGATCTTCTAGATAAGTCGGGGGAGTCCTTCGACCACCCTTCTGTTACCCAAGCGAGTCGGTCGGTGACTTCTGTTTCTCTTTTGGTCCACTTCCCCAATTTGAGGTCAGATTCAGAAGTAAACGTCGGTGATTATGGCGTCGTATAATATCAGATTAGATTGGACTAGGGTCAAATTACGTTCTAAGAGGACCGGGACTCACCTTATGGTTTCTTTCGGAGGCGCCGACACTAAATTCGTCTCGGGACGTCACCAAATCGACTCCCTGTACTTTCCGTTTAAGGTCTGCCACAATACTTAATAACGCGGAATACTTGGAAGGATGAGAGTTGTCTACGGACGACGGTAAATTTGTCGGTGATCTAGTTAATCCTTACTTTCCGTGTTTAGCTGAGACATGTTCCCGTGATTTAATGGTCCTTGATTATTAGGCGTCGTAGCACGGTCCACCACCCCCACGTCGGGCGGGGGGATGGGGGTGTCGTCGGCGACCAGTGACGTGCAAGGAAAGAGTGCCCAACCTTCCTCCCACCCGTCGACGACCTTCCTCTCTCCTACCACACACACACACACACACACACACACACCCACACCCACACGTACGTACGTACACGTGGACCCAACTTACATCCGACAGTTGTTCTCGTTCACACTCACCGTACAGTCCCTGACAGACCCACGAAAATAGACACACGTGTGTACCACAATACAGAACGCCCTGCCACGTGTATGCCCAACACACGTACCTCGACCCCACGTCCCCAGCACACGATACTTATGTGACACATACACGGGACATAATATAAGTCACACACACACACATACGATGCACAATAAACATACGTCACACACACGCTCGTAGCACGCAAGACACATGTGTCGCTCGTACCGTACACCCTGCCCCTTCTCCCTCGACGACCACCGATGTAGAGGGTCGGTGGTCGGAACCCCGACCCCACCACCGTCCTCCGCCCGAGGAGCCGACGACAGGACCGGGGAAGCCTCTCCTTTCACCAGTCCCTCCCGGAGAGACTCCTCCACCGTAAACTCACTTCGGAGGTTACTACTTCTCCGTGAGTCCGTTTCTAGACTCCCTCCCCGCAAGGTTCGTTCTCTCCTGGTTTCGTGAACCCTATCTTTACTCGTACCTCACACAGACCTTGTTTCAGGTCCGTACACACCGACCTCATTCCATCCGTTTACCTCCCTCTACTTCAGGTTCTCCACTTGAACGTCTAGTGTCCCGAGTGTCACTTCGCCCGAAAGTCCCGGACCCCACCTCCGAGACAGGGAAGGTGACCCCCTGTCACACGTGGAAGTTCCGTCTCGAGATCGTGACGAGGTAGAATATTTGGAGAGTGGTCCTCCCCCGTCTAGAGGGACGACACACACTCTCTCTCTCTCTGTCTCTACTTCCGTATGGGCCTTCACAAAAAATACTGAATACATTTCAGAGTCACCTTCTTTTGACGAAAGGAAGGACCAGGACGTTCACTTCGCTCGTGGGCACCTCGGGTCTCGTCCGAAGGACCACCGACGGTATCGGGGAGAGGGGTCGGGGAGGACCGGACTCGTCGTGAAAGTCGAGGGTTTAGGAGGGAAGTATAGGGTGGGAGGGTGGAGACCCACCTTGTGGGTGGGACTACGGTCCTAGGGGCTCGGATCCCCGAGCCTACTGTGGAGACGATTGGGTGTCGAAGAGTGTACTGGGGCCCGTCCCAACCACCCCGACGGGCACCGAGGAAACGAATAGATAGATCTAGAAAGGTAGTGGACCTGCCGATGGACGATTGGGGTTCACACCCCCGACGACCCTGTGAGACCCGGTCGGGGTTCTTCGTTCAAGTCAAAGGGTCACTGAGTCGTCAAACAAGGTACCGACGCAACTACGATTCCCGTAGAACTTCCGACAAGGATCGGGTGAGGTGTCGGGGAAGGGGTCGTCGGGTAGAATATGACGGATTCCCAACCGAAGATAAAGAATCTATGGGAGGTTACAGTGAGGTATTTCGACCCCTTCTCCGATCTTCGGTGGGAGTTCCTCAGGAAAGGTCATCGGGATAAAACCGGGACGGCACCTCCTGTGTCATCGATCCCGTCCCTGGTACCCTTGACCTGTGTAATCGGTGGGTCCAGTGCTCACCGGTCAGACTAGGTCCGTCCCCTACCCCTTCACCGTAAAGGTCGATACCTATCCTATGACTACGGCGGTAAGAACTGTAAGGGACTCGAAGTGGGAGAGGTTGATCTTTTACTCAAAATTACTCAAAGTGAAGGGTGACAGGTCTAGGGCGGGTGACACCTAGTCATGGGAACTCTCCGACCTTCGTCTTTACACCTCTGAACCAGAGGCCACGGGTCTACGACTGCTAGTTCTACACTTTCTACCGGTAATCCGAAAGAAAGGTTTCTGGGTCCTTGTGGACTGGAGGTCTTCTCGAGTGGAAGAGGGAGGGACTAGGGAGAGGTGAGAAGAGGGGTGCAACGGAGGGCGGACCGGCGGGGGAGGTGGGGTTAGAGAGAATTCGGCAAGTTTTAAACCTCCTTTATTTAGAGTGGCGCGATTAAGTCCCTCTCAAACTCGGAGCAGCCACGTCTTGTTTATTTCCTCACTTGGCCGTACTGTAAAATGACGTCTTCTCTCCAGCAAAGGTCGGTGATTATTTTTCCTAAACTGTGTCTGATTATTTCTCTTTACTTAAAGAGATTACCGGACTAAATCGTGTAAGTCGTGACACGGAGACGGACCCACGGCCCTCCCGCCCTGCGGGGCTCACGGCTGTCTCGGCCCGTGCCCCCTGCTCTCTACTAGAGTTTATTCTAAAATAATAAAGAAAAGAGAAAAGACTCAGGAGTGGTTGGTGGTGGGGGTGGTGGTTGGGGTGGAGGTGGGTGTAGTCTGGAGAGGGGTCCTCCTGGACTTGGTTTTCGTTCGAGTTCTATGCGTGAAGAACAATTGCTAGGTTTCTTTATTTCTTGGGGAGAGGTGTCTGGGCGTCAGAACACGACCGAATTCTTCCACTAATTTGGCCTACACAACTAAAGATGTCCCCAAATTCGGTAGTAAACCAAATTAATGAAGACTGTAAAGACGGAAGAACAAAACAGATGTAACGGGTTTAAGCCGTCGGATCTTACGGGTCAAACCCCGGTCCTACACACCCCAACGGGGACCCTCTGTGGGGTGGACGGTATTTGACCCGTCCTAGAACCGACTCAGGGAACGTCTTAACTTAAACTGGGAGGGAGGTCGTCGTCTCTCCGACTCTGGGGGAGTCGTTTCGGGGTCTAAAAGAACTCTCGTTTCACTAGATCCAGGAGGGGGGAGGGGGCTGCGACCTGTGTGTAAAGACTACTTCGAAGACTCGCGTAGGAACCCGTCGACACGTAAAATAAGGAAGGACAGAGTTCCGTCTACAAGTATTACATCTACCGGGCTATCCAGAGTGATTGTAAAGGTTTCTGGAAAACCCTACCTCTGGGGTTGGAGGAACCATTAAAAATGTGAGTGTAGATTGACTTTCAAGGGAAGATTCCGACTTCAAGTAACGGAAAACGATTTCCTGAGTTCTTTTCTTTTTATCTGGGAAAAAGACGAAGGGAAGGAAGGAGGAACCTGTTGAACCTAAAATTTTTCCAAAAAAAAAAAAAAAAAAATTGTAAAGAAAGATAAGTCTCCTGGTATCTGTCTCTTCGTCTCTATCCTTTTCTTTCTTCCGTTTTTATATCTCGAAGTCATCTAGTGGTTGTCCCTGGATGTCCTGTCGTACCCTTTGATATGAGTTATAAAACATTATTGGATATTCTCCTTTCTTAGACTTTTTCTTATATATGTATTTTGAATTAGTAATACGACATGTGGACTTTGATTGTGTTGTAACATTCAGTTGATACGACGTCAAATTTTTCAGAAAAACTTATCGCGAAGTCTCTCCGGTGTCACGTTTCTCGTATTCTCTGTCTCTTGTCTGTCCGTCTCTCTTTGTCTCGGGGTACCCGACCCCCTCCCCTCCACTACCGGTGTGCGTCCCCGGCTGTAATCGTGACTCGAGGGAAAGACCCACTATTTGGAACACTAAGTGTCAGTACGGTGAGACAGTGAAGACCCGGAGAGTCGGTCGGTAGGAAGGGGAACACTGGAACCGGTCTTAACGTCTGGAGTTAATACCCAGGTCGGTACACACACCGTCGGACGGACCGACAGGTGAGGGACTGGAACCTCGGGGGTCCGGACAGGACGTCGAGGGAAGTGTCGGGTCGCAGTCACGAGTGGGGAGGGACTCGGAGCCGACGACGGAGGTTACCCCTATCCCACCCTGCACTCTCGGGGGTCCGTGAAGGAGTTCTTACCTGGTAGGGTTCCCTCCGTTACATCTCACCCTCTCCTTTTAAAGGTCCACCTTCAAAATTAAAAATAATAATTTTTTAATAAATAAATAAATAAACCGACGTGACCCAGAAGCGACGCCGTACGCCCTAGAAATCAATACCGTGTACCCTAGATTGAGGGGTTGGTCCCTAACTTGGAACTGGGGACGTAACCCTCGAGTCTCAGAAGAGATGACCTGACGGCCCCCCTCAGGGTCTTACACCTCCGAATATCACTACTCCGTCTCCCTGAGCTCGGTCCAGTCCCAGTCTGGAGACGTGTCCTGTACTCAGTGGCCGGTCTCTCCACCCCACTTCCTCCCGTTCGTCACTGTGCTGGTCGAGTGGTCGGTGGGCTGGATCAGAGGGTGTGTCACCCCCAGAGTTCGACGGCTTCCGGGTGGTGGGACCTTTGATGGGTCCCCGACGGATCAGAGGGTGTGTCACCCCCAGAGTTCAACGGCTTCCGGGTGGTGGGACCTTTGATGGGTCCCCGACCGCAACACTGGAAAATAAAGATCACGGCCCACAGTCTCCAACGACCCTGGTGTTTTAGTCTCAGTTATCAGACCTCTGTGAAACGACCCACCGGGGCGGGGAAAGGACCGGGGCGGGGAAAGGGAAAGTGTCGGTCTTCCGGGTAATGGTCGTCAGTCAGACTCTTCATATCTCTGCAGCGAGGACCTAAAACTCCTTTGTCTTAGTCGTAGTAGTCTACTCCGCGAAGTGTCACACCAGAGTCCAAAGAAAAGTCGTGATTAACTGTCTGAGTCTCCTTATGCACTACCAACCTGTCTATCGTCCACCGGGGGTCGGGGGACAGGGACATAGTGCGGGAAGTGGTCGAGTCCGTTTGGTCCGACAAGTGCGGGGACGACAAGGAAGGTGGACTTTATGGACACGGAGTCAAGTCAACTCAAGTCAGCGAGTCAGTACAGGCTGAGAAACTCTGGGGTACTTAGTGTCGTGCGGTCCGGAGGGATAGGTAGTGGTTGAGGGCCTCAAGTGAGTCTGAGCGTAGGTAGCTCAGTCACTACGGTAGGTCGGATCCAGAGAGGATTATCGGATCGAGTCTCACGGTCGGGATCATGGTTTCGAGGGGCTGACCAGAGAGGTCGTTCTCTTCAGTAACGGAGGAGACTCAACGGTGGCTCTACACGAACCCCCACCCCCGAGATGAAACTGGAGTGCTTAAGTCACCCGACCCACCAGACTTTGGTCGTGTCAGAAACCTCTGTCTATTAATTGCCATACTGAGACCCCTTTCACTGACTTACAGAGACTCGGAGTCAAAGGAGAGAATGTCTTCCCCCTACTATGGAGTGTCTCCAATAACGTTCCTCTTTTCCTTCCGATCATGTCTCACCGACCGTGAATCCTTCGACAGTTAATTACGAACAAGGTGAGGGGACCTTACCGCACGCCCGTGGAAAAAAATTAAGTCTCGTTGCAACTACGATAGACGAGGTTATTTACATATTAAGGTAAAGGTGACTGAGTAAACCGTCCCTTTGTTCGGGTGCACAGTTAAGTTTATCTCCGTCTCTTTCTCCTCCTCCTCCTCTCCGTTTCATATTGAGTAATCTTGAGCTTTAGGAGAAAAATTTGGTTTTTTGTGACGACCATTCGTAAATAAAAAGAAAGGGAATCCTGCTAACAATTTGAGCTGACTGATCTCAACAAACACGAGTCGGCAGAAGGAGTGAGGTACCCCGCGAGGAGACTAGGTGTTAGAGTAAAAGAGAGACTTAAGGGGTCCCAGTTCGTGTGACGGACCGTGTGTCGTCTTCCACCTATTTAGAAGCTACTTAGTTACGTACCTCTGCTTACTTACTTACTTCACTGGTGGCCGTCGTTCACCCCCAAGACTCTGTGTTCGGATTTCACGAGAAACCCGAATCTTAGGTGAGTGAGGAGACTCCATGGGTCTGGTCGATGCCGGTAGACCGTCAAAGATCGACGATGTTTCCCTGGGCGGAGGAGACCCGAGACGGCCCCCACCCCCGACGGTCCCAGGGCCTCCGTCTCTTCGGCCACACTTCCTTCTCGAATCGGTCGGGCGGAGGAGAGGAGGGGCGAGAAGGGGAGCTTTCCGGTCTACCTCTCTCGTCTCGCCCTACCCCCTCTGGTTCGGTCGTCGAGGGCCAACCTACATAAAAATGAAGTCCACACTGCACCTTTGGTACGCCCACATAAAAATCGGGACGGGTCACCCACCACACAAGCGGACCCAACGGAACCTCTCCTGAAGAAGCACAACGATTTAACCTTAACGTAGACGACCCAAGGACCCGAGGTTGGTCGAGAGGAGGGCCGTCCACCCGCCTGTCCAGGCAGGGACCGCTCCCACCCCAGGGCCCGTCCGGTCTCAGACGAAACAGAGGTAAGGAAATGTGTGTGTGTGTGTGTGTGTGTGTGTGTGTGTGTGTGGAGAGGACTGTGTAATTTTTTTTTCTTCTTTACACTTTAGAGGTGTTTGACTAACAATTCCGATCAGATGTTCCCGCTCTTATGTTTCTTGGATTTTGAACTTTGGACAATCCTAGAATACAGTGTCAGGGAAGTAAGGGCCGTGTTTGTGGCGGGGGGTGGGAGACGGGGTCAAAATAACTCTTTATTGGCTGATGTAGTGACATATTTGAATTCGACGTGTCGTACTACCAAACTAAATGTATCTAGCACTTTACTAGTAGTGTTATCCAAGTCGAGTGTGTGTAGAAGAGTCTATCTATTTTTCTCTTTTCCCCTTTGTAAAGAGGAACACTACTCCCGAGAACCTTAAATGAGAGGATTGAAACGTCATATACTATGTCGTCACAATTGATGCCAGTAACACAACACGTAGTGTAGGGAACATCGACGACACACACACGAGTCAGCACAGGATGAGAAACGCTGGGATACCTGACGTCGGACGGTCCGAGGCGACAGACACCCTAAAGGGTCCGTTCTTGTGACCTCACCCGACGGTGTAGGAGGAGGTCCCCTAGAAGGACTGGGTCCCTAACTTGGGTGCAGAGAACACAGAGACCGTAACCACCCGCCTAAGAAATGGTGACGCGGTGGACCCTTCAGGGGACAATGTAGGAACGACGACGATGACGACGACGACGACGACGATTCAGCGAAGTCAGCACAGGCTGAGACACGCTGGGGTATCTGCCGTCAGGTGGTCCGAAGGGACAGGGACCCTAAGAGGTCCGTTCTTGTGACCTCACCCAACGGTAAAGGAAGAGGTTACGTATTTTCACTTTTCACTTTCACTTCAGCGAGTCAGAACAGACTGAGATCGCTGGGGTACCTGACGTCGGATGGTCCGAGGAGACAGGTACCCTAAAAGGTCCGTTTTCATGACCTCACCCTACGGTAACGGAAGAGGCCAATGTAGGAATCATGAATTAATAAAATATTTACCTTCAAACACGGAAAAGAGACCTTCAGACACGGAAAGTGGATGGGAGGTCCTAACGGGGGTTGGAGATGAAAGGCGGAGACCATTGGTGTTTAGACTAGAGAATACGAGATTTGATAAAAAATAAAAAACCAAAAGTGTATATTCACTCTAGTGTGTGTGTGTTTTAAACAGGAGGAGGCACTACATAAAATGAATCGTATTACGGAAGTTCCAGGGAGGTACAATTGTGTTCACCGTCCTAAAGGAACAACAACAAAGAAATTACTGACTTATTATAGGGTAACACACATATACACGGTGTTGACGAAATAGGTAGTCACCTGTGAAACAAAGATACGGAACAGATAATATTTATTACGACGAGACTTACACCACCCCCCCCCGTCTATTAAAGAGGTCAATCACAAAAGTAAAGGAAACCTAGGGGTTTCACCCTAATGACCTAGAATGCCAGTAAGATCAAAATTAAGAAAACTCCTAGGAGGGATGATAAAAGATATCACCGATACTGTCAGATGTTAGGGTTGTTGTCAAGTGGTGCTAAGAGAAAAGAGGTTAGGAATGATGATAATTAGAAACAATAGAGGACAGAAAAAGTACAAGTCGGGGAAGTAAAATTCCCCTCCTTTGAGTCTTCTCTTTTTTTTTATCTTCATAGAAAGAGTGTCAATCCGTCGATGATTCTCCGTTGAAGATAGGTTCAGGGTTCTCTAAGTTGGTCAGGGGTCGCTTTTTCGGGACCCCTTTCTCTACGAAACCCTTCCCCTTGAGATAGGTAAAACGAACCCAGTGACCATCACTGTGTGGGTACGTGTAAACCACCGTTAACCATTCAGTGTAAAGTACACTAATGACGTGACTTTGTGGTTTATAAAAAATAATAAAGGTGAAATGACTAAACGTTTGACTCCACGGTACACCAATTTATTAATGTAGTAGTCCGATTATTCACTAACTCAACTGTAAATTTGGACCCATAGGTTTGGGATTTGAAGCACGAAAGAGGGGAGAGGGTCCATGGTAAAAACTTGGTAATCATCTTAGTAAAGTAGCAGGAGGGAAAAAAGAGATGACAGGAACTCAGAACCCACAAGACCCCAGTGTCTTGACTCGACGGTCTGAAGGGGAAACTCGTAATCCTGGAAACGTCGTGTTCCCACGGAGTAGTTTACTCAAGGGTTTTCTTAGAAAAGGGTATCATTACGAAGACACACAGCTTCTTCTGAAACTGTAAAAATATCTGGAAAGTAAAAGAGTAAACTACGGATGAGATGCCTCATCCTTTCGAATAGACTTCTCCAATTTACCCGACGAGTCACCATCTCAGTCTTGAATCAGACTTCAGAATCAGAATCAAGAAAAGTGAACTGGTGTTTTACCAGGTCACCGAACCCTTTCAGTCTTTCACCCCGAATCAATTTTCGTCCCGATCGTCCCGATCACCCCGAATCAATTTTCGATTCACGTCCCCTGTTCACAAGTTCGGAACTAGGTCCTTCTGGGGTGTACGACGTGTAATTAATTCGGACGTACGGATCTTGGGTACGAACCGTTATTCTCTTCGGACACATGGTGTTGATCTCTCATCGGGGACGAGTGGCTTTGATCTCTTTTCGAGTGTGTGTCCTTGAATATGGGTCTCGTCACCTTTCATTTACTTATTTATATACATAAAAAAAAATTCCTTCCCAATGTGATCGAATCAGGTAGGGACCACTCTTCGGTACCCGGTGTGCTCGGGGTCGAACGGCCGAGGGTAGGGTGGGGTAAGCGTGGTCATCCTCCGGGTTAGTGACAGTAGGAGGACGATCCTTCCCCTGGACTAGCTGACAGTTATGAGTGTTGACACCGGTGGTAAGTGACCCTCGGAACGGACACGGTTCGTGACAGTCGACACTCGTAACCAATAGAGGAAATTAGGATTGTATTGGAACACTCTTATTCAGTGACCCTAAGTCCCGAGGACCTAGAGAGTAGGTACACGGACCAAAGCCCCTCATAGACCTGAAGAGTCGAGATGGATCCGGTCCACCACTCGGTGCCTTCGTCGGTTTCGACGACGGAGACTTGTGTGGACGAGGACCCCGGTCCGTCGGCCGTAGGGACACGGACGGTCGTCGCACACTCCTCCGACCCGAGTCCCCGCCCCCGGAAGTTCTACGACCGTCCTTCCCGTCCCTCGTCCGCTACGGACCGCGGACCCCCTCTTGACTCGTGCCAAACTGAAAGTCGACTGCCGAGGCCGTCCTAGTGAGGGGACTGACATCAGTTGTCGACTCTATAAAAGAGCCTACGGTCACTTAGGTTGACGAAGGTTTTCGTTCCTCACAGACGATCTCGGGGTCGGGTATTTTGGGGCGGACCTTGTAGACGAGGGTCGTTGAGCAGGCCTTCGTAGACCAGGACTGAGAAACCAAACCTTACCGACTTGAAGATGGGGCGAGGTAGGAGTCCGGTGGAGCGGGTCGTGCAAGGTCCTTACTGGGTCGGGAGACGGTCCCTTCCGTGTCCCAATTCGGGGTCCCAGTTGAGGGACCTCTACTTTGTGGGAAACCAGTGTTCCACCTTCTCAAGAGAGTTTCTGTGAAGTCGTCCTTCACGGTCAAGGGTCCCAGGACCGGTCCGTCGACGACTTCTCCAACCAGTGTGTCGTCGGTCGTGGGGACGGGCAGGAGTTCGGAACCCCCCGAGGAGAGTAGGGTAGGTACCAGGACCAGGGTCCTCTCCGAAGAACCGATGGTAAAGGGAACCCGAAGTAGAGGGAACCCTTTCGTCAGGTTGTGAGGGTGTGACGTGGTACCCGGTCCCCGGAACGTCAGTTAAGGTGTTTATGAAAAAACTCGGGCTTGGTACACGGTTCAAATATGAGATCGATGAAGGATGCGGATAAAAGGAGGGTGAGGGACCTGGCTAGGTAAGATTAAGTCTTAGGGAGAACCTTGAACTGTGCTACGAATGTGTACCGTCTCGAGTTATTTACAAATTGGTTTAACGTCACACTTGTCGTGAGTTGACCCTCGGGAAAGGACAGAACGAAGAACGACAGAGCGGAGAGTCGTCAGTGGAAGCTCGGGATGGTTGGGGGCAAAGTAAAGGAGTTTGTAGATTATCGTCGATTACGGGCGTCACGTGATTCATGGTCTAAGGAGGAGGTCGTGAAATACCATAATAGAGTGGATTAGGAGTACTGGTCGGATTACTCCTCTCCCGGAATACAAGTCAGGGTAAAATGTGTACTTCTTTCCGGGCCTTTCCAAATCTCCGGTCACCACCTCTGTCTTACCTTTGGGTCCGTTAACTCCAGGGGTCCGGGACAAGACTACGGACTTAAAGTGGAGGGATTTGTGTGTTCTACGGAGTACATGACTTTCCCGGTTCCCCTGCCTCGACCGGGGAGACAAATGTTGTGGGAGTAGAGTCCTGAAGGTCGTCAATTCTCAGACGGACGGTTACGTCCCCTGTGTTCAAGTTAGGGACCAGGACCTTCTAGGGTGTACGGTTCCTCGTTGATTCGGGTACCCGGTGTTGATAACTCGGACGTGCGGATCTCGGGTACGAGACGTTGTTCTCCTTGGTGACACTACTCTTCGGGTTCACGACTTTGGTATCGGGGGTGATCGGCGTTGATCTCTTTCAGACACGGGTCGTCGTTTCTGGGTCGTGTCGTTTTTATTTATTTATTACTTTTTTAAAAAACTTCTTCATCGAAGTGGTAATTTTTTTCTTTGTTTTGGGGGGTGGAAGTGAGGTAGGGTACGTCGGTTGTGACTAGACACACAATCTATAGTATTGTAGTAGAGTAAAATCAGATCGATACTTATAAAGGAAAAAATACCAACTCTTTTATCCGAGTCTCTTTGATTGAACACACTCGACTGGTTTAATTAATGGTAATGTAGGTAAAGATCTCGAGCAGGACGGTGGACCGTACCAACAAGATACTGGAAACGGGGAGATCGATGTCCTGGTAGTCCTGGTTCGGACTTGAAGTCACTGGAAAGCTCCCTGTCAGAGTTCCCTCACTGGACGGGTGATGAGACAAGACTAGAAAGGGATTTGTTCTCACCTCAGATCTCACTAGGTCAGACGGACACTATCCTGTTTACCTAATGTTTGTTCCGAAATCCTTACTCATAATGAAAGTGACGCGATCGTCACCTGAAGTCGTACTCGACAGGTCCCGTTCCAGGGTGCACCCGTCTTTGAGACTCGCACCAAACGTCTCTCACTCTGGCTGTCCTTCTTGCTGTTTACGATGCACCCGTCCGGCCCTGACTGCCGACTCTTTGATTCCCTTCCGTCTTCTGACCAAACTACTGTCCAAAGACCTCGACGTCGTTACCTCGAGTAACTGTCTGTCTGGTCCTTTGCAAACCTTAGAGGAACCCCTTTCACCCTTTCAACCCCGAAACGAGTTTGTCTACGACTCTCGACCTACCTCGACCTATCTAAGGTCCTTCCTCTTTTGAGTGACACAACCCCAACTCCACTTTCTAGTGTTAACGTCTGTGAATCTTCCGTAAGGTCCTGAAGGGTCTACCGCGGTCACCATTTCTTGGACGGACGGTTACATCGTCTGTAATCTCTATGTCCAAGCTAGGGACCCAGACCTTCTAGGGCCCGTCCTCCTTTACCGTTGGGTGTGGTCATAAGAACGGACCTCTTAGGGTACCTGTCTCCTCGGACCGCCCGATGTCAGGTATACTAACGTTTCTCAGCCTGTGCTGACTTCGCTAAAGTGTGTGTCTTTCGTAAGTGCGATACGATCCAGAACAAGATTCCTACTTAAACAATTCTCTCTGGTAAAGTCTAAACTTTGACTCCTCACCCGGTCTCTCCTGGTTCCTCACGTCTTAACACCGATTAGGTAGGGCATGCTAGTCCATACTGACTCGACCATTTGGACCCATGGACATTGAACCGAGGACACACCCCAAACATGAACTCCGACCACCCTCGGTAGACACACGAAGAGAAGGGTCGATACAGGACGGCGTAGTGTGGCATCGAACTTTTCCCGGCACCACCTACGTCAGTGTGGTACCTCTGACTGCATACAATCTCACTCCCGAGAGGGCCAGGGAGACGGGGGTCCTGGTCAAACGGTCGTGGGGTTGGATCTTGGGACTTTATACAGGTCAGGAAGGAACGGACAAATTCCTTAGGTGAGTTGGTCGAGACTAAATCACGTGCGAGCACGTCCGACGTCCGAGATTCCACGACACGTTCCGTGACCCCTATTTAGTTACTGTTGTGTATCTGGGACAGAAGTGTCTCCATTGCTAGATCGTCACCTTTGTCTTGATTATAATTGTGTTAGGTAAGTCAACGCTCATTGCGGTGCTTCCTCTTTATGTCTCGGGACGTCGGGGGAGTGGGACGGGTAGACTAAGTGTCGATTCAAGAGACCGTAAAAAGTACCACCTTAACGGGGGTGGGAGGAGAGTGACAAGGGTGGAGATCGGGTCGTGAAGGACAGTGATCGTCCATTGAAGACGACACGGACCGTCCGGAGAAGGGCCCAGGAGTCTGTCCTAAAGTCGGATTCGCCGTCCTTGGGTCGGAATCGTCTTACCAGAATCGTCTCAGGGGGAGGAGGGGTGGCGTGGACCGACCCGGGTCGAGGACGGTGAGAAGACGAGGGGTCCTGTAGTACCAAAGGTACCCTTGGGTGAGTGAAGTTTCCCCTTGGTTCCTCTGACATCCCCTCCTCCCTCTCACTTCCGGCCTAATTGGAGTGGGAGAACCGGGCAGAGACACCAACGACCGTTCGGTTCGGGGTCCAAGGGTCGGTGGATTGTGACAGGTCGGGTGTCGGGTGTGACCTCCTCCCCCGCCCCTCCACGCCAGGTTCGATTTAAAATTGAAGAACACTCCGCTTTTGGGGTCCCCACTCCACCCGGACCCCTTCCTCTAAAAACTCGACCTAGGTTTGGACGCCAGGGGTGAGGTGCCCCGGAGGGGAGGTGTCTGGGTCCGAGCCGTAACGAGTGCCCGGTGTTTGTGTTAATGGGTGCTACACGTAGATTAGTACCCTAGACGAACCTAATCTGACGTTAGTAATTAGACTCGGGCTCGAGGACCAACGGAACGACTAATCGGGTCTACTACGAGACCATACTAGGTTAATTTCTGTCCGAGACGGAGGGGAGAGGGGGCGGTGTGTGTGTGTGTCTGTGTGTGTCTGTGTGTCTGTGTGTGTGTGTGTGTGATGTGTGTGTGTGTCTGTGTGTGTGTCTGTGTGTGTGTCTGTGTGTGTGTGATGTGTGTGTGTGATGTGTGTGTGTGTGCGGGTCGAAGGTGTAGTCTTCCTTGGTCATGTAAAGTAATTGTGTAGGAGTATGTGTTTATTTCGCAGTCCCGTGACTGCCCGAGGGAGGGAGATCACCGTGACAGAGGACGGCGGGACTTCTGGACCGGTCCCTCTCCGGAGGGGGTGTGGAGGTAAGAAGACGCCTAGACCCTCCCCGGAGCCTCCCCCGAGGGTTTTCAGTCTCGGCCCGTGATTAGAGGCACCTTTCTCAGACCAATGTAAATAACTGTACTTTACGGCTGAGGGACTACACGAGACTCCGGCCGACGGGGTCCGTCCGTTTAGATTAATCTTAATGGGCTGGGACGTCCTCCGCCCCGGGGGAGGAGGAGGGACGGGGCGGGGGTTGTTCCCGACACCTCTCCCGCTGACCGTGATTACCCTCTCCACACCAACACCCTCTGTCTGTGGGACCCCGGGACCCCGTCCTTCCCGACGCCTCCTTTCTTGGTCCGTTCCTACGACTGCAGGCAGGCGAGCCAGCAGGACTCTCGGACCCGCCGGTACAAACCGACCAAGAAACCACCGTAGTCGAGAAGCAATGGAAGTCTGTCAACGTCTCTAATGACACGTTTACGGTGCCCGACACTCCCCTGGGCGGGGCGGTTCCACTCCGTACAACCAACTTCCTGGTAGACCCGGAGGTATGTAGTCCACTGCGGTACTACCTGTCACCCTCCGTCGGGTGAAGGACCGACCCGGACCCACCCCGTACTGGGACCCCAGAACCCTTCCCGATACCTCGTGCACCCAGGGTGATCACCCTGTATCTCTTGGCAGACGAAACACGGTCTGTACCTCGGCCCACGACTGTACCCAACAGAGTAATAAGAACGACTTGGTCACTAATCCTAGATAGCACTTTGGTTACGACTCTACTCATGGTCCTCTTGCCTCCTGAGCTCAGATCCAAAGGTCTTCGAAAAACAGTGTGGTGATCGACCCCCAGAAAGATCTGATTCTATCCACGAGCGATGTACGGGAACGGGGGACCTCAGCCCCTTCCCCAGTCCCTGGGTAGACGTCACCCGTGTACTTAGTGGGTCCTAGAGCAGTTTCCCGTCTCGTCCTTAGGGCTTCAGCTCAACTCCGGACTCTCAGTTACAGAGGTTTGTCGAGGGGCCCTTACGCTACGACGGTCAGGCCTGGCGTGAACTTCGTACAGCTAGTGATAAATTTACTCCACACTACTGACATGGGGTAGCGTAAAGTCTCCGGCACAGTGAGAGGACAGGGACGAAGACAAGGGGTGTTTCCGTGTTCGGGTGGTGTGTCAACTTGAATATCTGGGGCACGTCGGAGCACAGGTGTGTGGGTCGACGAGACCGGTCGCCGACACGACCCTTGAGTGGTCCGAGAGGAGACGGACCTTAGGGAGGGGGGCGTAAAGAGGAGGACGACTCGTCAGAATGAGTTCAAAGTTCTAGTTCGAACTTATGACGGAGGGACAACTTCGACAGAGACCATTTCGAGACTGGTGAGACAACCAAAGAACAAGAGCAAAAGTCTCTCAGACCGTTCTCGAGTGTACAATGGAAATATTAAATGGGAGAAAGGGGACGCGGGTCGTGTCGTAATCATTGTCGTTCCTAAGTTACGGTTCCACTGCCCTCCTGTCCTCATGAATGACCAGACATAACACCCTCCCCCTCGACCCTCGGAAGAGTCCCAGAGACTGACCGGGACACTGTCGTCTAGGTCCGTAAGAAGTCTCGGGTTCCGTCTCCAGAGATACGTGTCCTCGACCCGGACCGGACACACACACACAGACCCCCATGCCCCCACCAGGAACCCCTCCTCCGTGACACAATAGGTCCGGACCCTTCTTGGAGGTCAGTCCTAGATCCCTAGTCCCAGGTAACAAGATCTGCATGTTGACAACCGTAATCTCCGTAAGTCGGGTAGACTCCCTGATGTCCATCACGGTTCCTATTAATACTATTGTCGATTTTAATGCTGGTAATGGTATTTCGGTGACAGTCCTGACCCCCGTCCCTCACCCCCCACTCACTCCTTCGTGAGTCATGAGGCTAAGTGGGACCCACCCGGCCCGGCTCACACCCGCCGGAATCGCGGGTGACGGTCCGAGCGGGTCACCTCCAGTTACCACGACTACAAGCACCGACATGCACGGGTGTGCCCACGTACACGTGTCCCCAAACTGGAGTCATGGCTACGGAGGTATGAACCCGTAGAAAAGAATCACTACACCCGAGGGGTACCTATTTACTACTGACTTTAGGGATGACCCCGGAGTAGTCTAGACGGAAGGCTCCTGACGTAGAGGTGAAGTGGGTGCATGGGTTCTGTCTGGCCTGCAGGGACTCGGGGTGGGTGGGAGACGTTGTTAGTCCCGGGTCGGGACCCACGGTCCTCGATTACGGCTGATTTTGTTCTGTTCGCCGGACGAGGGACGGTCGTCGGGGAGAGCCCCTCCCACAGTCTTGGAGGTGGCAGTGCATGTTGGAGATGACGACTTTTGGTTTCAGCTGTCACTTAGTGTCGCACCCGGTTCGCCATCGACGTAATTTAAGTGGACCTTACGAACAATTTTTAAGTACAGGAGAAGGATGCCGAACTGGATGACTAAGTCGTAAAGGTTCGTGTCTCAGGTCGATACGCACAAGATTATTCGGAGGGTCGCCGAAAGTCCACCTGAGTGCAAACGAGTGCTTGCTCAGGACCTACCACACACAACCTCACTTCCACTGTTACCCGTGACCCCGGCCCTGTCAGGACTCCGTCGAGACTCACCACCACCCCCGCCCCCGTAAGACTACGAGTGACCCTGAGTAGAGGGGTCGATCCGACCCCACCTGGGGAGGACCCTCTGTAACGGGTCCGACGTAAAGGGAGGGACCTGCTAAGGTCCTTCTACCTCGGGTGGGACGCACCGGTCGACTCCAGAGAGACCCCACTAAAGTCTCCCTTGGTCCCTTTCTTGTCGGGACCGATATCCGAAGGTACTCGGGTGGGAGCCCGGATGTGAGAGTCGAGAGTACCGACCCGACCCGGACTCCGATGGACCCCCGAAGACTCGCGCCGGGCCGGCCTCACAGAGGATGGACATGTGTCGTGCGAACAGTCGGAGGTCGACCCGGACCCCCAGTTACCCCCGTCACCCGTGCCCACACGACCGTCGTCGGCTCCCGCACCTCTCCACCTGTCGGACCCGGAATCTCCCCCGAACTCGCCAGCGGCAGTAGACGTCTCTGTTCTCTCTCCTCCACACCCAATCACCCGGTCCTGGCGACCAAGGGGTCGACCTTGGCACTCCAGGTGGAACAGGGTACAACACACACACCTATTCTCTTTCACATGTCTCTTTACACTGACATATTACTCGTGGGTACACATGTACACGATGTTCACCCGTCTCTCGTCTGCAAAGAAGTTTCGTCATTCAAGACCTCTTGTCAAATCCTGGTAGGTTTTGGTTCACTACGACTTCACTCGAGTGAAATTTTCGGTATCAAGAATTACGTTTAATTCCACCACCGGAGACGGGTCTTCGACCCCCCCCCTTTTTTGGGGTTTACTACTTGGGAAATTTAAAGCGAATGCTCAGTGAACCCGACACGGCTCGTCACGACGTAAACTAAGATACTGAAACCTCCCGTCCTTTTTTAATCGACTCAGTCAAGGGTTAACCCGTTTCTAAATAAGGTAAATTGCATTCGGTCTCCTTTGACAAAATTACCAAAACTAACTATTGACTCATAAGACGTTTAAAACCAAATGGACCCGTGACCTTCTAATCGTCCAAAATCACCTGTTACTCGTCTAAAGACAAGAGTTGAGATTGCTTATAAACCTCGTCAGGAAAAGGAGGACACAATGGACGGAACCTTCCACAGGGTTCAAATACAGTTAGTCTCGTGGAAAATTTTTATGTGACCTGAAAGACATATTCTAAAGTAAACTTCTTTACTAATTTACCGAATTTTTAAAAACCGTTGTTGGTAGTAATGTCTTGAATTACGAAAATATAAAATAAAAGAAACTAATTTACCTAGGGACTTTGTAGTGCACACCATTATTCGGAGTTGACAAGGGAACGAGGTCAGACAGGTGTCGTGGAGTGTCGAGAATAGGGGACACGAGAACCCTGAACTGTAGGAACAGACGGAGAGTTCTATTGTGGAACAAGTGGGGAAGTAGGGGTCGTGCGTCAACCGTGTCTCACTTACGAACCATACACAACTCTTCTACTTACTCCCTTATTTCTCACTTGTGTGGAACTTTCTTAATCTACAAAATGTCGACCTTTCAAGTAGTACACTAGATCCAGGGACGAAAGACCTTCTTTCTCAGAGCATAAAGGTGCTTATGTAATAACCACCACGGTCACCGGGGGTTTTGGAACGACCGAGTCAAAGAAGTAATCTAGACAGTCTACGGTGTAGAAGTCTCATTTTATCTCAGGGAGACGGGGAATCGAGAGGGGGAACGAGACGGAGTAAAGTGTCGGGAATAGCACTGGTACATAAAGTGTTGGGAACCTGATTTATGATGTGATGAACGATAAAAGAGAGGGTGGAGGTTGAGTTTAAATTCGAGTTTCTCCCGACTAATTGTCAACGCAAACGTCCCGGATCTTATCGGACCGTGATTGACTACAAGTTGTTTATAAATAACTTACTTACTCACTGACTACCCTTTATTTTAACTCTGATATTTTCTTTATATGACAGAGGAGTAGTAAAAAACAATCCATCTCTATAAGAACAGAGACAACCGACTCGACCCCCTTGAAAGAGTTTGGGTTGTCCGATCTGTCTTGTAGTGCTATGGAACTCCGGTCGTCCCATCGTGTGAACTGAGGATGACAGAGGACAATTATCGAAAAACTGAATCTCGTTTAGGGAGTCGAAAGGATTCGAGGATGTAAGAGTAGACATTCGTCTGACCACAGGAAAATCCTAAGTGCCCACAATCCCGACGTCAGAGACCCCGGTGTTTGTCAGCTCGTGTTGACCCACTAACTCGTGAGTGTTATTCCCTCTTTCATCTTTGTTTGTGACAAGAGCAGAAGTTTTATGTCTTTATTCCACGTTAGTCCTTTCGATTTATGAAGACTTGAAGTGTAACTGAACCTGGTCAAAAAAAAGAAAGTGAGTGATTACGTTGACTAATAAAAGCGTTATGAAAAACTCAAGGGTGACCCACGAATCCGTGACCCCACTGATCCTATTTACGGACGATGTTGTCACGGGTGAAAGACCCAAATTGTGCGATTTCTCGTCCTCTTACATCATCCGTCTCTACGACATTTACTGGAGGGCACTAAAGTAGTACCTTTTGCACCTCTGTACCGGGTCACCTGTTGGCACACCTAATAATCCTGCGTTGTGGGTTTCCTACCGCTACTTTCCTCTCTACAGTCATCCTCTTTCCTGAAGACCCTCTACGATGTAAGAAAGAGGAGCTGGGAGAAGGAGTTATTAAATTAGTCACTGAGTCTTCTCCAGACTTTTTTACGAACTGTTTAAATACCCACTGCACTTTGGACCTAGGTTTGCTAGAAATGCCTAAAACCGTTGCACGATTAAGATTATTCTAATTAAGAGTAGATTATTCAACCTTAAATTTGAAGATTGTGAAACCGGTTTTTTTTTTAGCTATTATATTCATGTCTTGTCCCCTCTACACCAAATAGGCGTACAAAGCCAACTGTCGTCCGAGTCGGACTGGTTTCACATTGCGCAGACAGTTTGTTTGTTTGGTGATATGACTACGAGACACGCCTGGGTACTCGTCTCCGCACCGAGTTCGCCTCCACGCCGAGTACGTCTCGAAGGTTGGGGTGCACGATTCGACTCTGCCCCGTGCTTCCGTGTGAGTCTCCTCGCACCCGGTCCGACGACTTCCCTAAGGCTCCTTATAAACGTCCCTAGACGTTATGATTCTTCCTAGACCTCCTACCCACCCTCTGCCTCCCTGCACGCTCGGGGGAAACTTGGAGACTTGGGTCCCAATCTAACACATTCAAGACATGACACCCGAGGTTTCACAGTTTGACGTTGGCTGGGTAGTTTGGACGTTGTGCATTTCGTGTAAACCCGAGCTGGGTGTATCATTCAACGGTTCGGAGACTCGAGAGGTTCCGACCCTTCGTGACGGAGGTCCTTCAACAAAGGTGACTGTGTCCTCGGTTCGTCTCTGAGTGGACCTCTACCACCTTCGAGGGATCGGCCCACCCGACCGAATCCACGATAGACTTTTTCGTGGAAGAAAAATTTTGTGAATGCATAAACAAAAACCGACGTGACCCAGAACGACACGCTCCCGAAAGAGATCAACGCCGATCGTCCCAGATGAGAGATCAATACACCTCCGAAGAGTAACGCCACCGAGGAGAACAACGCCTCGTGCCCGAGATCCCACACCTGAGTCATCGACACCACACACCCGAAAGTCATCAATGCCGTGTACCCGACTAAACGGGGCACCATGCACCCTAGAAGAGCCTGGTCCCTGATTTGGGCACAGGGGACGTAACCGTCCACCTAAGAGTTGGTGACTTGGTGGTCCATTCAGGGCTTTGGGGAAGATAATTATCGTCACTGTTCGGTACTCTTACGAATGTGGTAGTGATGCGTGGGGGTCGCTGCCGTGTACCGAAGGTAATCTACTGTAGGTCACGCATTTTCACAAAACCTTTGGGATTTCAAAAAGGGTGCACCTCCCACCAACATCAATAGTTTGTGTTCTAAAGGTCTTGCACATAGAACGTTTTTCGTTCCGTGTCGATACACGTGCCGAGTAAGTTCTCATTTTATGATCATCCGATCACGCGAGACGACCCGAGTCAGGAGATTCCCACTTAGAGGAACACAGGAACTTCCTTAGATGTTCCCCGAAGATACATCTACTCGAAGATCCTCGTCCTCCCGACTCCCCTCCCCGAAGAAAAGGAGACTGGAGGGTAAAGATCCGTCCTGAAATCCCTTTCTACCCCGTCTTTCCGGACGACCCCAGATCTCCTCTCGCATTTAGTTTTCGTCAGTAACGGTCGTAGGGTTCTCCGAGATCAACTCTCTCGGTCCCTCGACGGGACTCCTCCTGCTACTAAGTCTAAATAAATGGAGGACCCCCAGTTAAGTCGTTTGAACCGTAAAGGAGGTCGAAACCTCTTACTCATAAATAGAGGTTTATCTAAAGAAATAGATCGGTCTCTGTGGGTAAAGAGTTCTTGGTCTCGTGTCTCCCTCTCCGGGTGTCGACAGGGT
Source organism: Capra ibex (assembly GCA_006410555.1). NCBI lineage: Eukaryota > Metazoa > Chordata > Mammalia > Artiodactyla > Bovidae > Capra > Capra ibex. The sequence goes on along the minus strand of SJYO01050144.1, from coordinate 1,688,368 downwards.
CCTGGGCCCTCTTCCCCCTTCTCCCACAACCCACTACTCTAAAACCGTCCTCCAAGACCGGGATTTTGTCTCTTCGACAACCCTCTCTAACGTGCCTACCTCCCGTCTCTAGGGAACGAGACCAGTCACTTCCGGTTTACTATTAAAAAGCCCTTAAAACGTTCAAACTATTAGTGTAATTGTCGAATTCTCACCGGTACCACCCTCGCTAGTGTGGCACCTTTGACTGTTTACAACGCTTAGCTTAGGAAAGGGGTATGGGGTGGGGCTCTCGGCCGCCAATTTATAAATGTTCGTGTGCGGATTGGAGTCTCAAAGAGAGGTCCATTGGAGAAGAACAAGAGTTAGACATCACTTCTCTGATGTGAAAGACTCCGGTGAACCACACAGAGGTCGACCAGGGTCTTCGCCGGTGAGGTCTGATCCTCGGGAGGAGGTTCCTCTCGGGACCTGTAGGATGGGTCTGTCCGACACTCGGAACTAATTCTTTCGTCCCCTGAAGGGACCACCAAGCTCCCAATTCTTAGGTGGAAGGTTACATCCCCTACGCCCAAGGTAGGGACCAACCCCTTGACTCTCAGGGTGTACGGTTCCCCGTTGATTCCGGTACCCGGTGTTGATGACTCGGATGTTCGGCGTTACTTTCCAGGGCGTGAGACGTTGATTCTGGACTGTGTCGGTTTATTTTTTTTAAAATTTTCTTCTTTCTTGACCTATGTTTCTCACCTACCCGTGTCCACCGTCGTAAGGGGTCTCCGGACGGGCGCCACTCGAGTGACGGCCCAGGTCTTGGATGTGTCCGAAGATGTCAGGGGTGGCGGAGAGGATCGGACCCCAGGAACGTAGGGTGTCTACGAGGTTGGGTGAGCTGAGAGGAGATAGTTGGTCGAGGCAAGGTCGGGACGTAATTCGGACCTCGATTTCCAGGGACGGGTCTAAGAGGTAAACACTGTACCACTCTACTGTCAAGAACTACGGGGCCGGGGTTAGGATTTTGTGGTTCCCTTCTCAACCCCCACATGCGACACACACATCCTTCCGTCCTTCCGTCTTAGACCTCCCCGAATCTCTAGGTAGGGGAGTTGTCAGATCAGAGGGTGCTCTTGTTCGTCTCCTGCGACCGTACCGAATACTCCACGAACGACTGTGGCCTCATCTGTCCCATGGAGGGTGTCCACGAAAGAGGTTTGGGACCCGGAGGTTCCAGACGTGGGGGGTGGTACTGAGTCGGGTCTGTGGTGAGGACTCCCCTGTGGGGGAGCAGACTGCACCGTTCCACCCCGACGGGTAGGGGTCCCGGACGGACGGTCCAGTCCCTTCGGAACACAAAACTCTTGTACCCCCGGATGTGTCCGGGTCGGTGATCCCCGGCGGCTCCGAGGTCTTCCCGACCAGACCAGACTCCCCACCACCCCGGTCTAGACCGAAGGGGTCACCGAGTCACCATTTCTTGAGAGGACGTTGCGTCCTCTGAACGTCCTCTGGTCCCAAACTAGGGACCCAACCCTTATAGGGAACCTCTTCCTTTACCGTTGAGTGAGGTCATAAGAATGGACCTTTAGGGGTACCTGTCTCCTCGTACCGTCCGATTTCTTGTGCCCCAGTTTTTCCCAGTCTGTACTGACTCACTGATTTTTGTTTGTTTTCCGGTCTAGACCAAAGGACCATTCGATCTACCTCAGGTTCCTGGACCCTCCAGTCCCGAACTTCGGTAAATCATTTATAGTCTAAACCGGACTCGTCACCCCTCCGTCTCTCCCATGTTACCTACCAAAACTCCCCTCCCGTGTCGGGTGTCCCACGAGTCCGGACCTGGACGAGTGACTAGGTCGGAGTAGAGTCCATGTCGTGGGGAGAGGGTGGGGCGGGGGGTCGTCTGGGAGGACCCACCCCCACGGGTCTGTGCGGGGTACTAACTGTAGAAGTACAGGGGCGGGGGTGCCGACAGAGTCTTCTTTCCCAGGTGCGAAGGGGCGGACCACAGTGGGCGGGGTGTGGCCAGTGGGGACGTGAGGTAGCTACGACACCAGTGAGACAGGCGCTGTGACCCCGGTGTTGTCACTCGTCTTGAGGTCCTAGGGGGGTGTGGTGCACACTTGTGTGGAGAGAAAGTTCTGAGTCGGGCTCCCTCGTAGTCGGGAGGACCCTTCGGACAGGGTTAAGAGGTGTGGGGACAGATCCACCTCCTCCTTTACCGTCGGGTGAGGTCATAAGAACGGACCTTTTATGGTACCTGTCTCCTCGGACCACCCGATGTCAGGTACCCCAACTTCTCAGTCTGTGGAGACTCGTTGATTCGGGACTGGTCCATCGGGGCGGGGGACGAAGGAGACGTGTACACCACTACCTGGAATTTGGGGCATTGTCAATCCCGGGAGAAGATAGGTAGAGGGACTCACCTGACCTGAGGTCGAGGGCAGTCGTCGGGACCGAGGATACCCGAGGGTCGTGTAAACACTTTACTGACTTACTCCTATACTCTTGCACGTACGAGTCAGTACAGGTTGAGAGAACACTGGGGTGCCTCACATCGGGTGGTCCGGGGGACAGGTACCTTAAAGGGTCCACTCTTATGACCTCATGAGAACATCTAAGAACTTCCTAGGAGGGTCCCTAGAAGGACTGGGTCCCTAGCTTGGACGTAGAGGACGTAACGTCCGTCTAAGAAATGGTGACTCGGTGGTCCTTTGCTCTGTCACCGTACAATTTTCCGAATCCCTAGGGTTTGGTCCTCCTCAGTTCGTACCAAGGAGGTTTATCTGGGGCTGGGTCAGTCGAGTCCCTTTCCTTCCCGACCTCCTCTCCTCCCATCGGGTAAACCGAGTTTCTCCGAGGACGTTGTCGTCCGGACCCCGTGGACGGAAGACTAGGGTCCTGCCTGGTCTATCTTGTTCGGTGTGTTTCTTCAATGAGACACCACGTTTTACCTCCAGAAGTCGTTATTTAATATTGAATTTTTCCCAAACATCCGTCACCAAATGTCTTACTTGGAACTTTCACAAACGACGGGACGGACGTGACGACCCCACTGTCCTGCACATGGATTTCCCTCCTTCCGGTGCCTGACACTAGGTTCAGAAAATGCAAGGTCGAAGTGCTTGAAAGTGTCCGCGACAGAAGAGGGGTAGAAAGGGAGGTAGGGGCCTCCTGGGAAACGAACATATTATCAGGGTGTTGTCACTTAAGTTAATCCGGGAACCCTCATACACACATACACACACACATTCCCTCACACAAATGTCGATCTCTGTGTATGAACTATAGGGATGACACAAGGGGTATTTTCCCTCTCATTAATTTCAAGTTAGGTCAGAACAGATGACCTCTGCATGTCTTTTAGTTCTTTTTTTTTGTTGTTGCAGTCCCATTACCGGTTTTCTTTCGACCTTTTGTGGTATCATGGGAAGTGTAGGTGTGAGAGTCGGTGGGACACTTCGTTCCTCCCGTCTTCAATAAGGGTAAAATGACTGCGTCTTTCCGGGGGTTATTCGGTATTCGAGATAATCCCGTCCCTGTACCCAGGGACCGTGTACCGTGTTCCAAAAGTTCTGGGTACCTTTCGGGGACCGTAAATAATTGACCAACTCACTTACTTTCTATTATAACCTTGAAGAACAGGTTGAAACATATTAAGTAGTCGTCACCTCACCCCGTCCGGATCCTAAGACTTAAGGATAAAATGCTGCAACTGAACTCAGTCGAGTGAGAAGAAGGAGGTCTGGTGTTTGAGGTTCCTGTCGTGTGTGGAGTCTCGACACGAGTGGGTGGGGGTAGGGTGGGACGAGGTGTCTATAGGCTCGAGGATCTTCTAGTTGACCTTTTCCCCCACCCCTCCTTCCGTCCAAGGTCGAGGGATCCGGACGACGACTGCCTAGTGGACAACGGACTAAATAAAATTCGAAACACATGAAACCGGTAGTTGATAAAAACAGTGACAAATCTTGTGAGTAGGACGAACGTCAGTTCTCCTATCTGTTATTTTATAGACTCCAAAAAAAAAAAAAAAACCATTTATATTCTTAAGTCCATCCTTCAAGCAGTTTATTTTTGGGATCTGTTCCGGTACTCTCGTGCCCACAGAAGATCGTTTTAGGACAACGATCCGGTGACAGAGGATTCACTCCGAATTCCGGGGTACCAGTCTGGACTTCCGACAAAAGGGGAAACGGTGTCACTTCTCAGGTCCGGACCTCACTCGACCTCAAGTCCTTGTACAGGACAACTTTCTGTACACACCGGGTTCGTCCGGTGCCTCTCTCCAGTGACTCGTGTCACTCTTCTTTCCGGGTCGTCTTTTATTTTTTCTTTCTCTTCTCAGGCAAAACTACTCAGTTTCGCTCCCTTCCGTCCAGTGGGTATACCAGGGAGACCACGACCGGGGTCCCCGTCTCCCTCGACAGTTAGTGTCGGTGTCTTCTCTGAAAGTTTCGACACCTTAATTGAGATTTCGACGTCTCACGGAGTGGTCGTCGACTCGTCTTCCGGGACGCACCGTCCCCCGAGGATGGGTATTTCTCTACTCTCCTTACATTTCACACTTTTGTTGACTTGGGCGAAGACGGACCAGGTCGACGTACCGGACCTACCTCCTCCCGTGAGTGTCGGTCCCCGGGACTGGTGAAGGGTAGGGGGAGGTGGATTACTCTGGTCGCACCCCTAGGATTACTGACTAGTTTCGGGAAGGTCGAGGGGGTCTATGGACGAGGGGACCGGGGACGGGTCTCCCCCGTGCTACGGACCTGTCCCTCCCTTTCTTCAATGAGTCTCCCGTTCTCTCTGTCCAGACCAGAGGGGGTTGTACCGACCGGGTCGGAATCGGAAAGACCACGTCGTACCCCCACCCATCGTAGTAGACCTGGGGAGTAGAGGGTCGTGTCGTAGGACTTGTGGTAAGAGGACCGAGACTCCCACCGTCCTCCTACCTCCCCCGTTCCCCACCCCTCCTCAGGGTTCGTTCCCAAACTGAGGGAAGACTTCACTCAAAGGGTAGACCCAGGACTCGACGCTTAAGACTGAAACAGAACGGACGGAGACCAGTTATTGCTTCGACGTAGGAACCACTTAACGGTCTTGGGAAAGTTATGGGGGATAGTACTACAGTGTGATACGTTCGTGGATCTATGGACGTCTCGTTAACCGAGGATTGGGTTTGACGTTCTCACGGGGGTAGGTAACGGTGACACGGATCACCCAGTCTGACCGGTGGTCCTAAAGAAGAAAGATGAGTTTACGAGTGCATCGACTGTACGACCCCTGTGCGTCTCCTCACGATTTGCGACTTATGTGTGTGTGTTTATCTGGTCTATTTTATAAACAGAACGGATATTCGGTTCCCGTTTCCGTAAACACCTTATCATCCATACACAGACACAAACTCCTTCCCGCCCCCCTCCAATGGCTGTCGTCCTCAAACCCTCTTCCCCCAATGTCACTCCCCACCCCTTCGGCGACGGAGAGGTCATTTCGACAGTCAAAGGATTTTAACGACTACCTCGGTGTCTCGCTCTTGAGACCACCCACCCACCACAACGGGTGTCCCACAATATCCTTTGCCCTCTTGAACTTACTGTAAAGTCTCCACCTTTCTTACGTACCTACCTCCCATACACGGACCTACCCACTCTCCCTCCAACACAATGGTCTTTTTTTAAGACCCTCCCTCTGACCTCACCGCGAACGGCCCTCTCCCCTCATTGTCGTCTCTTGTGCTGAAACTCCGAGGGAATCCCTGGGCACCCCCACGACCCCGTCACCCTCCTCCCCGACCCTTTCAGGTCCACTGTCTACCCGTCCGTCTCCGTCTCTCCGCTTTCCTACTTCTCACTACATCCGCGGCTTACCTCCCTGGTTTCGGGAACAAGCGTAGGTCCAGAGAGACCTCTGTTACAGGAGTAATTTGTTAATAACCGCTTAAGGTGTCAGGACACTGAACGGGATGGAGAGCCCCGTATTTCACTCTTAGACGTAGGGCCTGAATCCACAATAGTGCGGTCTTGACTCCATGACCTCCACCTGCCGTCTCCCGCGACGCCGAGACCGTCTTAAGTTGTCCCTCGGTGTCCTTCCTCCTTCGTCCGGTGTCCTTCCCAGGGGCACCCAACAACGAAAACATGAGAGATTTGACTCCTAGACAGAAGTCGCGTGTTACTTGTGTCTCCCTGTAAGAATGTTCATTAGTGTCTCAAAAGGTCCTACCTGCCCTTGTCTTGACTCCCCTGGCCTTCGACGAATTGACAATATGGTGACCCGAACACGGGTTTGTCGTGTCTCGGTATTGGTTGCTTGTAAAGACCTGATTTTACCCTTCTTCTTCCTTTTTTCGGAGGGAGTAAAAATTATTGAAATAAGGGGTTTGAAGTTTTTACTTTAACGGTTCAATTCTTAAACGGAACTTTTTTAAAAAGAAGGATTAAATAATATTTCTTCCAGGCCCCGAACCCTTAAAAAATTACGTCTAAGGATTAAAAGGTTTCGCTCTAAGAGGACACGTAAACTTATCTAATACGAGCCATAACGATCGGGAATCGTGTTGCCCTTGTAATAATTTTGCTGACGTACCCAGAGTCTCCTGCCCAGGACGAAAGAGCGAAGGAAAAAGTAAAACCCCTGAAACATCGTTTCTGACAGGTAAAGACGGGTACCTTCTTTGACCCAAAGACTTCTCCACTATTTCTCTACGTGAGTCGACAGATCCGGAACTCCTCTGTTCAGTATAGCCCAGGTTTCCATTACTCTAATCTGGACTCCTTACCTCTTCACACCCTGGGAAAGGTCTCTCGGGACAGGGTCTTCACTATGGGACACCCGGACCGGGTGTGATAATCCGACCCGAAAGGACTCCTGTATCTCACAGTCTTTCGTCGACCAAACGGTCCTACTACTCGTACTACTCCCGTTACCTCGTCCGAAGAGGACCCTTCGTCCCGAGTCGGGGACTGACGTGTTTTCCTTCTTCCGTCCTCCTGGTCTCTTTCAAGGGGTACGAACTTTTGGGTTGTACCTTCGGGACGAGTGCACCGTCGGTGAGACTCTTCGGGACTTCTCGCCCCTCTTCCCGGGGGGCTTTCGGTTGACCGGAGTTTCAGATCGTGACACCCCTCTCGTCGGGGAGAGACACTCAGTCTCTGAGGCGGGACGTCAGAAGTAGGTTGAGAAGATAGGGCGGGTAAGGTAGGTACGGGATCCAAGAGGGACACTAGCGAGTAGGGCCAGTCAAAGGAACCCTTGGTCAAACCGAGTCCCTCCTGGGTGCCCTTAGATCGGTGTCGGATCACCGGATCAGTTCCGGTATTTCTGGGGTCCGGAACCGGACCAGTGAAATGGTACCTGTGACTCTGAAGTAGGGACCTGAAGACACCAATGTTCCTCTATACACAAAAACGGTACCTTTTAATAAGGAGACGACATTTACACTCATAAAAGCTACCACTCCAAGGTATCGACGACCTCTTCTCTCGGAATCCTGTCGGGGGAGTAACCCAAAGACGAGACTCCGGAGTCGACCCCCGACCTCGGAGGGAAGGGGGGATTTTCCGATGTCGTCGAACCACCACCGAAGGTCTCCACTCCCCGACCCGTGGTAGCCCGACGTCGGGGTGGAGGGGGTGGAGGGAGTCGTGGACCCTACCTACTGAAGAGTCGACATGGGAGATGGAGTGAGGTGGCCCTGGTCGTAAGGATTTGTTGTTTCCAGGAACGACGTCGAGAGGCCGATAAGAGGGTGGTTGGGGTTCCCTTCCGTTTTGTCCCCCACGCCGGCCTCCGTCCCTCCGTCGACCCGGTTAGACCGGACTGGAGAACCGGGTTGAGACCAGACAGGGACTCGGAACCCCTACCCCTACCCTCGGGACCGCGGGTGGTAGACGATTTGTGTTCGCCACAGGACTAACAGTAAGGGCCTAGGGTGACACCTTGAATCTCTCGTAGTAGGTCGATCTTTTCTTTACCTCGACTACAAGGACGGAGAAGTAATTATGGGAGTCCATATTCATGGGTAATCATGGACTGTGCCGGACTCGTCTGCCCCCTACCAAGACCAGACACCTCGTTCCTACCACGGAGAAGGGACATTCCAGGAATACAAGGGTCCAGAGGTGACCAAGTCCGGAGGAAGATACGAACCAAGACTGGTGTCTCCCTTTCCGGGACTGTGTCGACGTGTGGACCTCCGAAAGCTTGTCCCCCTGGTACGTTTACGGGTCGGGTCGGGTGTCAACAAGTACCCTTCGATGACTGTCCTCGCCTCCCAGACGACTTCGGTTCCAGTCCCGTCCCACTCGGACCCTTCCTCGTGTCTCAACTGCTCGTCCTCGTCCCCACCCCTGGTTTCCTGTACGTGAACCTCCAGTCGCGAAGGTCTGAATTTTCCCCTCCTCAGTCCCCACCAGGTACACGACCCGGTTCACCAGTAAAACCACCCCCCTACTGTCCCACCTGTCCCGTCGGGGCGTCCGAGTGTGATCCGACCCCACCGTCCCGACACCCTGTATTCCGTTACGGGGGACGTGGACGTAGAGACGTAGGACAGGTGCACCGTGTCTACAGGGGACACCAGTCTTCCCGACACAGACTTTACGATTACTCACTCCGTGTCGTCGCGTCCCGTTTCTGGTCACTAGTTCTGTCTTACCCTTACTACCGGACCGTGTGTCATCTCCGAGCGACGTGAAAGCAGTCTACTTTCTTCCTTAAGTCAAGTAAAGATCGACCGACGTAAAGTGTAATGTCCCTGAGCTAGTCATTATTAACTCTTTTGTCCTCTCACACTTCCACCTCGAAGGACACTTGTGTGTCGGAGTCCTTGAGACTCAGAGTCTCTTGGGTCGTACCTCCCCTCCGTGTGTGTCCCCTGGTTTCCAGTCTTCACTGACCAGAGTTCCTGAACCCCTCGGACTGGGTGTCTTCGACCCGGTCCATAGGTCTCCTACCCCTCCTCTCTTGTCCTCATGTCCCGATCCGACTACGGGAGACGTCCTCCACGTTGACCCGACCCGTAGAGTCTTCCTGAATGCCGAGACAGACTCGACGCCAATTACCTCTGACCCTTAGTCTCCTTTCCTATCTCCCATATCTCTTTATCAGGACCGGGAAAAGACCTATCTTTGACTTACCTCAGGACTTGTCTTCCCTCTAAGGAGGGTATCCGTGTGTCTGGTCACTTACTCCCTAGACCATCTCCCTGGGAGATAACTTCCCAAAGGGATTTGTAAGTTTCTGTCTGAGTTACATGGACCTCGACTCAGAGGGACTCACTCCCCGACCACGTAAACAGACTCACCCTTAACCCCACCCCTCCCGTGGTCTGGTACTGATCCACGACGTGGGACCCCACGGTCCAGGACCTACGTCCGCTGTCGACGGGTCCACCCTAGACTTGGGCCACGAAACGGTTCACGTCCGAGAAGAGTCCCTCAGACCCGTCCTCCTCTCGACTCCCTCCGGACCGGGACGGGAGGTGGGGCCCTTCCGGAGGCCCAGGGGAGGTGGGACGGCGGCCAGTCAGTGAGTGGACACCCGACAGGACCATCCGACCCCCGCCCTGTAAGACGCACCGGTAGTAGCAGTCTCGCCCCCGACCCCTCCGTACAACGTAGTACCCTACCTAAGTGTACCCCCTGGACACCGTCCTCTCTCCCCCGGCGTGGCAATTAGCGGCTCACGTCCCTCAGGGCTCCTGGTCGGGGACCCATACACGGGTCCGGCCCGGGGACCCCTGACTGGTCTATGTCACTCCCGACCTTCGGGAACACCCCTCACGTCCTCTCTCTTCCCCTCTTCGGACTCATCCCTCCCCGAACGACACGATAAACCTGAACCTTATTTGTTATAAGTTTAGTGTACATTTTGTTGGACCCGTCGGTCGTCGGGACGAAAACAAGTCGTGGTCGAGGCCGGACCACCCCCGGATCCTTCTCCGTCCTCAGCACTCCCCCGGACCAGACACCGTCGTGACTTCCCCACCCCCCTCCGCCTTAACCTCCGGTGCACCCGTACGGTACCAGTTCCCACGAAAGGGAAGGGTCCGGAGGACCTCGGTGGGATATGGGAGCCCCGTCTTTGGAGTCGCGACCGGGAGTAGTATACGTGAACGGACTGACATACCGGAGCGAGACAAGTGACCTCTCCCGGGTCAAGAACTCCGAGATCGAATGACACAAGGGGAAACGGACCGTGTCTTTATTTCGGTGAGAATTGGAAAGGAGGAGGCATTTTTTATCTTCTTCTGCTTCGGAGTCGGGAGTGTCAAGGTCTAAAGATCTAGGGGGGAGGGCCGGGGTCATCGGAGGGTCGTGGTGTCATTGGGGCCTCCACACGAGTGGTGTGGATCACTACCTTTCCCTGGACCCCGCGGCCGGGAGGGGCCGACCTCCCACCTCGCCCATCGGGGTCCACTGGTGAACCTCCGCAAGGTCCTTCCCTGCTCCGTCCCCTTGTCCCCGGTGTCGGCGTACTTACACGGACGTGTGAGATCCTTCTGAAACGAGTCGGACACAAGTTGAGACCCAAGTAGGTGTGCACCCCGGTCTTCTCGGCGCCTCGGTTCCCAGGAGAATGTCTCCTCCTCCGTCTCCGTCTCTCCTGTCTGCACACACACACACACACACACACACACACACACACACAAAGTCCCTCCCACACCACGAACCCCTCATCCCACCTTGGTTCTAGAGATCTGAAGGGGACCACCCCTGACGAGAGTAGATGGTCGGGAGGGTAGGGTAGGGGGGTTTCGCTCGACGGGGGTAACCGGAGTTCCAGAGAAGAACTTAGTGATTCACCACGGCATTCTCCTCTGTCGGACCGACATGGGGGGCTCCTTTGTCTTACGAGTCTCTCGGCAAGTCAACGTCCTCTCCGGGACTTTATAAATCTCGACCTTTGGTGCCGAGTAACGGATTATGTCCGGACAGGTAACTCCCTACGCCCCTGAGGACTCTTACAGGCGCTCACGTCCCGGAGGAGGAACCTCCTCCCGCGAGTCCTCGTCCGGTACAACCACTCGCACTGTCAGTCTGGGAGGGAGGGGAAGGAGGGAGAGGAACCCCTGGAGTCCCGAGGTAGGAGAAGGAGGGACTACAGGAGGGTTGTCGGGGAGACGCTCCGGAAGGTTTTACAAGTGTAGAGACTTAAGACACCCTTGACCTCCCTCAGTTTCCCTCCCAGAGTCCCGGGGTATACCTCACACACTCACACACAACGAGACAATCAAGAAAAAGTCCTTCTCCTCCTTTCTAGTCGAAACCGACTGGGTTCAGAGGTTTGGTGGTCCACACGAAACTGAGCTTCAAGTGTGAACTTTCGGGACCTTTAGGTCCGTAAGTAAGTCAAGTCAGGTCAGCGAGTCCGCACAAGCTGAGACGCTGGGGTACTTGGTGTCGCGCGGTCCGGAGGGACAGGTAGTGGTCGAGGGCCTCAGGGGGCTTTGGGTACAGTAGCTCAGCCACTACGGTAGGTTGGTAGAGCAAGAGACAGTAAGGGAAGAAGAGGACGGGAGTTAGAAAGGGTCGTAGTCCCAGAAAAGTTTACTCAGTCGAGAAGCGTAGTCCACCGGTTTCATGACCTCAAAGTCGAAGTTGTAGTCAGGAAGGTTACTTGTGGGTCCTGACTAGAGGAAATCCTACCTGACCAACCTAGAGGAACGTCAGGTTCCCTGAGAGTTCTCAGAAGAGATTGTGGTGTCAAGTTTTCGTAGTTAAGAAGCCGCGAGTCGAAAAAAATATCAGGTTGAGAGTGTAGGTATGTACTAGTGACCTTTTTGGTATCGGAACTGATCCGCCTGGAAACAACTGTCTCATTACAGAGACGAAAAATTATCCGATAGATCCAACCAGTATTGAAAGGAAGGTTCCTCATTCGTAGAAAATTAAAGTACCGACGTCAGTGGTAGACGTCACTAAAACCTCGGGTCTTTTTATTTCAGACTGTGACAAAGGGGTAGATAAACGGTACTTCACTACCCTGGCCTACGGTACTAGAATCAAGTAAGTCGTCTCCAAATAGTTCAGTTGATGTACGTTTCTGGACACGACCCCCACTCCCCTGTCTACTTTTCTCCGTTCCGCAAGAGGGGTCCCTCCCTCCACTACCACGTCACTTAGCTCCAAGGACACCTCTTCCGTCCCCCTTCCTACTGAAGGACACAACTTTTGGACTCTGACGTCCCTTGCGGAGGACCGGAGTGACTTGAACATGGGGTAGGTGGGACCGGAGTGAGGACTCTGCCTCGCGGTCCAGTAGAAACGTCGGTTTCGTGGGTCCCAGTGGCGTAGAGTGTGCGTGCTCCATGACTCTGGGTCCGAGGTGACGTTTCTCCGAGCCTTCCTTCGGGGCTCACCTCGGATTGAGACGTCCGTCCCTTTGGTTACGGAAAAAGTACCGACCCAGAACAGGTCTTCCACTTTTTGTAGGGTCTTTCCACTCTCACCTCACTTCTCCCAACCGCCTGTCCTGTATCCTATATGTGAGGAACTCTGTAGTCTTTCTTGGACTTCTTACTTCTGCAGACTCTACAATTTTCCCCGTACCTTAGAGAGAAAAAGTCTTTTGGACCTCCCTTATTTCCTTTATGCCCGTAAAGACCCCACACGATCCAAGCCGAAAAGACCCTTGAGACCTTCTACCCCATTAAAACTTATCCTAGGGAAGGTCCCTCGTGGTTAGAATTTACAAGGAACGGGTCTTTTTCGTTTGCAGATACCCCGACATCCCGGTCTTCGGAGGTCTTCCCCCTCGGACCCCCGTCTCAAACCGCCGTCTAAAAAGAAGGGGAAAACCCCCATTGATCGAGGTCATGAGAACGGACCTTTTAGGGTACCTGCCTCCTCGGGCCATCTGACATCAGGTACCCCAGCGATTCCCAGCCTGTGCTGACTCACTGAAGTGAAAGTGAAAAGTGAAAGTACGTAACCTCTTCCTTTACCGTTGGGTGAGGTCACAAGAACGGACCTCTTAGGGTCCCTGCCCCCTCGGACGGCAGATACCCCAACGTGTCTCAGCCTGTGCTGACTTCGCTGTGTCTTCTTCTTCAAGGGAGGACCCGAAGGGTCCACTGAGTCACTATTTCTTAGACGAACGGTTACATCCTCTGTACCCAAACTAGGGACCCAGTCCTTCTAGGGGACCTCCTCCTTTACCGATTGGGTGAGGTCCTACCTGTCTCCTCGGACCACCCCACGAGAACTGACTCGTGTGAGTGTCAAGGGAAGGTGGAACCCAAACCCAAATATATGTATATATATGTGGAATAAGGTGTCTACTCTTTCAGTAACACTTCCGTTTCGTGTTCTTCGAGTTTTCCTCCTTCTGACTCCGATTTTTCTCCTGAGAAATCAAACGTAAGAGAACAAGTGACAGGTCACCTACCCTTCATCCTAGTGAAATTTTTACAAACGTTGTCGACCACTTGACGGGATGGACCCCCAATTTCTCTCTACCGTTCTCATCAGGTCCCGAAGGGACCACCGAGTCTACCATTTCTTAGACGGACGTTACACTCTTTGGACCAAAGGTAGGGACCCAGTCCTTCTAGAGGACCTCTTCCCTTACCGTTAAGTAAGGTCATAAGAACGGACCTCTTAAGGTACCTGTCTCCTCGGACCGCTCGATCTCAGGTACCCTAACGTGTCTCAGCCTGTATCGACTCGCTGAGTGTGTGTGTGTGTGTTCTCATCGGACGTGGATCTTTGGTCGTAATAGGTCCGACTGTCTAAAAGGGTAGACCTCGAACGACCCGATACCTCGTCCCAGATCTCCGGTGTCCTTGTTAAAAGACTCCTGGGTCAACCGGAGACGGGGAGGAGAGGAGGAGAGACCCCAGTGGTGTCCGGTGATCCGGTGACGGGATGACGGGAGACCCCCGAAGAGGACGTTTTTTGTCCTCCGGAAAAGTAGTGCCCGAATTCAAAGGAAGGGATGCACGAGTTCGTGTCTCGGAGACCATTGGACTGAGGCCCTCCTGGTCTTCGGGTGGTGGTGTAGGCCTTCGAGAACGAAAAGAAATGGGCGTGTCCACGGGGAAGAAGGGTGGTCGACCCGAACCCCACGTCTCCCAGGTGCCCCCTCGTAGGGCCTCTCCTTACACCCCCAGACTGAAAAGAACCGGCTCCGAGGTGTCGCCCCCACACACCCTTGAGGAACTCGGTAGTGACCCGCGGTTCGGGAAACCCCTTGGGACGGAAAGACCACGAAACAAACCCTCCGACCTCCCGTGCCCCCGGAGCCTCATAAACAAACACCGGCCGCCGGCCCTCCGACGAGGTGGAACAGGTCTCCGGGGTCGGGAGACAGTGGCCTGTGGTCCCGAGACCTCCCTGTGTCGGTTCTAGCGTTTACCTCCTGTGTACTCCTTGTCAAATGGTGGTTCTTTAAAGGGTGTAGTGTCCTAACAAAAGTTGCGACTCGTGGAAATAATTCCCCGTCGATCCTTCCTTTTAAATTTTTTTTTTTGTTGGGATTACGTTGTGAGTTGGGGTGTCACTATAGGTCCTTCTTTAGTAAACAGTGACTATAATAGTAGGTTTCCTTGATTTTGACGGTAAAATGTCTCGAGTCCCCGGTTCCCTCCGGCTCCCTGCACTTCCTGTGGGGAATCCTTAATCCCTCCTCGTCGGGCCCTCGTGAGTGAGGGAGACGGAGGAGTCGAGGTCGAGGGGTCGGGGTGTTCCACTCCGACCTGACCTCGGGTTTGAGGTCGAACAACTGTTTGTCTGACTCTTTTTTCTGGGTTCGAACAATCCTTCCTCGAGTAATCCTAAACAACTGTTCTTTGGGTAATCTTGTTAATTGTAAGGTAATTGCCGGGCCCCGTGGTTCCCCAATTGCGACGGGTCGTCATTAACCCGACACCCCGGACCAACCCCCGAGTCCCGGAATCCCTACTCTTTGAATTCAGATTAACCCTTGAGAGGCCGGTCGGTCGGGGTGTCGTAGTCCTCGTTCGAGGGACTGGGACCGACTGGGAGGGGACCTTCCGGACTCCACCCTCTCCCCTGTTTCCCTGGTCGAAGGGACACCGAGGGGTGACAGGAGGGGGAGGCTGACTTCCGACCCATCCACCGACCGTGTCCTGTCCCAGCCCTCTATAAAGGTGGGAGACCCTGTGGATGGCAAGAAGGGAGGAAAGAGGATTTGGGGGACCTGGTCCCCTTTCCAAGACATAATCGGGACCCTTCATTCAAAGGAGAAAACCTCTCGAAAAGTCATTATAACGGGAGAGAATGTCTTGGAGAAACCTCTACGATCCTAGGAACTCTCGGGTCCCGGACTTCTCCCAACCCCTCACCACCCTCCGTCGAGACCGGGACCCGGACGGGGGAAAGGAGGGTGGGGGTCGGGGGTAGTGGGAGGGGCAAGGGTAGAAGGGAGGGAGGAAGAGAGCGAGGTGTATTCCCGTAGTTTCTGCGTCGTGACTCAGCGGGGGACTAGGTCCTCGGGAGTAGAAGACAGGGGGGTGTGTGACCATCATACAATGACAAAAGGAAAGCGACGAGATTCTTCTCCGACACCTTCAGACCCGGAGGTAAAGGAGTAGACATTTAGGGGTCACTAGTCTGCCTTCGACTCGAATCCCAGTCTTTTAAGACCCAAGGTGTGGGTCGAGACGGTGGAGAGACACTGACATCCTCAGGGAGAGGGAGAGGTAGACGTTTTGTGATCTAATAAGGGTTTCGGAGACGGGTCCCAATCGTGTGGTGTGTTCGAGACGACTTCTCTTACCTTTGTCAACTTCGACCATCGAAGCAAGATGTCGGAGGGAGTAAACTCTCGCTTCGTTCCCCCGGGGTCTCAGGTTCTCTCCGTCCTTCGGAGGAGGAGCGGGGGTCGGGTCCCCGGGGGTCCACCGAGGGCGGGGGAGGGGGTTGGGGTCCGGGCGGGGAGACTCGTCGACGGGTCCGGTCCCAAGACTGCAGATCTGTCTAAACGTCCTCCGACTTTATTGTGTCACTTGAGTCGTCCTCCCGGGCTTTCCGACGTAATCATTGGACCGACCGAGTTGGGATTCGTCAAGGGAAATAAAAGGAAGGCGCCTCTCGGACCAGGTTTTCCTCAGAGGCCGGGTCGAGGGAAGGGTCTTCGTCGGACATCCACCGCGGCGCCTCGGGGGGCGAAATTAACGTAATATATTATATTGGACAAATGATTTAGTACATTAGTCAGCCAAATCCTAAATGTCGAAGCCTACACATATCTCTTAACCTGAAACTCAGTTTAAATTTTTGTTTATTTTTACTCTCCGTCGACAACGACTATCACACTATAAGTAGAAAACCTTTGTTTAAGTGGGGCGACGATATTTAATACGGACCCCTTTTTTTTACACAACCACCACCCTTCCTCAACCGATGCAGAGGATACGACCGTTGAGCCTCGCTACTTAGAACTTTATTGCCACAGTTGGACAGTGACTAAAGTACACTGAGACACCTAAATAGATTTCTTTACGTTCGTACTCGTACGTGTGTGTCTCTGTGTGTGTCTGTGTGTGTCTGTGTGTGTCTGTCTGTGTGTCTGTCTCTGTGTGTGTGTGTCTGTGTGAGTGTGTGTGTGTGTGTGTGTGTGTGTGTGTGTGGTCCAGAGAAAGCGTTTTGGGTCATTCCCAATCTTTGGCGTTCACCTTTCGACTCACGGTCTCCTTGACCTACCAGGGGCTAGGAACCACGAACCTCAGTCGTGGCCCCACTGTTCCGAATTCGGTCACACCCCTATCTACCACCCTTCCTACCTCTACTCTCTCTCCTGGGTGAGTACCCACCCTTCGAAGCTTCACATTCGTCCAGACCACCTCCACAAAGTCTCTCCACTTCCCAGGAACATCTTATTTCCCCTTCCCGGTCGGGGGTTCTCGGCGGGGACTGTCGTGTCGTTCGCGACCTAGACCCGAACGGACAAGTGGGGTCCACGAGCCCTCGGTCCGCCTCGGAGTCCCGTCCTTAAGGACCCCACTGTCCTTACGACACCGGATCACTGACAACGAGGGGTGGGGTGGGGGTGGTAGAAAGACTGAAACCCCAGGATCCCCGTCTACCTTAGGAGAGTTACGCTACTCCGGTCCTAGTCACACCCTCGGTCTTCTCCTTAGCACAGATGTGACCTCCTTCCTAATCCTAAGTGTAAGTCCTAGTCTGAGGGGCCGAGTGAGTGACTCGACTTCCGACCGGCTCTCCAGTGTGGAGGGGGTAGTGGACCCAGGGTCCCCCCAGTGACGAGGGTCGTGTCTCGGGTTCAGGACCGTCTTGTAGAGTCGGTCTTCCCGCTGGAGGGACGCGGGGAGACCAAGAACGAATCTTGAGAGTCACCCCTTATTAAGAGATGTCGTCCGTCGAGGCCGGGGGCACCAGTGGGTGTCCGGAGGCGAGACTGACGGGAAGCCGTGGAGAGACCCGTCGGGTGAACCCTCCACCTCGGTCCAGTACTGGAGAACACTAGCACGACCAAAGGTTCCTTGTCTCCTCGGGCACCCAGGTCGGACTCAAACTGGTCGGGTCGGTCAAAGTCAGAGGAACCCTCTACCCTTTAGAGGGAGAGAGGTAGAGAGAGAGGAGGAAGTGGAACATTGGAGGGAAACCAGAGACCTTCTCCAGCCTTGGTAGACACCTGGCAGGGTCGTCGCTCCAGGAGAGGCGCCGGACACCAGGAGGGAGGTCCTCGGAGGGTGAGGAGGGGAGAGGGATGAGGTTCCGCTAAAGTGAGAAACACGACCTTATTGTTATACAGAGGAGGACCCGGTCCAGATCCTCAGTAAAGACACGAGCCCCTGGGGTCAGACCCCTACCCGATGTCGAACGACGCTCTGGGTCAAGACCCTCCTTCCCCGAATATTAGGTGAGACCTGGGGAGACGCGGGTGTCACATCACACACACACGACCCCATTCCCCCCACAACCGCCCCGAACACTGTAAGGGACCCACAACGTCCCTACGACCCTTAGAGACTGGGTCCAGTCACCGAGAGGAGTGGAAACTAACCCAAAGGTCCCCTCCTCTGGGTAGGACGGGGTGACGGAGACTGAGTGCCCCCGAGGACCGTGGAGTCGTGGGTCTCAATCCCGACATCGAAAAAAAGGAAATACACGGACCAAGGGAAATGACGAGTTGAACCAAAGTTTTTGTTTACCTGGTCCCAGTCTCAATCCTCTCGTCGGAAATGACACCGGGTCGTAGAGAGGACAGACGAGGACGAAGCGTGGGTCCCTGGTCCTTCACTGTCAGGGGGCGAAAGGAGGGACGGAACCGACAGTGTGGAAAGGACCGAAGTTTTTCGGCGACTATATAAAATGTTTGACTTTGTCGTTAAATTAAGGGGGACTATCGCCGTTAACAGGTAATCTAGAAGGATGGCTCCTCGAATTGTTATTAAGGAAAGTAGGTTGACGAACGAAGAAGAACTAGACTCTTAGTTAGGGTATTTATCGTCCGTTCTCAGAAGTGTAATGAGAGGGGGAGGTCGAAAATCGTAAAACTACTTCTAAGAGTAGAGGAGAAATTCGTGAAATGTTGAACCACTAAAAAAGGGGGGGAAACCAAGGAAATTTGTTTTATTTTGTTTTTTCGTCTGTCCCGCCCCCCTTCGTACGATCGATATTCCCATTCGTGTCGGGACATAAGAAGAATGTCTCTTCACCATACATGAACGAGGACGACCTTCCGTCGTTACTGGAGGTCCCCAGTGGAGGTTAGACGGAAGTTCGTTCACGACAAGACGGGATCTCCGGGGTAACCAGACCAGGATTTAAAGTGGGTGTCGACCCAGGACGAAAACGGTCACTACGAACTGAATCTTGTCAAAGAGAAAGAGAGGACGGGACAGAGACGTAGGGTCCTTTCCCCCAACCTCCTCCGGTAGTGACCAAGGTCCGTGCCTTCGGAGAGGGGTCCGGGCTCTCGTCCAAGGGCGGGTAGGGAACCCGCTGAGAGCTCGGATCTCTACCCTCAGGCGGGAGAGAAAAAGTAGAGGTCGGGAGAAGTAGAGATAGGTTTGTCGTACTCACCCTCTCCACCCCTCCTTGCCTCTATCCTCTCTCGAACTCCGGAAAGTAAGTTAATAAAAAGAAGAGAGAGTTTGCACGTCCGTCAGGATCCCCAGACCCCGTCTCCTCCCGGGACGTCGAGAAGACTCCCTCGTCGCCCCACCTAGCGGTCCCGTCGACCCTCGGGGCCGGTCGAGGGGGCCCTGGGGTAGTACACGAGGAACAGACGTGTGTATGTGTCTCTCTTTGTTTAGATTTTTACTTGGGTCCCTGACTTTAGGGGGAGCTGTTTGGGCTTAGGGTCCAAATAATAATAAACAACTCTCGACTGTCGTCGGTGACGAGTCCTTGACTCGACTCTTTTGTTGGACCCGACCCGGGGACTCCGAACGTCGAGTCGTCTCTGTCTGTTTGTCGAGTCTGCGACCCCTGGGGTCTACCTTCCTCTCAAAGACGACAGGATGGAGGGACGAAGGAGGATAGTCAGTTGACGGAAGAGTCTCCGTCAGTGGGCCCTCCGACCGGGAGGGACCCTCGGTCCTTCTCCTTCTTATCTTCACTCCCCGACCCTACCTCCACGTCCCTCCCCCGACCAGACCTCAAGGGTCTTGATTCCCTCGGTCGGTGGATACCCCGTACCGTGGACTCTACGAGAGTCTAAGAGGGCCTTCGTCTCCTACGATTCTCCCAGTCGGTCCTGGGGAAAGAGAGGCTCTTCCTGACGTGGTGTAATAGACCGACCTACTATGGACCAAAGTAAAAATTTTTGACGGAGGTCTCCTTTTTTTCCCCAGTTCTTAGTCCCGACACCTTCGTTCATCAAGAAACCCGAGTCAAATAGTAACTTTTCGGTGCGTAGGGGCTATGAAGGACTGAGTCGGGTATCCACAGGAGTGAGACCCGGGAGCCACTTGGGTCTCTTTTCTGTCCCCCTAGGAAGTCTCAGGTGTCGTTACACCCTCCTTTCCCGTGGTCGGCCCACGGAACCAGGAGTGCCGACAAACCTTGATCTCGTCCATGTGACCGAGGTACAAGGACTAGACAGTCTTTCCGTCGGGACCCCCCATTCCCTTCCCTCCTACCGTAGAAGGTACACTTTTCCCCACTACGGCCCGTCAGTGGGGACCCAAAGCCGTAGGTTCGGGGTCGATCGTCCGTTCGGGGCAGATGGAGGGCTCTTTGCTGAGGAGACGACGCGAAGAGACGGCCGTTCCAGGAGATACGATGTGCTGGTGTGGAGGCGGGCGTAGTTTTGAAACGAGTTCCGGAAGAGAAGGTACTTCGGAAAGAAGTGAAAGATGAGGTCCTGGTAGGAGAGTCACCCTCGGGACGACAGTCCGTCTCCCTCCCGTACATCATACTAAATCGCGATGCACACAAAGATACAGGACCTTTCGGATGAAGGGTCAATCCAGAGTAGAACGGGTAACTGGAGATACAAGGGTCGTCTGTTCTAGTACCGGAACGGAACGAAAAGGAAGACCCCTTTTTCCAGACACGTTACACTAAAATGTTCCAGACAGAGGAATACCTCCCGAAGGGTCCACGAAATCACCATTTCTTATGCGGACGGTTACGTCCTCTATGTCCAAGCTAGGGACCCAGTCCTTCTATAGGGAACCTCTTCTTCTACCGTTGTTGAGGTCTTAAGGACGGACCCTTTAAGGTTCCTGTCTCTTCGGACCACCCGATGTCAAGTACCCCAGCTTTTTCTTAACCTATGCTGGCTCACTGATTTGTTGTTATTGTTGGGGGAATGTCTCGGACCTATCTGTATTTAGAAGAAAACCAAATAACAACTTTACAGTTTTTCTGGTTATTTAGAATCCTATAATCTATGATCCTGAATTTCTTTCCTATTTCGAAATTCAGGGTCGTCAGTAAATGTGGAATCACTCTTACTCAAACAAAGGGACCTCGGTCAAAACGGGACCTCACTCTACTATTAGGTCTTAATAATTGCCGAAGGTGAGCGACTCGGGAACGGTACGTGGTCCGTAATACGACTCGACGACAGTGTCTCTTGGGATAGACAAAAAGGGTCATTAGTATTCCATATCCACACTGTCAACAGGGCAAAGTTCCTACACTTGGGACTCCAAACCTCACCACCTCTCTCAAGAGTTTTCACTGTGTTCCGGACTAGAGTCTCAGACTTGCAAATTGGATCTTCAGACCCCACCTCTGTCCCTTGTGGACGCCTCGGGACCTTTACTTTGTCCTCTGTTTCGACTGACGCGTCTTTGATGGTAGACCTCAGTCCTGTGGGTTGTGTCCACCGGGGAGTGAAGGTGCACGGGACTTCCAGTTTCCCGGTGTGGCATAGCTGTGTGGATTTACAGTGGGCAGACGGTTTAAACCCGAAAACGTGGAGTGATTGCCCGTGTATGAAATACGGACACCTACCACTCCGGAGAATTTGTCGTTGACAAGTAAAAACAGTCAGGACAGAAGAGACCTGTTGTCCCACACACGTTTAAGTAAATTTATGACATAACGCAAACGAGAATAATAACATATTTTTACTCATTTTCTACCCTTTGTTTTACGACGATTGTGCGTACTCTTCAGCCCCGGAGTGTGCTACGTTGGTTCCGTCTCTACGAAGGTACTCGCGACTCTCCGTCCAGACTCGGAGACAGCCCTGAGTGACCTGACACCCAAGTTAATACTTCCCTTTCTTGTTCTAAACTCTTGCTGATACTTTACTGCCTTATGTACCAACTTCTGACGTACATTGTCCGCTAGTGCACAGAGTCGGCACCCGAGTCTTGGGACCCTCGACCACGGTCCGTACCCGCCCCCGACGGACACGGGACTGGGGAGTGGTGCGTCCGTCGAGCCACGGCCCTAGGCTGAGTGCAGCCGCCCCTACGGCCGTTACAGAGGGAGGACACAAAGCGGGGTCTACCCCTCCCCACCCCTCCCTCCCCCGGACGTCAGATAAACGAGGGACACTTCAGAGAGACGAACCGGAAGAAAGAGGCGGGGTGGGTACCAAAAGGTTCCTGGTGGGTGTCGACGTTTCTTCAGGGACAAGACCTCCCTTTATACGGCACTGAGTGTCCGATTCTCCGTGGACCGAGATAGACGCCTTTCGGGCAGACTACGTTGTCCTGACCGAAAATAAGTCCAATCCCCGTGGGGTACGAGTCACTCGTAGGGAACTGTATCGAGGGACTCAGGATTGAAATAGGGGGACGTTTTCGGGGAAGGGTGTTTGGAAGGAAAGTCTTGACGGAGGAAGAAGAGAGTTGGGTCTCTCCAAAGTCCGTCAAAGACTTCCCCACTGGTCGTTTCTGTATAAACGACCGGTCGTTGCCCTAATAATGGGTGTCGGAGGTTTCGTCCTTCGTTAATTTGTTTTCACGTCCCCCGATCTCGAGACAAGACGCAGGGGGACCGGGGACGGTTCGAGGTAGGGAAGTTGGAGGTCGAAACTTTTCCCCAGTGATCAAGAGCCCAAAGATTGTCCCTTTTGAACTCAGTATACAACCGGGAAAGATGACGTGAGTTGGTTCTTCACAAGGTATAATCGTCACCCACAGAAACTTACGATCGGCGAACAGGTTTTTAATATTGAACGGAGTTTACGACGGGAAACGTCACTGCTGTGTAAGGGATAGTAACACCAGAGCCACCTTTCTTTAGGACGGAAGTAATCTCTTTGAAACACCTGAGCTTCAAGTTCAACACGAAGATGAACATGGTCAATTCTGTCTGGGGTACCTCCCGTTCCAGTCCCGCCCCTCCGTCCCTCCACTTCTGTTTAAGTGTGTCACCTGAGACCTGGACCCCCTGGTTAATCCTATGAACCTAATCTTGTCTCTTACTAGAAAACCCTAGACTCGTGAACAACTAGACCCACAAGGTCCCAGACCGGGCAAGTCCTTCTTCCTCACTTCGTACAGTTGAGGGTTACATCTCTAAGGTAGGTCTCGTCTCACCGGACCCGTCCCGTCCTCTCTCCTCACACTCCACAGACGAGGGTCTCGGGTAGGGACCCCTTCCCTCCTCCCTTTTTTCACCCTTAAGAGTCGGTGTTACGGAGGGGTTCCCGTGTCCACCGGAGTCCGACCCGTTCTAGGGGCGATAGGTGTTCGGAGAGACTAGAGGAAAAATCCCGGACCGACAGAGTCCAGTCTCGTAGACGAGACGTCGGGACCCTTCTCTTCAGACGACAAAGAAACAAGACCCTAAGTATTTTCACATTTTTTCCTAGAGTGGATTACTCTGGGAACGACACCAGTTCCTAATAAAGTGCTTGTCCCCGACACATACGAGCACTCGACTCTATCAGACCCCTCGTCCCCCCCTCACCCGTCTCCCTCTACTTCTCTCTTCCTCCGGGTACATTCTTACTAGTCCTTCCAGTTCCTCTCTGCAGGGGTTGTCCTAGTTACGAGTCCCCTACGACTACTTTAGACTTTAAAGTCTCTGCACAGACAGAGACCCCCGACCGGTGATACCGACGGGATCGAACTCGACTCGCAATAGAAGTGAGGAATGGGAATCGAAGAAGGAGTTCGGGTCTTCGTCACAACCTGCGTTCCGAGGTTTCTCCTGACAAGTCTCGTCAAACGGCCTCCCGTCCGTCTCGGCACCACCCAGACTGACGACGGATCTCCTCCCCATGTCTCCTCTCTAGGACAGGCTCCGGTGTCCGTTCAACTCACCCCCAGGACGGACCTTTGGTTGTCAGTAAATGACTCGTGGACAATACACGGTCCGAGACGTTTCCCGGAACCTACGGGGTCTTCCTCTTTTGTCTCGACTCACCTTTTTTATTTCTATGCGCTACTTCGTTCTATCTACTGAAGTCTAAAGTTCCCTAGGGCTCCCGACTCATTCTCTTTATTTTTTCCTCGTCTGGTTTAGAGTTCGGAGTCGTGTGTCACCACCTTTAAGTCTTGAAATTTTTCTTTTCTTTGGATTTTCACCTAAGAGTGACGGTCTGAACTTCATTCTATCACTTCGTCGTGGAAGTCCTGGATGCTCTTTTACCACACCTTGCACCCTGAACGAGACTCAAGACAGTCAGTCCAAGTTTCTCTTCTAGTTCAGGCCGAACCTATGTACTCCTGAGTTAAATGAGGGGAGGGTAGTTATATTTTTATTGATCTCCACTATTAAGTTTTTTGTTTCTCCGACCTCCTTCTTCTGTTACCTTTTGTTTTGTCTCGACGTCGGGTTGCCCTCCTTCCGTCGACCTTCCTGCCTCCCCACCCGCAGTTGGACCCCCGAGTCCTCTGATTCGTTACCGGTTCACCACTCCTGTCCTAAGGTAAGGAAAGGGACCCCAGTTTAGGGTTCTCATTCAGGACACCGACTTATTGTAAAGGTGGAACAATAGTTGGATATCTGTTCCGGACCTTTTAAGTTACCTGACATATCAGGTACCCCAGCGTTTCTCTGCTGTGTCGACTCGCTGAAAGTGAAAGTGAAACCCCGAAGGGACTGTCGAGTCAACTATTTCTTAGGTGGACGTTACGTCCTCTGGGACTAAGATAAGGACCCAGTCCTTCTAGGGGACCTCTTCCCTTGCCAATGGGTGAGGTTATAAGAACCCGAAGGGAACACCGAGTCGAACATTTCTTAGGCGGGCGTTACGTCCTCTGGGCTCAAGCGAGAGACTCAACCCTTCTAGGGGACCTCTTCCCGTTCCGATGGGTGAGGTCATAAGATCGGACCTCTTAAGGTACCTGACATATTAGGTATCCCAGTGTTTCTCAGCCTGTGCTGATTCACTGAAAGTGAAGTGATGGTTGGATATCAGTTGTACGTCTCCATTGGTGTCAATAAATTGTCTTATTTTTAGAAGATTTAGAATATTTCTATCGTGTATTTGATATGATTTATCACATTGTGACACGTGAGACATTATATATATAAGACATAATATATATTATGATAAATGATTTTTATTATAGTTTATATCAAACTAGTTTGATTATATTTAACCTTCCTCTTCTTACACACGAGCAAGGGGATTGGAGACGTCGGTTAGCAAGTATTTATTTGTGTATGTAATTTTTCTCCTTGACTCCCTTAAAGGACCACCAGGTCACCTATTCTGAGGTTCAAAGGTTACATCCTCCGTGCACAAGTTATTGACCACCCCCTTGATTCTAAGGGTGCGACGGGTCTCTCCGGTTTATTTATTTATTTATTTGTTTGGTAGAATTTTTTCTCTCTCTGACTGTGTATAACATACTGTATTGTTCGTTGGTGCACGCATGTACGAGTCAATACGCTGAGAAACACTGGAATACTGACATCGGGCGGTCCGAGGAGACAGGTACCCTAAGAGGTTTGTTCTTATTGACCTCACCCAACGGTAAAGAAGGAGGTCCCCTAGAAGGGCTGGGTCCCTAACTTGGACACAGAGGACGTAACGTCCACCTAATAAATGGTGTCTCGGTGGACCCTTCGGGTTATTCACCGGTGTTCTAGTCGATTTAGTCTTTGACAAAGAATCCCAACTGACCTACCACTTGATCACCCATCTCCACCCCATTCTTCCCTCCGAAAAATCTTATGATACGTCGTTAGTTTTTGTTATCTGATCTAGCTAAATAGAACTGGACCTTTTGAGAGGTAATATATCGGATCAAATTTCGTTCGAAAATCTTGTCGTAGAGTGACACAAGTTAATTTGTGGGTTTGGCTATTCTGCGTCAGGCACAGGAGTTCCTTGGGGTGGAGACGTCGGGGAGAGGTAAGGAGACAAGATGGGGTGGCCGAAGACGAAGACCTCGTAGAGGGAGCGAGTCTTAAAACGTTCTACGTCTAGAGAAAGATACGATCCCCTCTCGACAAAATACATTCAAAGTTCAGTGTTTACGTTCAAGAACTGATGTTCAACATTCAAGTTTCTACCTGGACCTACTTCGGCGGGCCCTCTACTTTCGAAGTGCGTGTTCATTGACCGGTCCCCCTTTAGTTCACCCCTTCCCTTTAGACTCTTAATGTCTACGGCTCCGGTTTTCCGTAGAGTGTCTCGAGGGTAGGTGCAAAGTGTAAGTGTCTATTTCTTGTATGTACCCCGCACTACCTTCCAGTGACATAACTTAATCACGGGTCTTCTCTCCCTCTACCCGAACAATGGTTGGTCTCCGTCCTTTCTTCGGTTCTCTACGACTTCGACCTCGTCCCCTGACTACGGTCCCGGGACGTCTCTTCGGGTATCCCTCTACCACCCCCACGTCACACACCCCGACCCCAGATGAAGTCCTCGACGAGTACCTCGTCCACCGAACTGAAACCCCTTCTGGTCCCCTTTAGTCTGTCCTAGTGTGAAGGAGTCACAGGTGTCTTCAACCTTTCTTCGTCGAAGCTACACCCGTCCTCCCTGTGCAACCCCTCCCCGGCCCTCGTAGGTAACGTACGGTCTACACGCACTCCACGGGATGTCATCAAGACCGTAAAGTAGGAGTGTGTTCGGGACGTTCCATTTACACCAACAGGGTCAGGTAACTCTGTCACTGCCAATCTTTTGGATTCAGAACATTGAACGGGGTTTAGGGCGTCGGTCGTTTACCGTCTCGACCTTAGACTTCGACCCGACGAAACAAAGTTTCAGGGACGAGTTCCTTAGTCTCCCGTAGTTAGTTACACACCAGTGAGTAACGATCCTCCTCACAGAAAGGGGTCGACCCTATTTGATTGGGAAGAGTGAAGGACTTATGTTACATACCTGAGTCCAGGAGACGGGTTAGGTACTTGTGGGTCCGTGTTGCCGACCCAGACCCCCTGATCCTAAGTGACCGGGTCATCCTGGGACTTTTAAGGGTGGAACCTCTTGTCCTCAACCCCAAGGGAAAGAGGGTCGGGGCTCGGGACGTAACGAAGACTCTACCGACGGGACTGTCTCGGACGACACAGCCGGCACCCTCCTCCACGTGACCCTACCTCGTACTTGTGTCGCACCTCTTCTCTTCGACCTTCGGACCTGGGAACCAAAAACCACGAGTCGAGGTATGGACGGGAGGAGGTTGGTGGTCCCGTGGAGTAACGGGAACGGGGGTGGGAGTCTACGATAGTAGAGGGGCTGCAGAGGGGTCCGTGGAGGCGGGGGTGCCTCGGAGACTGAAGTCGTCCTCCGTCCGTCCGGGTGCTCTCATACATACAGTCAATCCCCAACAGCAACTGTGCACCTCTAGTAATTGCTCCGAATAAAAATTTAACATTAACGTTTTACATTTACGAGGGGTTTGACTACACATTAACGATGGGGGAGGTGGGGTCGGGAAGGGGAGACCACGGTCGAAACGTTCCTCTCTTAATCTTTTATTTTTCCCCCACCTAATACATTCGTTTTACTAAAATTTTTTTCTCTCGCTCTCTCGATTCTTAAATTCACTCTGTCGACCGCCGAGGGACTAACGGTGTGAAGATCGTAATCGACGTTTTTAACAGGAACGGCTGACGTGGGTGGGTTCGTTGCCACAGTTGACATAACTCAGGGTCTTGTCTTGTCTGACTGCGAGGGAACCGTTCTACCAAGTCACCAGTCACACTCACTTACACACACACACACACACACACACACACACGGGAGAAGTTATATGTACTATAAAGATTAATGGGCGGAGAGAGGAAGAAGAGAACTCCCTATGTTCGAAAACACCCCTTAGACCGTTACTAATGACGGGGGGTTTGTTTCTGACCTAGGGTCCACCTTGATCATTTCTCAGACGGACGGTTACGTCCTCTGAGCTCTGTGCACCTAAACTAGGGTCCCAGTCCTTCTAGGAGACTTCTTCCTTTACCGTTGGGGGAGGTCATAAGAACGGACTCTTTAGGATACCTGTCCCCTCGGACCACCCGGTGTCCGGTACCCTAACGTTTCTCAGACTGTACTGACTCATGACTCGTATATAACCTAGTGTTTCTGACCCTTTGGTCTTCTAGTACCACCGGGATTGGGTAGTCGTTTTGAATGTTTGTGGGGTCGTCCCAGGACACCTAAACCCTACCCCCCCACCCCCTCCTCGGGTAGAGTGGTATTATCTAGGTCGGGAATAGTACCGCATGACCTTTCTTTTTTCTGAACAAAACCTATTGACCTAAAGATTTGGGGACGGATATGACGATGAATCCAGACACTCTAGTAGTCCAATGAATTCCCCTAAAATTCTTGGGATAGACTATTCTCCTAATTCACTCTAAGAGACGAAATATGAGAGATTCCTTGATCAAGAGTATCAAGTAGTGTGTGTAGAACCTACATCAAAGGAGACCCAAGTAGTCTTTGTGACCGTCCCACGTCTAAGACAGATTTGGATCTGAGTGTTAAACCCTAGAGACCACACTCCAGGTCCTTGACTCAAAAAGTGTTTGTGGGGACCTCTGTTCCGAACGAGGTCTCCCGACCTGTTCATACTGGCAGTACCCACACTCGTTGTCGGGAAGGGAGGTATCGTTGTTCTCAAATAACAGGTACCTGATACATCTCCCTTTATCTCCATCCGTCCCTGGTCCGTATCGAGAGTGGAGTAGGAGGTCCTCGGTTCCTCTTTGTCATGTCCCAACACACAAGACTCCAGTACACGTCACAGTCGATTGCAATACCCGACGAAGAGTTCCAAAAGTCTTCTTTTCTGTTAGGCGGACCTCCCGAACGATTCATAATCAGTGAGTCAACACAGACTAAGAAACGCTCAGGTACCAGGCATCGGGTAGCCCGAGGAGGTAGGTACCCGAAAAGATTCGTTCTTATGACCTCACCCATCGGTAAGGGAAGAGGTCCCCTAGAAGGTTTGGGTCCCTAGTTTGGACCCACAGGACGTAACGTCCACTTAAGAAATGGTAGACTCAGTGGTCCCTTCGGACCTCCCAAATTGGTGCACAATTTCCTACCTCTTGCAAAGAATGACAAGCCACTAGGGCCGCCGGAGACCCTACCGGGAGTCCCGTGAGTCAGGAGAGGAGTGAAGGTCGACCCGGTCGTTGGGAACGACAACTGGTCTTGGTCGCGTGGACACTCTTTCTCGTCTCGTCTCGAGTCTTTCCTTCCGATCTCCACGTCCTTATTTCCCCCTGGGGTGAGACACGGGGGAGGAGGGTCCGACCACCACTTCCCATATGAGACACACGAGACGTCTGGAGGATGATGTGCTAGTAAGTTCGGGGAGAGGAGCGACGCACAAGTCTGGGTGGCTCGGCACAATCTCGGGTCGGGAACAGAACCGCCCTTTATCGGACACCAACGGGTAGACCAGAGGACCGTGGTCTGTCGGGGAGACGGGGTTCACACCAGTCCAGTGACTCACTAAACACTTCGGACCCCTTCGTGTCGACCGAAGAACGAAATTTGACATCCCTTTAGTCTCTTTCTCACCGTCAACTGTGGACGAGTCTACGTACATCCTCAAAGTCTACGAAAGGGTCGTCTGCCCGAAGTAGACCCCCAGACTTGTGACTACCCACCCTCCTCCCGTGACCACCCGTCGTCCTTCCTTCTTAGTCCTCCCGTTTCCTGGGTTCCGTCACTTCTTGTCGGAACTGGATTTCCCCCGAAGTCGACGTACTGAATAAATAATAATCTAAACAAACACAAGTCAGTGAGTCAGCACAGGTTGAGAAACACTGGGGTACCTGACTGAAGGGACAGGAAGTGGTAAAGGGTCTCAAACGAATTTGAGTACAGGGAACTCAGCTACTACGGTAGGTTGGTAGAGTAGGACACGACGGGGGAAGAGGAGGACGGGAGTTAGAAAGGTTCGTAGTCCCAGAAAAGGTACACTGGGATTCCTGACATCGGGTGGTCCGAAAAGACAGGTAACTTAAGAGGTCCGTTCTTAAGAGTTCCGTTAAGAGGACGTAACATCTTCCTGAGAAATGGTAGACTCAGTGGTCCCTTCTGGTATTAATCTAAGTCAAGTCAAGTCAGCGAGTCAGTACAGGTTGAGAAACACTGGGGTACCTGACGTCGTACGGTCCGGAGGGACAGGTAGCGGTTGACGATCTCAAACGAGTTTGAGTACAGGTAACTCAACCACTACGGTAGGTTAGTAGAATAGGAGACAGTAGGGGAAGAGGGAGACGGAGGTTAGAAAGGGTCGTAGTCCCAGAAAAGGTTACTCAGTCAAGAAGCGTAGTCCACCGGTTTCATAACCTCGAAGTCGAAGTCGTAGTCAGGAAGGTTACTTATAAGTCCTGACTAAAGGAAATCCTAACTGACCAACCTAGAGGAACGACAGGTTCCCTGAGAGTTCTCAGAAGAGGTCATGATGTCAAGTTTTCGTAGTTAATGAACCGTGAGTCGAAAGAAATACCAGGTTCAGAGTGTAGGTATGTACTGATGACCTTTTTGGTATCGAAACTGATCTACCTGGAAACAGTCGTTTCATTACAGAGACGAAAAATTATACGACAGATCTAACCAGTATCGAAAAGAAGGTTCCTCGTTCCCAGAAAACTAAAGTACCGACGTCAGTGGTAGACGTCACTAAAACCTCGGGTTCTTTTATTTCAGAGAGTGACAAAGGTGACAAATGGGTAGATAAACGGTACTTCACTACACTGGTCTACGGTACTAGAATTAAAAAAACTTACGAGTCAAAATTCGGTCGAAAAAGTGAGAGGAAAAAGTGAAAGTAGTTCTTCGAGAAGTCAAGGAGAAGTGAAAGACGGTATTCCCACCACAGTAGACGTATAGACTCCAATAACTATAAAGAGAGCCGTTAGAACTAAGGTCGAACACGAAGTAGGTCGGACCGTAAAGCGTACTACATGAGACGTATATTCAATTTATTCGTCCCACTGTTATATGTCGGAACTGTATGAGGAAAGGGTTAAACCTTGGTCAGACAGCGAGGTACAGGCCAAGATTGACACCAAAAAACTGGATGTATATCTAAAGAGTCCTCCGTCCATTTTACCAGACCATAAGGGTAGAGAAATTCTTAAAAGGTCAAACAACACTAGATGAGTCGGTTTTTGAAACCGTATCAGTTATTTCGTCTTCATTTATAAACAGAACTTGAGAGAACGAAAAAGACACTAGGTTGCCTACAACCGTTTAACTAGAGACCAAGGAGACGGAAAAGATTTATTAATTTAATTTTGCCTAATTAAAACAAAGAGTTGTAAACTTTACCTGGTTTTACAAGTTTTTACTCAAACCACCAGTCGTAACCATATTCCGGACCGGACTGTGAAGGGTTTGTGTCATTAAAGAGGAACACCTAGCTCAACGATTAAACTGATGTTAACTCCGACACGAACCCCGTTCCTACTGTCCCCCAGCACCCTACACCCACAAACTCTCCGACCCGACGATATGAACTCGAAACAAAAGTCCCGTCGGAGTCCCTGGTGGAGGTCGGTTCTCAGGGTCGGGACGTTGGTCTCCATTCACACAGAAATCGTAACTATTAAGGAAGGATCAATTGTGGTAGAATCAGAGGGACACTTTTGTGTAAACGTGGAATCATTTCTTACATTAATTGATCACTGTCCTGTTGTCCTCCTCGATTTGTCACCGACCCGACCCTCGACGGGACCCTTTACCTTTAAGTCTGTACACGGACTTGTTCTGAAGGGATGCAGGAAGGACCCTCCACACACACAGACACACACACACACACACACACACAGACACACACACACACACCGGACGCACGTGACGACCCTCCACTGCTACCGTCTTCGCGTCGTAGGACCTAGGACTTCCCACGTACTTAAGGGTCGACGTCCGGGTCCCTTCGTCCCCTCGACCCTCTACCCTACTCGACTCTCGAGGTTCTTGTCCGTCCCACCAATTACTTAAAGGTACTCGTTTTAGACCCGACTTTGGTGGGGGAAGGGGTGGGACCTGAGTCTAAAGAGGCCTCTTCTCTACCGCCTATACTCTGTAAGTTTCACCGTCCTCCGAGTCCGGGGGACCGGTGACGGGTCTCTCCTACGGCACTCGTGGTTCCATGAGGATGGGGTCCGGTGAAGAGGAGGTGACCAGAACTGACACTGAAGACACTCACTGAGGGTCAAAAGACAGGGGTTGAAGTCCGGTGTTTGGAAGTCCTTCTTCCCCTTGTTCGGGTGTAGAAGGGAGGGATTCGGGGTGGAGTACAGGAGGAGGAGAGTTAAGGGGTGAAGGGTAGGGAAAGGTCAGGTCCACCTTCTACTAGAGGTCGTAAAGACAATCCCCTTCTTGTGACTAACTTTGGCGGGTGGGACCGGTCCGTGGTATCATTGATAAACGTACTTAACAAAATAGGTCCTTGTGCCTTGATTATTCGGAGGTGGTTGGCCTTCTCGAGTCCTTTCCAGTTTTACTCTATGGTATACAGACTGGTGGAGGGTCTTAGGAGAGACCGTAAGTAGGAGGGTCTTAGGAGAGACCGTAAGTAGAACCGACTTGTTCCACACGTGGTGGTCCTTCCTGAGAACTCAATCTTACTAACCGATTTCTGTTGGGTCTTTAATTAGGGTAGTGGTATTTTGGGTTCTGACGTTCGGTACACTGTCTCGACAAGAGGACCCAAGGGAATGGGATGACGAGAGACGGGCCCGCGGGGAAGGGTTATTTTAGAGAACGAAACAGTCGTGTACACAGAGGAGTCTGTTAAGTAAAGGTTCACAATCTGTTCTCGGGTCAAAGCCCGGGACCTTCCCCAGGGGGAAGGACGTTGTAAAGGTGAGAGTCCCTGTAAGGATCTTTCCCGGGAGGAAGGACCAGTACGCCCGGTTCAGGAAGGTTGAACACTCGGTGGAGGTCCGATGCGAAGGGTCCGTCGGTCAACGTAGGACGTAGGTAGGTCTGGGTACGGGCCCTACCCACGTGTCGATAGAGGAGGGTGAGGTCTTAGGAGTCACTGAGGAGGGAGGAGTGTCCGTGGATGTCCACAAGTCAGAGTGACGTTTGGTGAGACGGAAGACCCGAGTCGAAGATGGGAAATGAACATCTGACAGATGGGAGGTAGGTGAGTGTTGTGGAACGTAAGGGGTCAGATAGGGTGTTGGAGGGTGACAAAAGTTACGGGGTCAAGATGTAAAGATGGACTTTTCTGGGAGTGGTAAGAAGTCACAAGTCGCACCTGTAAGACCGAAAAAGGAGATGTCGGTCGGCGGCAACATAGAGGGATACACAAAGGATCCTTGTGCGACGAACAGCAGAAGACTTTCGAGAGTGGTGTAAGGCATGATACCAGATTAATAACATGTACAGAAAGTAGGGAAAGGTTTGACCTCCGAGGAGTATCCGTCTCTGGGGGAGAATGTAGGTGAATTAACAAGTCAAATGTTTCATGAAACTATACATTATAGAAGAAATTGAGAAATTTGTTAGAAATCTCCCGTTATACAGTTATATTACCGAAGGGTCCTCCCCGTCACCATTTCTTAGGTGGACGGTTATGTCCTTGAGTGTAATCTAGGGAACCAACCCTTCTAGGGGACCTCTTTCTTTACAATTGGGTGAGGTCATAAAGAACGGACCTTTTAGGGTACCTGTCTACTCGGACCGTCCAATATCAGGTACCCGAACGTTTCTCAGTCTGTGTTGACTCGCTGACTCGTACGTACGTAAAGTTATATCATTGTTAAAAATAATGGAAATTTTTTATTATATACAAAAAACGTGTTTTGTCTGTTTCTGCTGCCTCTTTAAAAAAAAAAAAAAAACCACCACACAGTGTCGAACACCCTAGATCAATGGGTCGGTCTCTAACATGGACCGGAGACCGACCGTCACTTTCATGATTGAGGATTGGAGACCTCGAGGTCCCTTTAGGGTCTTTAAAATTTCACTCAACACTAGGATAGTATGTTTTTATTAGTGTCAATTATACTTCCCATTTTGGGAAGAAAGAAGTTTTGTCGTAGTATGATATGTATAACAAACAAGACCTTCGTCAACAAATATAAATTGTCGTATGGTATTTATGGAAGCGTATACTAGAATCACTGATGAGAACAGACCTTTTGGGGTACCTTCCTCCTCGGATTTATCCGAGGAAAATCCTGTGCTGATTTCGCTGAATCGTCGTCGTCGTCGTCGTCGTATGTATATAGGCCCTCTTCCATTACCGTTGGGTGACGTCATGAGAACGGACCTTTTAGGGTACCCGCCCCCTCGGACCATCCGACGTCAGGTACCCCAGCCCTTCTCAGTCTTTGTTGACCCGCTGAAGTGAAAGTGAAATCACTGATACACCACAAGGTAAATGTCTACATGATGTTAATAGGTTGGTTAACAGATAATAAAGATCGAAAACGATTATATTTGTTTATTACGGGTAAGGAAAAAAAAAAAATTATTACATCTGGTAAAAAATCTCGGAGGTGATTTAAAATGTTATAACAAGGACAAAATACAGACAAACAAACAAACAAAAAAATGGTCTTTCGTACACCCTAGAGTCGAGATGCTGGGTCCCTAGCTTGAGTGTTGGGGATGTAACCTCCCGTTACAGAGTTGGCGACTTGACGGTCCCTTCAGGGTATTTCGGGTGAGAATGTCGACTCAAAACGAGGTCTGAACTAATAACAGAATCCTCTTCAAATATCTACACCTCAACGGTCTAGATTTTCGTATAAGTAAACTTTCTTATAGTTGATTACTGAACGTCTTCCAGTATACATAAATGTAGTGTAGACGTTAAATACGTTTTATGGAAAAACGGACAACCCATCAACTAGAGTAGCATAGTTCCATCTATAGCTCCGACTCCTTTCAGCTTGTAGTCTGAACGGATTCTTCTGTTCGGCCGTTTGTCGTACAGAAGACCGAGACCTATAAAGCGAGAAGGTTGGAGGGGTGGAGAGAAACAAGAACATAAAGAATGGTCGTGTCTCCCTTTCGGACGTCACATTTACGATGCATTTGCGACCCGAAGGACTTCCAGCTCCGTTCCACTACGCAGGACTCATCACCCCACCCGGTAAGGACCCCCGAGTCGAGTACAGTCGGAGGGGACGGAGCACAGGGTCCCCAGACTCTGGATAAAACCGTCTCCTGTCGAGACCAGAATCCATCTGAAAATTGATAAGGAAGGAGGGAAGAAGACCGGTCTACGTTTGACGAAGTTACATCTGAGGTACATAACTCTTCAATGGTACACAATCCCGGACTCGTACGTTTCTACTTCGCGTGTGTGGGGCTTCGAGAGGTATAGAGTCTCCCGTATTGAACAACTCGCACCTACGACGACGACGACCGACAACCAGGGTGACGGGGAGGAGACGGTTTCGGGAGTAACGGTCCCTGTCTCCTGTCCCGGGCTCAGTCCGAATGTCTTCCTCCGACTGGACGGACGGGTCACACAGGCCGTCGAGGAGGATTAACGTTAGGAAAGACCTGGACTCCCCGGTCTCGAGGGAGAGACGTAGAGCGACGTCACGAACGAAGAGACAGACAGACAGACAAAGTCGACATGGAGACAGGGACGGGAGTGGGGATTGTGTCGTGTCTCCCCTTAGTGTGGTCAAATCCCTTTTCTTCGGTTGGGACGGGGTGAGCCCTGATTATTCATGTGTCGGCTCTCCCTTTCCTACCAGGGGTCACTACGGGTACACAAGATGCGTCCCGTGGCGAATCCCGATGTTATGTGTGTCTAAAGGGGAAAGGGTCTTGACTGTTGACGGACCAAGGGTGGTCGGACCTCTTTCGAAGTTCCGTCTTTCTCTCGGACAGTAGAAAGAGACAGTGACGGGAGAGAAGGAGACTCGTATTGTCCCGTTGAGTGTCCCGTCTTCCCGGGCTCCTCTCACTTTCAGTCAGACCCGGCCCCCGTTCCGGTGGAGAGGGTACGAGTACGGGCGGAACGGGGCTCCTCCCAGGACGCACACGGAAAAATCTAGAAAGGTCTCTCTTGAGTCAGGGGAAACAGTGGTATGTTTCAGGAAGAGGAGATCTCCGAACATCCGTCAGACATTATGGCGACGGGACTGGGACCCCGACCCGGTCCCAGGTTAATTGTCCGTCGACCTACTCGTGCCTCCACCTGTCTCTCTGTCTACCCCTCTGTACCCGGGTACACTGGGTTACCGGGTCTACGAATTCCCTGTCCTCCTTGGTCCTTGAAGTCGAACTTCTTTTTCGGGGAGAACAGGGGTGTTCTAGGGGTTCCTTTCGTCACCGGGACGGGGGCTAAAAATCGAAACCAGTCCGGGGAGGGACGGAGGTACTCTGTAAATTAGTCCCGCGGGAGACTGGAGACTACCCACCGTCCGAAGGGACCTCTTGTGGAAACGGACAAGTCACTCAGACTAAATGTGAAAAGTCTACTTGTCCCGTCACGACTCCTGACTCGGAGACCTTAAGACCGGTCTGTGGGTTTGGTCTCCGGGCGGGGGTAGGTGAAGTCCCTCGACGGGAGGGACCATAGACAGGGTGCTCGTCTTTGTGACCTCAGAAACAGGAGTGACCGGGTTCTCGGAACTCTCTTAGGTAAGGTAGGCCTCTGGGAGGTCCCGGACAAAAACATATCACGTCGGTAATCTAAACGGATGATCCTGGGAGCCCGTAAAGGGGTTTCTATGTCCAAGGAGAGTGGAGGGACGACCCTACCGACCAAGGTCGAGACGGTCCTCGAACGGGACACTCCGTCGTGTTTTGGGAGGTGAAGACTTAAGGTCAGGTAAGAAGTAGTGACGACAGACGCATATTCTCCACCCTGGACTGTGGCACAGGGCAAGAGTGTACTGGGATAAGAGACTGACGGGAACTCGTCGATAGCTTGAGTTTGTAGGGTCGTTTTCTGAGTCTCAAGTGGTCTCGACACTCCTGGTAGAGTTTCTCTGACCTAAGGTTAGGAGATCCTTCTCTCCCGGAGGAACTTCCGATTTTATCAAATGTCCGAGCAAGTATGACGAAGAGGGAGTGAGTCTTTCAGACGTTACTGAACGGTTCCAGATACTTCTGTTTTAAGTTTAAAGTATCGGAGAAAAGAACAGAAAGTAGTAGTTGGGGTTGGATGAATAGAATGAATTAGAGAACCAAAAAGTTCGGACTCGGAAACGAGGTCGGTATGGTCGGACGGGATAGGGTGTTGACTCGTGTGCGGTACAGACCCGGGAGAAGGGGAGAAAGAGTCGGGTGGTCCCGACGAACCTCCCGGATCACCGGGAGGAAGGAAACACTATGGGTCCGGGATCGGTTGGGAGTTCAGAATGGAAAGAGACTTAAAGACGTCGACTCACTTCAGTTTAAGAACGAGGAGGTAGGATACTGACCGGGACTTAGAATGAAATAAACCCGGAAATAAAACGCTTGAAGACGAAAGGTACAAACAGATTTAGAGTTACCGTACGTAGTATCTGCAAACTCCTGTTCTGACCACAGAAACCCTGAACGGACCACCAAGTCACCAATACTGAGACTCGAGGTCCCCCGGGTCCAAGTCAGGGACCAGTCCCTTGATCTAGAGTGTACGACGTTGTTTCTGACTTCTAGGACTCACGGTGTTGATTCTGGGTCACGTCAATTTCTTTATTTATAAAATTTTTTTCTCTCTCTCTCTCCGATCTCAGAAGGTGGAGAGGGAACAGAGGGTACACATTGATCCAATCACCACACGGATACGTCTAATAACCGTCCTAGTAAGAATAGTATCCTCCCCGTCGGTGATGACCTTTTCCGATTCAGTCTAGTCACGAATTGGTCAAGTCGATCTGAAACGGACAACTCAGTAGTAATGAGTAACAGTTTCCGTAGTACTAAGAGATACGGAGTCACACAGAGACTCAACTTTCTAGACTTCTTTTGTCGCCCCAACAAAGTGTACGAGGAATGTGTACGGAGAATTATTCAGCCCCACCCTCTGTGCCATGTCACCCCTTTGACCTAAGTGTAGGATCTAGGGGGAAAAGGATCAACATACACCATACGAGTCAGTGAAGTCAACACAGGTCGAGAAGTGTTTGGAAACCTGGTGTCGAAAAGTCCGAGGAGACAGGTACCGTAAAAGGGTCATTCTTATAGCCTCACCCAACGACAAAGGAGAAGGTCCCCTATAAGGACTGGGTCCCTAGCTTAAGTGTAGAGGACGTAACGTCCGCCGGAGAAATGAGGACTCGGTGACCCCTTCGGGGGAAGGATCGAGACACTAGTGGTTTGAGTTGTTGTTCCACAAATGACCCTGACTTGACTCACCAAAATGTAGTCTGTATTCTACACGAGTCACCTATTATTTCCTGAGGCGCAACTGTATCTGTTTCGGGTATTATTTACCACTGATAGCAACAATTCTGTTACTGTCATGTCACCAAACAAATCTGGAACAAACCGTTTTAGTATGAGTAGGAAGTTCTGAGTCGAGACACTTCAATAGAGAGTTACGAGGAGATAGGAGGTGTTCCGTTCAGTGAGGGAGGAAGGGCGAGGGGACTATTGACCTTGACAAAGAGGACATTCTATTTCGGGGTTCAAGAATCGATACTTGAGGTCCGACTTAGGGTGGACTAATAATAATACACAGTGATCTCCCCAGGAAGAGTAAGTCGAGACTCGACTTGTTCCTGTAGGAGTGGAAAATACAAAGGTCGAGGATGGTAGTCCGAGTTACACACAAACAATTTACTCCCCTACTTGTCTACTCGTCCTCCCGGTTCTCGTCAGTTCTCTGAGTCCGTCTTAAACGGGTCTGTGTTTCCACTTGGACCACTATCCTTTAGGTCGCACCTTTCGTTCATAGGTAAATAAAATAAAAAAATTCTAAAAAAAGAAACCCTATACCTGATAAAATTTTAAAATAAAAATTTAAAATTAACCTCCCATCAACGAAATGTTATAACACAACCAAAGACGTTATCTTTTGGTATTAACTTCCCCCGAAAGGACCACCGAGTCGTGCATTATTAGCTTTCTCTGTGTGCACGGGGTCACAAGTGACGTCGTGACAAATGTTATCGATCCTGTACCTTCGTTGGATCTACAGGTAGCTCTCTACTTACGTATGTCTTTGACACCATGTATACATGTTACCTTATAATGAGTCGATATTTTTTCTTCCGTAAACTCAGTCCTCCACCTACTTGGATCTCGGATGCCATGTCTCACTTCATTCAGTCTTTATCTTTCTGTTTATAACGTATAACTACGTACACATACCTTAGACCTTTCTACCACGACTGCGTCTGGTAAAAATCAGAAGTAACTTGAACAATGTTGTAACGAAGACACAGTACAAAACCAAAAAACCGGTACTCTGTACACCCTAGAACCAAAGGACTGGTTCCTAACTTGGGTATGGGGGACGTGACCTTCCGTTTCAGAATTGGTGTTCCGGTGGTCCCTTCAGGGATCGTTAACCGGGAAATTTGAGTGGATTCTAGTCGGAGTGCAAATTTCTTCAACGAGTTGAAAAGGTCGTCCTAATTGGAAGAACTCCCTCGGTCGTCGAGGTAGTGTTCGGGAAACTGGAAGAGACGTTTGGGAAGGACAGACGTCGGAGGAAAGGGAGTCGACCCGAGATAGGAAGAGGACGACAAGGGGTGGTAAGGAGAGGGGTCACCAGTCTAGAGGGCAGAACTTCGGGGACGAGCCAGTGGGCGGAGGGGGTCGACGCCTTACTGGGACCCAAGATCCTGGCGGAAGGGTTAGGTCTTTACCCTCCAGTCACGCAGGACTATGTTCGAATAGAAACAGAAAACGGGGGTCCGTTTCTTTCGACGTAAAAGGAGGAGAAGTAGTGGAGACGGTGCCCCCGAGTCGTTGTCGAAGGATTAGCCAAAGGGACTCCGGATGGGGGAAGAGGGGTAAACTTACGTCTAAAGGTTTCTTATCGTTCCTCTCTATTCTTTCTGAAGGAGTCACTATCTACGTTTCTTTATCTCCCTTTGTTATCTGACCCTTTCTGATCTCTAGAGAAGTTCTTTTAATCTACATGTTTCCCTTATAACGTACGTTTCTACCCATGTTATTTCCTGTCTTTACCATGTCTAGATTGTCTTCGTATTCTATAATTCTGTCCCACCGTTCTTATGTGTCTTCTCGATACGTTTTTTCTAGAAGTACTGGGTCTATTGGTGTTACCACACTAGTGAGTGGATCTCGGTCTGTAGGACCTTACACTTCAGTTCACCCGGAATCCTTCGTAGTGATACTTGTTTCGATCACCTCCACTACCTTAAGGTCAACTTGATAAATTTTAGGATGTACTACTACGACACTTTCACGACGTGAGTTATACGGTTGTTTAAACCTTTTAAGTCGTCATCGGTGTCCTGACCTTTTCTAGGCAAAAGTAAAGTTATGATTTCTACCCGTTAGGGTTTCTTACAAGTTTGATGACGTGTTAACGTGAGTAGCGTGTGCGATCGTTTCATTACGAGTTTTAAGAGGTTTGGTCCAAAGTGGTCATACACTTGGTACTTGAAGGTCTACGAGTTCGACCTAAATCTTTTCCGTCTCCTTGGTCTCTAGTTTAACGGTTGTAGGCAACCTAGTAGCTTTTTCGTTCTCTCAAGGTCTTTTTTGTAGTTGAAGACGAAATAACTATCAGGGTTTCGGAAACTGACACTTCTAGTGTTGATTGACCTTTTAAGAATTCTCTACCCTTATAGTCTAGTGGAATGGACGGAGGACTCTTTAGACATACGTCCACTTCTTCGTTATCAATCTTGGCTTGTACCTTGTTACCTGACCAAGATTTGACCCTTTCCTCTTGTAGTCCCGACATACGAATAAATTGAATATACGTCTCATGTAGTACACTTTCCTACTTCGTGTTCGACCTTAGTTCTACCGGTCCCCTTTATATTTATTGGAGTCTATATGTCTACTGTGGTGGAATTACCGTCTTTTACTTCTCCTTGGTTTCGCGGAGAACTATTCACTTTCTCTTCTCACTTTTTCGACCGAATTTTGAGTTGTAAGTTTTTTACTTCTAGTACCACAGTGAAGTACCGTTTATCCCTTTGTTACCTTTACAATCCCCTTCGTGTGACTGACTTTGGCGGGTGGGACCGGTCCGTGGCATCATTGGTAAACGTACTCAACAAAATACTGTCCTCTAGGACTATTCCTTATGCCTTAATTATTCAGTGGTGGTTGACCTTCTCAAGCCCTTTCCAGCTTTCCTCTGTGACGCACAGGCAGGTGGAGGGTCTTAGGGAGAGCGATCGTAGGTAGAACCGACTCGCTACACACGTGGTGGTCCTTCCTGAGACTTAATCTTACTAACCGGTTTCTGGTGGGTCTTTGATTAGGGTAGTGGTATTTTGGGCTCTGACACTCGGTGCTTCGTCTCGTCAAGAGGACCCAAGGGAATGGGATGACGAGAGGTGGGCCCCCCGGGAAAGGGTTATTTTAGAGTACGAAACAGTCGTGTACACAGAGGAGCCTGTTAAGTAAAGGCTCGCAATCTGTTCTCGGGTCAAAGTCCGGGACCTTCCCCAGGTAGAAGGACGTTGTCTTTGTCACTGTCTGAAACAAAAGAACCCGAGGGTTTAGTGCCGTCTATCATTGACGTCGGTATTTTAATTTCTACGAACGAGGAACCTTCTTTTCGATACTGGTTGAATCTGTCGTACAATTTTTTTGTCCCTGTAATGAAACGGTTGTTTCCAGACAATTTGTCGTGAGGACCGATTCGGGTGAAACGTATCCCGTCCGCGTCCACCTCCGTTTTTGTATATTTTCCTCCTCGGTTTCGCGAGAGAGAAGGAGAGGACGTACACACGCGAGAAAGAGAGAGAGAGGGAGAGAGAGAGGAGGTGAGAGAAGGGAAGTTCAGAAACCCAGCCGTACGGGAGTACGAAGCTCCTACCTAAGAGGACGATAGAAGATTCAT
This sequence comes from Capra ibex, assembly GCA_006410555.1. Lineage (NCBI taxonomy): Eukaryota > Metazoa > Chordata > Mammalia > Artiodactyla > Bovidae > Capra > Capra ibex. The sequence continues at coordinate 1,646,664 of SJYO01050144.1, read as the reverse complement.
TTTATCTCGACATTGTGACTAAACGGATTCTCGATATTGTACCAAACAGGTTCTGGGCTCTCGACACTATGCGGCTCCCGAAATTACAGGCAGCGAGGTTTAGAAACAACACTGCTCTGTTTCTTGGTTCCTTGTATGTGAGCGCACTGTCCAGGTAGATTAGTTCATCAGTACATACTTACACTTTCAACCTGATATTTCTTTCGAGTCGCGGTTTCTTAACTACGAAAAACTTGACACCACAACCTTTTCTGAGAACTCTCAGAGAACCTGACGTTCCTCTAGGTTGGTCAATTAGGATTTCCTTTAGTCAGGACTTATAAGTAATCTTCCTGACTACGACTTCGACTTCGGGGTTATGAAACCGGTGGACTACACTTCTTAACTGAGTGACCTTTTCTGGGACTACGACCCTTTCTAACTTCCGTCCTCCTCTTCCCCCTTTGTCTCCTACTCTACTAACCTACCGTAGTGGTTGAACTACCTGTACTCAAACTCGTTCGAGGTCCTCAACCACTTCCTGTCCCTTCTTTCTTCACGACGTCAGGCACCCTAGCGTTTCTTAACCTGTGCTGATTCACGAGACTTGACTTGACTGGGGGAGGAGGTGAACCGGTGGTGTCCTATAAAGATCGTCGAATCTCGTGGGACACGTGTTAAGAGAATCACGAATAGGACGTTTTAACACCAAGAGAGAAACGGATGGGGTGATCTAGTATAGTAGGATTTGGCTTACACAAATCACGGATTACACACAAAACAAGTATAATTCACAAGTTATTTAAAACCACCTTACTTCTTCATTTATTTATATAGATAAGTCGTTTCCCCTAAAGGGTCCATAACGTCACCATTTCTTGGGTGGACTGTTACGTCCTCTACGTTTTGGGAGTCCAAGCTAAGGACCCAGTTCTTCTTGGGGACCTCATCCTTTACCGTTGGGTGAGGTCATAAGAACGGGTCCTTTACGGTACCCGTCTCCTCGACCCACCCGGTGTCCTCAGGTACGTCAGTGTCTCAGCCTGTTCTGACTCGTGTGTGTGTGTGTATGAGTCGTCTCCTATTCATCTTACATACCGTGTGTTGTGCGATACGGGGAATGTTTTGATGTGCCGGGTCAAATAGTGAGTCAGGAACGTTGTCGGGACATTTCCTCCATAATTATCAGGGATAAAAACTTTCTCCCTTGACTCCAATCTTGTCACTGAACGTATCAGTGTTTCGACCAAGTCCCCGCTTCCCTTTCCCGTCTCAGGTTCCGACCGGAGGAGACGGAGGACCGGGGGACGGGGGACAGGGGGAGGGACGGGTCGGTCCCTCTCCTACGTGTCTCCGACTCGACGACGACGAGACGAAGTGAACCCTTTATTTGTTCTTCTTAAGAAGAAGAGTAGTAAACCACTCAGCCACTGTAAAGCAAACTGTTTCTTAGATCCTTTTCGGAGAGGACCCTGGTCAAAACCCTGATCCGACACTATTATAACGAAATAACTTTTTCCTACGATCCTTGACTCGAGGCCTACCGGAAAATGAACCTTATTAAATACGTCCTTTACTCTTTATTAAAAAAAATTTTCTTTGTGTGTAACTAGATGTGTACCAGTGTTTCTATCTTCACTACCGTTATGTGTGTGTGTGTACTTATTAGGGTCTCTGTGTCTGTACGTTTCCGTATTTAAGGTCAAGAGTCAGTTCTGGTACCGGTGTGTGGGACATTTTGTGGTTTTCTAATGTTCACACCAGTTAAGTCTCGGGACACCTGTGTGGGTGAACGTTTTGTCAGACTACCGACACTGAAGGGGAGGTACGGAAGGTCCCCTTTAACGCTAAAAGGGGTGTGTACATTTAAAGTCAGTAATTCCCTGCGTGTCCTTCGAACTGTAACTTCTTTAATTAGAGAGGGACGGAGGCACGGGAAGCGTCCTGGGACAAGGGAGGACACTACTAGTGTGTCGTAGACCTCTCCGACGGATAGTCTACTGGACGCGGGGTCCGTGGTTCAGGGGTGAGCTAAGTATGGCGGACGTTGAGGCTCCGAAGCCAGTATTGGTCACGGACCTCCTGGTGTTTTCTTGGTCCTTTTCCGACTCTTTACTTTTCAGACATTTTAAGAGTAAACCTATGGAGAGTCTTTACTTAGAGTCTATGGCTTCCTTATCCTTTCCTCAAAATAAATTTAATAGAGGGAGGGATCTGACGAACCCTTCCCGACCCTAAACTTTCCTTTCGACTTTCAGTTCTTAAGGGGAGGTCGGTACCACTAAAACTGGACCCGACTCTCGTCGTGGGTCCTATGGACAAGAACACCTTAGTCGTTGACTCCTTGAGTCTCTCCGGTCCTTGCCGTGGTCTTCAGTCCTGTGACCCCAAGATAGGTAGTGGGAGGACCAACTCGAGCCCTACACTGGGACCCATGTAGTGGCAGACCAGAGTCAAAGAGGTAGATATTTCATTCTTCAAATCCTGACGCTGAAGGGACCATTAGGTCACCAATTCTTAGACGGACGGTTACGTCCCCTGTACCCAAGCCAGGGACCAGACACTTCTGAGGTATACGACACCCCGTCGATTCGGACACACGGTGTTGATGACCTTTGACGCACGCGATCTCGGGTACCAGACGTTGTTACTCCTCCGGTTCGTGGTGTCGATCTCTCATCGGGGACGAGCGGTGTCGACCTCTTTCGGGTTCGTGTCGTTACTTCTGGGTCGTGTCGGTTTTCATTTCTGTCTTTCTACCCTGACCTACCGGTGAAGACGACGCCAGAGCAGTCCACTTGGCACCGAGACGGAAGACGTGCGCACGAGACAGCGTAGGTTGAGAAGTTAGGGTACCTGATGTCGGGTGGTCCGAGGACAGGTACCCCAAAGGTTCTTATGACCGTACCCAACGGTAAACGATGAGGTCCCGTAGAAGGGGTGGGTCCCTAACTTGGGTTCACGGAACGTAGAGAACGTAACGGTCCACCTGAGAAATGGTGACACGGTGGACCCTTCGAACCGGTCGACGATTACTCTGGAGCTTGTGGAGATACATGGTTGCTACTGATATATAGGGTTTCGTGTAGGTCGATCGAAAATTGTAAAACGAACTCGATCTGTCACTGAAACACTTCAACCATCATGACCTTAGTTATGTAGGTAAGCTGTCTGCCTTATAGTTTTGACTCTGAATCTCATAGAACCGGTTCCAGTGTTTTTCTTAGTCATAAGTAAGTTGAATGTTCTTCAAATTTAGAAGGGAACCTGTAGTGAGAGATAATTTTTCCTTTTTTTTACATGTTGTATGGAACCTTTGGAACTTTAAACGAGACCTTTTATAAACAAAGAAAACCGGTCGAACCTAAACAATTCATTTTTGACACTAAAGTTTCGAAGACGACGGAAAAACGTGTCGAATCCCACCTCCGGGTCCCGTCTACAAGAAAGTAAATCCTTTTTCCAAATTCCAGAAGACCGACAATTTCCCCTTCGGTCCGGATGAGGTCCTCCCCTTTCTCCTTTTGTTTTCCCTTGAGCTGACAATAAGTGAGTAAGTTGTTTACAAATAACTCACAGACGATACAAGGTCCTTGACAAGTGTTAATAATCGTTTTGTCTATTTTTAGAGTCGTAAGTACCCTAAATGAAAGACCAGACCAGCTCTATCCTCACCACCTGTGCACTATTGTTCCGTCATTTATGTGTCCTAGTCTATTGTTCCCGTTTCCTCTTTTCCATTTATTTTCCCTCACACCCCTTAACTTTCAAGGGGTGAGTGAAGGGCGCTTAGATCCGACCTCGGAATGTGCCTATCTCCTCGTATTTAGAGTCTCGTCTCCTTCCTCGTCCTTCCACGACCAACCCTCTTGTCCGTTTTTCCACCGTTCGGTCCGACACTTCCTCTTTTACCTGTCACTCCTCCTTGAAGACACTCCTAATCAAGTCAAGTCATCGAGTCAGCACAGGTTGAGAAACGCTGGGGTACTTAGCGTCGTGCGGTCCGGAGGGACAAGTAGTGGTCGAGGGTCTCAAGTGAGTCTGAGTGCAGGTAGCTCAGGCACTACGGTAGGTCGGTAGAGTAGGACCCAGCAGGGGAAGAGGAGGACGGGGGTTAGGGAGGGTCGTAGTCTCAGAAAGGGTGACTCAGTTGAGAAGTGTACTCCACCGGTTTCATGACGTCGAAGTCGAAATCGTAGTAAGGAAGGTTTCTTTAGGGTCCCGACTAGAGGAAATCCTACCTGACCAACCTAGAGGAACGTCAGGTTCACTGGGAGTTCTCAGAAGAGGTTGTGGTGTCAAGTTTTCGTAGTTAAGAAGTCGCGAGTCGGAAGAAGTGTCAGGTTGAGAGTGTAGGTATGTACTGGTGTCCTTTTTGGTATCGGAACTGATCTGCCTGGAATCGGCCGTTTCATTACAGAGACAAAAACTTATATGATAGATCCAACCAGTATTGAAAAGAAGGTTCCTCATTCGCAGAAAATTAAAGTACCGACGTCAGTGGTAGACGTCACTAAAACCTCGGGTTTTTTATTTCAGACTGTGACAAAGATGACAAAGGGGTAGATAAAGGGTACTTCACTACCCTGGTCTACGGTACTAGAAGCAAAAGACTTACAACTCGAAATTCGGTTGAAAAAGTGAGAGGAGAAAGTGAAAGTAGTTCTCCGAAAACCTTAAATTTCTGGAACGATAGAGGATATAGTTCAAATTGAACAAGACGGGGGACGGGATCTCGGTATGGGGGAGGAGACCGTAGAGGACCCCGACCCTGGTGACCACGGACGGAACCGGTGTTTCAAATTCCCACGAGGTGTTTCAAATTACCCCTACTTAAGTCCTGGGTATTCACACGAATCTGTGTAAACTAAAATTGAGTTTTCCTTCTTACCCATTATGACTAAGACGGTCACAACTTTTACAACTACGAAACAAATAGTACGTAAAAACAGTAATTAAACCTCCAGATTTTATAACGTAATTTTATTACAAAAGAGAACTAACGACTCAAACCCCCGTGGGGGAATTTCAATACCCAAAGGGTCCACCGAGTCACCATTTCTTAGACGAACGGTCACGTTCTCTAAACCCAAACTAGGGACCCGACCCTTTTAGGGGACCTCTTCCCTTACCACCGAGTGAGGTCATAAGAACGGACCTCTTGGAGTACTCGTCTCCTCGGACCGCCCAACGTTTTCAGGTACACCAGTATTTTCACAACCTGTACTAAATTGTTGATTTATTGTTGTTGAATTTCAATACGGACCGCAATCTGGGACCGACGTCTCGACTTTCCCCCATGTCAATCGGTAGACGGTGGACCCCACTCACTCGAACCGTGGTCCTTTTTACATGGGTCCGTCGTCGAAACAATGTCCTTTCTTTCTCTACCCCGGGACGGGTGTCACCTCTCTCGACACGACCCCCCGGCTCCTCCGACGTACGGATCCTGGGGTCCTGTTTCCCTCCTTCGTCTCGTCCCGAAAGACGAACTTTTCTGGGCCTTCGTTTTGTTCTGGTCCTCTTGGATTGCGGGGAAGAGAGACCCTGAGGTGTCTTCGACCCGAAAGGCGTCACACCCTCCTGTAAAGGTCAACAAGACACCCCTACAAGTGTCCTTGTCATCCAAACCCCAGTGCCCCCACCAAACAAGACACCCCTACAAGTGACCTTACCACCCGGAACCCCCTGTGTACCCCCTGTGTACCGATTGACGTGGGGGAAAGTCGAGACGTCGGTCCTCAGGCGGTATTATTAATTTGGTACTTCCATGGTCTCAGGTAGAGAACCCTCACGACCCCTACCTCGTCCCCGTCAGGGCCCCGTGGGGGTACCAGTACTCTGGGACTGGTCGGTAGGACGTATCGGCCTTCCGCTCCCCTCGCACCAGAGGTTAACGGAACGGAAGTGCCCTTTCCTCCCCCACCGTGGGACAGTGTCACAGACGGGTGTTCTCACACTCGGGGGACCCGTCCCACACACAGTCTTGTTTTCCCTTCCAAGGTGTCTCCTACTAGTCTCGGGTCCTCGTGTAGGTGTCTGGACGGAGGTCCCCCGAAAACCCACCCGGGTCGGTCAGACGAAAGGAGAGACGAGGGACGAAGAGAGGTCGCACGAGGTTTGGGATCCCGGAAGCTACTCAGTGAAGACACAAGTGTTTGTGAAAATAATAACTGTATTTATTCAGTCGATAAACTCTGGAGAGTTCAGGACGGCTTGAAAGGTCCGCATACAGAGTATTAAGAGGGAGTGTTGGAGATCTAACCCCGACCGTTTGATGTGGATCCGGTTTCGGACTCCGACGGACAAAAAAAACATTTATTTCAAAATAGCCGTGTACCGGGGCGACAAGGAAATGAGACCGGATCCAGATGAAAGGTGTGGTCGCCGTCAACTCGTCGACGCTGTGTTGTATTTTGGACTTTATAAATGACAGACTTTGCAAGGTATTTTACAAACGACTCGACCAGATCCAACGTCCATTCGACACGAGTAGAGGAGTGTCGGAGACACTCCGGACGACGAAAGGTCCTACTTCTACGATGTAAAGGGACGAGATCAGTGACCTTATACCGAGTAAGAAGTTTCCGAGTCCACTTTGTAATAAGTAGTACACTACAGAGGACCTAAGGACGTTTCTCACCGAGTAAGAAGACATGTCGGTACTGGGTAATAATCCCACTGGCACATGTTCCATGGTGGTTTCGACTTGTTAAAACTGTCCCCTCCTCTCGTGCTAACTATTAATGTGTCTGTGATTTCCGAAGTTCCGAAGGGACCACCGAGTCTACCATTTCTTAATCGGACGTTACGTCCTTTGGGTCCAAGCTAGGGACCCTACCCTTCTAGGGGACTTCTTCCCTTGTCATTGGGTGAGGTCATAAGAACGGACCTCTTAAGGTTCCTGTCTCCTCGGACCGTCCGATGTCAAGAACCCCAACGCTTCTCAACCGATGCCGACTTACTGACTGTGCCGTTACGAAGTCGACTTTGTCAGGGTCCGTTTGACCCGACAGGTCACCAGGACGCGAACCCGAACTAAGTAAGACGGAGGATACCCGGTTGGCAAATATATGGACCGAGGGGGTCATCCGTCCGACGAGGTCCTGTTCCTTTGACACACCCAAAACCGGGAATCTCGTGGGAATAGATATCCGATTATAGTTACTTACAGGCAACTTTACTTTCTCTTTCTCGAAGTAGGATTTGTTCTCGTCAAAGGCATCCTCGTCGTCGACCTTTTTATCTCTGTCTCCTCGGTGATCGGTCTTACCCCTTCTCCGTGAACGTCAGGTACCTCCACACAGACACAGTAACATGGACGCACGTGGGTCGTGTTCGGAAGGGACCACCAGGTCACCGATTCTGAGGTGTGAGGGTCCGTTCCCTCGGACCCAAGTTAGGGACGACTCCCTTGATCTAGAGTACACGGTGTCGATTCTGGACCGTGTCGGTTTTATTTATTTATTTAAATATATAAATAAAAAAAAATTTCTCGGTCCTAGCACGAACTAGGAGGTCTTCAGGGTGAAGACGAAGGAACGAGGAGGCGTCGGGAGTGGGAGAAGGAGGGACGAGAGGGGCAGGTAGGTGAGTCGACGACTGGGAGGACCGTGGAGGGTCCCTCCACCAGTGTTGATGTACTCAGAGACGTCTCAATCTTTTTCCCCGTACGGTGAAGTTCCCACTCGCAATTAAAAACGTTCAAGACTCGACCCACTAGTCTTAAATCCACATATATATGTGGAGGGAAGTATTTCAAGGTCGTGTCCCCTGAAAGGACCACCAGGTTACCGGTTCTAAGGCTCGAAGGTTACGTCCCCTGGGCCCAAGCTAGGAACCAGTCCCTTGATCTAGGGTGTCCGGTGTTGATTCTCAAGTGTACGACGTCGATTTCTAGGGTGTACGACGTTACGTCTGACCTTCTAGGGTTTACGGCGTTGGTTCTTGACCACGTCGGTTTATTTATTTATAATTTTCTTTTTTTTTTTTCGAGGTCGTGTAAGGTGTCTGAAGTCGAGTGGTTTCACCCTCGATCTTTTGTTTGCCGATCCCTGATTCTACTGGGTGACTTATGTATCTACCAGCGGTAGACAAGAGACGACTTGTCGACCCTCTGGAGAAACTTCACTTTTAAGGAAAGATTCGGGAGCGGAGGAAGAGCGACCAAAGTAAATGACCAAAGGGTGAGAAGAACTCTAGTTCTGGTTTTAGGAATGGAACCGAGCCTTCCGGTCCACACCAGACCGGGACGAGTGGAGAGGAGGAAGTAGATCAACCGAGAGCCGGAAGGTCGGTAAGTCCGGAGACCAGGAGTTTGTCCTGTACGAAGAAGGGTAGTGCCCCGGAAACGTGTTGGCGGGGTAGAAGGGCGTTCTACGAGAAGAGAGTAGGTGGACCGTGATCGTTCAGACGAAGTGGAAGTGTAGAGTCGACCTGGGTGAAGGAGGTCCCCTCGTTGTGGTTGGAGAGTCTGGTCCCTCCGGCGGAAAAATATAACGTAAAGTCCGAAGTCATGGTGAATTACGACAAATATTAATGTATAAGTTGACGCTACTCCACCCGCTACGGACGAAAGAGGTGACCCGAGGGACACCCGTACCTAAGTCCAAACGAGTCGAGTGGAACGGAGGATCGTGTGTCACCGTGAGTGTCTGCAACCAACTTACTAGTAGGTGCGGTTGGGATCGGTTTCTAGTCCTTCCATTGGAGGCCGGTGGCGAGTGCAGCATTTAATTTCACCAACCTTCACTCGACCCCCAATTTCAGGAGAGAAGAGTAGGAGGTGAAAGTCGAGAATGAGGAAGAGGACTGTTTCGACAGAAATCCCTGGATATTGTGCCTCCTGGTGTTTTACGTCGAATGCACCCCGATCTACGACTGACACTCAAGTGTCCAGTTCTGACCGTTCCCTACGTCGGTCTGGGATTATCTCGCCTGTCGGTCAGTCATCCTCCTCCCGACTCGGTCGTGGTTCGTCTGCCTTACTCCCGGAGGGTCGTCCAGAATAGAGAAGGTGTCGTAGAACCCGAGTCTCTTCGGTCTCCTCGGGAAACATGGTGAGTCCAAAGGAGAAAGGAAGGAGGGCGGGAAGGGGTCCTAGAAAACACGGGCCCCCCACCCTCCGCCTCCCATATACAACTGGGGTGACGTCCCGTTAGAGAGACTCCCGTCCTTGACCCGGGACTTACCGAAACCGAGGGGTATCGAGGACCAAGTTCCACGTCGTGTCCTGAGAGTGAACATCGAAGAGCAAGACTACACGTCCCGTGCACCCGACGGACGGATCTACGTCTCGGTCTCCTGCCGCAAGTCCGGACCACACCCACCACGGCCCCTCGGGTACCCCGTGTCACCCGGCTCTACACGCCTTTCCAGGTCTGGTTGGGAGTCCGAGGTGTCGGTACGATCTGATGCTCCGACGGACGAGGGACGCGACCGAGTGGACTTTATATCTCGCCGAGTGGTGTGGGAGAGCCCAGTCTCTTTCTATATAGGTATGAAGGCAAGTGGTTGGGTGGGTGGGGTCGTTGGACCCTCGACGTGGGACCCCACCCCGGGTCGGGTGGTCCCTCTTCTGTTACGTGGACGGAGGTTCGACCGTGGTTCGGGCGACGACACTTCTCTCCGGAGAGACGTGTCCGACTATTTATTATCTTTCACGTTCACCGGGCTCCATCGCTGGTTCGGCGACCCGGAGTCCGTCCTACCCCACTCGGCCGGGGGTCCAGTCCTCGTGTCCCTAATTATTGCATAGTTAAAATTACATCCCTCTCCCCAAAAAAAAAAGACGAAGTGTTTGTCGTTTCACCTTACAAACTCGTAGGGCCGTCCCCCAATTACTCCTGAGACTAATCAATAAGCCTAAAGAGGTGTGACGGAGTTAGGTAGGACGATCCTTCGTCTCTTCCCTCCGCCGTCCCACCTCTCGACGTGTCCCGGGGAGCCGACTCTTCTGTTAGAGACAGACACTCGTCCAGAGTCGGGTTCCTTTTGGCGTCGGGTGAGGGTGGGGGAGGAACGGTGGAGGTGTGCGGTACCATCTTGTCCCTCGATCTGCCTGAAGGTCTACTGGACAGGTCGGGGACCTAACCTCCCCGAACTGAGGCGTCGGTGTGCCTCCCAGTCACTCTCTCGTACAGGCCCGACCTCAGGTCGCCGGACCCCGAAAGGGTGACGTGGTCTGACGGGAGGGGGTGAGGACGACGGGTCGGTTCCGCTTATAAGACGAAAACGGAAGTCCCTTCGTCGCCTAGTCCCTATTCGGGTACAGGCAGATAGTCTCCGGGAGTCGATCCCGACAGACGACCCGACCCCTTGGAACCCTGGAGGAGCAACCCTTTAGAGACGGAAGACCAGGCCCGACACGGGTCGAGTCCCTACCTTCTACTCCGAACGACACTACCGGGGACTCTTACCCTCGGAGGGTCGTAGTGACGGACGAAGAGACAGGGTCGACGGGTCCCCCGGAGACCGGTGTTGGGGAGGTGGGAGGGACGTCTGAAGGTCCAGTCACTGTCTAGGACGAGTAAACCGGGGTCTGTGCGTCCCGTGTTTTCTCCCCGTCCTTGGACGTCTCTGCGTCGTGCGTGAGTCCCTCTCTGTAGCGGTCCGGTAGACCTGCGCACGAGGTACGGAAAGGGCGATAATGTGGCGTCTACCTGAAGCCTCGGTCCCCGGGGTGAGGGGAGGGTGGGGGTCCAGGGTCGGGTAGACGATGTCAGGCCCTGCGTCTCGGCTGGGTGTGGGTCTAGGTGTTCCTTTACTGCAGTGGCATCCCTGGCGGGGCGTCAAAAGGACTCTAGTAGACTCCAGGGGGTCCACGGAGAAAGACCTCCAAGGACTCCTTCGCGGAGAGCGTAGTGGGGGGTTTAAGAGTATCACGTACGACTCCAGGACAGTCGAGAGGGACTGCACTTATAACGGTGAGTGTCCGTGGACACCGAAAAAGTAGAACCTGACAGAGGGGCAAGTGGCACTTATAATGTCGGCTTCAAATAACTTCCAAGGGTACTCGTTCGACAGAGCGGGTCGAAATGTGTGTACTGGAGTAATTGGAAACCTCTGGGACACTCCACTACAAGTACACGTGGTCGGGTGTCTTGAGAGACGTCGCTCTAGAGAGAAGTATCATAGTTGTGGTATCTGTGGTGTACCGATCATTCGTGAACGTAACACCAACAACGTTGACTCATTGACTTAAACATTAAATTAAAGGAAAATTAAAATTATCTGTGTACACAGACCACCGATGGTTTGCTCTGTCGTGTCTGAGGTCCCAGCTCGTCGTGTGAGGTATGGGGTTCGGACCATCCCCGTGTCGGACCTTAGTGACCCAAACAAACGAAAAGGCATGACGAAAAACTCCGTAAGAGCTCACGCACTTCTTTGAGTCCGTCTCTTCCATTTCTCTTACATTGGTACCTCCCGAGTACGATGTACGGTCGTGACCCATGTCTCCACTCACCCTAGGTCAGAGACGGGAGTCCCCGAGATCACGTCGACTAAGATGAACCCTGTCGTCCTGCATCCACGTACTGACTTCTTCCATCCTACACCAGGTCTATGAGGTACGGTGGTGGATGAGGTTTGGGTTGGTGCGGGTCGATACTCGGGGTGGCAGAGGTGAGACGGGTGCGAGGGGTGCAAACAAGGAGTAAGACCTACTTACCGTAGTAACAGCGACGTCAGTGAGTTCTTCCTTTGGACCCCTGAAGGGACCACCAGGTCACCGACTCTGAGGTACAAGGGTTACGTCCCCCAGGTCGAAGGTAGGGACCAGTCTCTTGTTACTAGGGTGGACGGCGTTGGTTCTCAGATACACGGTACTGATTCTGGACCGCTCCGGTTTTTTTACTTGTTTTTTCCAAAAAGACTTTTCTTCTTTTGGACCTCTGTGGGAGTGGAGGAGAAGCAGGAAGGAGGGGGAAGAGAGTGGAGGAGAGGTAGTGTAGACTATAGAGTGACAATTCCATGAAATGGGAGAGGAAGGGTGGGCGGGACAGATGTGAGGGTCGAGACGGCAGAGAAGGGAGAGAGTGTAGAGGGCACTAGGTTGGCGTCCCACATTTATCCGTAAGGTCCGCGAGTCGTGTGAAGGGACACGGGGCACGAAGACTCAGACGGCAGGCGAGAAGGACCTCGTGGGTACGACCGGAGTAAATGAACCTGTGTGTGCGATATAGAGACCTGAGAGAGACCTCCGAAACGACTCATAGGAAAGAGAGACCGGCGACCACCGAGGACTCTGGGACTCGTGAGGAGACAATGCGTGAACTGGTGGAACCCAATTCTCAAGACCGTAAAGGGGACCGGAAGAGACTCCAGTCTCTGCCACCGAAACAGTAGGCACACAGGTGTTCCGGGTGTCCCACACCGCACACCGCCCTCCACCTGTCCGGCCCGTGCACAGACGTGGTCGTCAATAGACTCCGGACTTCGTGGAAGTCCGGGACGGAAGTACGGAGGGTGTGGGACGGAAAGACGTAATCCTCAGAACGTCGTTCCGCGGTTCTTGTAAGGACTAAGTGGAGTGTCGGACGAAGGACCTCCATACTGTCCCACTGCAGGGTGTCTCGGGCCGTGTGCCGTACTCGAGGGCGTCGAGACTTCTCAGAGTCTTTGTCGGGGTTGGCTTTGCCCGAACCCAGACGCTGAAGGTTTGCCGGAACGGGTGCAGAGACGGAAACAGAGACCGGAGGGGTGGACCGGGGTGAGTGGAAGGGTCAAGGGAAGTGTTCAGAGATGTGACTGTCCTCGTAGCCCGTGGTGGGTGACCTTTGGTGTCTAAGTAAGGGCTGTTGAATGACGGGACCCGAGGGTGGGGCCCCCCCTGGTCGTAGTAACCTCACCGCCACGGGAACGAACCGGAGTCGTGATGGTAAGTGTTTCGTCAAGGAAGGTGCTAAAGAACAGAGTAGGAGTACTGGGAGAATACACTCCTCCTTTCAATCCGGGACAAGGGAGTGAAATGTCTACTTCTTTGTCTCCGAGTCCCTGAAGGGACCACCAGACACCTATTCTGAGACACGAGGGCTACGTCCCCCGGGTCCAAGCTAGGGACCGGTCCGTTGATTCTAGGACGTTGACTCAGACTCACGGGGTTGATCTCTAGTGTACGGGGTGTTGACGTCTCGGTCGCTCGAGATCTCGGGTGTGTGGTGTCGTGTCTTCGACTGTGTGCGTTCCGTGAAGGATGTACGACGTTCCTTCTGGGTCGTGTCGGTGTTCCGTGAAGGACGTACGACGTTCCTTCTGGGTCGTCTCGGTTTTACCTGTTTTTCTTTCCCTTCTTTATTTCCAAGTCCCTTTACTTCTCGATCTAGGTTCTAAGTACACCTCTAGAAAGCTATGATTCAAGTCACAAGTTGAATGACCCTCCTACCACTACAGTGGTTCTTTCCACCTATTCCCTTCACTATGGTCCCCTTATTATCCAAATCACCTCCACAACTACTCAAATAAACTCTCACACAACACGAGACAAAAAAAAAAAAAAAACATTTGAAAAACAAAACATAACTCTATATCGACTAATTGTTTTGTTATAACACTATCAAAGTCTACTTGTCGCTTCCCTAAGTCGGTATGTATATGTACATAAGTGAGAGGGAGTTTGAGGGGAGGGTCACAGACCTACCCCGTGGTACCATCTCCTGTTTCGAACCCTACGTGCAGATCCCGACGTCAGGTGGGGTTAGGGGTGACACCAGGTCGATGTATTTCAGTAGACGACAATAGNCAACACGAGACAAAAAAAAAAAAAAACATTTGAAAAACAAAACATAACTCCATATCGACTAATTGTTTTGTTATAACACTATCAAAGTCTACTTGTCGCTTCCTTAAGTCGGTATGTATATGTACATAAGTGAGAGGGAGTTTGAGGGGAGGGTCACAGACCTACCCCGTGGTACCATCTCCTGTTTCGAACCCTACGTGCAGATCCCGACGTCAGGTGGGGTTAGGGGTGACACCAGGTCGATGTATTTCAGTAGACGACAATAGGTTTGTGTTAGAACAAAGAAACGGAAACACGGAGGGATTCCTGTGCTGACTCGCTGAAGTGAAAGTGAAAAGTGAGAGTACGTGACCTCTTCCTTTACTGTTGGGTGAGGTCACAAGAACGGAACTCTTAGGGTCCCTGCCCCCTCGGAACACCCGACGGCAGATACCCCAACGTGTCTCAGCCTGTACTGACTTCGTTGAATCGTCGTCGTCGTTCTTTAAATGTCGGGAGAGACGTAGAGGCTAAAGACTATGTGAGGGGTCGGAAGGTACTGGTGAAGTCTACGATGACGGACGTACTCAGAAAGGGACTAGAAGAGTCCATCTTTACCAGGGAGAAGGAACCCCTGAGGGCTTTGTGAGACATATTCGGTCGTGACAGTAGAAGCAGAGTAGGACAGATCCCGATACCATTAAACGCACAGACGGAGCAGGTAGCACGCCTGTAAGAACGAGTGGAGACATAGTGGGTGATATAAATCTTGATACGGAACCCGTTTTCTCCTTTATAACCAACCCGACTTAAAGTAACGATTAATACAAAAATTCTCTCCTCCCAAACTGGATACAGAAAGATTACCCCTTATCCTTTACATTACCTGTAGTGTAGAAAACGGACGTAAAAGTTTAGACTCGAGGTACTACCGAATCTTCGTGTATACGTCTTCTACTTTCCTCCCCGAATAGTTGTTTTTTGTTCTGTGTTCTCATCGGACTTGGGTAATCTTCACGCGACCCTTCCGGTTTCTGATCTTACTTCACCTCGGACTTTTGTGAGAGGAGGGGTGTGGGGGAGGGAGTGTGCGAGGGAGAGAAGAGAGAGAATTTTTTTCCGTTATGAACTTCGTTTGTCTCTCTGTTTTTATTCCCTACTTCCGCCGATGTCGGACCCCGTCTACCTCCTCCAATGTCTACTGTCTTCCTTTCGTTTACTAAATTGAGGGTGAAACGAAACAAAAGAAGTTCCTGTCACTAGTAGTTTGGTCTTTTTACTAAATATTTCCAAAGTTCAAACTCTATCCACTCCTCTACCATTTACTCGTAGAGTATCGAAATTTATTTTAGTTCTGATGTCTGTGTTCGTTTAGTGTAGAATCTCATTCCTTTCTTGAAGTTTGATATCTTGGTGACGATAGACAAACACTTGACTATCTTTCTCTAGTAAAAATCTCTACCTTTCTACGTTTTCAACACAACAGAAAGATTTTCTATAAAAACTACACCTAGTAAAAAATCAGAAATAACTTAAACAATGTCATAATGAAGACAAAATACAAACAAAGAAACAAAAAAAAACCCCCCCCCGGTTTTCCATACACTCTAGAATCAAAGTCCCTGACTTGGTCGTCGGGGACGTAACGTTCCACTTTAGAATTGGTGACCTGACGGTCCCTTCAGGGTCTTCGACATAAAGGAAGTTCACCATTTGTAATCTAAGACCTTCGATGTACTCTCATTCAGACTATAAGTAACGATTGTTTTTAAGGTTTAACCTTATAAATACTTTCTTTATTCACTACTGGGTTTTGGTCTTATCAAAATAACTTTTTGTTAGTGTAGTTCGATTGAAACAACGGAAATTTTTTGTGAATCTTGGGGATCCGATCATCTATTCCTTCTAAGGTTCTGGATAGAACTAAAATCGTTCGAGACACTGTAGAAGGTGTTATAGACAGACCTATCCTATTCTACCCTATTCTACCTTCACATTCGACCTACGTACCCCTGTTTACTTATCAATGATCTGGATGGTAGGTCTCTTCCGTTACCGTGGGGTGAGGTCTTGAGAACGGACCTTTTAGGGTACCTACCTCCTCGGACCACCCGACGTCAGGTACACCAGCGCTTCTCAGCCTGTGCTGACTCGCTGAAGTGAAAGTGAAAAGTAAAAGCACGAAACCTCTTCCTTTACCGTTGGGTGAGGTCACAAGAACGGACCTCTTAGGGTCCCTGCCCCTCGGACCACCCGACGGCAGATACCCCAGCGTGTCTCAGCCTGTGCTGACTTCGCTGAGTCGTCGTCGTTGTCGTCTGGATGGTACCCTTAGTAAAACATTATGTACGTTTATAGTTTAGTGATCCGTCATGTAGACTTTGATTGTATCGTAACGTACAGATGACACAAAGTGATTTTTCCTCATTCAACCTACCCTTTTCACCATCCACTTGAAAATCGATCTAACACTGACAGGGGTCAGTCATAACTAATCATCTAAAGTCGTACTTCCCTCTATAAAGTACAACTTTATTGGTCGAACCCAACAACTCGTAGCAATGGTTGTTAAACGTATGGTGACATCTTCCACACAGATGGTAGGTGTGTGACTTCCCTATGAATTACACAAATTTCTGTCTTAATTCTAACTTTCGAACATTCCGTCCTTTGTGTCCGACTTTCGTTCCGCTACTACAGCTTGTCTCTCTTTATATTTCAATATGACCCTCTCATTTTACGTCTGTCACATTCACTCCCTCTACCTCGAATTTTCGTAGTGTATACTTTTTTTTTTTTAAGTCATCCATGGTCACAATACTACACCGACGGTTTTGTTATTTTTCCATTAACGTTAGACTCCGACGTGAGGATACTTAGGTCCACTTCCCCCATTACCGAGTCTGGTGAAACCTCCCAACACAAATGTAGGCTTCTCCTCTGGACTAGTAGTCGTCACGTAGACCCCTCCCTCCGATCGTACGGTCTCTTTCCATCTGGGGACTTCTTATCTTCTGCACCCCTCTCCTCACGTATAATGGAAGTTATAAATTTCTTGGTAATACGTCTCCTCCCCGAAGGGTCCACCATTTCCCCGGGTCACCGTTTCTTAGGCGGATGTTACGTTCTCACGTTCTCAAGGTAGGGACCCGCCTCTTCTAGGGGACCTCCTCCTTTACCGTGGGTGAGGTCATAAGAACGGACTTCTTAGGGTGCCTGTCTCCTCGGACCACTCGATGTCAGGTTCCCCAACGTTTCTCAGTCTGTGCTGACTGGTGTGTGTGTGAGTTGTGTGGTCGTTGTATACGGCTCTTGTGCAACCAAAGTGTGCCCCGACGGACCTCTTGTCTTGACTCTGTCTCTCCACCTCCACTGTCTCTGCACTCCCGCAAGGTGGTCACTCTCGACGGGGTCGTCCTCCTCGGTGGGAGGGGCCCTTAATAATCCTTCCCCTGTTTTCAGACGACGACCTCCATGGAAGTGCCATATCGTCCAATTTGGGTAACTGGAGACTCCAGGGGCGGCCGAGGTCCTGTACTGCTCTAGGGACTCGCTCCTTCCACAAAGACTAACCCCGGTTCGGAGAGGTCCCAGGGAACTCACGTAACGTCTCCAACGGTAGAGGAAGCGGCCGTATTATTTAGACCAGGACGTAAGACCCGTGACGAGAACCCTTTCTAGTATCAGTAGTCCTACACACCGTAAACCTTCTCTCGGGAGTACGAGGAAAGACGAGGAGTGTCTCTAGGGGACGACGGTCGTGAAGTCCTTCCTTCCGCCCGAGGACGACCTGGAAGGGGGCCCCGGACTCGTCCTGACCGTCTCCATCGTCTCTTCGACGGTAGACCCCTTGACCCTCCCGGGTCGGACCCGTGTTCGGTCTCTCGGTCGGTGCACCGACTTTCGCACTGGTGTTCGACTATTGACCAGTCCTCCCTCGTCGTTCCTCGTCTTTTCCCCGTCCAAGATTCCTTCCGGCTGGATTCTTGGTTTACCAGAGGGTCTAGCACGCGAGTTGTGGGCCCCTATGCTTTATTCGTAGACGCTCCCTAGGAATAAAGGTCGGTAGAGACACGGAAGCGGGTGTGCCGAGGGAGAAGAGCTTACAAGAGGGACCGGAGGTCCAAACGGAAAAGACCAAAACAAGTAGGAGGTTCCGGGCCGAGGAAACAGGACGGGAAATCAGAGGATCAACTCCTGCAAAGGGTGACGCCGTGAGCGACACTCGAATTGGGGACCCACTTCCCTCCCCAGGGGTCGTGTTGGTGAAACGTCCGAGTGATCGATTCAGCTAAGACACGGACTACACAGGGGACGTGATCCTTCGTTCAAGGAACTCTTATCTCTTTCCAAGAGAACGTATACCGATCGGACGCACACTCCCCGTTCTACTGTCCGCCATCTCTCGACTTGGACACCAGGTCTCAAGATCAGGACCGGACCTCGGGTTGGGAAATCCATAGGACAAGTCCTTCTCACTTTCCTCGTACCACCGTTCGGGGCTTCCGGGTAAACTCGGGTGTGCGAATACTAAAACGAGGTGTTTACAACAAAGTCCATAAAGGAGGAAATAGTGCATGCAGTTTAGGATAAGTAGAATACCGGACGAAAGTAAAGACTTAGAAAAAGACAACGAGAGGGAGTAGGTTGATAGGTAGGTAGATGGATAGGTAGTGGGTAGGTAGGAAGGGGTGAAAATTGGTTGTGTATTACTCGTAGACGAAATCCGATCCAGTGGTTTTTCTGATTTTACACAAACGACGAATATACCTCCCGGGACCAATATCGTCCCCTGTGTCTGTGCACTTGTCTATTACTTTTGGGTTCCACCTTTCACGACATGGTCTCCACTCCCACCACACGACCCCGGCGTCCCCCTCAATACCTTTCTTCCTACGACGACCGGTTCCATGGCTTTGGCGAGTAGTGGGAGAGTCGGGACGTACACTCGGCCCACGGAGCGTAGGAACAGGGACCGGTTAGGAGGATTATACCGAGAGTCTTCTTCCTACCCCTGACACCTCTTGTCCCTGTCTTACATTTCCCGAACCGGAGCACCAGGTATCTCTCAGGCACCAGTCTGAATCTTACTCGGGGTCTGGGGAGACGTCGGTACGACCCCAGAGATTCCAGGTCTCAGACGTAAAAGATCAGCGAGTGGAGGGGGGTGGCGGTCACGTCGTCGTGTGAGCCGTTCAGTAAATAAGGAGGTATTGTAAACGAGCTTCCTTGCGACGGCGACTTAATACCGACCCTGGTAATAGAGTGTTATTGACAGACCCTTTACAATTACAATTACGTACCTAGTACGTCTTACGGTGTAATCCCCAAAATACCACCTGTATTGTAAAAATACTTGAAAAAGAGACCATCGTAGTCGGAAACTACCTTTCTTTTCTTTTTTCTTTTCCTTCTTTCTGTCCCACCCTTCCTTCTTTCTCTCGGTCGTACCCCTCGTCTTCACGGTAGACTCTCATGGGGCCTGACTCGAACATTCGACGAGTGGGGGTCCTTCCAGGCGGACCGACGCGAGGTCCCCGACTTATAGAAGTCGTAATCCATAAACACTCGTCCTTCGTTGGCCGGTTTAACCGCTGACCACCCTCTGTCCCAGATGACCCCGTCTGGGTATTTTGAAAAGTCAGAAAAGTCGGTGGACGACGGTCCGCCCGTGAACCACGGTCGGTCCCTCCCGAACCCTTTCCACACACTCCGAATCCCCCCGCCGGTCGAACAGGGGACACACTCCCCTCCCCAGGGACCGTGTTCACGAAACACCCGAGTGGAACTCCTGACTACCGATTACCGAATTCCTCTAAAATTAAAGACGGTAATTTTCTGTTTTTTCCTTTTTGTGCTAGAACCCTTACCATCATAAAATGTGGACCGAAAATCTTTCCTGATTATTTCCGTCACAAATCGTAAAATATAGGAATGAGTTTTTATTGCTAGAAACCAAGAGTAGAGTCTGTATAAAATTCACTTGAGCACAGAGGATAGAGATCTTAGAAGGAAGTCCTCCGACCTAAATATCGAGACAAGAAATGGACGGGACCCGAAGTTAAATTAAGAGTATTGACGACGTGTTGCCAGTCAAACGGAGAGGAGAGGGGGCGTGCGGGCGTGGGGGCAGAAGTGGAGACGTCAACGGGACTACGACAATGACGTTAAAAAGAAGGTCTGTCTCATGACAAATCGAGGACTGGGACGTTCTGTGGACTGTGGACAAATGTCAGTAAGGAAGCTCGTGTTTGAGCCCGACTCCCCCACCGCGTCGGTGTGACGAACCGCCGGGGGAGAGACCTCAGAGGTCTAGGGACAGGTCCCCTCAGTCAGGGATAGGTCGGGCACCCAGGGAGACTGGACCCTGTCCGTCCCGTCCCCCTGGACCTATCCCCCCCAGGGACCAGAGACTTCGACCGTCCCCCGACCTAGAATTACCCTTGTGTCGACGTCCGTACGACCATTCTTGACTGTTCGATCGTACCAAGGGATCTTTTTTGACGGTCCGAGGAGAACCTGCCGTCACACTGGTCTACACTGGAATCCATCCAGTGATTTAAAGGTCCTCGGTAAAAAGGAGGCCCTTTCACTTCTGTCTCGTTAGGCATGTGGAGGGACGTGACCTCAGCCACTAGGATACCGACGTGTCTGGTGGACCTCCGGCCGGTACACCCGACCCCGCAGAACAGACGGGGACGCCGGTCCACTCGTGGTGCCCGTACCCCAGTTACCCAAATCTAGGTCTGGAGCGGTGAAGGATCGAGCCTCTTGAACTTGTCCAAAAATGTTTGAGACTCAAAGGTAAACGAACGTACATTTTTCCGTTAGTGTCACGGTTGGAACAGTCAACCCTTCCGTTTGGACGTCGACTGACGACATGGTGCAGACTCCAAGGTACGATCTCACGTTTGCGGTGCTCCCGTCCCCAGAACCGAACAGTGGAGGTGTTACAGAGAGATTGTGGACCCTATCAAGAACCGTGTCTCATCGGGGACGGTAGCCATAAAAGTCATAAATCCCTTACTTACTTGTAGGTCCCTACAGACGTATTTATCCTCAAGGAGTCCTAGGGGTGGAAATGGGCTCTCTGGGACCCGTAGATGGGACTTCGACGGATCTCCTCCTGTAGGGGGTCCGAGTGCCCCGACAAGGTCAGAGGACTGTTTCACGGCCGAATTCCCTGTAGCCTACGTCAGTGCTGGACCCTACGTCAGTGCTGGACCCTACGTCTTCTACACACACGTTCAGGTGTGAAGACGGGGGAGGCTGTGTCTCTCGTCCCCATGGACGAATCTCGTGGGGGAAAGGTTTGTGGGGAGCCGAGGATCGGTCCGGTGAGGGGAAGAGTCCGACGGTGTAAGAGCAAGCACCCCTGGGGGGCGGTATACAAGGTAAGCTCGAGATTTGACGCACGATTAACAGGACTTACTTGTTGAGGTCGACCTTTTCGTCCGTCCGGCAAATGTCTGGAATTCTATTGTGGGTCAAAGGGCATTCGCTCCCCCAAAGGACCCTTCCCCTTACCTTTCAGAAAGAAAGGCCCGGTCTCGACCCGCTCTGCCCAGGGACCCCGACCCCGGTGTCAGGTCCCGTGGCCGAGAAGACCAGAGATGGGTTCGTTTGGGCAAAGACTCGCCGGGAGGGACACCTCTAAGTCTCGGTAAGAGACCGAGGTAGTCCGACGGTTCGAGGGTATGCATGTAGAGAGGTGCCTACTACTTCCAGGGGAGGTTGGTATAGGGAACGGTAAGGGTCTCAGGTCGTTGGAGGGACGTAAGAAGTCCTTCGGACAACCCTAACCGGACTTAATTCGAGGATTTCATCCGACTCGTGACGTCTTGACTACGAAAACTTTACACCACAACCTCTTCTGAGAACTCTCAGTGAACCTGTTGTTCCTCTAGTTTGGTCAGTTAGGATTTCCTTTAGTTGGGACTTATAAGTAACTTTCCTGAATGCGATTTCGACTTCGAGGTTATGAAACCGGTAGACTACGTTTCTCGACTGAGTAACCTTTTCTGGGACTGTGACCCTTTCTAACTTCCGTCCTCCTCTTCCCATACTGTCTCCTACTCTACCAACCTACCGTAGTGGCTGAGTTACCTGTACTCAAACTCGTTCGAGGTCCTCTACCACTTCCTGTCCCTTCGGACCACACGACGTCAGGTACCCCAAAGTTTCTCTACCTGTACTGACTCGTTGACTTGTTGTTGTTGTCTCGGAGATTAAGTCTGTCCGACGTGCACAGGTAGAACTCCGTCGTCCCTCCCTCGCACCTCCTCCCGCTCATCTCTCAGTCACTTGTGCAATGGTAGTGCGTCCACTCCTGGGGACGTGGACGAGAGTGGGTGGCCGGAGGCACAGGAGACCACCATTCCCCGTCTCTACCCCAAAAAGAGACATAGTGGAGGGATTACGGACAAGGATGTACCTCCGGGTTAAGGAGAGTGTCAAGACGCTACGACTAAGTCGAACCAGGAGGTAAAGACAGTTACAAAGGGGTTTCGTTCTCTTTACAAATTCGTCGTCAAAAGACTATTTCGTACTCGGAACTCCTACCCTCCGTAGAGTCTCCGGGCCCGTGACCTGAAGGACTTAGTCCCGTCCCTCCGACTCCGGTCCACGTCTCAGAGGTCTGACCGCGACCGAGACCCGCCCTTTCCTGGGTGGTGACGGGGACGGGGAAAGGGTCCCGGACCCCGGAGGGACCCCTGCGTCATCTCTCCGACCCCGGGTCACGGTCGAGAGGTGTTTACTCGAGATACGTGAGTCTGTGCCGTGGGCCCGACCTGGGGGTACACGAGTAGATATTTTCACTACCACTCCGTTACGAACAAGAGGAATGGGGAGTCCCCTCAGACTCCGAGTGTTCTCCTTTTTGACGTTTGTCCTCTACTTTTGACTTTTCGTCCGAGGTTTCCATTCCCTGACTCCAACACGAATAAAGGTCCCGACCCAGGAGCGTGTGGACACCCCTAATTCCAAAACCTTCTACCCTCTGTATCGGCAGACCCACCTTCCTCGGAAGACGGGCCGAGAGGCGTGGGTCGTGTCGCCGTTGTTCAATCAACGACACCTTTAATCCGTTTGTGAACCCGGGGGAGTCGGACAGGGAAGATCTTGGACCTCGACTGTTCCGGACTGGAGACCTGTTGACCGGCGAGTGTTTGGAGGGACAAATCCTCCTTCGGTGCCCACCTTCCGAAGTCCACCTGATTTCCTTCTCGGGTGGTCGGGACTTTTCCCACGGAACACCCGACTCCTCCCCTCAATCTCGACCCCCAAGTCCAACTTCGACCTATTGGTGTGACATGGTTTCCGAAGACACCGGGAGTTCCAGAGAGTTTTGAGTCTGTAGGGGACTGAAGCCACTGGAGGACCCTTTTCTCTCCACCCCTCCCGGCCCTCCTCCCCTATGACTTCGAGGGTAACTCCCCCACAGGTCAGTTTCTCCTTTTCGACCCCCACCCTCGAGGACCGGGTGGACGGACGGGACGAAGGAACAGTCCGTGGTACACATGTGCTCTGACTGTCGAGGACCGTCACCCTCGGAACTCCCGGAACTGGAACCTCCCACCTGGGTTAGAGGAGACGGGACACCACGCAGACATGTACCCCACCGGTTCTCAAGGGGTGATCACCCGGAGAGAGGTCGGACTTCTCCCGTCGACCCCTCACTCAATCTCCGGTCGAAGGAAGACCTCCCGAGACTCGGGTCGACGCTCCGGTCGGACGACTTCCGTCACCCCGGTCCACCAGTCACCCTCACGGTGTCCACCTCTTGGTGTGGGCATAGTCGTAGTCTCCGATCTGTCACAGATCAGAGACTTTTCGTCTCTGTAGTGAAACGGCTGTTTCCAGGTATTCCAGTTTCGGTACCAAAAAGGTCATCAGTACATGTCTACACTCTCTACCTGGCGTTTTTTCCAACTCATGACTTCTTAACTACGAAAGCTCGACACCACGACCTCTTCTGAGAAGTTTCAGGGAACCTATCGTTCTAGTTTGGTTAGGTAGGATTTCCTCTAGTTAGGACTTATACGTAACCTTCCTGACTACGATTTCGACTTCGAGGTCATGAAACCGGTGACCTACTCTTCTCGACTGAGTAATCTCTTCTGGGACCAAGACCCTTTCTAACCTCCGTCCTCTTCCCGCACTGTCTCCTACTCTACCAACCTACCGTAGTGACTAAGTTGCTTGTACTCAAACGTGTGTGAGGACCTCTACCACTTCCTGTCCCTTCGGACCTCACGACGTCAGGTACCCCAACGTTTCTCAGTCTGCACTGACTCTATAACTTGTTGTCGCCGTAGTCCCTCTCTTGTCTTGTCTAGAGAATAGTCTGTTCCGCAGTCAATGAGTCACCCACCGGTCCCCGACCCCGTTGAGACCCGAGTCCATGGGAGACAGGAGCTCCGGGTTGAAGATCCAGACTACGGACTCACACCGGAAAGTCGAGGACGGTAGGACGATAGAAGAGACACGAACGCTACGACCACGAGGGGAGGACCCGGTCGTCTTTCGGATGAGGAGGAATTTCCAGGTCGAGCCTACAGTGAAAGAGACCCTTCGGAAGGACCTAGAGGAGGTCCGTAGTGTCGGTCGGGGAGAGACCTAGGAGGTCCGTCTGTCTCGATCGACACAGGTTCTACGGTACTGGTGTACCACCTGGCAGTCGTGACCCGGGTCTCGGGGAGCGTGGTCGGGACCCTAGAGGTCATCGTGGTGTGAGTCTCGGAACGTGTGTCATCCGTGAGTGTGTAAATGTTCGCACGTTTACACACTAAAGTACGAACGAGACCGGATTTATAGTCGGTTAGGTAGACGCTTTGAGTGTGGGTCTTTCCTTTCTTACTCTTTCGACCGGGACCCTTTTGTACACATAGAAGAAGAGGATCACGGACAGAGTACGAAGTCGGGTCTCGGGGGGTTTGGGTTTCGGACGTTACTTTGTTATCTACTAGAAAACTGTAAAGGTCCCGACAAACCTTCCTCCTTTCTATTATACATTATTTAAGTATATGAAGATACACAAAGAACCGAGACCGCCAAGATAAAGGTAGAGAAATACGTCCTCAGGACCCCTCGACTTTAGGAACTATTACGGTTTGTTAAGTTGTGAAATAAGAGAGAAATGAGACAGACGTTGGTGTTTTTTTATAGCTGAAATACGATCGTCGACACCCTTCACTTTAGTCTACGGTGCAAGGAAAAACGTACGTCCTCAGTCAGGGCGAGACCTCCGTGACAGGGATGCGGTTCCAGGACCCGTTACCCTCAAATCCTGGAAAACAGACTACCTGGGTTCCCCTTCCTACCGGACCGGCGGGGGGAAAGGGGTTCCCTATACCCGACCTCCCAGACCGTAGGGACTCTATAGGTCATACTCGACTCAAAAAGAGAGATGGGAGACAGGAGTGACAGACACCAGAAAAAGGTCAGAAGGGTGGAGGGAGTCACCTAACCGTCGTAGACTAGACTGAGGTTTGTTTTCGAAGTACCCGGTCTCGGTCCGGTCCCGGGGCCTCCTTCGGACTCGTCCGACGATAGAAACTCGAGTCCGAGCGTTGAACACGTCGATTCAAAGTCGGGCCCCGACTTTATTCGTAGATAATGGTAGTGGAAGTAAAGGCCCTCCTCCCTCGACCCCTGATCTCGCTCCTGTTCTGAGCGGGTCCCGGTGTGCGACGTTAGACGATCTCGAGTCTTAAAGTAGAAAGGTGGGGATCCAGTCTTTACACAGATAGAAACACTCAGTAGATTGTGTATAATCTACGGGTGGAACACGGTCCGTACACAGGTCCAGGGTCCTTCGAAAGGGACCCAGACCTCTGAAACAAAAGTCCAAAGGGACGTCTCCACTTTAGACCCCGAGACGGACAAAGCTAGTCCTATACATGACAGGTCTGTTTATTATGGACTGTAGTCGTCAGTGATTTTGGGGAGAGAGACGTGGGTGGAGAGAAAAGGAAAGTCGGTACGTGTGTTTATGTGTGTGACTGTGTGTGAGTGGGGGGACGTGAGGTCCGTGGGAGTTCGTGTGACTCGTCGGACTCCGCTGAGAGGATGTAATTACCTGATAGGGAAGGAAAGACCCGAAGGGTCCGTCGTGATCACCACTTCTTGGGTGGATGGTTTCGTCCTCTGCTCCCAATCTAGGGACCCAGCCCTTCTAGGGGACCTCCTCCTTTACCGTTGGCTGAGGTCATAAGAACGGACCTTTTAAGGTACCCGTCTTCTCGGACCTCCCGATGTCAGGTACCCCGATACTCTCAACCTGGACTGACTTGGCTCACTCGTGTTTTTTGTGGGGGAGGAAAGGTACATTAAGAGTTACGGTCCCAAACTTAGAACCAAGACGAAGAACGGTCGACCCCCTGGGAGACATGGAGTGACTGACATAGACATTTTATCCCTATTATGATTATTTGACGGGGGACGAGGTCTCTCCTGACTTATCCTATGTGTACGTTTCACAAATCGTGTCACGGATCACGTCTCACAAGTTTTTGGTGAACGACGATAATAATAATAAAATAAAAACAATAATAGTTAGACCATCCCTCACGAAGTAAGGTCCAAATCCTTGTCGGGAGGTTGGTCCACCGGTCCGACCCGCTAGCCGTCCAGTCCTCACGTCACTCGTCCGTCACTACAAGGACGTTTGGACACTACTTAAGGGCGAGGTTCGGCGGGGTGTACCCAGAGACCGGTCCTGGGAGTGTACGTGTCTACTGGGGGTCCCGAATACAGAGGGTCGTCCGAGTCGAAAAGGAGTGTCGGGTAACATTCCCACGGGACACGTCCCGAGGAACACACGGGGTGGGTGTGAGGTGTCGGGTCCTCGAGGACAAAGGAACAACGACGGAGGACTCCCTGGACTGGAGTCAGACGTCGAGTAAGGTGGTCCGGACGAGTCGACGACAAGGGGCGGTGAGAGTGCGACCACCCAGAAGGGTTCGGTGTTTTCAGGAGAAGAGGGGAGGTCGGGTCCGAGTCGAGTCAGGTCGTCTTCATACAACTCCCTGAAGGAAGGTCGCCAATCCTGAGACGCGAAGGGGACGTCCTCCGTGCCCAAGTTAGAGATCAGCCCCTTGATTCTAGAGTTTTTAACACGTCAAACTGGTTTTTTTTTTTTCGTAACTTGCAGGTGGGACACTCTCCAGGGGACTACGGTGTGTCGTCGTTCTTACTGCCCTAATTCTGACAAACAGGAGTCTCCCCAGGACCGAGCCTCCCCCAGTGTGTTGGCACTGTCACTCGATCAGACAGTCCTCCCATTATACCCCGAGTTTTCCCCCGTGTCCCGGTAGGACCCCACCTCCCCTGTGACTCCCCACCCCTCCTCCCGCCAGGTCTGCCTCCTTCACCGTAAACGCTCCCATCCTTTATCGTCACACTAGGTCCTTGGTTACTTCAAATACCTCCTCTGCTCCGGCACTGAGGTCACGTCTGAGCCGACACCGGGGTGTACGGCCCGAGTTCTCAAACCGGATCCTTTTAGGGACTACCAGGTCACCAATTCTGAAGCGGAAGGTCACGTCCCTTACTCCCAAACTAGGGACCAGTCTCTCAATTCTAGCGGGTACGGAGCCCCGATTTTGGGAGATTTTTGTATTTTGTCTTCGTTACAACATTGTTTAAGTTATTTCTGAAATTTTTGTCAGGTGTAATTCTTTTGTCTTTTTTTTCTAGAACCGGACATAGGAAGGTCCTTCTCGGATAAAAGAACTTGTGTATTGTGAGTAAGTCTCTAAGTGAAGGTTGCAGTGGAGGAGGTCCCTCGGGAGAGACTGAAGAGATCTACTTTGTGAAAGAACGGGTATGAAAGACTTACTACTCAAAGATAGAGAAAATCGTGGATGGTATAACGAGATTCAAAACAAATTTGTCGACAAAGGTGGTAGTCCGACCTGTGACTCTTATCAAAAGATAAGTTAAAGTCTACGTGTCTTTGATCGTCGCCTGCACTGTATGAGTTCGCGAAGGACTTATAAAATACCCACTTACTTACTCTCGTTTACGTTCAACTTACTAGAGGAGTAGGGGAGATGGACTAGAGACGGAGATTAGACTTAGGAGTCGAACTTATTATTTATAACTAAACATCGACATAAATAGACAAAGGAGTAGATATATTACCTTTATTATTATGAGATGTCTACCGAAACTCCTTAGGCATCTCATAATAAACTATGTGACATCTCATTATTGAATCATAATCAGTTTCCCAAGTTCTGTGTCGAGTCATGTAGAATTCATGGGGCACTTACAATCAAAAGGAAGTAAGTCCAGGACAAATAATAGGTGGGTGAGACACGGTCCGTGACAAGATCCGTGACCCAAGTATCGTTATTTCTTTTGTTTGAGAGGCAGAAGTATCTTATGTGAAAATCCCTGAGGGGACCACCAGGTCACCAATTCTGAAACGGAAGGTCGTACCCCCCATACCCAAGTTAGGGACCACGTCCTCGACTCTAGGGTGTACGGAACTCCGGGTCTTTGGTTTTATATTTTTTTTCTCTTTTTAAAACATTGTTTAAGTTATTTCTGAAATTTTTACCAGGTGTAATTTTTTTTAGAATTTTTTTCTTATGCTAACCCAATCTATTATTTATCTGTTCAATCGTTTACGTACCACGAGTTCTGTCTGTTTTTAGTCGGTCTTGTTTTCCCGACCCCATAGTCCTCAGTCCGCCCCCAACGAGAAAGGATACTCCAGTATAACCACTGTTGGATATCCAGAGAGCGACCAATCTACTGTCGTCTCGTCTCTGACCTTTCACAAGGTCCGCCCTCCCCTACAACCTCCTTGTCTCTCCTCCGGTCACACCGGTGAGACCCTCTACTCCGACTTGATCGTTCGTGGGCCAGTCCGTCCCGGCCCGATCCGAACGTAGAAGTAAGACCTGTTTTACCCTTCGGTGACCGCCGAAAACCCGTCACCTCGCCACCCTAGACGAATAGTACAACCTCAAAGACCGACACCCGAACTGTTGTCTGGTTTCTCCCTTCCCCACTACGTCCCGTTGCCCAGTCCCCGAAAGTGTTGTCGGGTCCACGCTCCGTTGCCTCTGCGCCTGGTTCCACCCTTGTGGTCACCACTGCCCAAACCAGGCTGGTCCAAAGACTTAAGTGCCCACAGTTGACACTCTCTTTCTCTCCCCGACCCTACTGGGGCTCCATAAAAAGGACTCGTGGACCCTCGAGTCGAATTAGGAAGTGACTTACCTCTTCGACGGAGGGTTCCCGGTCCACACGCCTCCACCTCTCTCGTTTTCCTGTAGGAGTTTTACGAACACGTGTGAAGCCCGTCCCCATCTGAGCGTGTGCCATGTTTACTCCCTTCTCCCCCTGGGTCGTTAGATCCTTTCTTATTTGTTGACTTCGGCTTACGTTTGTGTCAGGTCTGTCTTTCCAATACCGACCCGTCCTTCCCCCGTCAACACAGACGAGTCCGAGACTTTGGCGGGAGAGAAATTTTCGGTGGTAGAGTACTTTAGGTCACAGGAACAGGACTGGAGTAAAGGGAAATTGAGCCACAGGGTACACTGGGGCCCCAAGTGGGATAAGGCACACCGGGGTGGGGGTGACCAGCGACACCTGTGTCCGTAGGTGGTTTCCGGTGGAGCTCGGGAGTGCTGCGAGAGACCGAGACACTCACCGCGTGCGTACGTCTAGTGTGTGTGTGCACGTGTGTACACGTGGTACGTGTTGACACGTGTGGGTGTCCAAGCTAGGTACCCTCCCGAGTTGAGAGTGTTTAAGGAGACCTCGACTGGTGAGAGGGATCCCGAAAGGAGAGTCGGACTGCAAAGGAGACCTACAGGCCGACAGTGGAGTCCAGTTCGACACGAGTCATGGCTGGGGGGTAGCCAAAAAGTCCCGCGGACCGAGGAAAGACAGGTAGCGAAGTACCGTCAGAGGTGTGAGACTGAGGTTCCAGATCCAAGTAGTAACCGAACAAGGAGACGGGTAGAAAAATAGGTGTTTCAGAAATTCGGACTAGGAATACAAGATCCTCTACGACGAATATAGGGTACTGTCTTAAGGACGTTATGACACCGGGACGGAGATCAAGGGGACGGACCGGTCAGGAGGGCCTGTCTCCGGTGGTACTCTACCTAGGTTGAGTTCGTACTGGGAATGACGAGGTGAAGAGACCCAGAAACACGGACCGTTCTGTCTCGAGGTCAAGGAGTCGGACCACAAATGGAGACGGACATTGGTGTGGAGAGAGGATGGAGAACGTACACTCCTTCTCTCGAGTCAACGAAGTCGGCACAGACTGAGAAACGCTGGGATATCTGACATCTGACGGTCCTAGGAGACAGGTACCCTAAGAGGTCCGTTCTTATGAACGGACCTCACCCAACGGTACGGGAGGAGGTCTCCTAGAAGAGGTGGGTCCCTGACTTGGGTCCGGAGGACGTGGAAGACGTAGTGTCCACCTGAGAAATGGCGACTCGGTGGCCCCTTCGGGGAAGGATGGAGAATGACCTGGGGTCATGCGTTCTCCGTCCACCACTCTCTCGATCGCTAACAGTCCATAGACCATCGTGGCGCGTACACGAATACCTTAGAGTTCTGTCGTAACATACTGTACGGTCGTGGCACGCACGTCTACTTCCTTTCCTAAGAGCCATCCCACTATAGGACCTACGGTGCCTCGACTACTTATCGTCTGCGTCCCAGCTACTCGTCCACAAAAATGAAATTTCGAGTGTGGTAAGGGTAGTCTTAGTGTGTCCCAGGATCTTTGGGTGTTTAGAAAAGCGCCCTCTCGACCTAGAGTAAAGAGTCGAGTGAGTTCACGGCTGATGACGGAGAGGTGGGTGGGAAAGGAGAGGGGAGATAGAAAGTAGGAGGTACCGGTTAAGGGTTCAGAGAAAGAGGTAGGTTAAGGTAAAGAGGATCTGAGAGATGAGTCGAGCTAAAAGAGGAAGGAAAAGTACGCATGAAGACAAGAAAAGACCTGAAGAGACACCCGGTGGATCCGTCTCTTACAGAGGTTCTCCTGACCGTCGAGGACTCAAACCCCTTCCCCCGAATAGAGTCCGAGGACTTATAGGGTGTCAAGACGGTCCCGGGTATTTATGAACACCTTTGCTTTTATTACTTTTATGTTATTGTTGATCAAGGAAGTATCCCTGTAAGTTTTGTTGAATTTCGTTCTTAGTAAACACAAAGTCAAATTACAGAATTAAAGGAGGTCAATTGTACCTTTATTGACAGACTTTAATGTTCAATTCACCCTATCAGTACAATCCCTCGAAACAATAAATTCTTTTTATAATACTGTTGTAATTACCGTCACTTGATGTCTCAAGTCGAGTCCTCTGTTGAAGGAAGGAATCGTGTGTTAAAAGGTAACGAGTCTTATAAGACATTGTGAGACTCACACAAAGAGGGAGGTAGTTACAGACCCCTTTACTCTAATTGCCATTATAGGAGTCGGTAAAACTTCTGTAAACTCATTCTCCCAGTATCACTCTTCCCTCTGCAACATAAAGGGGTCCCCACACACACACACACACACACACACACACAAAATGATAAGTTGTTTTTGAAGTTGTACTCCGACGAGTAACTATTCCGGATTAAGTGGGGTTTTAAATTTCTCTTTTCTAAACGTTTTCTTGGGGTTCTCCCTCTCGTCCTCCGAAAGCCTGTGTTCCCGTCTCCATAAGGAGGTCCTCCAACCTGTTTCTTGTTCGTTTACTTAAGACTTCTTCTTTAAAGAGAAGGATTTTTTGTCTACGGTCCTTGTGGGTTGTCGACCTACTCAAAGGACCCCTTGTTCCCACGGGGAGAAGGGTGTACAGGTGGTAGGGACCTTCTCGTGACCGGCGTTCCTGTGTCTCCCCACCCACCTATCGCTGAGAGGTAGTGAACGGGTAATCGGTGGACGGATGAATGTTGTGCATCAAACCGATTTTTTTTTTTTTTTTTTTTTTAATTTTAATTAAAGACATTAATCCACTAATTTTCGTATACCGTCCTGAAGGGACCACCAAACCACCTATTCCTAGGTGGACGGTTACGTTCCCTGTACCCAAGGTAGGGACCTGACCCTCCTGGGGTGTATGACGTCTCGTTGATTCGGGCACCCGGTGTCGATAACTTCGGATCCGCGGATCTCGGACATGAGGCGTTGTTCTCTTCGGTGAAGTCACTCTTTGGGAGTGTGCGACGTTGGTCTCTCATCGGGGACAAGTCGCGTTGATCTCTTTTCAGGCTCGCCGTTCCTTCTGGGTCACGTTGGTTTTTAATTAATTAAGAATTAATTTAAAATTTTTGTATGTCGTATCTTCCATTTCTTAAATTCCTCGTGTTTTGTAATTCATACCTTCGGATTCGTAAAGAGGACGGAGACTGGAACTTAGGGGTAAGAAGGTGGAGTGTCGTCCCCGCTAATCACAGTCAAAGATCTAGAGGGAGGGTCCCTACAAGACACGCGTGGGTTTGTCCAGACAAAACTGTGTTTCTCGTCCTACGAGATCCTAAGACGAAACGTGAAACAAATCAGGGAAACCACAACCGGACATTTATCGAAACACCCAGGTACCACTGACGGGGGGAAAGGGGTTTCGTTCGGACATTGTGGGAGTCAGACGGGGTGGGAGACCCAAGAACAAGTGGAACGTGGAGGAGGGACCGAAGGTGTAAAGTGTGCGTGTAGTTATCACCTATTGACAGAGGTCAGAACTGGACAACATGAAGGAGAGAGAGTCCCGTTTGTGAAAATTCACATTTCATCGGACCTGAGTCCAGACTTTCCTGGGGGACGGACGGAAGATCCCGACGTGTCAGTGACCGTCTATCTTTCCTTCCCCCTTTTCCTTCTCCACTGGCGTCGGTCGGAGTACCTACCTTCGGTGGAAGACGTTTTCTGACCCGGACGATTCAGGGTTGCTAGGATTTGACTCCTAAGTAATGCACGGGTCGGTACATCATCCTAGACCCCTCAGTTTGTACTTCGGACGGAACGCTCCGGTGGTGCCGTTACGGGGGTCATAGGTTTTAGTTGCAATGGTGGCTGTTCCCAAGGAACTTGGACTTGGTCGACAAGAGTCGGGGAGCGGGGGATGCGTCAAGGACTTGTACTGCGTGGTTTTCCCTGGACCCCACCCCCGACCGTGAGTGAGGTTAGGACGTTGGTGGCGGCGGAGGTGGTCTCTGACAGTAATTTCGAAACAGGGCCCGCGAGACTAAATGTACATGTTTATTAGCGACAGTCCCCGTGCTCGGGACCTCTCGTCATTATCTAAGACCACCATCGTCTACGTCTACGTCCTTTATTTTTGTTTTTACTTTGTGTGGTCGGACCGTCTTGAGTTACGACTCTCTTTAGGATCCCCCCTCTTTTCGGACGGCCCCTCCGCCCGGTCTCTCCCAGGGACTCTAGTTCATAACTAACCAAGCAAGTAGAAGACGTTTTCGGTCGGATCCTGAGAAAAATCTTTTTTTTCTTTTTTCACCACCAGTGTATATATTGTATTTATACGGTAAGATTGATAAAACTTCACGTGTTAAGTCACAGTAATTAATATAATTACGATACGTTGGTACTAGTGATGGGTAAAGGTTTTGAAGAGGTCGTAGGGTTTGTCCTAACGATATAAGAAAAAGTTCGTTATTGAGGGGTCGAGACACTACAGGGGTCGGGGACTATTGGAGATTAGATGAAATACAGAAATACTTAAACGAACGAGATCTGTCAAGTATCTTCACCCATGTCCCTAAAGGGTCCACTGGGTCACCATTTCTTAGGAGGACGGTCACGTCCTCTACGTCCAAGCTAGGGAGTAGGCCCTTCTAGGGTGCACGGCACCTCGTTGAGTCGGGCTCACGACGTTGATACCCCAGACACGAGATCTCGGGCCCTCGACTTCGAGGACTTCGGGCGCACGGGACCTCGACCACCAGACGTTCTTCTCTTCGGTGACGTCCTTCGGGTGCGTGGTGGTGATCTCTTTCGGACGCCTCGTTCCTCCTGGGTCGTGTCGGTTTTTAATTGTTTACTTAAAAAAAAAACTTCACCCAAGTGTACTGTAAACAGGAAAACACAGACCAACCAAGAAAAAAAAAAAGTGAATCGGATTACTACGGTTCCGAGTATGTTCAACGTCGTCTTAGTCAAGCGAAACTACCAACCTGTGAGCAGGGGACATGGACATACATATATGATGTAGAACAAATGGGTAAGTAGACGACTATCGGTGAAAAGGCGGAAACCGGTAACACTTATTGTGACAACACTTACACCCACGTGTTTACAGACAATCTCAGAGTCACCAGTCGAGAGATCTCATGTCGGTGTCCTGACCCTAACGACCCGAGACATACACCACTGAGATACAGTTCGAAAAACTTCTTGACGGTATGACAAAAAGGGTCACGGATCGGTTTCTGCACTCCCCTACTGAGCCAGGTCGAGATCTTCCATACGAGACCTGAGGGGCCGGAACCTCTGGCGTGTGAGGAGAACGGACCGGTCGCACCGGGTCCCACTCTTCTCCTCTTTTCAAGTCTCGAATCTCCGAAGTCTCATCCCGGACTACCCGGACCGGGGAGTTCGGGGAGGGGTCCATGGGTGGGCCGAGGCCCCTCTCTCCGATGATACTTGAGGGTCCCACCCTCTGTCGCTTAGTCACAGGGTGACGGAGGACGAGACACACACTCTGTCCCTGGGCGGGGGGTGACGTGGTTGTGAACAGGACCCGGGGGAACGAGAGGGGCGGCACGGTCGACGGTCGAGACCCGACCCCGTAGCAGTACTGCGGGCACAATCAGGACTCGGGTCGAGACGAGGGAGAGTCTCTGGGGAAGACGGTCGTCACGACGGACCGATCGAGGACACGCGGGAGGGTCCGAGTGGAGTCCATAGTGGCGGGGACCCCTTCGGGGTACAGGAGTCACCTCGACCATGGGGAGGGACCCGAGGAGTCGTGGGGTCCTTGGGTGAGAGTTCCGACAGTAGTGCGTGAGTGACTACGAAAGTCGAATGACTACACAGAGGGGTCGTCTGTCACTCGTAAATAGACACGTAAGGCTCCTGTTTGTTCCGGACCCCGGATCACAAAAGACTTACTTGCTTACTTACTTTCATTTACCTACTCACTTGACGCGTGACAAACATTGGTACTACTTTCAAACAACTGACTGGGTTACTCACCCACTTACTTACCTTCCGTAGGGGCCCTGACTTGCTCGGACACCTCGTCTGGGCGTCAGGAGGAAGTAAGCAAATCAGGTAGTGCCGGTTCACAGTCAGAGGCAATCCATGACCCCAAGTCGACGTTCATTGTGAGTCGAAGTCGGTAGTCCTTCGGGTGGCTTCTCCTCCTCTGGCTCTATTTGTCCGTCACTCGAAGTCCGTCGAGGCAGAGGGGGATTTCGTGTGTCCCTGAAGGTAGTGTAGTTTCGGGGCCGGTCCGGAGGAACCGAGGTGGTCAACGACCGTGTCGACCGACGCCCGTCTCCCCGCTAATCGTACGATATATGTGGACAGGCGCGACGAGGCGTCTAGGTCCCCGGTCTCTTAATTGTTGGTCCTCCTAAAAAAAACCTCAAGGGCCTTGGGTCGGAGTGAGTGTAGTCTCTGGAGTAAGGGGAAATCCCTAAGTAAGCGAGACGTGTCGACCAATTAAAAAGTAGTTCCCACCCCCACCCCTAACCCTCTTACGAGACTAGGAAGTGAGAAAGTACCACCCCATCCTCTCTTTGTGTTGTAGGCTAGGTAAAATAAAAATCTACTTTATCCTTGTCTAACACCAACGGTCCGTTCTGGGTCGGGAGCGTCCCGACCACGACGACGACGCCCGACTAATTGCCAATAACCCGTTTCCTACTTCGTAGGTCTGCCGTGTCCGGAGGCCACTTCCACGAATGTGTAAATTACTCGTGACCCACCGTACGACCACCATTCGTCGTTAAAAAAATTCACTAAATTCCAGGATCAGAAGGCTGGGTGTGGAAGTAGAGGAGACGGTAATCCTGGACCAGCCCACTTGAGGCACGAAACCGGTCCCACTGGCGACAAAGTAAGGAGACACTCGTGGGGGAGGAGGGTACCTCGGAGACTGACGTCGTGGTCCCCGTTTACGAAGACGAGCTTAGATTGGGTCTTGGGTTTCGAACCTCGACTCTTGACCCGGAGTCAAACGAGTAGGTCTTTTACCCTTTCTCTTCTTATTCTTTTACCGGAATCTTGAAGGAACCAAGTCACCATTTCTTAGGCGGGCGGTACGTCCTCTGTCCCCAAGGTAGGGACTAGGTCCTTCTAGGGTGTACGGAGCCCCGTTGATTTAGGTTCCCGGTGTTGATGACTCGGACACGAGATCTCGGACCCTCACGTTACTCTTCGGGTTCGTGGATCTCTCATCTAGGGTGAGCAACGTTGATCTCTTTCGGGTACTCGGAGTCGTTTCTAAGTCATGTTGGTTTTTATTTAATTAATTAATTTTTATTTATTTATTTATAAAAAATTTTCTCTTTCACTTTCACTTCATCGAGTCAGCACAGGTTGAGAAACGTTGGGGTACCTGACTTTCTCTTTTACCGGAATATTTATTTAGTCCGACCTCCTCCGTTTCCCGAAAGTACGACTAATAGAGTAACTTAAGAGTAAGTTTGGTAAATGACCGACGGATGGTCCATAGGGGACCAAAGGGACCACCGAGTCTATTATTTCTTAGA
Source organism: Capra ibex (assembly GCA_006410555.1). Taxonomy (NCBI): domain Eukaryota; kingdom Metazoa; phylum Chordata; class Mammalia; order Artiodactyla; family Bovidae; genus Capra; species Capra ibex. The sequence continues at coordinate 1,610,258 of SJYO01050144.1, read as the reverse complement.
CGGACGTTCCGTCTTCTGGACTCAAACTAGGGACCAAACCCTTCTATGGGACTCTTCCCTTACCGATGGGTGAGGTCATAAGAGTGGACCTCTTAGGGTGCCTGTCTCCACGGACCACCCGATGTTAGGTACCCCAGTGTTTCTCAGTCTGTACTCACTTGTTGATTATGAAAGTGTGAAAGTGGTCCACGGGGTTTCAGCTCCACTGGAGTCGTCCAGACTCCTCGTCTATGATCGAGGAGATAAAGTCTCTTTTCCTTGGACCTCATGGTTGGACGTCATGGGTGGGTCCAGTGTGTCACCGGTCACCGGCTCCACCGACTCCTCCTCTACGAGGTAGGACGGGACGACCGGACCGACCCTTCACCCGAACGAGGTGACCAACCCCCCCACGAGGGTCGGTCGTCGACTCTCCAGAAGGGACCCACTGTCCTGGGAACCGACGATACCTGAGGCCTGAGACACAGGTAAGAGGACTCTACAGGTGTGTGCTAACGAGGTCCAGTCCTTTTTTCGTGGACGATACGCGGATCCTGACACGAGACTCAAGGCACGAGACACACTCTGGGTTGTCGGTGTCAGGGGAAAGAGTTCTTCTTCCGTTGAGATGACAACTCTGTGTTTTAGAGCTGTGCGTACTGAGAGTGTCTCCCACCCGCAATTTCTTGTTTGTGGTCACGAAGAGGTGGAAGGACCACGAATACTTAGTGGACTCCTAGAACGAGTTTACGTCCAAGTCACCCAGACCCAACCCTCGACTCTGACCGTCTCCGCAAAGATTGTTGGAGGGTCTACCGGGACCACGACGAACAGGAGTCCGGTGTGAAACTCGTCGTTCCGAAACATACCAGGGAATACTGTTCAGTCTCCTCGAACCCACCTGTCCAGGACGTCCTCCACGCGACTACGGGTCAAGACTCCTCCCCTCCCTGTATCCGTGGAAGTCATGTCCGAGACCCTCACTCCTCAACGGACGGAACGAATCAGCGAGTCAGCACAGGTTGAGAAACGTTGGGGTCCCTGACATCGACCGGTTCAAGGAGACAGGTACCCTAAAAGGTCCGTTCTTATGATCTCACCCAACGGTAAAGGAGGAGGTCCCCTAGAAGGGTTGGGTCCCTAGCTTAGACACAGAGGACGTAACGTCCTCTCTAAGAAATAGACGTCTCGGTAGTCCCTTCCTCGTTCTCCAATACCCCGGTGTCTTCTCCCGGGGGCCGCCGGACCATCTTGTGTAAAAGTCGACCCGGACCTCTGTCTCATCGACCAGCGGAGGAGTTGGACCCGGAGTAAAGGGAGGAGATATTTCCCTCTCAAGTGACCAAGGGTTGGACCCGTCGAGCAACTTTGTAGACCCCTCGAAAATTTTATTTTGTGGACCTTAGGAAGGGGCCTCCCAAAATGCGTCACTAGACCCCATCCCGAGTTCGGGTCCAGTAAAAATTTTCGAGGGGTCACTGGGATTCCCCTCTGGACCCACCTCTGGTACTGTGACCCGGTAGAGTTTTCAGGAAGGAGTGCGTGGAGTACAAATGTAAACCTGTTTTTCGAGGTCTTCAGGGTCGAAGGTAAGGACCCGTACCCCTGACTTCGTTTTTGTTTGTTGTTTTTTTTTTTGGGTTGGGTGGGGTTTGGTCATAATATCTTTAGGAGTCTTTTCGAAGTGGTGTTACGGTCTTTAGACTCGTAAGAGGCCACCTCCGGTCCACCTCCCCGGCGGGTCGGGTAGACCAAGGGTAATTAGGGTCCCGTACAAAGTATAGGGACCGTCCATGGACCCTCGTCGGGGGACCCACCGGGAGCCGTCCCCGGAAAGTTCGGTTCGGGACGACTGTCCGACGTCCCGAGATCCCCCGGGAGGACCGAAGGTTCAGGGAACGGGGGAGAGCCCCCATCTTAGGGTCCGTTTAATCATTGGCTTCTTTCGTCTTCGGGACCGGCGGGAGTAATCGTCAGACAGTGTCGCGCACTTCCGGAAGCTATTTAAGACGTCGAGCCGCCGTCGACGGCTCCTCTGGGCCCTCCTCCTTCTAAGCAAACAAGGAGTCTTCTGATTCAGAAGTCCTTAAAGGTCGGGGTAAGGAGGAGGGATGGTGGGGTGGAGGAATCGACCCTTGATCGGGTTTCGGTGCACAACGAGAGACGGACATCTAAGGTTCCGAAACCTGTCTCGTCTCTCCCTCACTGATGGTGCAGACCACTCTGGGACTCCTGGGGAAGGAGGGACGGTTGTGCCCACCCCCTAGACCCGAGACAAGGATCTTCCTGGGGGTCTCATAAACCGACGATTGTGTAGGAGAGGGGTCCGACGTCGGGGTCACCGAGACACGTCCCAACCCCTCATCAGAAACGGTTCAGTGGGGTGTTCTCTACGAGTCGGTCGAACCACCTCGACCTTCACCCACTCATCGGACGTACGTCCCACGGAGCCGACCCGGAGGTGAACTTAGGAGGGAGTTTCTCTACGACGAAGAGGAAAAGGGTGATCAGTGAGGGATTTACGATGTCACAGGTGTGACCGGACCTGGGACCCCAGTCTGTCTAGACTTGTCTCAGGGGTACGGTGACGCATCATCGATGTACCAGAGGAACACGGAGACAAAAGAGTAGATATTTTACCCTGTCATTTTAGACGTGAAGTATGCCACTACTACTCCTAATTACGTCATTCTACCAATTACCACTCCCCGGTTCCCTCTCTTTCCGGGTTCCGTTTCCCAGAGACGTAGGGGACGACCGTTCGTCGACCCGTCGTCTCCCAAGTCTTCCCGTACGAGAGAACTCGAGAGTACCCGGAGCAGAGTACTCCCCTGGGTGTAGGTACTACTTTCGCAACCACTGTGAGAAAGTCCTTCCTTGTTCTTGGAGGTCGACATGAGGCGACCTGCGAATGCTGTGCGTGGTAGGAAGGGGTGCGTAAGACCGGTTCGGTGGGGACCCTTGAGACCGGTTTGTCGGTGCGGTCGGGGGACTCGCCCTTTCCCGGTTCCCGAGGTCGTCGTCTACAGGGAGGGTCTCCCTCGGACTCGGGCCGAGTGTGCCTTGAACCTCCCCTTTCTCCTTCCCTACAAATCAGCGAGTCAGCACAGACTGAGAAACGTTGGGACGCTGATATCGGGAGGTCCGAGGAGACAGGTACCCTAAAAGGTCCGTATAAAGGTCCGTATAAGGAGACAGGTCCCTATAAAGGTTCTTATGTCCTCACCCAACGGTACGGGAGGAGGTCCCATAGAAGGGTTGGGTGTCTGACTTGGGTCCAGAGGACGTGACGTCCGTCTAAGAAATGACAGGCTCGGTGGCCCCCGTCCTTTTGTGTGACGTTTCGTGACGGGACCGGGAATACGTCGGTCGACTCATCAGTGGGTCCGCCCTCCGAGTCGTCGTGGGAGTCCGGTCCCGCGGGGGTCGGGGTCCCCGACCGTCCCTCGGCACCCCTTTCCCCGAGGGTCTTGGAGTCGGCCGTCGTTTTCTACCGTGTCAGCCAGTCGTGTGTGATCCTGGAACCTGAGTTAGGAAAATACTTCAGACTACTTGAAATGAAACTTCCTTAACTCAGGTTTAGATAAAAATGTGTTTTAAAACCAAAGTCCCCTTCTTTAAAAATAAAGTCTTCCTAAGAAAGGAGATGTTTTAACAAATGGTCCTCTACAAAGTCACTGTCGAAGGATTATTGAAATCCTATAATGAACTAAAAAATTTTTGGGTCAACTATGTATTTCACAAGTCCTTAAGTTCAACCACCTTGTGATTTTAGGGAAAGTCCACGACTGAGACGTACAATTGGGTGGACAGTCGTAGTCACAGGACAGGGTTCGAGACGAGAAAGAGGAAGGAAAGAAGGAAGGTACAGAGACGTCAAAGTGGGTAGCACGTGACTTACACGTCCAAAAGAGACCACCAGCTCACCTGTTCTTGGACGGACGGTTACGTCCCCTGTGTCCAAACTAGGGACGAGGTCCTTCCAAGGTGTACGACGCCCCGTTGATTCGGGCTCTCGATGTCGATGGTTCGAACTCTGACGAGACATAATTCTCTTCGGGGACGTTACTCTTCAGGTACGTGGTGTTGATCTTTTAGCATCTCTTTCGGTCGTACGGAGTCACTTCTAGGTCGTCACAGTTTTGTTTTAATTGACTAGTCAAATTTTTGTGACTCGCATGAGACACACGGGTTGTGACTCTACCCCCGAACAGATAACCAGGGAACAATTAGGAGTGCTGGTCTGGGAGTGTTGCGGAGTGACCAGTGAGCACTGGGTGGGTCCTGGACACCTGATGATGAGTTGTTGTTTGACGACAGACCTTATTACAAGGGTGCGCCGGGTTGTTCCCGTCTCTACGTCTCGTTCTCGTTCATCACACGGTAGTATACATTATCGTTGAGGTGGTAAGTCTGTGTTATCCGTAGTTGTTGGAGTTCCCGAGTCTATTGTCATTTTACATCTTCTTACGGGTCCTTGGGTACTCGAAACTCATAAATAATGGAAACACAAGTTATATTAAATTACCTTCGGACTTTCACTTCAGCGAGGCAGCACAGACTGAGAAACGCTGGGGTCCCTGCCATCGGATGGTCCGAGGCGGTAGGTACCCTAAAAGGTCCGTTCTTATGACCTCACCCGACGGTAAAGGATGAGGTCCCCTGGAAGGGTTGGGTCCCTAGCTTGAGCCCAGAAGACGTAACGTCTGTCTGTGAAATGGTAGACTCGGTGGTCCCTTTGGATAGTAACTTCGGATGTATTAAAATTATTACCGATACGAAAACCGAACGGTTTAAGGACTTTTTAATTGTCAGTCGAGAACGGTCGACCGGGTGCGACCGGGACCATGGGGTGACGGATCCTGGCGTGATGATGATACACCTCGACGACGGAGGTGACGATGACGGTGGTGACGTAATTGGGGGTCCTTCTTCCTACTCCAGTTCGTGTCGTACAATTTACGTTGGAAAGTAGTCGTAGAGTAACGTTTGGATACCCGATTCAGTAAATAATAGGGGTAAAATGTCTACTCCTAGACTCACTCCGATGGGACTTCGAAGTCTCTTCAAGTCACTAACTATCGGGGAGACTGTTTGGATCTGTCGTATAATTCTTCGTCTCTGAAGTGAAACGGTTGTTTCCAGGCATATCAGTTTCGATACCAAAAAGGTCATCAGTACATGCCTACACTCTCAACCTGGCATTTCTTTCGACAAGTCAAGCCAAATCAAGTCAGTGAGTCAGCACAGGCTGAGAAACGCTGAGGCACTTCGCGTCGTACGGTCCGGAGGGACAGGTAGTGGTTTCTTTCGACTCGTGACCTCTTAACTACGGAAGGTGAATACCACGACCTCTTCTGAGAACTTTTCAGGGAACCTGACGTTCCTCTAGTTTGGTCAGATGGATTTCCTTTATTTGAAATTTGTAGGTAACCTTCCTGACAACGATTTCGACTCCGAGGTTAAAATGTAACCTTTCCTGGGACTACGACCCGTTCTAACTTCTGTTTCCTCTTCGTCCACTGTCTCCCACTCTACCAGTCTGTCGTAGTGGTTGAGTTACCTGTCCTCAAACTCGTCTGAGGTCGTCTATCATCTTCTGGCTCCTCGGACCACACGACGTCAGGTACCCCAGTATTTCTCAGTCTGTGTTGAATCGTTGGTTTGTAATCTAGTCTAGGTTCGGGGAGTCAGATTGACAGTTCCGATACCTGGTCTGTTAACCCAGAAGTAAAAAAAAGTCAAAGTAAAGAGTTGTGGAATAGAGTTCACCTAAAGTCCTCTTTTGACCCTTAGACCCCTTCCAAAAGAGACTGATCACACTCTCGGAAAAAGATCCATCTTCTCTACACATCCTCGTGATAGAACCCAAGATTGAAACCGAGACAGAGACTAAATAACCTGGATAATGGGTGGGCTCCGGAACCCCAGGGGTCGACTTCTTCTCCCCCTTGTTGTCAGAGGTACTAGAACTAGGGGGAGGTCTGACATCCGAGTACGCTGTCTCACAGACGGATTATCGGATGTCTTTCGTGTCCCCGTTCGGACCTAAGGTAAAAAACGACACACCGACTGAGTGAGGGTCAACCCCGAAGAAGATGAAGGGAGTTTGATCTCGTCTAGGGGTACACCAGTCAGAAGTTCTTCTTCTCATAACCAATGGATTTTTCGACCTGGTCATGCACGGGAGTGTCTTCTACTCCCTGGAGACATCACTTTGTCGGTACTTACTCCCTACCAGACCACCTCCGACGAGTCTAGACCCCTACCCCTACCCGTCTCCGAGTTTACTGGAGGTCTTCAGAGACCACAGGAGAGGGGTGCCTCCGACCAGAACACCCAAAGGACTCTATCTACCTAATGTCCGGACCTTAGGTAGTAAGGGAAGTATTGTGTTTATTAGTGGTTTACGCGAGTTCGTGAGCCATCGGACCTATAAGTGAGATCGTTAAGAGACACACCTGCCACTAATCTGGTAGTAATAGAATTACGAAGAATTAAATAGAAAGACTAATCGTTGAATGGTAAAATAAACGTTTTTTATCGGAAGACGACCCACCTTCGGTCGGCTCGTGTCGTCGACAGTAAAAGAGACATGATTTAGTCCGGTCCGAATTCAACCAAGAGACCACTACGATAAAGAACACAGAACCGCGATTGTGCGTGGTGATAGGTAGTACCAACAACATTTCCGAGTGAGGGCCCCTCCTCCCGATGTCCGAATCCCCAGTGGAGATGGGTTCCTTCCCTGTGGGGAGTGGCTAGGTGAGTGGGTCCCTTCCTGAGGGTCCCAGACTGGGACTACGACGGGAATACCCTGTCGGGTACCTCGGTGACCGACGGTTTTGATGCTGACTCCAGTCACCACATACCTTGTTTTATTATCAAGGGTAGAGTTTTCATGTAGTACACTTCGTGTACTCGGGGTACCAAAGTAAATTAAGAGTTTTGTTGGGACATGAACACATAGTGCTAATAAGGGTAAAGGTCTACCTCTCTGGGTCCGAATCTCTCCAATGCATTAAGTACATCCTGTGATACTGAGCCGTCACCGTCTCGATCAAAACTTGTTCTTGGAAAAGGGAAGGTTGGACTGGGAAAGTAAAAGGGTTGAATTGGTACTTGTTTAATATGACGGAAGACCGAGGATAAAGGAAGGTCTTTTACAGAAATAACAAAAGAGAGGGGTATTGTGTACCCAGTGCTGGGACCACATAACGACGACTGTAACAGGGATTCTCTAGGTAGTATAAGTAAGATGAACCTACAGGTTTGGAATGGGAAGTATATAAGGTTGATAGCGTCAGAGGGGGTCTCTCGTTATATGGATCTATAAGTACATGTATTTCCTTCCGTCTTCAAAGTAATGAACTGAGGTCTCTTCCAGGAATCCATCTCCCTTGAGTGACTTCCTCCTCCACCGACATTATAACACAGAATTGGATCGGAACCAAGCACTCCACGGTAGGTGACTTGATACATAAAAGGGACCATTGTCCTTCAAACGGGAGTGATTCGAGATAGACCGAAAGGACTACCGAGTCGTTGATTTTTTAGGTGGACGTCACGTCTTCTCTATCCTCTGTGTCCAAGATAGGGACTCAGTCCTTCGAGAGGACCTCTTCCCTTACTGTTGGGTGAGGTCATAAGAACGGACCTCTTAGGGTACCTGTCTCCTCGGACCACCCGATGTCGGGTACCCAGGTATTTCTTAACCTGTATTGACTCACTGATTCGCGTGTCGTGTTCGAGATACTCTGGTCAGACGAGTCAGGTTATACCGCCAGTGACCGGTGTGTACCAATAAGTTTGCATTTATATTTTAAGTCAAGGAGTCAACATGGTCGACGTAAAGTTCAAAAGTCAGTGACCTACACCGACCACCGATGGTTTAACCGGTCGTGTCTATATCTTGTATTGAGAGTGACGTCTTTCAAGATGACCTGTCGTACACAGATCTATTAAGTCTGGAGATTTGGGTGAACCTTTGAAAACATTTGATCCAACCTATAGACATTCCACGTTTAAATTACCTAATACCAATTGATAAAAGGAATGAAACCTATCGTAAACAACAACGAATCAGCTATTGATCACATACTGAGAAGGAAACTGGGGTACCTGACATCGGGTTTGGTCCAAGTAGACAGATACAGTAAAGGGTCCGTTCTTATGACCTCACCTAACGGTAAGGGAAGAGGTCCCCTAGAAGGACTACGTCCCTGACTTGGGCGTAGAGGATGTAATCGTTCGCCCAAGAAATGGTGGTTCGGTTGTCCCTTCGGGAACCTACCATTTCGGACATGAAAAGTTTTACACTAGGACAGTAAACCCTTAACTACTCTTTACCCTTAGGAGTCCGGGGTAGAGTCTGGACTCAGTCCCTGAGACGTCGAGTCCGTTAGACACGAAATTGTGAGGTCCCTACGACGTACTAGTGGTTCGTGATCATGTAGGGAGCCATAGGGGACCACTAACTTAGGTCCCGGAGGTTCCTGTGGGTTTAGGCACCAACGAGTTCAGAAAATATATGGTACCTTATTAGCAACATATATGGGATACGTGTACATGGATATATGGAATTTAGCAGAGATCTCCTAAATGTTATAGATTATGGTACATTTACGGTAGATTTATCGACGACCTCACGTCGTTTAAGTCCAAACGAGAAATATTCGAAGACATGAACCCCCTCCCTTATAAAAACTAGTCTCCAACCAACTTAGGTGTATACTCCTTGGGTGCGAAAGACTCCAGACTGACACCTCTATTTATTACTACGGTGTACAAGTCTCTAACAACACACGACCGGTACCGTCGCTCGAGGATGTTCACAAGAAGGGGGAATTGGACCGTTGCTACGACACCCTACTTGTAGTGTCAGGGTAAAGTGTCTGCTCCTTGACTCCACGACTTATCCTTCGTAGATCGGGTTCTAGTGAGGGGTCACCGTCCCACCACTTCTTGGACGGACCTTATGTCCTCTGCACCAAGGTAGGGATCCAGACCTTCTAGGGGACCTCCTCTCGTACCGTTGGGTGAGGTGATAAGAACGGACCTCTTAGGGTACCTGTCTCTTGGGACCTCCCGATGTCAGGTACCCCAACGCTTCTCAACCTGTACTGTATCGTTGACTCATACGTGTGTACGTCGGGTTCCAGTGTGTCGAATTGTCGACCGTCTCCGTCAAAAGTTTGGGTCAAACTATACTGAGGGTTTCGGACACGACATTGTCGGGGAACAAACTTCGATCGTCTTTCGAGGAGGACGGTTGACTTCCATGAACCTCTAAGAGAGTAAACTGTTCGACTTGTCACCCTGGGCTCTACCCTTTTCCCTACTCCGGTTTGAAGGGTGCCTCGTCGGTGCTGTTGTCGTCAAGGGGTCGTTGTTGTCGAGGTTTACCCCTTTACAGGGTTCACCCCTTTACTCAACCTAAACCCATTAAGTATCTGGTCCGGAGGTGGTAAGTCCTATCACCAGAAAACGACCCAGAAAGATCAAACCAGTCGGGTTTGAGTCCGTAGAACAAAATTCCCATGTACACTCAAGTCTCTTTACTTAACGAGATTTTTATTTCAAGAAGGGACCTTTTGACACCTAAACAAAAAGAATTCTCAAGTTCTTTTGGAGGGCACTAACAATATCCCCTAATCTCTAGCTTTAACGACAAAGGAAGAAATTAGAGACGTCACCAGGGATCCGACCGTTCAACCTAAAGAGTCATTTCCTTTATGTACTAAACAAAACATGTTTTCAATACACGGGTTTTGTAAGTTGTTTGTAGGTAACTCGTGGATACAATAGGTCTATGAAAGGGAGTCCAGTAGAGTAAATTAGAAGTCTTGATGAGAGAGTTCTGGACAACAAATTCTGTCACCGATAATAATAATGGAGGTAAATTATCTACTCCTTTCTTCCGATAAGTGACCTATTCACCGGTCAGTCTTAAGTTTGGGTCCAGCCGGGTAAAATATTAAAGAGTGACAAATGTTGTGTATGTTCGAATTAGACAGACCGTGACCCCATTTAATTCCTCCCTGACCTGAGACCCCTAGACGCCTGTTTATGTTCTTTTAGAGTCCGTGTGGTCGGACTATTTGTGTCTTTTCCTTTCTGTAAACAAGATACACTACCGTCCAGTTGGAGACCCTTCTGAAACTTCCTTATAAAGATTTGCCTAAACATGTTTAACCCGGACAAATTGTATAAGGATCTTAGTGTGAACTGGCTTAGGGTACAGATATAGGGTCCGAGAGTTGAGGAAAGGAGGACTCCGTCCAGACCCGACTAAGACAGGTAGTTGAGGATGTCGGGGTCCCCCTCCGAACCGGGTTCGTTCACTGGACCCGAGGTCTCCTATGACTGGAGACCCGTTGGGACTACACTGTCGACCCGAACAGTCGGGGTTGGTCGTTCAAGACTTATTAGAAATTTCACACTCGTTGAGGTCCAAGGTCCTTTAGACAGATCGGTCACAGGTCCTTCGGTCACCCTAGTGAGTCTAGGGGTCCAGAGAGACCGAGGGGTAGACAGAATTGAGAGATGAACCTCTGGGAGACGGAGGACCGGAGTGTCTCTGTGGGGGTTTGGGGGACGAAGGACCTTTCGTTCGTCCTGACCTCCTCCCTTCTCCGGTCCTTATTAGGAACGTGTTGAGTCGGAGCCTGCAGGTTAGCGGGACCGTGGCGTCTGTCGTTCTGGAACGGTACGGACACGATAGTGACCGGTCCGACCCACCCCGCACCCCTCTGGTCCTCCTGTGCATTCCCCACTCGTGTACTTTGCACCTCGGAGTAGACACCCTCCTGAGGTCGGTCCAGGAAATGTACCTCGTGGTTCATCTTTGTACACAGTGGGGAGGAGGGGTTATGACGGACACTGGGAGTGTTTCCTCGGACGCGGTCCCGTAGGGCAATCTTGAGTCTAGGTTATTCCTAAGGGAGGTCTACCAGGTCCATAAGAGATTTAATACCCCCCTTTAGATCTCTCCTGGGTAGGGGAAGAGAGGGACTGAGTCTGACTGGACCCGACCAGGAAGGGTTTTATAAACTACGATTCTCTTGAGGACCTGCGGTCTCTCCTTGAAAAAATCCCCTCTGTGCCGGAGGTAAACGGAGACGCGTCTACCGGACCGGGGGAGGAGGGGGCCGGGATTAAAGGGTAAGTTCTAGGGGTCACAGCAAGGGGTCTACGACCGTCCAATTCTCCCCACCAATATTCGACTCGAAGTTCGTCGGGGTCCTCAGACCCACGTCCAAGTCTGACAGTGCTCCACGTATAGTTTCGGCCTCAAATTTTTGACATGACCCTTATCACGTTAATAGAGCGAAGTGGTGTAAAGAGTCGGGGCTGACTCCAAATTAATTTCGGTTCATTTTTGTGTCTCAGCGGTAAAGTCAATAGTGGGGGTAACGTACGACCAATTTTTTTTTTTTTTCTCCTTTCCTTTTTTTTTTGGGAAATAGTCTCTGAATTTTAAAAAAAGGTACCCATAGAAGGTCGAGTCAACCTATAATAAGGAAGTATTGTCGGTGAAATTTCATTTTTTTATATAAATTATATATACATATTTTACTCAATTAGGGGGTATTAGAGGAACTCAACATGGATTTTGTGTCAAAGAACGTCCACTGGAAAAGTCTTCTCCGACAAGGATACCGTTGGCGTAACAAACTAAGTCAGTTCTCTTTTTACGAAGTACCTTTACATAAATTAAAACGAATTAAACTACGACATAAATTGTGAACGTGCCCGACTTTCCTCTCTCCCCGACTTTCCGTCCTCAACCGAGAAGCCCGGTGTAAGTACCCGTAGGATAAGGCTCCAGGGCTCCCGGGGGGTCTGGGGTATTACGAGAGTTCATGTCCGAAGACCGAGTCCCGACTCCCTCTCTTGAGGCTCAAGACGTCCCTTTTTCTCCCTGTCCCGGGTACCCCGTCGGCGAGGTTACCACCCGGTGGGTCGTCGGTAACGTTAAACTTATTTTTACATCCTGTGTGCCCACCGTTTCGAAACCTGGTTCTCAATTCCCCGGACTCACTTGAGAAACAAGATAACAAGGGGCACGTACAGGAATGGACTTTGTACTCCGGTGACTTAGGCTGGTGGAGGGTCCATAGAATCGCGATTCGGACTCAGGGCACACGGTCTGACCAGAGGAGTTCGGTTGAGACTCGAAGTGCCTTCCTCGTGACCCGAAGCCCATCTGTGTGTCATTTGCTAAACAAGTACAGTAGTCTATCCCCGGGTGAGTCCCCGTGTGGTGTCGGACCAGGACTCTCCCGACCCACGTCGGAGTGGGTAACGTCCGGTGTCCGCGACGTGGATGACGAGTGGTGGGTCCGCTCGGGTGGTAGTGTCTGTCCCAGGGTTTCACCTGTTCGCGCCCGTGAGCTGATTCCGCGGGGGCTTCGACTGTCTCGACCTCCGGGATCAGGTCCGAAAGACCAAACGTTACCGTGAAAACGACAAACCTCGTTTGGTGCTCCACTCTGGTTCACAGGAGGGTGGGGGTCGGAAATACGCAGTCGAGGAAGACGGAGTCGGAGTCTGCTCGTCGTGGGTATTTGATATGTACATGGAGACAAAAAATTTTAAAAATAAATAAGTAGACAAATAAATACCGACGAGGCCCAGAAACAACGACACGTGCCCGAAAGAGATCAACGCCGCTCGTCCCCGATAAGACATCAACGCTAAGCTGCCGAAGAGTAACACCACCGAAGAGAACACCTCGTGTTCGAGATCTCTCGGGACCGAAGTCATCAACGAGGCACTGTACACTCTAGAGGGCTCTGGTCCCTACCTTGGGTACAGGGGACGTAACCGCCCGTCTAAGAATTGGTAGCCTGGTGGTCCCTTCAGGGCATGGAGACACGACTCATTTAAGATTGAGGTGAAAAATCGAACTACTAGTACCTGTTTAGCAAAGTGCAATAACCCGGATGTAAAAGAGTGGACTTTTTATTTCCGTAACTGACCCCTATAGATTTTAATGTAAGAGACACTATGTTTAGATTAGAAGGTAAGGGTATACGGTTGTCGACTGTGTACAGATCACCACCTGCCCTAATCGGGGGGTCTAGAAGTCAGTGGTGCACCGCGATTGAGGTCGGTCAGTCGGGAAGGCGACTCCAGAGGGCGACTTCGACGGTGAAGGGGTAGTGTTCGGATCGTACCGTAACGGTGACAGGAGTCGGTGTCTGACACTACTGAAAGTCCTGTTTAGGGCAGCACGGAGTCGAAGAGTGAGGGAGTTCACCGGTGGTCATAGGGTCTGGAGGGTCTAATCCGTAGCGGCAGGTACGACACGTACAGGGGGATTGGGGGATTGGAGGGGAGGGGGAAGAGAGGGATGGGAAAATGACACGGGAGATCCTTAGGACCAGGTGAGACTGATAGAGGACGTGAAAGAACGGTATTTACTTGGGATCACAGGGGAGAAGGTGGGCTCCTATATAAAAGAACCTTCGGGAAGAAGGATCATCTTCAAAACAGAGGGTGTAGGCTGCAATGAAGTCTTACCCTTCCACTCATGCATGGAAGGAACGAGGAGATTCCGTCCTTCGACAGAGTCGACAGAGAAAAACGAAAGTTTTAAGGTTCGAGTAAACTTTTCAAATGGTAGTCTGAAGCACCGGGAGGGGGATGTGCGTATTACGGTAGTAAGGTGGTTCAAGGACCAGTAAGGGGGAGTAAGGACCCACTGCTTACTCGTAGCACGACTTATTCGTCGGGCACATAGTGTCTCCGAAAGAGCGATGACAAGGACGGTGGTGGCAACCTCTGAGGTTGTAGGTGCTTCTGCCAGGTAAGGTGTAGGACTGGAGAACCAAGGGCCTGAACGAGGTTACTCGAAAACGAGGTGAGTATCCCGAAAAGGGATCCGAACCAGTTTGGTTAGTGACTTAGTGGGAGATTCACTTCTAAAGGTTGAGGGTGAAAGACTGGTAACGGTGGGAAGAACCCCGATTGAATGAGGTTGTGAGGGTGAGGTCGGTAGGAGGTTGGAATAGTTCTAGAGTAGAGTAGTTTTTTTCTTTTGTTGTGAAAAAGAAAAGCAGTAGATAACGACGGTGAGGAGTACGTACGGATGAAAGAAGGAACGGGTCGAGAACTAAAGTTTTAGGTGTGGGGTCGGAGGGGGACCGGTTATCGGGCTTTGAAGACCGAAGAGAGGAAGACGACACGACTAGGTAATCCGGAGGTCGGACGACAGGATCGGTGAATACACCTCGGACGTGGTCTCGTCGACTTCTGACGACCTCTTTTTACTGGGTTTAAACGCCTGATCTGAACGATGTTTGTACTGGTGTTTAGAGTGAGTTGTGACAGTCTTTTTGGATGATGTGAAGGGATCTTTTAAGTTAAAGGGTCAGAGACTCCTTTGGTAGTGTGAAGGAAGAGAGGCGAGCTGAGCGGTTGTGTGGGAAGGGACAGGGCGAGAGGTCGACTACTGGAACGGTATATAAAGTGTTTCTTTTATTTAAAGACATTCTACTCTTGATGGAGTAGAAGGGTACCTGTTTAAGAAGTGACATGGACGTGGGCTTGGGTTTATGAGACGGCCGGGGAAAGGGTTCAAGTCAACTTTTTCTTAGGACCGAGGAATGGGTTCCAGTTGTGGAAGTGACCCGAACCTTGGGTAAGAAGATACGGAAAAACTATTGAAAAAAAAAAACGTTGAAGAGATAATGTAATAGTAAATAGGGACAAAAGACTCAGTAAACGTGGTCGTACGATTGTATGGAGGAAAATTATTTACGAGGGACCTGGAGTGAGGAGGGACCTGGGGTGAAACAGGAGTAAAAGAAAGAAAGAAAAAAATTTATAAATAAAATAAATAAAAACCGGTACGCCCCAGAATTAACGTCGTGAACCCTACGAAGTAACGTCTCGAACGTCACCAGATAACACCGAAACTCTCGAGGTCTCGTGTGTCCGAGTCATCAACGGTGTGAGTCAGCCCGAATCAACGGTACCCTAGACGATATACCCTAGACGATATACCATATACACTAGAAGTGTTCTCTGAGTCCAAGGTCGGGACCCAGTCCTTCTAGGGGACCTCTTCTCTTACAGTTGGGTGAGGTCATAAGAACAGACCCCCTAGGGTACCTGTCTCCTCGGGCCGTCCGATGTCAGGTGCCCCAGCGGTACTGACTCATGCGTGGATTGTAAAAGATTGACGGGACGAACAGAGAGCAAACAACTGAGAAGGGAGGGGTGACTCTTGTCCCTGAGGGAGTTCCGTCCCTCGGACAGAACAAATCGTAATAGGGGTCGTGGATGGTGTCCGGAACGTGTGTCCTCCTTGAAACGTAAATAACTGACGGACGGACTTCCCTCGTTAGACACCGATCGACACCCCCGTCCCCACCACTCCCGTCCGAGACCGTAGAGTGAGTGAGATACGGTCCTGACCGGAAGTGCCGCGGACCACGTGTCGGACACGTACCCCTTATGTACCCTACGTAACAATATAGAACCTCAACCTACGACAGACTCGTCGGGACCAATTTTCTTTTTCTTTCTTTCACTTCAGAGAGTCAGCACTGGCTGAGACACGCTGGGGTACCTGACATCAGACGGTCCGAGGAGACAGGTACCCTAAAAGGTCCGTTCTCATGACCGACGATTCAGCGAAGTCAGTACAGACTGAGACACGCTGGGGTGTCTGCCGTCGGGTGGTCCGAGAGGGCAGGGACCCTAAGAGGTCCGTTCTTGTGACCTCACCCAACGGTAAAGGAAAAGGTTACGTACTTTCACTTTTCACTTTCACTTCAACGACTCAGCACAGACTGAGACACGCTGGGGTACCTGACGTCGGATGGTCCGAGGAGACAGGCACCCTAAAAGGTCCGTTCTCATGACCTCACCCAACGATAAAGGAAGAGGTCCCCTAGAAGGACTGGGTCCCTAACTTGGGTCCAGGGTGTAATGTCCGTCTACGAAATGACAGACTCGGTGGTCCCTTCAGTGGTCCCTTCGGGACCAATTGGGAGGTGGATTTCGTCCTAAAAGGGACAAAAGTCTATAGGGAGACTACGGTCCACCAGTGACTCGGAAGACTCTAGGAGCTTACAAGGGGCTCTTTCGGGTCGTTGACTCTCCCATCGGACCCCGGTGGCGGGTGTCTCGGACCGGACCCGCCCCGGCAGAGGACGGGGACCAGTCATGAGATAAGACACGGGGTGGAGGGCCGGGGACACGAGGAACAACGTGTAGGAACGGACACGAAAACAACAGATGAACCAAGACATCAAATAGTTTACCACTTTTTTATTTTTTGTCGGTGTCGACCTCCTTCTTGGGACGTGACGTGTGGCCCGATCTTGGTGTCGTCACTGCCTCGGCGTACTTCGTGCGGGAGGTAGGCTCGAGAGGGCTCCTGGGGGGAGACCCTCAACCCCACGGAGTGACTGACGACTTGTAGGGAGTGGGAAGGTCCCAGTCGACGAGGGAAGGGGCCCTGGGATTCCAGTACTTCTGGTGCACCAATCCCTACACCCAGTAAGTCTAGACCCATTCTGAGTCAAGTACTCTGGTACCCGTTCAATGGACCCAGAGACAGAGTCGGTACTTCGTCCCTATAATTATTGTGACTCGAGTTCCCTAGTCATTCTTTCATTTACTCCAACACCTCAGTTTCGTGGCTCGTGTCGATACCTATATGGCTTTCGGGAGTTCTTTACTCTCCCCAGTACCCAAAATGCAGGAGGTCAAGGTGGGAGACCGAGGTTTCGGACCATTGTGGGGGAAGGGGTACCAACCTTCCTTCCTTGAAGAGTAGCCCGGAGTGGGACCAGACTGACCCTTCTCTCTTCTAAAAAGAAGACGACCATGATAAGGACCCTCCCCTGGCTGGATCCCCTCAGAGTCTCTCATGCAAGGGTCTCCTAGACCCAATTAGTGTGGGTGTGAGAGAACTTAGAGTGTCGAATTGTTCCTCAATCTTGAATGGGTTCCGAAACAACTAATACCCCTCTTTTTTTTTTGTGTTTGACGTTATACAATCTCGACTTTCCTAGGAGGGACACGAGGGTCTTTAGTAGATCAGGACGGAAGAGTAAAACGATTAATCCTTTGACCTTCCTGAAGCGACCACCAGGTCACCCATTCTGGGGTGCAAGGGTCACGTTCTCCGTGTCCAAGGTAAGGACCAGCCCCTTGATGTGCGATGTGCGATTTGGACGTGCGATGTTGGTTTCCGGGACGTACGACGTTGTTCCGGTCCACGTCGGTTTATTTACTTAATTTTTATATATGTATTTGACCTCGGGTTTCCGGGGGTGTTCTAGTGTGTCATCCTCGACCTCGGAGGATTGAGTCCTGTTATGGGACGGGTGGATTCGACCGAGGGTCAAGGGAGGGTGACATCCTTTGGTACACATTCCGTGGTTTGGTGTTCCCTAAAGTGAGGATTCACCGGGGTAGTTCGGTTTCGGCTCTTTGAGAAAGAAACGAGACAAAAAGGAGTGGGGAACTCCTTCTCTCACCACCTTCCCCTACAAGGTCCTCTCTCCCGTCGTGGCACGGTTCTCCCGACCGTCACCTCTGGGACCCGGTCCAAGGACGACCGGAGACGTAGGGACCGGAGAGAAAAAGGTAGGCGGGTGGGGAGGAAAAAGTAAGAGAAGAAAAGAGCAAAGCGGACCCGACGGACGGAAAAGCCGACAAACGAGTCTCGACCCGAGACAAACGACTCGGCAATAAGTAAAAGTATAATGGACCCTATAAAAGTCGACGAGGAGACCCAAAAATCCTCTTAAAGTTCGCCGTTCTTCGTTACACCCGACGTTTCCGTTTGTGTGTAGGTACTGGAGACTCGGAGCGGTCCCTTAAACACGTAGAATAGTCGACGGAAGGACTGATCGTGCCGGTGACAGAGGACCGGACTGTGAGCCGGGTAGCGGGACCCGAAGACCCCTCGTCTCGTGTGAAAGTCCCTCTGTCCGACGTTCTAGAGTATTTAGACTCTGACTCCGTCGTCCGATCGAACCCAGTTCCTGGACGTTCTGGAAACCGGAAAGGAGGAGAACGTCCTGCCGGAGGGACGTAACACCGGCCTTGGGTCTCTTCTCGTAGAGTCTTCACGAAAGTAGTGGAGAGTTTGTCCTTGTCGCTCCGTAGGTCTCGTCAACTAGGGGAGGAGGAGGTCGGTTGTCGAAGGTCTTCTACGACAAGTAACGGCCAGGAGACACGTAGGGTCGGGTCATCACCGTCGGGTCCCTTGTCCACCCTTACTGTTTCCTCCCCGTGGTCCCCCTTCTTCCAACGAGGAGACCCCGAACGACTTCAAAACGGGGAACCTGAGATAAATGAACTGTTCTAGTTTCGGACTCCTTCTCGAGGAATTAGGAGTCGCACCAGGGGCCACCTTCCCCTGGGCTTAGGGAGTGTAATTCCTCCGCCCCGGTGGTTTCCCGTGTTCGTCAGTCTCCTTGGACCCCATATTCTAGTCTAGAACTGACTCAGAACCGACCGGGTACCTAATCAGTACACTGGAGCCGTTCAGTTTGCAAGTCGTAGAGTCAGTAGAGTCAATTTTTGGACCCTGCTTCTGGGTAGAGTCCCAATTACCCTCGTGGTCCTTCACCACTTCCCGAAGCCTTTACAGTATCTAATGAGTAGGTCTCAGTCTGTAAGGTAGTCGCCTAGTTAGTAGGTCCTAGTTCTTAGTCGGGGCAGTTCTGTCTACGCCACGGCAGGAGTGCCGGGGTGTGAGTCTCTGGGTCTCCGTGGCGCCGACGGTCGAGAGTAGAGACGGGGAGGAGGTCCGGAGGCACGTTAAACAAGGTTTACAAGGTCCTCTGATCCGCTCTCCGGACCCAATAACCTACAGTCCAAATTATTTTCCGGGACTCGTCAAGACCCGAACAGTACGAGAGACCGAAACAGTGGTATCGTGACCACCGAGACCGGGACTTTGAGGTCCGCGATCTGTAGTCCTTTCGTTCTCGCCCAAAATAGTTGTCCGGTTCCCTACTCGCCCCACGTAAACAGGGCCCCCCTGCCCGTCACCGTCGGCGGGGTAGTCGTGCGGCCCGGGGAGGCGTCGAGGTCGACGTCAATGGAGTGAAGACCCGAAGCACCCGACTCACTCACGTCGGTCCTTGTCCGGGTACTCGACCTCGTCCCGGACGTCTCCTCTGCTGAGGAATTTCTTGACCACCCCAAAAAAAAAGAGAGAGAGAGAACTCCTTCAGTAGTTCAATGACGATCGAAAGGGAATTGAGACGATCAAAACACTATCGCGTCTGTACCTACCTGACTCATCTTGACTTTGGTCTCGGAGCCCCCAGTCCTTGGTTCAGAGAAGACTTTTGGTTCGAGGGACGTCTTATAGATTCCGTGTCTCAGACGAGTCACTCATAACTCACCTACGTACTTACTCTGTCCCCTCCCCGACTTTCGACTCGGTCCGTACGTGAGGTCCACGTTTACTACCCTCTCTTTCGGGTGAGTCTTTTAAGCTTGTGCTTTGTGTAGGCTCTTCAGGTCTTTCTCTAATACTTAGAGAAATGGGTATCTTGTGTCACCTGCTTACCCTTACACAAAAATATTTCCGTCTTCGTTCTGTTTTCTGACTGTTTCTTCCACGCATATATCGGGTCTCGGACCGATCTCGGGTCAGACTCCCATCGTAGGACACCGGTGACGGTATCGCCCCTCTTCTACTGTGCCGGTCCCGTCGTTTCAATAAGGGTAGAAGGACAGGGAGTTGGGGATCTTCGTTGTGGCCAGGGGACACTTCCTGTGTCTTTAGTACGATGACCCGGAGTAACAGATCTTGGAAGACAAAGTAGGAGTTCGGTCGTCTCCGAGGTAGAGAAACTAGGGTCGACTCACTCTCGGGGACTGGCCGGACCTTTTGGGAAGGGGACCCAGTCTGCAGTGGGCGGGGTTTATCGGGTGCGGACAGTGTCTGGGTCTCGGTCCGGGGGCTCACATCCTCTCTCCCACAGGTAAGACCAAAGGTACAAAGAAGGATAGTAAAATAAAACCCTCTGTCTTTTACGTTCTCGTAGATTCTTCCACCCGTCCCTCGATCCGTGGTGAACAAGGTCAAAAGAGGAGTTACTTTAAGGTCCGACCCCTTCGACGTGACCGAAAGGTCTGGTGCCGCTCAGTGTACACCGATTCATGTTTTATTTCTAAAAAGGTTCCGTGAACAATAGGAGAGTAATAGGAGATGGGGTGGTCGGTCAAGTGTTCTCAGATCTGGCATTCACTTACCCCTAAAATTCGAACCCTTACGTGCAACTTACTTCTATACTACGGCCCGGACCCCCGTTAAACTCTTCGGTGGGTTACCCCCTCTCTGACTGTTTGCGATGTAATTTCAATTTTAACTTAGGGACCCCTGAAGTCGGGTCTCGGACCCGGAAATCCTACTGCGTGCCGCCCCGCGCAGTGCCGTCCTAGTCTGAGTCGGTGAGCGGAGGACGTCTCCCTCCTGGTGTGACCCCAGGTCCTCGCTTCCTACGCCTACAGTGAGTGGACCAAGAGTCCTAGGGAGGAGCCCTAAATCGTGCCAACCCAGTGTAGGCCTCCGTAGTTCTTTAGGTCTTTGTGACTCGACAAGTTTATGATCTGGAACTTCGGACCCCCACCTCGACGAGAGGATGTCCAAGGAGCTCCCGGTCTTTCTAATAATTACCCCCCTCCCCTACGCGTCGCCGTTACCCCCTTGTCAGTCCTGGGGCCCTGCAAGAGGAGAGGTAGCGGACAGAACAAACGACAGCGTAGAGATCACGGTTGCTGTTACGGGTCGCGTCTTCTTCTTGAGTCATTTGACTTTTTTTTAATCTACTTATGTTCGTTCTTGGGACTACAGATCCTTTGATAAACAATCGGTCAGGAAGGACCCTTGAATGGTTTTGTTTTGGGTTGGGTTCCTGCCGGTGGTGGGAGACGGAGGTGGGGGTTCTAGATTCTTACGGACGTAGAGATTCAGGGTCGTAGGACTTCCTGTGTCCGATGGTTTACGTGAACTTCTCTGGAACCGGTAGGGTGGAGGAGGATCGGAGTGAGAGTCAGGGCACGACCCGTCACCTGTGGTAGATGGAGGTAGTTGATTTGTGTGTGCATTGGTTACCGGTTCCCCAGAAGGGGAGTCTCCAAACGGTGTAGAGACGCTCACACTCGTCTGCCCGGCCTACGAGGTCGGGACCGTAATTAACATCGGGTACACGATACTAATGTTTCGCCTTAATTTACTGTGCGGTTTAATTTCTCAATAAAAAAGATTATTTATAAAACGTATCCTACACAAATATTGCCGTAATTAATAAATACGACGGTATATGTCTTTCGTATTTATATTTCTCTCTCTCTCTAGTCTGTCAAGGACATCCTCTTTATTTTACTTTTAAAGGTAGTCTTACTACTTATGGACGCCCCAAGAAACCCCCATTGAAACCCGACCCCGACCCCCCTCCCACCTCTCTCTCCCTGCCGAGCTCTTGTTTAGACTGTTTGTCAATAGCTCCGAAAACTCCCTCCTTATGCAATCTTTACTTTCACTCATGTCTTTCAAATTTATAAATTATGGACGTAATTAAGATTAAGTGTGAAAGAAATAAAAAGTCTAATTTTTAAATGTTCTTAAGGGTAGAGAAAGTAGGAAGAGGAGAGCGCTCTGCGAAGAGCCAGTGTCAAAGTCCCTGGTGCATAGCGTCGTGGGACCATCTTTTCCCGTGCACTACCATCGTGGAGGTAGGGGGGGTGGTGTACCGTGGGAGGAGGTGACCGTCAAGGGGGTCACGGTGGGGTCCTCCGATGTCAACAACCGGAGACCGCGGTCTTACTGACTACCTTGGTTTCGGTGAAGGACCGGAGGAGTCGAGTAGGGTCTCTACCGGTGCCTTAAGAGTCTCTACTGCGTCGGTGGAACACCCAAATTTCACGAGCGGGCACAGGTCTGGAACTCTCATCTCTTCTTTGTGGTGGTGACTTGACTAAGGAGGAACTTCGTTCTCTAAAGACAGTGTATCTCGGGTCTGGGGGACGGGAGGTCCTCCAAAACAAGATTCCGGAAGGTTGAAGATATACGAAATTTACTACAACGACGTTCGGTCTCAATTAAACCTACGTTCCCTCCTTATTGAAGGACTTCTAGACTTCCAACGTCAACTTTCTCATTTTAAGACGTAGGCAAGGTCGAGGGTCGAAGTCCGGGTCGGAGGTCGGGTCGTAATTCGACCACTCGTTTCAGACGAGTATTCTTATCATTTTGTATGTAGGTATTCGAAACTTTTCCTTAAAGGGGTGTAGTGTAAAAAAAGAAAAAAAAAAGTGTAGTGTAAAATTATGCGATCTGTCGTATAATTTTTCGTCTCAGTAATGAAACGACTGTTTCCAGGTATATCAGTTTCGATACCAAAAAGGTCAAAAGGTCTACTTTTGGTTTTGATACCAAAAGTAGGTCAGTACATACCTACACTCTCAACCTGGTATTTCTTCCGACTCACGGTTTATTAACTACAATAACTTGACACTGCAACCTCTTCTGTGAACTCTCAGGGAACCTGTCGTACCTCTAGTTTGGTCAGTCAGGATTTCTTTTAGTTAGGTCTTATAAGTAACCTTCCTGACCACGACTTCGACTTCGAGGTTATGAAACGGTGAACTACGTTTCTCGGTTGAGTAACCTTTTCTGAGACTACGCCCCTTTCTGACTTCCGTCCTCCTCTTCCCCTGTTCTCAACCTACAACCTACCGTAGTGGCTGAGTTACCTGTACTTAAACTCGTTCGAGACCCTCTACCACTTCCTGTCCCTTCGGACCACACGACGTCAAGTACCCCAACGTCTCAGTCTGTGCTGACTCGCTGACTTGTTGTAGTGTAGTGTAAGCTGGAGTGTCACAGCATTTCACCAGTTTCCCAACAACCCTCGGAAGTAAAATCTGTGTCCTTTGGGTCCAAACCTTTCGGGTGTACTGTCCAGATGAAGTTTAGTTCCAACAGATGAAGTTTAGTTTTAACGAGGGTGACAATATCCTTCGTCGAAGTGGTCGTGTACCAGGGGTCCGTGATCCATGTCTCCCTTTCCCCTTTTACCTGGTTCTCCACGAAAGACTCGGGTGCGTGACTGAAGCCTCGTCGTCAGCCGGACCACTGTAAACGTCTCTACCCCTGTTATGCCCCCCTCACTGACGAGAGACGAGTGAGGTCCCCGGTGACCCAGGACCGGGGGTACAAGGAGGACTCCGAGGACACTGGGAATCCGGTCTCTGAGAGTCTCCTCTCGACGGCTGTCTGGACAGAGTTGTACAGAGACTGGGAGACCCGACATTCAACAGTCTGTGGGTACGTCGTAAAAGAGGAAAGAGAAAGCGTCGAGAGGCGGAGGAGGGTAGTGAGTCGTGTTTGAGGACATGTTTTGTGGAAGTATTTGTCACGACTAATCGAGGAACAAGATTAGTCCGGAGACGAGTTTCTGTTATGGGACGGGGGTCGGGGGAAGGAGGAGAACACAGCTGGCTAGGTGTTTCACAGGCATTTAGTCGTCTCTTTTGTGTGTGTGTGTCTCCGAGGAGGTAGTCTTTCGACTCGTCCTTTGGTGGACGCCACCCTAGCCTCGATTAGCTAGACTACGACCTTCTGCAAACCCCAATAAACAACAGGAGTGAGGTCTATAGGTGACCTCGTCCCGGTCGGGAAATGTACTCTACTCGTCTCGATCCTAGTAAGCCCCCTGTCTTAGAAGGAAGAAGGAGAAAGAGTCTTTCGGACGTAGACTTTCCCGTCCCCCTCCCTCCGGGGCCGTCCGTCTCCCGTCGTGGTCTCCTCGACTCCTTCCGGCTGAAGTCCCTGTAAGGAGAGGTTCGTGTAGGAAACCAAGTGAGGTCCCTGTCCTCCCTCCAGACGGACCCGTGTCCTCACACGGGCACTCGTGTACCTCTGTTCAGACCATCTGGTCGACGAGCTTGAAGTGGTTGCCCAGATGGGTGGGGAGGATTGAAGTGACCAACACTTGAAAAGTCTACTACTACCCCCTTACCTTCACCGTCTTTTCTTCCATAACCCAACCGGTTTTTCAAGTAGGTCCAAAGAAGTATTGAAGAATGCCTTTTTGGGCTTACTCGAAAAACCGGTTGTGTTAATGAATCGGTTTACTTGGACGACTGGTCCCAGACACGACGCGCGCCTACAGTCATAGTCTGGACTACCGTCACTATCGTTAGTGTCTCGACTGAGGAACGTCCTTCTCTTGGGGAAAGTGGATTCCGAGACTTGTCGGAGGGAGAGTGGCTGTATTTTTAGTTTTCGCTCTCTGCTACAAACGTCTTTCGCGCGAGGATTCTAGGATCGTGTCGCTCCTCGTGTAATTCCGTAAGAACAAAAAGAGTAAAGAGAGATAAGACAAGAGTAAAGGTACACGATTGATTTTACTAAATTTCGGACTCAGTTCTCAGCCTTCTTTCGTGACTCCGGAGAGGATGAGGGGTGGGGGTGGGGGTCCAGAACACACATCTACCCAAAACGACGATATTCTTTTTCCCCGTCTTTGACCCATTCTTTAAGACGCCCACTGCACTTCTCGATGGATGACGAAAGAGTTCTTGTTTACGGGTGAAAGGTGGAGGTGTTGGGGTCGGTTTGGGGAGGTTTTTTCGTCCGGACAGGACATCAGAGAGAGATCATTCGTAAAGTGAACGAGTCCCTCTCTTTTTTCAAGTTTTCATTTCCGTTAGTGTTGTCGATTTACGGGAGGTCTTTGTCACTCTGTACATGGGTGAGTCTCCGTAAAAGGACTTTTACTGCATTTTACCCTTTCGTTTCCTAACCCCAGTCCTCCGACTTTTTGACACGCTGGAACCTATTCAGTGAATTGAACAGACTCGAAGTTAAAAGAAGGGTGAATTTTATCTCTTACGAATGGAGAGTCCCCAAATTAAGAGGATTCGACTCCGAATGACCCAGGAATGCACAACCGGGACGGTACAAATGGTATAGTAAATCAAGAAACTTCTTAGGACGCTCCTACTTTGAAATAAAGAAGGAAGACTCTCTACCCTACTGACTTGCCTCCCGACTGCCTCCCTCGGGTCCACGAGACGAAGTGCCAGGCCAGAGGCCAGGTAGTGCTGACAGGGGAGCGCCCGTCTACATCCGTAAAGGTGGGTTCCAGAAACCTTTTAAATTTCTGACCTCGTACACTCCACAATAAAGACTCTCAAACTTGTCATTTCTCTCCTCTTCCCGTGAAAAGGAAAAACCCAAATTAAATAAATAAAAACCGGCGTGACCCAGAGACAACGACGAGCCCGTAAAGAGATCAACGCCGTTCGTCCCCGATGACAGATCGACGCCACACACTAGAAGAGTGACACCACCTAAGACGACGTCAAGGACCCGAGATCTCGGTGTCCGAGTCATCAAACTCCGGGTACCCGAATCAATGAGACGTCATACACCCTAGAAGGACCTAGTTCCTAGCTTGGGTACAGAGGACGTGACAACCGTTCGTCTAAGAGATAGTGACTCGGTGGTCTCTTCGGGGACATCAAAAGGGAAAAATTCGAAGTGGTGAGTGCCAGGAGGAAGATCTACGAACCCTCGGTCTTGAAAGAGGAGGGAAACAAGATCTTCGTGATGTGATGGAGTGAAAAATTTCGTCATTTTAGTGTCTACTGGGTACTCGGAACTCCCCTCTCAACCCCCAATCCCACCTCGGTACTCCCGAAGGGAGGGAGCTCTTTGAACTCATTAGGGTCGTGTGACGAAGAAGTGAAGACGGGACCGAGAGCTCCCAGGTCCCGCTCTGGAGAGGAGTATGGTCTGTGGTCGCAGAGGTAGACCTTACCTCTATTAGACTCGTTTCGACTCGTCGGTCGGTCGTCCTCCACCACCACCTCCCCCGTCCGTCCTCCCAACTCGGGTCCCAACCCCACACCAGTCTCCTGGTAGACACCACGACCCTTGTAGAGTCTACAAGTCTACGCCCCCTTCGTGGAGTCTACAACTTCTCATTGAACCTTCCGGAACCTTACAGACCATGTCCGACTATTGACGGTCCACCCAAACAAGTATCCTACACGTGATTCCCATGGTGGCAGTATTTACAAATCCTTCGGGATCCAATTTGACCCAACAGAACGTAGGACTTGAGCAATTTTAGAAATTTTACCATTCCTCGGGACATTGAGAAGTTTTCCTTAACAAATCCGTCGTAAAGGGTTCAAACGACCCGAAGTCCCGAGGGGGGAGGGGCGGGGGCGGTCGGGGGTTCCTCGGGTGACACGACGTCTCGCGTGAAACCCTTCACGATTAGGTTCCGTTGTGCGGGTAAAGTGTCTACCCCGGTCTCCCCCGACTTTTGAGTACGTCGAAGATTTTGACCAGCAGAAGGACTTACGGGGAGCAGGGGTCCCCGACTCTTTAGGAGGTGTGGACAAAGGCCCCCGATCCCCTTA
The DNA here is from genome assembly GCA_006410555.1 of Capra ibex. Classification (NCBI taxonomy): domain Eukaryota; kingdom Metazoa; phylum Chordata; class Mammalia; order Artiodactyla; family Bovidae; genus Capra; species Capra ibex. The sequence continues at coordinate 1,583,852 of SJYO01050144.1, read as the reverse complement.
CACAGGCCAACGTCGACACCACACACCTTCTTTCCTGTAGACAGGGGAGGAAAATTCCTCCACTCTCCCATCTACCCTATTCCCCTTCTCTTCCTTCTTGATCCGGGAAACTTTCACGTATTGGCAACTAGTCTTTTCTACTCGTTCTGTCGACCTGTCCAGTGAGACCCTTGTGATGCGGAGGGGTCCGTGGTGGGGCCAGTGAACAGTCCTGTGGTTCAGGATCGGGACACGGGTTGGGACTCCAATAATCCGGACGAGTCTCTGTAGTCGGGATTAGGGTCAAAGGGGTAAACGATTACCGAGGGAAGACCTTTATTTGAATTCAGGTCGTTGATCCCGGGACACCGGGGGTTCAAGGGTCACCGGACTCGACACAAGGTTCCCCGGACCCCTTCTTCGAGACCGGAGGGAGTGGTAAAGACCTGAAGTTGTCACTCGGGTTGGTCCCTCTCCTTTCTCCACTCCTCACTACCGGAGACGGGTCCTTAACTCCGGACCACGGGGGTACGGTAGGGTAGGGGTGTGTTTCGTCAGATGGGGGAGGTGGTGGGGCTAAGGAGTGGGTCTTTTACCTAGTTCCAGGGACACTCGAAGATTAGACAGATAAGAGAGGGATCAGAGAGAAAGGTTTTCACAGTCCGCACCGTGGTTGGACGAGTCCAATTCCCTCAAATAAAGATTCCCCGAACTCTTTCCACTGGAAAGGGTAGGAGACTTGTACACCTCCCCTGTCTGAGACTGGGACAGAAGGGGTCTCCAGTGACTCCCGCCCGCCCACCTTAAGGCTACCGGGACCTCACCCTACCTTCCCACGCCTCTACCTCCGGTCGTTCGGGGGAGGGGGCGGGTAGGATGTGATAAGGCCTTGAAAGAGGAGGGTCGAGACTCGGGTCGGTTCCGTCGACACTAGGTCTGTTTCTGGACTATGCAGGTCGGTCTGGCTCGACCCGCCAGACACCTACTCACCCGCACCCTCCCACCGTTTCTCGTCCCCCGCTCCCTGTCGGACTTGGCCTTCTCTCAGGCGGACGGGACAGGACGACCACGTGCGGGAGACACGAGTCTGCTCTGACCTCTATCGGTGAAAGACGTCCCCCACCCCCCCGGTAGACCGGGAGCCCGTCGGAAAGGGGGAGGACGAAACGAGGAGTCGGTGTACGGGAACCCGACTCGATTCAGGTCTTGGGCCGACTCATCCCCTTAACAAGACTCTTTCACCGGGCAACCGACCAACGATACCTTTGGCTGTATGGTGTCGCGACTGGGACCTCTCCAAATCGTGCGAGGGGGTCGTCCCTACGGTCGTCGACCTGACGTCGACAATGGTGCTTTCACCCCCGACCTCGGAGGCGGTCGTCAGGGACGACAAACGGATTTGACCAGGCCCGTCGTCTAGGGGAGGCACGCGACGGGGGCGGAGGGTCAAGAGTGTGTCGGAGGGTGAGGACGTCAGGTCCGTCCTCCCCCCGCCGTCCCCACCCCTCGTGTGCGGTCCCTTCGCAAGAACTTCTCATCACGGTGTAGGAGGATAACACAAAGACCCCTTTGACTCCGGGTATCTTTTCCCCCCAACCGTGTGTCCACGGCACCTAGAAGGGAATACGGGGAGAGCCATGTTTACCCGTACATGGCATCTAGCAGACGAGGACGTCTGCGAATTGGGTCGTAGTGAGGGCCTGTGTTCGGACCCCAGCTCCCCCGCAGTGACCGTTGTTTTCTTCGTGGTTGGTCACTAGTGTCTTTATCTTTCTCCTTGTGTGTCTCTTCCGCGCTCGACCCCTCGTTACCCTCTCCGTCTGTCCAGGCTCCCCGTCTCAGTCTCTACCTCCCTTCTCTCCAGAGTCGATCAAGACTGGGGGATGGGGTTCGTACACCGGAAACTCCTGTCCACCACCGAGTCTACCATTTCTTAGACGGACGTTACGTCCTCTGGACCCAAGCTATGGACTCAACCCTTCTAGGGAACCTCCTCTCGTATCGTTTGGTGAGGTCATAAAAACGACCTTTTAGGCTCCCTGTCTCCTCGGACCGCCCGATATCAGGTACCCCAGCGTTTCTCAACCTGTGCTGACTTACTGATGTGAAGTGAAGTCCCCTCCCCATCACCACCTCCCGTTTTTTTGACCAAAGTCCCGCCGTAGAGGTCGGTAGGATGTTACGGACCTCGAGGGGTTCACCGGGGTTCGTTTGTGTGGTTGGACAGTTCTGAGTCCGACCTGCGATCTGTTTGTGGGGGACGACCTCTCCACTCTACCGAGAGAGACGGACGGGGGAGGAGGTGGGCAACCGACCGGTAGGGGGACGCCGTTGGTCTTGTGTTCAAGGAAAGTGAGACTTCAGACGGAGTACGGGCCGAACGAGACTGGGAGTAGGGGTTGGAGCTTCCAGTGAGTCCGGGCGAGGGGGGGGGTTGAAGGGAAGGAGGTCTTGACCCAACACTCGTCCGTCGGGGGAGGAGGGGAGGTCATGGGGACAGAGTGGTGAGGGTTACTCAAATGTGGAAGAAGTTATTAGGAGGGGAGGCCGGTGGGATTTTAGTAACCAAAGTCTGACGACCCCCCGGCGAGACGTGGGGAAGGGGGAAGACTCGAGGGAGTACTTCTAGTCCGGGACCCCGTCGCCGAACGAAAACGTGACTGGTGGAACTTTTGAGTCAGAGAGGCCACTCACTAAGGGTGACACAAACGTCGAGGCTATTCATGTCGTAGTCCCGGCCACAGCACAGGTGACCGGGTCGGGAGACGGGTGTCTCGTTCTGGTCGACACATGTAGACCCGGGAACCGGAACTGAACCCTCACTCGTCGTGACCTCGGACGGGGACCGGTAGCCTCTCGTAAATACCTTGTTACTGGGTCGTGGTCCGTGACACCCACACCACCACTCCCCTCGTACACCTTCTTTGGAGCCCGTTCCTGGGGACAGGTCTTCGAACGTCAAAATTATTTGTCTGTTCTACCTGGATAGTGTCTTTCGTCTGTTTAGTCGCGAGTAGTCGTGGAACGTATACTACGGTGCCCACGACTCAGGGGTGAGAACCCTGTTGTCGACGGGTGCGTCTCCCAGGGACGGGGGATGGGTTACGGTTTACGTCCGTGAGTGAGTCGTAGCTACCTACAAACATGTTTTATACCACCACTCCCACTTTGGTCTGGGTGGTTTGGGAGGGTTACCACGTCGAGGCCGGTCTCGACCTGTATTCTGTGTTCGTCGCCTGAGGTCCTTCGTCGTCTTAAGTCGACGTAGCAAACGTAGGAAGGGTATACCCAGTCAGGTGAAAGGTACTGGTACCCCGGAGAGACTATCAAAAGATAGAGAGTGTCTCAGGTCGCGTCCTGTCGACCAGTCATTAGGAGAGAACGTATCGTCCTTTCGTGGTACAGCGGGACTTCCAACGTCGTTCCGCACAAGACGACGCAGGTACACGTGTCCCACCCCCCAAGACCATCTCCTGCGTCGGGTGGGACTCCAACACCAGTCGGAGGGTCCTCCCAGGGGGTCGACGGCTCGACGGAAAAACTTCCCTACCGCCGTTTCCTTTGCCTTAAGCAAAGTTCAGCTTAAACGAAGATTTTGCAGAGGTTTCAGGGTTGGCTTTACTCGTCGTTTGTGGAAAGACTAATTTTTTTGTTTTTAACACCTCTTCCTTTACCGTTAGGGGAGGTCATAAGAACAGATCTTTTTGAAGGTACCTGTCTTCTCGGACCTCCCGATTTCAGGTACCCGGCGTTTCTCAGTCTGTACTGACTCGCTGGCTTGTGTCGTGCATTGGTGCTTCTGGGTCGTGTCGGTTTTTATTTACTTATGTATTTTAGTATCGAAGTTTCTTTGTTTTTAACCTCCCCTTCCCATCCATCCACCCTCTACTCCTCGTTCCACCCTGCCAGTCGTCTGTCGTTCGAGACACTCCTCCTCGTCTTCAAGTCGTCCTTCTGCTGTGTCCTCCGATCCGTCCGGAAGTCCGTCCGGGGGGTGTCGGTCCGAGGGGTGTCGGTCCGGGTGCCGATTCGTGCACAGTCGTTCCCTTCCACCCGAGAGGGGCCCCAGGACTCTCCTCCTCTACGACGCCCATGGGAAACCGACCTCGTTTCGTAACTCTTCCTCTTAGACTCTTCGGTCCGATTCACCTGTCCTCGGCCTGGTGTCACGGAGTAGGTAGACTCGTCTACGGACCCCTCGTGACCCGTGACCCCGTCCGACCGACCCCGTGTCTCTCCGTGAGTCCCGAGGACCGTCTTTCTCTGGTTTGGGACGCACGCGTACCTAACTAGATCTTGGTCTTTGGGTTCGACCTTGTTTTTCCGGTGAAATAAATAAATATAAAATAACCAGTGAATAATGTCTATAAAAATTTTACGCCCTCGACCACCCCTAAAATCCCCAGTGAAACATGTACAGGGGATCTTGTGTCATACACACAATCAGTGAGTCAGTATAGATTGAGACACTCTGAGGTACCTGACATCGGGAGGTCCGAAGAGACAGGTACCTTAAGGGGACCGTTCTTATGACCTCACCCATCGGTAAGGAAAGAGGTCCCCTAGAAGGACTGGGTCCCGAACTTGGGTCAAGAAGACGTAACGTCCGCCTAAGAAATGGTAGACTCGGTGGTCCTTTCGGGACCTTGTGTCGTCCACGGGGAGTTTACAAACAACTTGCTTATCTCTCTCTCTCCGTCTCGAGACTGGGATATCGATTAAGAGTAGCGCTACACGACTCTGGGATTCTGTGACTGTTTCGAAGACTTCGTAGGTCCTCTTCTCACATACGACATGTGAGCGAGTGCCGGAAAGTCCCGACCCAAACTTTTGGTCACGAGACGAAGACTAGGGCCCTTTCTTCCTTCCGTTTGCTTCTTCCCCCGTCGTCTCCTACTCTACCAATCTATCGTAGTGGTTGAGTTACCTGTACTCAAACTCGTTTGAGGCCCTCTACCACTTCCTGTCCCTTCGGACCACACGACGCCAGGGACCCCACCGTTTGCCAGCCTATGCTGACTCGGTAACTTGTTGTTGTTTCGAGACTAATGCCGTCGAGGAACACTTAGTCTTAAGTTAAGTTGAGGTAGAGTAGTCGACATACCCCAAGGATCGTGTACGGTCTAGGACACGTCTTCATCGGACACGGGGAAACCAAGGTCTGACAAGTGACGACGTCGCCGACTCCGGCGTCTCCCCCGGCCCGACGTCATCCTCGAGGCTCCTGGGCTCCCGGTCTCCGTACAAGACACGTAGGGGAACCCAGGCCTCTTCGAGGACCAAACCCAATTACCCCTGGATCGACTGGGAGAGGACGAGTCGGGAGGGTGTAGTTGCCTCAGGGGGGGTAGGGGGTGGGAGGGATCGTTGGACCCCTCCGGTTCCCTCCCCACCTTCCGACGGAGAGAGGGGACGGTAAAGGAGACGCCGAGGGAGTGACCGGGACAAAAAGTCTGGAGAACATTATTTTTGTTCGGTTATTTTACTTGTACTTTTATATAAGTAATCCTAAATATTACGAGTAATTTTGACGGACACATGCTTTCGTACTGAATCGAAGTATATTCACCCTTTTTTTACGTTTAATATGACGTACACTTCTTCTATAAAGGGATTAGCAGGTTAGTTTACGGTCGGGTTAATAGACACCGGTTGGGTTACCCAATTTTAATATGAGAGAGAGGAGCCTGTGTCACTCCGCGGACTTTCACAAAGTAAAATTATTTTTACTTTAGACCTGGGACGTCTTTTGGTCGAAGTGATTACTGCACAAATGTGTCTCTTTCTGTTAAAGATCAATTACCACTAATGATGGCTCTTGTTTAATTTGAAGGGTCTCATATACCCAATCTCTATTACCCTTTCCCCCTTTTTCAATACCAAAATCACACACACCTCCGTACCCCCTGGCCCACTGTCCCTTCTTCCTTCGACTCCCCTGGGGTCCTCCTCCCACTCTTCCGTCCCTGGAACCCGACCCACGTCCCTCCTCTCGAGGTCTGTACCCGACGTAACGAGGACAGGTCAGGTCGACCCCGTCTCCCGAGACCGTCTACCGAGACCCGAGAGTTTTGGGGTCCCGTCCGGTGGAAGTGTCCCCATCTCGGGGTAAGGGAGGCGTTCGAGTCCAGGGACGTTTAGACGGGACGAAAGAAGAACTCTTCCGTCCATTCAATGAGGATAGTCGGGGGTCACTACCCCTCGTCTACGTTTCGTGAACACTAAGGTGAGGTGACCGAATCACTACTGTCCCTCGTCTCCTTCCGAATTCCCCTCGGTTCACCCATTTGAAACCCTGTCCGCTACCTTCTTCGTTTTGCCTGTCCTCTGCTCTTCTACGATTACTACTCCTATTACATTGAGGTGGACGGGGAGCGATTCAGGAGGAGTAGACCGCCCGTGGTAATAGGGAAAAGTAAAAATGGTCACCCCGTCATAATTTCGTAGTAGTCTTAAAAGGACTAAAAAGTTCGTCTTTGTCTCCGACTCGTTACAATAAATTGTCGGGTCACAGTGTCCGAATTGCTTCATTTCTTCGACCTTTAAAAGTCCCATATTTTTGTTTCGGAGTCCTGAAGGTACAATTCTTAGACGGAACGTTACGTCCCCTGTAACCGAGCTGGGGACCAACCCCTCGATTCTGGGGTGTACGACGTCCCGTTGATTCAGGTAAGTAACGCTGATGACTCGGGTGCTCGGTGTCGATCTCAACTCATGACATTCTAGGGTGTACTACGTTGTTTCTGGGTTGTGTCAGTTTATTTATTTATGATTTTTTTTTTTTTACTTCGGGTAACCGGTGAGACGGGGGTTGGAGCTTGAGTTAAAGGATAGGAGAAGAAACCGGTAATCTCCGATACTTCCACGAGATTGTCCTTTTAGAATTTTTGACAGTCTAGGGGAAACGACGGAAGAGAGGGGGTGGAGGATGTTGGTCCACTTAGTCCCCACCCTCTCCTCTTCCCTCGGTCCTAAGGAGGTCACGACTCAACATTACATACAAGAAAACATTTGTTCTTGTTAGTAAACACTTGTCCGGGTCTACGTTTGTCAGGGGTTTAGTCCTTAAGGTCGAGTCTCCGTGTCTTATTATGTCGAAACCCCTTCTAAATTATTATCATTTTAATTTTAACATTGACTTCGTATTACTTCTTACACCGTGTTTGTCCGTGACGTTTCGCCCCCCCTTTTTTTTTGGGTCGTGTCTAATCGGGGATACCTTATCACTAACCACCTCTCGTTGTCATTTGTTACGTGTCTTTACGTTGAATTAATAGAGCGTTAAGAATTGTAAGATGGTTTCGGTGCGCCTTTCGAAACTACAACCGCCGTCGCGTCCGTCGCCGTCGTCGAGGAGAGAGAGGGACCGAGGACCTCCTTCTAGTAATGATTCTTTAGACATGGGTGGAGTCGTCGACCCACCCCCTTCTCGTCACCCGGGCCTCACCGGTCACTGGGCCCTTCTTTCGTAGACAGGTCCCCGATGACTCAGTCCCCTAACCACCTGTTTTTCCCTCGAGATTCCTAAGTTGTGTTCTTAGTTATGAGATCCTTCCCTCCGGCCGACTGGTAATTGGGGAGCCCGATCCACTTATCCGGGGGAACCCCTAAGGTCCTAGACAGTCGGGTCCTGACCGAAACAATCGTGGGCCCATGAACGACCTACTTTAGACCGGACAGGGAGACGCGGATGGGGTTTATGTCTGTGTCCCCCACAATAGACCGGTTCTTACAGAGACAACAAGGGCCAAAACGTGGACTCTACGGGTCGATCCCACCCTCCGTTGCGCCTTCTCTGGGTCTTCTTCCTTCTGTGAACTAAGACTCAGTTTACAAAGAAAATTCTTTCTTACGAAGACTACCTACAGGTTTAACATCGCCTCCCTTCAGGGACTCGGGGAGTTCCCCTATCACCACTTTACGCTCCCCAGAATAAGACCTAAACGATGAAGGACGACACCCAACCTCCGACTCGTCCCTTCTCTGTTAGAGTCATAACGTTGCAGTAAACCCTCGGACTCGAAATCTCCGTTCCCCTATCTCGACTCGTCTTCAAGAGACGTACAGTGTGGGGAGTGCGGACCGTCCCGTTGAAAATCTTCGTTTCTTTTGGACGGAGTTGGGGCACCGGGTGTGGGGTGGAAGTGACGGGGGATTGGGTGATAGACCCATTCGAGATGATTTAGTGTGTCCTCACGTCACGGGGGACTTCCGTCCTCTTGTCCCTCCGTCTCCTACTCTACCAACCTACCGTAGTGGCTGAGTTACCTGTACTCAAACTCGTTTGAGGTCCTCTGTCACTTCCCGTCCCTTCGGACCGCACAACGTTAGGTGCCCCAGCGTTTCTCAGTCTGTGTTGACTCGCCGACTGTTTTTGTTATTGTTGTTTAGAATGACGTGTCCTGAGAGCGTTGTGAGAGCATTGTGAATAGGAAACCGTTTATGGGCCAAATGAATACCAGGTTGGAGAAAGGGGTAACTGTTTGTTTGGGGAGTTCCCATACCCCGAACACCCCAACAAGTCAGGGTCTCGGTCCGTATTCCGTATGAGAGGTGTTCGGAACCAACTTATCTTCTTATTTTACGGTTCTCGGCCTTCGGAGTCTGGGTGACAGGAAGGGTAGAAGGGAAGCAGTCGCAGTGGAATCTCCACGCCGGGTAGAGTAGAGTTTGTGAACCTGAGTCCTGCGTTCTCCACGGTACACCCTGTTTCGGGGGTGAGGAGCTCGGACCTCGGGGGCGCGTGCGTCGATGTCGCTTGAGTGACCTGTCCACGGACCGTACCGAGACTCGGGAACCGCACATAGTCGAGTAAAGTCGAAGTTTTTCGTCTGAAAACTACGACGGTTCAGGTGACTGACCGATACACCGAGACACTATCAGTGAAGTAGGGGGTCGGCAGACAGGAGAACACCTTACCTCTCCTAACCCGTGATTGGACCTTATGTACAATCGGATACTCAAGACCTTCCGGTCCCCGACGACCGTGTTACGGACCGTGCACCATCCAGGATCCATTTACGAATGATTTACTTGTCACTACAAAACAGGTCCAGGTAAGGTCCTAGACTTCTGAAGAATAGGTGAAAAGACGTCGTGTTTCAAACCAAGGGGTAAAGGGAACCCGAGTCCTCCGGACCGGACAACAAAGGTTCTCGGGGTCCTCTGGGGTCTGAATCTTGAGTGGACCTAGGAGTAGGGGACACCTCTCACTCCGCCCCTCGGGACTGAGTCGAAGCCTCGACCACCCTCTCTCTCATCCGTATCCCGAGACACGATGGGTTGAACTTACTCTCCGGTGTAATGTCTCCCCAGTGTTAGGGTACGTAAAGGTTACCCACGTCTCCGACTTTTGTTGCTCCGACGTCCAATCCCGTTCCAATTACCAAGAGAAGTAGGCGTCTAAATCTTTGACTCCGAGACGACTCGTTCCGTGAACGGCGTCCAGTGTGGTGATAAATGACTAGTCCTTGGGATCACGAAGGAAGGAGGAGGAAGAGGGGAACAACGGGAGGTCGACACTAGTCTCGGGACTAAGACCTCCAACTCTTCCCTCGACGAGTTCTCTACCGGGGTTAAGAGGACTCATGTCGTAGAGGGGCGTGGGGTAGTGCTAGTCTCGTTCTAAACTCCTCTACCTTTTGATAGTGACTGAAAACGTGAACTCATAAATCTGTGTAAAATAAGAAACATTGTTTTTCGACGGACCGTTAACAGGTCCGTGATTTAAAAGCGCGTTCTGTCGTCTTCCCTCGTGGAGAAGTGAAGCCAACAGATTATCTCGCTCACCGAGCGACGAGAGAGGCAGGCACACAAACAAAGAGACCACACACGAGGGAAGTCAGGGGCCCTCGGGTTCCTTCGGACCACAATGTATTCGTGGAGTAGTCTTATTTGTAGGTCAAGGTACGACGAAGGAAGTCAGGAACGGGACCTCCTCCGAATGGAGTTCGGGGTGCAAGAGGGTCTCGTGTGTCCCTTAAGACAAGGACCACCGACCGACGGGCAATAGTGGTCCGTCGGCTGGGTCCCTCGGTTCGGGTCAGACCGCGCATAGACCCGTCGAGTAGACGAGGAGGACATTGCCTGTCCCCCGTCCTTCAAGGACAGACGACTGGAGGTCCGGGAGGGACTCGTAGGACCGTAGTGATTATCATATAAGTATCTTGTGGACACGTGGTCCGGGTCACGACCCATGGTTCCTATATTTCTCCTCACTCGGTTCTAGGGGAGGGTCCCTTTAGGGTTTCACCTCGACTCCACTGTCTGTGCGATTCTTGAGTGATATCTAGTCGTCGATATTGTCTCTCTCTTCTTACATAAGACCCTTGGTCCCGCCCCCGCTCAAGGTCGAGACAAGTCCTTAATCGCCGTAAACGTGTTCCGGAACTTCCTGTGTGTACTTACTTACTTACTCACTCAATCCGTATTCGTCTTTTCTATTAAGTATTGTTTCCCGTACTTCTCATGTCTTTTTGTCGTCCGTCTCCTACCTTATTCGGTGAAGAGAATCGGGAACCGACGGGGGTTTGGTCGAAACCGTGTCGGGTACGGGAGGAAGGAACGGGACTCTTCCTTAGGCGTCCGACCCTCAGGTCCCCCGGACGAATACATTGGACAAACACTACTATTGTTATGGTCGTGTTACCCTAAGAGTGTTTCTGATTTACTCTATGAAGTCCGTTACGGATTATCTCACAGAACCTGTGTCGTCAGACCTATTTGTCCCTTTAGTAGTACTAAGGAAATGGTGATAGTGGTGGTGACAACATGAGGGTTCGAAGATCCCTGGGTTTTTTTTCACGAGTCTCCGTATTGACCTACTTGGACTAAGTGGTGAACAACATTCGAATGTAAGAAGTGAGGATTGGGTTTGTAATAGTCCTTCCCAGAAGGACGAGAAAGAACTGATACTTTATTTTTTGGGAAATTTTCTCTGGTGGGACCCCTGAAGGGACCGGTAGGTCACCAATTCTGAGGTGCGAAGGTTACAACCCCAGTCCCCAAGTTAGGGACCACCCCCTTGATTTTAGGGTGTACGGTATACCGTACCGACTTTTTTTTCTTCTCTGTGGGGAATTGATACCCTCAACGGACCCGTTACGAGTTTCCGGAACCATATCCAACACAACGGACCCAGTCTTCAGTCTCACGTCTCCCCTGGACGAGTCGGACCTCGTGTCTCAAACTGCTGCTTCGACGAATAGCGGGGAATTGTCTCACTCGACTACGGGTGGACGTTGGGTACCTGGGGCGACCACTTCTTTAACCCCGAGGTGTCGACAGTGACCCCTGTCCGTGGGGTGGAGACGACCCTAAACTCGGACCATCGGGGTGTAGGATCCCTCGAGGGGCCTGGAGAGTACCAGGAACAGGACTTTACCCCTGGGGTGGTGTGTGTAAGTGGACTGACGACCTCGGTCTTTTGTCGAGAGTAGGAATTGTGGGGGGCGGGGAGTGGTGGGGATGAACCTCGGGTAGTAAAGAGGCGGACATTATGGAGTGTTTACATGTGTCGGAAGAGCAAGAGGAGGCGGAGGAGGTCCGTCCTGTGGTTGTAGTGGACGTCGTCGAAGGAGTTTCCAGAGAACGGATAAAACCCCCGGAAGGAAGTTAGGTGAGATCCCCGAAGGGACCACCGAGTCACCGTTTCTTAGACGGACGTTACGTCCTTTAGGCCCAAACTTGGGACCCAGTCCTTCTCGGGGGTCTCTTCGTTTACCGGTGGGTGAGGACCAACTTAAACAGGACAGAACCTCTTAGGGTACCTGTCTCCTCGGCTCACCCGATGTCAAGTACCCCAGCGTTCTCAGTCTGTGCTGAATCGTTGATTCGGTGGTGTGGTGTTAGGTGAGATGTGTGAGTTCATCCTCGCCAGAAAGGTTTCGTCTAGACCGGTTTAGTTAGGAGTCGAATTTTAAGAAGGTGCAGTGAGTTAGAGAGTCATCGGCTCGGAAGTCCTGAGAAGGACTAGAGGTCGGGGAGGAGGGTAGTGTCGGGGACGGGGTGTGGCCGAGGACAGAACGTAGAGTGAGAAGGCCGGGAGAGAACGATGTCTTCAAGGGAGTCGGAGTTTCTGAAGGTGGGTGTGGGAACAGCGAACCGTTTGACCAGTAGGAGGGTCACAGTTGGGTCTGGGGTGGGGGACGGGAGATCTTCAGTAGGAGCTGGGGTGTTCTAAAATGGTCCACGGGAGGACTCTCGAAAGGCCACTAGGAGGCAACGGACTACTGTCGTGAACTGTGCAACATGATCTTCACGGACGAACGGACAGTGCATGGAGACAAGAGAGTGACTAGACATTCGAGGTTTTACAGTATAGGGGTAGGACTTAGTACGGACTTGTGTCGTCCGTTATTTGTACGCAACCCTGAGGGGACCACCATGTCACTTATCCTTAGGTGGTGCCTAAGCTAGGGACCAAGTCTGTGCACGGCGTCTCGTCGATTCGGGTACGCGGTGTAGATGACTTCGGGCTCCCGGATCTCGGAGTCGAGACGGGGCTATCTTCGGTGGCGGTTCTCTTCGGACATGTGGCGTTGATCTCTCCTCTGGGACGAGCGGCGTTGATCTCTCCTCTGGGACGAGCGGCGTTGATCTCTCTCGGGTGAGCGTCGCTGTTTCTGAGTCGCGCTGATTTTTGATTATTAGTTTATTATTTTTTCTCAGGTAGAGGTAAAATTTTTTTTTTACACCAGTTACTTATTGTTTACTTGTTCATTTACTTACTTGTTCATTTGTTTATTTGTTGTTTACTTACTTACTTACTCCTATATATTTGACTTTTTTTTAATATACGTCGTCCTCCAACATGTAGTAGGTCACCCTCAGTCGTGTCCTACCTCCGTAGTTCTCCAGTCCCCAGCTGTCCTTCCCTCCCCTGGACCGTCTTTCCGTCCCTCCTGTAGACTTATCTTACGGGGACAGAAGGACGTGGCACCTTGGGACCTGGGGTAGACGTAGTTGGAGTCGATGGGCCCTTGTCTCTCAAAGCAGTTGTCCCTCTGAACGTGATAAAGTATTTGAAAGAAATTTAATTTTAGTCCGTTGTGTGTGTGTATGTGTATATGGGGTGTCTGTAGAAGCAGCGACTTTTCAACGAGGGATATTTTATTTTCTTCGACAAATTTACAGAAGGAAGGTTCGATCGGGGTGTCTCGACCTCGACTCTTATGTAATCGGAAATTACTTCACTCTGAGAGTAGAAGGTCCTCTGTGGAGTAAATCGCGTTAACAAAGTCTCGGTAATGTCTTTCTGTTAATGTTCCTTCGCCCCTCTCATTAACCTTTACGACCGTCCTCAACCCGCTTTACTATTATTTATTTTTATAAGTTGGATTATTCGAAGGTCCTCCCCCACCCTACTTCTTTTAGTTGTATTAATCTTGACTTGGAATCGTTCCTTTTTGTCTGTCGTCCCACCGTTCACGAGTTGAGCATGTCCTTCTTTCTTCAGTGTGTGTCGGGCACTAGTAAGGCCCCGGCACCCGGTGACCGGGGAGGCCTTCGACGACCTCCCTCCCCTAACGTGGACGTCGAGTCTTCGTGACCCCCGAAACTCCTAAGACCAGGACCGACTTATTGGTGGACTCCACCTCTTTCGTCCGGGTCGGACACGGGGTCCCAGAAGACACACACCTAGGGTCCCTCCTCGGTTCTCGGGACTAAGTCGGTGACTGACAGAGGGGTAAGACGTTGGGACCGGTTCTCCGGGGGCCGAAGACAAGGATTCTCCTCCCTCCGGTCGACAGTCTAGATAGTCACAGACAGAAGAACTTCCGGTAGAGGGAGATGACTACCCAGAAGGGAGGTTTGAGTGGGGAATAGACTATCCAGGGACGAACCGAAGACTTTAAAGTTGTGTTTTCTGACCTTCAACTCGACTCTCTGTCGGATGCGTAGAAGACGTGTTTTTAGAAAGGACCAGGGTAAGATAGAGGGGTAGGGTGGGAGTACCCTCTCGATAGTGAGGGTCGAACGTGGTTTGAGACTGGTGTGGGTGCCCCGCCCCCCATCGTCCCGGGGATCTTACGTTGATACAACCAACTACCCAAGACGGGAGGGATTTTATGGTTGTATGGTTGACAGATCTCGTAGACGACTCCTTTACCATTCTAAGGTGTCCTGGGTACTGGCTTTTTATTTATTTATTTATTTTCTTTGTAAAAATTTTTCCTTATATTTATTGGACTCTAGTCTCTGGAGTCTAAACAGTGGGTCCTGGACTGAGTGTTGGACTACGGGTCATCCGTAACGACAAGTCAGCGATGTAGTACAGTCTGAGAAACGTTGGGGTACCTGACGTCGTGACGGTCTGAAGGGACAGGAGGTGATAGAAGACCTCAAACGAGTCTAAGTACAGGTGACTCAGTCTCTACGATGGATTGGAGAGTAGGAGACGGCCGGAGATATGAATAAAAAACAACAATATATTACCTGGGGTTCATTTATATAGTTCGTATGAGAGACTCTCGTCTGTAAACTCCTAATTTAATTTCAGTTTAAAATTTTGAAATTTTCTGAGAGTCTACAGAGTTAAATTTATTTATCATAAGTTCGAGGTACATTAAATGACTCACAGACGGTAAGAGGTCCGGGATACCTCAGTGACGGTGTGCAGTGACGACTTCTCCCAGGGGTTTAATGACAGGGGTTCCTCAAACGGGAGGTCACTCTAAGTCCGACATTTCGAAATCCGTACTATACCCCGGTACGGTCCCCTGTCCTGTAAACAGGCCTCTGTGACCGTGCATACGTAACTTGAGTACAGGACCTGTCACCCGGTCCCCGGGTTCAGGTTCCAGAAGTCTGTACAAATGTTAAGATAGTCATTTTTTACAAATTATATGGAGTCATGGATGTATATACTTGTACGTACACACCCTCTCACATATGTTTCGGATGACGAGACGGTCCTGTACTTTACAGAGTACCTCGTATAAGTTTTTATCTTTAGACCCGTCCTACTCTATTTTATAGGTATATTTGTTTCCCGAAGGGTCCACCTCGATCACCATTTCTTGGTCACGTCCTCTGTATTCTTGGTGATCAAGTCAGGGACCCAGCCCTTCTAAGGGGACGTCCTCCCGTACCGTTGGGTGAGGTATAAGAACGAACCTCTTAGGGTACCTGTCTCCGCGAACCACCCGATGTCTGGTGCCACAGCGTTTCTCAGCCTGTGCTCACTTCGTTGAATCGTGCGTGTGTCGTGTCTTTGTTTCGACATGATAATAGAAGAGAATACGGTTACCGGGTAGAACGAGTGAGACCAAACCTCTGAGATTCACGTCTCATAGTCTCAGACCCTGGACTGTCAGGACGGTATCTCTTCAATTAAGGTCAGACGAGTCATGTGGTTTGTCTTAAATTGTGGACCAAAAGAAAACGCCCGACATCGGAGGTCAAAGGTCATGAACCACTGTTTACTCGGAGGTCGAGGAAATCTTAGCACCCCGTCTTTTCACTTTCGTCTCCTACCCCTCTTGGGTCTGTGGGGGAAGAGACTCTGTCTGGTCCTCATTAGGACAAGTAAACCGTCTGTTCACGTTATTTAAGTCTTACACGGTCCGCGGTCCGGTGTACTTCACTCCCGCTGTCGTCGCAGTCGATACACGGGACAAGACTGTATAGAGGTACCTCTTCCCGACTGTCCATATGGGTCCTACGTCCGTCCGAGACCAGTCACAGGGGTCCGAGAGACCTTCCCTCTGTGACGAACGCAAGGGGACTCCCGAGACCTTCTCCACCACACCCTGACCCCTCCTTCCCGTCCGAAACCGACTCGTCCCTCCTGAAAAGTCCTTCTCCTTTACGGGCACCGTTTCTGTGTCCCCGTTATTTAGTTACCCGCGTAAGAAGAGACGGTAAGAGTCGAGGTAGACCTCTAGGGTATAGGACTCCGGCCACTTTCCCTCTCTTATGAATACCTTAACGTATATTTTCCCTGTCCCTGCACGAGAGTCTGGTTTGTGGGACCTTTGATCTCTCGGTCCGCACGACGGTACTGTGCGAGGTAAGTTTGTACGGCCACCAAGTAGGTTGTTTTATTCGTGAATAACTCTTGGTCTCCGATTGCCCTCCCCTTTCGTAAGATTAGTGACCGTGAGAGGAGATGCTCCCTACTTGACTCGTCCTGGACCGGACGGCGCTCCATCTTGTTTACTCGTTATCCCGGAGACGATCAAGATCCTACGACGTATGTCGTCGGAATGGGAAGTTCTCGGGTCGTAGGGATCATCTTCGTATTACTTTTATACTACACTAATTATCAGTGTCTTCTGAAGGGTCCACCGAGTCACCAACTCTTAGAAGGACATTTCGTCCTCTACATTCAACCTACGGACCAAGCCCTGCTAGGGGACCTCTTCCTTTACCGTTAGGTGAGGTCATAAGAACGGACCTTTTAGGGTACTTGTGTCCTCGGACCGTCCGATGTCAGGTACCCCAGCTTTTCTGAGCATGTACTGACTCGCTGATTTGTTGTCATCAGAGTCTTTCTACGGGTCGCACGTGGTCCTCGGGTTCCTCCTATTTGGGATCGACTCTACACCAGTGTCTGGATGACTAGTAGTTCTTGGACTCGAGATTGGTCCATTCACTCTCCCTACCTCCCGTGAAGTTCCGTCTCCACTGGAACACATCTTCGGCTCTCCGTCCATTCCCATGGCTTTAGGGGTCAGGACGACCGCTATCGCCTAACAGAGCCCTAGACCGTTTCGGTTCTTTCGTCGCCGGTAGCCCCGAGACCCCTCCTCTGTCCTTGGGGTCCCTAGTGAGGGTCCGACTGGGACGGTCCGGATCTTGACCCGTGGTGTGTGTCACCACGAATTATTTACACACAACTAACATCTAACAGTAAAGATCCTTCATGCATCCGGCCTATTCGTTAAGTAAGAATATTTCGGGGTCCGTCCCGGTGTACGACTCTACGTAAATAATTTCAGAAGACTACTCCCTCCCTCCCTCCCTTCTCTTCACCCTCCCGCTCCTCGACTCTATCCCCGACGGGTGGGAACCGAGTCATCTCGGGGACCGGGGAACATAGGTCAAGTCTCAGATCTCCCCTTTCATCTCGACTCGGTACTTCTTCTTGCCTTTTGTTCTCACGAGACGAAACGTCTTCATCCCAGTTCGTACGGATGATAAAGGAAACTAAAAGGGTTTCTAGAACAGTCAAGTCAAGTCAAGTCAGCGAGTCAGCACAGGCTGAGAAACGCTGGGGTACTTAGCGTCGTGCGGTCCGGGGGGACAAGTAGTGGTAGAGGGCCTCAAGTGAGTCTGAGTGCAGGTAGCTCAGGCACTACGGTAGGACGGTAGAGTAGGAGACAACAGGGGAAGAGGAGGACGGGGGTTAGAGAGGGTCGTAGTCTCAGAAAAGGTTACTCAGTTGAGAAGCGTACTCCACCGGTTTCATGACCTCAAAGTCGAAATCGTAGTAAGGAAGGTTTCTTTAGGGTCCCGACTAGAGGAAGTCTTACCTGACCAACCTAGAGGAACGTCAGGTTCCCTGGGAGTTCTCAGAAGAGGTTGTGGTGTCAAGTTTTCGTAGTTAAGAAGCCGCGAATCCGAAGAAGTGTCAGGTTGAGAGTGTAGGTGTGTACTGGTGTCCTTTTTGGTATCGGAACTGATCTGCCTGGAATCAGCCGTTTCATTACAGAGACGAAAACTTATATGATAGATCCAACCAGTATTGAAAAGAAAGTTCCTCATTCGCAGAAAATTAAAGTACCGACGTCAGTGGTAGACGTCACTAAGACCTCGGGGGGTTTTATTTCAGACTGTGGTAAAGGTGACAAAGGGGTAGATAAAGGGTACTTCACTATCCTGGCCTACGGTACAAGAAGCAAAAGACTTACAACTCGAAATTCGGTTGAAAAAGTGAGAGGAGAAAGTGAAAGTAGTTCGCCGAAAAATCGAGGAGAAGTGAAAGACGGTATTCCCACCACAGTAGACGTATAGACTCCAATAACTATAAAGAGGACCGTTAGAACTAAGGTCGAACACAAAGAAGGTCAGGTCACAAAGAGTACTACATGAGACGTATATTCAATTTATTCGTCCCACTGTTATATATCGGAACTGTATGAGGAAAAGGATAAACCTTGGTCAGACAACAAGATACAGGTCAAGATTGACAACGAAGGACTGGACGTATGTCTAAAGAGTTCTCCGTCCAGTCCACCAGACCATAAGGGTAGAGAAAGTCTTAAAAGGTGTCAAATAACACTAGGTGTGTCAGTTTCCGAAACCGTATCAGTTATTTCGTCTTTATCTACAAAAAGACCGTGAGAGAACGAAAAAGGTACTAGGTCGCCTACAACCGTTAAACTAGAGACCAAGGAGACGGAAAAGATTTTGCAGTCCCTCAAGTACCAAGTGCATAACGACTTCGGACCGAACCTCTTAAAACTCTACTCTAAAAGAAAAAGAAATTGTCTACCCCTGTGATTCCGATTCTGGACCAGGACAGAGTGACCCCTTCTTCTCCCTCTCCCCTGACCTCAAACTCAGGTAACGTGGGACCCGTCTACCCCTTCCCCCTCCACTCGACCTGTGGGCGCCCACGTGTCAGGTTCCAGAGCCCTGGGGAGGTCCGAGGGGTCCAAGATGTCGGGGACCTGTAGGGATCCATCTTGAGCCACAACCACGTCTGGGCGAGATCCAGTCTGAACCGGTCATCGGGAGATCCTGGGTCCTCCAAGGAGTAATTTCCACAGGTCTTCGTAGGAATCATCTACTCAGGTGTCGTCGGTAGGTAGGGTAAGAGTGGGACTAAGGAAGAGGTCGAAACTGAATGTGTGAAACATAAATCTTACGGTCGTGTAAGATGTCTTGGGGACGTCGGAGGGGTCCGGGACTGTAGTGATGGGACGGTCCTCCATCCTCTGGATCAAAGGTCATGTCGGAGATGGTGATTTGGGAGTCACCGGAATCCGTTCCCCTACGGAGGAAACTCGGAGTCAAAAGGTTAAATCACGGTTTCTTAAGTCGCTAGAGATTCAGGGACTCGTTGGGTACTCGGAGAAGGAGTGAAGAAGAGGAAAGGGAGGGACGGGGTGGGGTGTTTTTGGTCCTTAGGGAAGAGAGTCTATTCAGTGGTAGCTTCGGGGACCCGTAGGGTCAAATACAGTGGACTTCCGAGAACTCTCAGGGAACCTACTGTTCTTCTAGTTTGGTCAGTTAGACTTTCCTTTAGTTGTGACTGATCAGTAACCTTACTGAGTACGACTTCGACTTCGAGGTTATAAAACCGGTAGACTACACTTCTTGACTGAGGAACCTTTTCTGGGACAACGACCCTTTCTAACTTCCGTCCTCCTCTTTCCCTGTTGTCTCCTACTCTACCAACCTACCGTAGTGACTGAGCCATCTGCACTCAAACTCGTTCGAGACCTTCAACCACTACCTGGTCTTTCGGACCGCACAAGGTCAGGTACCCCAGTGTTTCTTAGTCTGTACTGACTCACTGACTTGACTTGACTATCACTACTGACGAACGGGTAATGTGTAAATAGGTTTAGGTGTCTTGTCTCACTTGGGACAGTGACTGATATCTGAGGCTCACTACTACACCGTTACGTCCAGGTAGTAAATATTGTTTTTTAACTTCCGTCTCCTCTTCCCCTGCTACCTCCTGTTCTACCAACCTACCGCAGTTGCTGAGTTACCTGTACTCAAACGCGTTTGAGACCCTCTGTCAATTCCTGTCCCTTCGGTCCGCACGACGTCAAGTACCCCAGTGTCTCAGACTGTGCTGAATCGTTGACTTGTTGTTTATCTCCGTCCGTCCAATCCCGGTCCCCGGAGACGTGTCGGGTCGGTCCCACAGGACCGGTCCTGTAGACCCCTCCCCCGTTCCAGGGACTGGGTTTCAGTCGACGAAGTAAGGGCTTTCCACAGGATCACACCGTCCTTCATGTATGTAGGAGAGGTCCCAGCACATCTGGACTCAAGTGTAGGAGAGGCGAGGAGAAATCGATACCTGGTTATGACTCACACAACGGGTGAGATAGACTAATTCGGACCGAAAGACTAGACAGGCCTCCGGGGCAGAGTTTCCCGACCCACACCCCCCTCCCAATACTGTCCATTTACGTGACTCGTCTTCGATAAGAAGAAGTCACGGAGGACCTAACCCTATTGTCGTCCTGGGGGTTTCAGGAGGTGTCAGGAACCCCAGTGCTCCATACCCCTTGTCACGGTGGTGGGTGTACGTCGGTTCAGCGGTTCCGACTCGTCAAAGTACTACTTTTTCGGGTGGAAGGTCGTCGTTTACAGAGGAGGTCCCACTTTGGGTCCACCCAGTGAAGTTACACTATGTCAACAACAACAAAATTACTCAAATCAATATTTTGTTGGCGTCAATTCCTCGCACGATTCAGTGAAGTCAGCACAGGATGAGGAACCATAGGGTACCTAACATCGGACACTTCGAGGAAACAGGTACCTTAAGAGGTCCGTTCTTATGACCTCACCTAACGATAAAGGAGGATATCCCTTAGAAGGGTTGGGTCCCTAGTTTTGGGACAGAGGAAGTAACCGTCTGCCCAAAAAATGGTGATCGCGGTGGACCTAGTCCCCGTAATTAATTTGAGTAGGTCGGAGGGGGGTGTTCTGGCCTACCAGGGGTTTGGTCTGTGTAGGGGACGCACCGGGGGACGGGGTCTTTCGTCGAGGAGGTGGTCACGGCCGGACCTCTACCTGGGTGGAACACCTGGTTGGAGTGTCCGTGAGACTCTGCGGGTGGGGGTGTGGGTGGGGTTCGATCGGATTAAGTCAGGATTCATAAGGATTCCACGGAAGGGTAAAGGGCGACATTATTTACCGTGTCTTACGTTTACCTCCACCTACACCCTGTGTCTACAAACGTGATTAAATTAACTCCCTTGTGGAACCTAATTTGTGAAACGTTTTGTGAGTGTTTATCCAAGTCACGTAAGCCATTACTTTTCGGAGGGTCGGGGGACCGTGAACCGACGCCGACGGACCCCCGAGGCCTTCCTCGCCACGACCCTCACCCTCCCGTACCTCCTCTCCGGTCTCGTTCCACCTCTGTTCTACGGAGGTTTGTGTCCCTCTTCCGCGGCCTCGGTCCCTGGACCCTCCCGAAGGTCGTCTAAGAAGTGGTCGACCCTGACTGAAGTGGTTGTCTGTCCTAGACCCCCACGACCCCTACCGCCATCCGTCGTGGACGGAGGGGTGTACCCACCGCCGAGTAGAGACCCCTTGGTACTTTCCGACCGCGGAGGGAGGAGCTCTGAGTCGGGGTTGTGATTACGGAGTGACGAGCGGACCGACTACCGGTCAGTGGTCGGACGTACTCTAACTCCTGAGGTCCCTGGGGTCCCTTCTAGTCGGATGAACTGGGAAACCTGGACTCTCACCCCCCCCCACCGAGAGTCTCTAAACCCCCAATAAATGTGTCGTCACGATTAAAGAGACTTCGACGAAGAGGGAATGAAAGGGGACGTCGAGTCTCACGAAGTTTTCAAGTTTAAGACACGCAGATGGTTCGGGGTTCGTGAGGAAGTGGAAAGTGGATGGGTAGGTAGGTGGGCGGGTAGGTAGGTGGGTGGTGGGTAGTTAGGTAGGTGGGTGTGTGGGTAGGTAGGTAGGTGGGCGGGTAGGTAGGTGGGTGGGTAGTTGGGTAGGTGGGTGTGTGGGCAGGTAGGTAGGTGGGCGGGTAGGTAGGCAGGTTGGTGGGTAGGCAGGTAGGCAGGTAGGTAGGTAGGGGATGGAGACCTTGATGTCTGTACTCACTGTGGACTGTGGACGAGACCTCCACGCACAACACAGGGTCTTCCGTGTAAAGTGTCAGGACCCAGGTGTATTACTTACGGAAGTCCCTCCATTTGAACCATTGGACTCTCGGGTCCCTGTCACTTCGTTGAACCGTACTGTCACAGTTTTCTGGTCTCCTCTTTTATTCTCAAATGGATCGTCTCCCTTGTCGTATGCGTTTTTATTACTTGCATCTTTCGGACCGTCGTCGACTCTGAGTTCTTTCTAGCACACACACCCAGGTGTGTCCCCTGTCCATCGTGTTTACTTCTAGACGGGCGCGGTAAAAGTGGTCTGGGGAAGAGGGTAGGGTCGGGGTCTTTCAAGGGTATCAGCCCGGTTACACCTTAGTCGAGGACACTACGAACGAGGTATGCAGAGCTCTCAAGGTTGTTCCAGACCCACTAAAATATAAGGACTTTTGTCTTAGGAATTAAAAGTTTGTGTTACTAGTGAAGTTCGCATTATTGGTAATATTATTATTGGAGAATATGAACGTATCACAAAATATCAAATATTTTGTGAAAGTACATAGAGAATATTAGAAGGTGGTTGCTGGGAAGCTCTTTCTATCTTATCCGTGATAATCATAAAAACGAAAGACCTACTCTTTTAATTTAGGGTTCTAGGGTCGATGGATTTCTTGTCTTGATCCTGAGTTCAAGTTCTGAAGGACTATCGTTTCCCGTACGAATGACTGAGTAAGTGAGTAAGTCCCGTAGTGCCTCATAAACAACTCGAGGACAATACATGACTTTTTGGGAAGTCTGAGTCTCGTATTTATCGTACCACCCTATAATTCTACTGACCTTCGGAGTTACTTCTCTGTCTTGAAACCGTAGTTCCCCTTTTGTAGTCCCGTTTTTCGTTTCGTGACTTTGAGTCCTTGTCTCCTATTGTATCTCCTGATAGAAGTTTGTGACGGGCGGGGGGTGTGTGTGGGGGGACGTCGGACGTGTGTGTGTTCGTTCTCCGTATATCGGAATAGTGTATCCTTCTATACTCGGTAAAGAGGAGATGACGGGAGTACGAAGGGTCGTACCTGACATCTGAGGAAATAGGAGTGTCGGGGTGAGGATCGACCCGTTGTCTGGTCCCGGTCGTCGGCCTCCGACGGACACCCCGAAGTCGAAGTGGGTAAAGGGTCGTGTGGGTGTCCAAGAGGGTCACGTTGTTGGGTCCGTAAGGTCGTGCCCCTCTCGGGTCCCACACTGTGTGTAGGTCCCGTCGAATCTAATGTCAGTCCTACCCATCTGTCCTAACCTACCCTACCCTACCCTACCTACCTCTCTGTCCACCTACCTACCTACCTACCTACCTACCTATCTGTCCTACCCTACCCTACCCTACCCTACCCTACCCTACCTACCTCTCTGTCCACCTACCTACCTACCTACCTACCTACCTACCTATCTGTCGTACCCTACCCTACCCTACCCTACCTACCTCTCTATCCACCTACCTCTCTACCTACCTACCTACCTACCTACTTACACACCTACCTATTTACCTACCTTTCTACCTCCTTACCTACCTTTCTACCTACCTACCTACCTACCCAACCTATCCATCTACGTACCCGACCAACCTACCGACCGCCGACCTATCTACCCCTCCCTTCCGACCCTTCGTATCCTCGAAAGTGGATAGATCTCGGACGACCCTGGGACGGTAAGCCGGGTCAATGTCCGTTCGTGACGGAATGAGAGACTACTCCTGTCTATTCGGAGTCACGAGAGACGTTTTTATTATAGGTGGAGTGTCCTAGGTACAGTTTTACATGCTGTTCTCTACGACTACATGGGTGACGTCCCGGACCGTGTGTCTCCCTTAATCCTGGAAGGGTGGGTCCTTGATTTCCATTACCCACTCGTTCATTGAGACGTTTCGGGCATGTCTTCAGTCAGAGGACAGAGGTGTGGGGGTAGTGAGTAGGACCCCAAACCTCCTGAATTACCTCGTTTGGAGAGGTAGTAAGGTGGGAGAGGGGAACCGAGTAAGCAAGTAAAAAGGTAAGTTGGTTTGGACATCCCCGGATGACACCGGTCCGTACTAAGATCCATGACCCTGGTCCTCTTCTTAGTCTAAGTCAAGAATTGAACCGATCTGTCTGTCTATGGATACAAACTCCAGGACACTACTGTATGTCCTACACCTTCCTGTCGTGGGAAAGTCCTTTCCGTCCTTCGGGACGGCTACCATCAGTCTCTCCTCTACGCATTCGACCCGTGACGTCCTCCTCGTCCAGATAGGTCCGGCTCCTCTAAGGTCTGCCTCCCTCGTCGTTCGCGTCTCCGCGACTCCACGCTTCAATCCGTCTCATAAACCCCCTTTGACTTGTTGGACCGTAAGAACCATGGGCCTCATCCTCACAGACATTCATTGCCCCTCCTCCCTCGACGTTCCGCCCGTCCTCTCCTTCGACCGTCCATCTGTCTCGACTCAACACGCCGGGTACCGGTCGGTCCGGGTCCTTCGGTGTCTGACATTTCTTAGGGAACTCTACGCCCTCGAGTCCACACTGCCCCCGTGTACGAGTGTTGTCGTAAATAATTCGAGGTCGACAACGTCCGGGTCTCGATCCGAGGAAGTATAAGACCCCCGATGGGGACCGACCGAGACAGTTTGTACTTAAACTGTTCCAAAAGGGGAGAAACTGAGTAAGTCAATAGGGACCTCTTTACCGGTTAAACCGGTTGGAAGGAGAGACTTCTCGGTCCGACCGACCGATTGTCGCTTCCGGTCCTCTCACAAGGGTGTAGCGGTGGTAGTGGTTGGCGTCGATCTCGGTGATCTTAGTCACGGACCTTCCGAGTGTCTTCGAGGACTCCTAGCCCTTCTTGAACTCTTCCCTATTACCGCCTCCACTGTCCTCGGTGTCTCCTTCGTCTGTCGTCCCTTTAGGGAGTCCGACCTGTTTCTAAAGATTCATGGGTATGTGGGTCTCTTATCCTCTCTTTCCGGTTCACCCACCACCGTCGGTGAGACATGAAGGTTTGGGAAGACCTTCGAAGAGGTCCGGACGAGCGTCGTCCCTTCAAATGGGAGGGAGGGAAGGAGAAGAGGGGAGGGAGACAGGGAGAAGGGTCGAGGAGAGGTCTTTCCAAATACCTCTTCTGAGGTCTATCGGGACAGAGGACGTCCGTATCAGTGTGGTTGGCTTTCCTCTAAATTAATCGTTTTAGAGCAATCCGTTTGCTTTAATAGGCATTCTGTTATGAGGAGACCTGTCCCCCATACTAATTTGTTTCGGTAATTAACTCTCTCAGCGAAACCGTCGGGGGGACCTTCGCAAGTAGAGACCCGGACCGAGGTACCACGGAGGAGCCCGGTCACCTTGTCTGGGCCGGGGGAGATGGGCGGTGTGGGGGAGGGGTGAGGTAGAGACGAGAAGGTCCTGGGAAGGTCAACCCCGACGTCTGGAGCATCGAGTAGTCGCCGGAGAGACAGCGGTCTAAGGACGATTTCACGGAACTAACGTATTACAGATAAACGTATTACATTTAACGTTAGAGGATCGAGCCCTCCGTCCTTAGTGTCTTGTCGGTAATAAAAAATGGTGAGGTGTTTTTAAGATGTAAATCTTTCGTCTAAACGTCGAGTCTTTCGGTATATTTAGACTTAGGCGGTGGTTGCGGTAATTTAGTGTGGTTAATTCGGCCTGGTTGCTTCTCGGGGGACAGTGACAAGAGACGCGTGAGTTCCTGAGGGTCGGGTCTACCTCCGGTGCCTTTTGTCTCCGACAACCGCCGCCCCGACCTCGACTCAACGTTTCCGTCCTACAAGATAGAACATTTGAAAGTCTGTGTGCGGGGCCCGCGTCCACGGGTAGTTCTGAACCCGTCTCCTGTCTCTTCCCTACCTTCGACCGATGCAATAAAGATTCGAGTATCGGACTAAAAAACACCCGTGTAACAAACTTCTGAGAAATAAATATCTCGTCCTGTGGATCCACCCCTTCTTCGGTCGTGGAAGGAGTTTCTCTCTCTTCTCTAACGTCCTTAAAGTGTGTTCCCACGTTTCAGGTCTGGAAGTCGTAGAGAAATTGCTGGAAAAAGACAGAAAAGGGTTCAGGGGAGGTCGGTTCACTCTCTTTTGGTTCCCGTTTAAGACGAGTCTGACCCGACCCGGCCCGGTCTAAGACTCGAGGGAGATTCTCGACAAAGGATCCCCAGTGATCTCTCTCTCCCCGGTCAGCGTTCCAGGGGTCTCTTCTCGTAAAGGAGACTCTTGGCGAAGGGGTATCGGTGTATGGACCAATGAGAAAACGGAGAAATAACGAGTAAGTTATAAGTAGGCAGTTTCCCGTTCTACGATTACACATAATAATTTTATAGTTATCAAATACTCACTTGAAAATACCTCTCATGTCAATTTCCTTTCTACGAACTGGTAAAGGCAGTCTTCGTTGTCTTTCCTTGTCAGAAAGGTTGAGGTGAACAAGGGGATACATGACACCCCTCCCCTACCGACTTGGTAATGTCACATAGATTACATACGGTCCTTACCGGGATTTCGAGTATATACGACTTAAAGTAAATCAGGGGTTCGGCGGGACCCTGCGCACATGTTAGGGTAAAGGTAAGGTCTACTCCTTAGACTTGTGGTTTCTCTACACAGGTCTTAGTGTCTCCAAGATTCAGTATCCCGAATTTGAACTTGGGGTCGAAACCCGAAGTGTGGGCTACGAGGTGGGGGTTTAACTCCGGAACTTTTATGTTTACCAGAAAATCTAAGAATAGACAAAGGAAGTGGACGGGTTTAATTTGTAACAAAGGATTGTGTTCAAAGTACTTTCCCCTTTCCTCTCTTCTCCTTTAGTAAGGTACGAAAGTGTGTCTGGGCACAGGTGTCTCAACCAGAGACGAAATCTCTACAGATTCGGTCCAGTCAAAAGTCAGGTTAGGGTTTCTTTCCGTTGCGGTTTCTTACAAGTCTGACGGTGTGTTGACGTGAGTAGAGTGTGCGATCGTTTCATTGCGAGTTTTAAGAGGTTCACTCCGAAGTTGTCATGCACTTGACTCTCGAAGATCTATAAGTTCGACCTAAATCTTTTCCGTCTCCTTGGTCTCTAGTTTAACGGTTGTAGACGACCTAGTAGCTTTTTCGTTCTCTTAAGGTCTTTTTGTAGATGAAGACGAAATAACTGATACGATTTCGGAAACTGACACGTCTAGTGTTGTTTGACACCTTTTTAGAAGTTCTCTACCCTTATGGTCTGATGGACTCGTCGGAGGACTCTTTGGACATACGTCCAGTTCTTCGTTGTCAGTCTTTATGTGTACCTTGTTGTCTGACCAAGGTTTAGCCCTTTCTTCCTGTAGTTCCGACATATGACAGTGGGACCAGTAAATTGAATATACGTCTCATGCAGTACACTTTACGACCTGACCTACTTCGTGTTCGACCTTAGTTCTGGAAAATTAGTTGCAACTCCCTGACCAGACGGGTTATGTGTCCCATGAAAGACTTAGCTGGGACGACCCGTGACTACATCCTTAATTAGTATACAAAGGGTCCCGGGGACCTAAAACAGAATATAATGTCAAAATAATGTAGACAGAAGGAGGGTCTGGTATTCAAGGAACACCCGTCCTTGTCATGGAACGAATAAATCAGTAAATAGGTCAGTAGGTAAATAAGGTAAATAATAATTCAATTATTATTAACTCACGTAGTACGTCTCATGCTATGTGTCTCCTGTAGTACTCTTTGCGACCCGACCTGCTTCGTGTTCGACCTTAGTTCTAACGGCCCTCTTTATAGTTATTGGAGTCTATACGTCTACTGTGGTGGGAATACCGTCTTTCACTTCTCCTTGACTTCTCGGAGAACTACTTCCACTTCCTCTCACTTTTTTGACCGAATTCTGAGTTGTAAGTTTTCTGATTTTAGTACCGTAGGCCAGGGTGGTGAGGTACCGTTTATCTACCTCTTTGTTACCTTTGTCACTGTCTGAAATAAAAGAAACCGAGGTTTTAGTGACGTCTACTACTGACGTCGACGCTTTAATTTTCCGCGAACGGGGAACTTTCTTTTCGATACTGGATCTGTCGTATAATTTTCCGTCTCTGTAATGAAACAGTTGTTTCCAGGTAGATCAGTTTCGATACCAAAAAGGTCATCAGGTCATCATCCTACACTTTCGACCTAATATTTCTTTCGACTCACGACTTCTTAACTACAAAAACTTGACACCACAACCTCTTCTGAGGGCTCTCAGAGGACCTGACGTTCCGCTAGGTTGGCCAGGTAGGATTTCCTTTAGTCAGAACTTATAAGTAAACTTCCTGCCTACGACTTCGACTTCGAGGATGAAACCGGTGGATTACACTTCTTGACTGAGTAAACTTTTCTGGGACTACGACCCTTTCTAACTTCCGTCCTCCTCTTCCACGGTTGTCTCCTACTCTACCAACCTACCGTAGTGGTTCAGCTACCTGTACTCAAACTCGTTCGAGGCCCTCAACCACTACCTGTCCCTTCGGACCGCACGACGTCAGGTACCTCTGTGTTTTTCAGTCTGTGTTGGCTCGTTGACTTGACTTGACTTCGGTCAAGGGTACTTTAATTTTCTGTGAACGAGGAACCTTCTTTTCGATACTGTTTGTATCTTTCATATAAATTTTTTGTCTCTGTGACGAAAGGTTGTTTCCAGGGATATCAGTTTCAACACCAAAAAGGTCATCATTACATGTCTACACTCTTGACCTGGTATTTCTTCCGACTCGTGGTTTCTTAACTACGAAAGTTTAACACTACGACCTCTTCCGAAAACTCTCAAGGAACCTGACGTTACTCTAGTTTGTTCGGTCAGAATTTCTTTTAGTTAGGACTTATCAGTAACTTTCCTGACTACCACTTCGACTTCGAGGTTTTAAAACCGACGGATTACCTTTTTCGGTTGAGTAACCTTTTCTGGGACTACGACCCCTTCTAGCTCCCGCCCCCTTCTTCGCCCACTGTCTCCTACTCTACCAACCTACCGTAGAAGCTGAGTTACCTGTACTCAAACTCGTTTGAGTGACTCCTCTACCACTTCCTGTCCCTTCGGACCACACGACGTCAGGTACTCCCAGTGTTTGTCGACCTGTGTTGAATCACTGACTTGTTGTTGTTTCGGTCAAGGGTCTTAGAAAAGACGTGCAAACCTTCCATTCCCTCCTGACTCCCACTGTGACCTCCACTCCAGTAGTCTGAGGGGGGAAAATGCCCTCTCATTTGACACAAGAACCTCGGAACCCTATTTCACTAATTCCGAGATCTTATCTCAGAATTCAAACTAAAGTCCAGACACCGATTGAATGACATAGGGACTGATTCCAAGGAGAGACCACAGACCTGGAGATGGGGGAAAGACATCCATGATGACTCTATTATTGTCACAGAGTATTTCGTCACACTCCCAAAATTCCTCTTGTACAAGTAGTGCACGACTAGTCTCACAGATCGTATATCATTCACGAGTTGATTGTATCAATAATTATAATTATAATTCGGTTGAACACCTTCTGAAGTCTACGAGGGAGGTTTGGAAAAGTAGTTTTGGTACGGGGAAACGGAAGAGAAGGGATGGGGGAGGGAAAACAGTGATCGGTAAGAGTATAGAGACCTTTTTGCTTGACCAAGAGGAAGTTGGGAAGTCGACGAACTCAAGACCAACGTTGGGGAATTCAGTCCTGTCCCGTAGGTCTCCTGAGTCTAGGAGAAAGTTTTGAACCGACGTTGACCGAGTCCTTTTGTCGTTTCCTGTCCCTCAGACCCGGAGTTCCCAAGGCGGAGGGTGTCCCATACCCCACACACACACACACACACACACACACACACACACACACACAACATACACACTCACTTACACACACTCTCACAATACACACACTCACTCACACTCACACACACACTGACACACAAATACACACACACTCGCTCACACACTCACTTACACGCACTCTCACAACATACACACACACTCACATACTTCCACACCCCTGTTTCGTCTGGCACCGGACGGGACCCGGGATAGGTCCTTACCTGGAGAAGTAGGTTAGAAACCGGTTTCGGCTCACAGGGTCGAACCTTTCGGTACCTCACCCCCCACCCCCATTCTCGATGTGGGGTCCCTTACTTCCCGAGTTCCGAACACCTCAGACACAGTGTCCAGATTCAGGGAGAGGTCTGGACCGTGAAGTTCGACGCCCGACATTTGACCTCGGGGAGAACGACTCTTCCTGGTAACCCATCTCCAAAGATGGTTGACGTCTCGGAGTTGTAGTCGTACAGGAGCCCCTTAGGACGGTCTCCCTCCTCGGATCGGAAGGACCCCCCGAAGTTCGTGTCTGTAACACACTCAATTCTCTGTCAAACTAAGAACTTTCGTCTCCAAAGGAATCGGACGGAGTCCTCCGACACGAAACGGTGTGGACTACTTGTGATCGACACCCACACAGGAGCGGTTTCTGTCGACGTTACTGTAGAATGAGGGGAGGTGTAAGAAGTAACTTACACGACACCGATAAGGAGGAAACTCTGCCCTAATCCCCCACAGGTGTAGAGTAAGAAATTTGGGCCCACTCGGAAACACAGACGGGGTCTCCTCGCACACCTTCACTATCGTTACGACGGTCTGAACCCGTCCGTCGGGGCGGGTCGAGGACCGAGGAGAGCCCCCTACGAGGGAGTCCCGTGGGTACAATACTCCTACAGGTCCGGTGCACCTCTCCCGTGTACCCAGACTATAGTCGATTGTGGAGTCGACTGTCAGCCATAGGTGGGCGTCTCACTGTTCGCTTGTTCGGAAGGCTACTAAGGTCGTGAGTCGGAGACGGGGGTTCCTCTGGGGTCCGGGTACCTGGTCTCTGTCATGGGGGGGTGGCGACACGGGACGAACCTGAGGACTGAGTGTCTTATTTACTCGAGTTATTTACAACAATTCAGTGACTCAGAACCCCACCAAACATTGTATCGGGACCCTTGACCTTGTCGTGGGTTTAATACAAACTGAAAAGGAAAAGTTTAGGTCGGGAGTGAAGTCTGAAACTCTGGTAAGGGAAGAGACGTCCGAGGGGACGGACCCCGTCGGACTCGTTTTTGGGACGAGGACTCGTTTTCTGGGAAACTTAGTAGGGTAAAGTCGTAGGGCCCTGGACGTCTAGGGCCGAGACGGAGGCATGAGACCCACCCAGGGTCTCACAGGGGCTCTTCCGCGAGGGGACTCCGACCCACCAGGGTCCGGCCCGTGGTCGACTGGAATCCCTAGGTCCGTCTTACACACGTCTGGATCAAGGGAATGAACGGACGAGCGTGCTTCAAGTGCGAGCCGAACGAGGAGAGTGTGAACTGAACTCAATACCCCAGGGAGATTGGAGGCGACGCTCGTCTGTAACTAAGAGTGTTTCCAGTAATAGAAGGATGGGACCAAGGGGGGAGGGCGGGGGAGCCGCGGTAGAGACTCCACCCAAAAGGACCTTGTCCTCCCTCCCTCCGTGGGAAAGGGTGGGGGCCCGGACGCCTAGC
This sequence comes from Capra ibex, assembly GCA_006410555.1. NCBI lineage: Eukaryota > Metazoa > Chordata > Mammalia > Artiodactyla > Bovidae > Capra > Capra ibex. The sequence goes on along the minus strand of SJYO01050144.1, from coordinate 1,552,580 downwards.
TGGGGAGGGTCGCCCCCGAACTCTCCCCCACGGGACCCTCGGCGTGGGCAGTTAGTGCCTCCGTGGCCGTGCCGGAGCGTCCGGTAATCCGCCTCCCGGCCGCGGGACGAGTGAGTGGCCCGTCGGTAGCCGTCCTACAATCTGGTAGCGCCCCGTCGGTAAGAATACTAAATAAGTTTATGAGTAATGTCAGTTAGATAAAAATGTGTCTCCACTTCTACACGTGACTATTGCCAATTAGTAAATATTAAGGTACCTGAGCAACCCTCGGTTACACGATAGTTTCAGCGTCGGCGACGCCGGGGCCCTCGGGGGCTTCGTCTCACCCCTCCGACGGGTCGGTGTCCGGGAAGGTGGACTGTGACGGACTCGTCCCGGCCCTACCTCCCGTGTCGACCTTTATTCCTGGTCCCCTGGGGTCTGGTCAGAGGTCCTCGAGTCGGAGTACTCTCGTGACACGCCCGTCTCTCTATGGGTCGTCTACCTATTCCGTTTCTTTGGGTCTTCTACCCCTTTGGTGGAGATCGACCTAGTGGTTTCTTTCAAGGTGACTCGTCTGACCTGTCCCCGGTCCTGGATGTCTAATCTTCTGAAGACGGTTCACCCTCTTAGACTACTCGTTTATGTGTGAGTATATTCCACGTCGCCAAGGACCCGACTGGCCTCCCTCCGCTGGTCGTCATAAAGGAAAAAGGAGGGACCACAGAGAGATCTTTGTTGGTCTGTATTTTCGTTCACGCTCGAGACTTGAACCGCGCCAAGGAGGAGGGTGTCGGCGGGTGCGAATCGAGCGTCTCGTATCACCGACCCCAGACCGGACCGGAACGTTTGAGTTCTGAGAGGGAGAGGTCGTGAGTGCTGTGTGTCTTGTGTAGTCTGGGTGGTATTACGTGTTAGTTATGTCAGATTAATTTATCCTACAAGACAATGTCCCGGAGAAGCAGTGTAAGTCCGGAGTAGATTAATGTCCAGGTGGCATAAAGTGCAGGACTGGTCGAGTAACAGCTCGTGCAGGGAGCGTGTTCCGTACCAACACCTTCTAGTCCAAGTCCCGACCAGAAATTGGGTATTGGAATAACTCAATCGAGTCTTTTACGGTTAGTTTCAATGAGTGTCAAGTGTCAGGGAAACGACCACTCGCCGTACCTCCAGCCGGAGTCTCAGGGTGAGGTCAAAGTTGGACTATCACTCTTTTCTGTAGAAATATCTGACGCACTAAGTTGTGGAGAGGAGATCCTCAGGGTCTCTTTTTCTTCGAGTACCGACACCCCGCGGGACTCGACTCGTTCCGTTACGAGTAAATGGTTACGGAGAACAGACTGGTTTCTGGGACCGTCTCCCCCTGTCTTACCTCCTCGGGGTACCCTTTCGAACTTTAGGTATACCCCCTCACCGGGTCTGTTCGTTTGTGGTGGTGGTCACGACACCAAATACCGTCCTAATGCCTTTCACTTCTCAGGGCAGCCCATTCTTCCCTCTACAAGCACCCCTTGTCACTACCCCACACTGACTATTCTAGTCTTTTGTACTAGCGAAATAGGACCCTATTTCGTTGTTGTTGTTATTTTTCTTCTTTTTGGGTCGTGTCCCTGAAGGGACCACCGGGTTACTAATTCTTAGGTGGAACATTAAGTCCCCTGAATCCAAGTTAGGGATCAGTTCCTTGATTCTGGGGAATACGGAACCTCGGTGATTCGGGCTCACGGGGTTGAGGACTCGGGTTCATGGTGTTGATCTCTCAGACACGTGACGTTGCTTTTTAGGGTGTACTACCTCGCTTCTAGGACGTACAACGTTGATTCTGGGTCATGTCAGTTTATTTATGTAAAAATTTTACATTTTTATGTAAATTTTTCTCCTTTTTTTTTTTTCCGTCGCGTATAAATATGGTAGATGTGAGTGGGTCGGGTCGTCCTTATTTTAAGTACTCAGGGTACTATTTTCACGACGGTGCAGTAACCACTTTGTTCTTATAGGTAGTCTATTCTATTCTTGTATGTATTTCGTACGACTTGACACACCATCTCTGATTTTGAGAGAGAGAGAGAGGTGTCTTTGCCCCTGACGCTCTCGACCTCCGAAGTCCCTTCGAAAGTCCCTCTCCCTCTTGAACTGGCCTTAGAACGTCCTACCCAGTCCGTTCTCAGTCGACCACCTTCTTCTGTCCCCCGTAAGGTTCTTTCCCTCGTTAGACTCGTTCTTACTACCCCCCTTTCGTACCTCACAGGTCCCTACTCCGTCTCCGACGGGCGGACTCTGTGACCTCCTTCTTAATTACGACTCAGTCGGCCGACCCCGGTCTCGTAGGGTCGAACTCACCGTCCACCTCTCCAGTCCGAACCCGACCCTCGAGGACCTCGGTGCCTTCCAAAAGGATGTTTCTTTACAGTACTTTCTCTCCTGGGAGGGGTGGGGGTGGTGAGACATCATAAAAGGAAAATTAATTCTTCTCTCCGAAGGACCTTTTCCACCTCAAAGTTTGTCCTGTAAGTCCATACCTCACACTATGTTGCGAGAGAACAAGTACTACTGTAGTGAGTTCTACTCCGTGAAGGACCCCGACAGATGATTGTAGAGGTCCTGGTTCTGACGACTAAGTACCCCCACGGAGTCTCTGTTCTGGTCTGGTGACTACCGTACACCGACTCCTGCTCCTGACGTAAATACTTAGACAAATCGGGTGTTGCACTGTCCAAGAGTGGTTCACAGACGACGTTACAAGTCTCCACCTGAGACAAGTAAGATTGGTCTTGGACTGTTGGTCGAGGATCGACCTTTATCCGAGGTTGAACGTTAGAAGATGTGATAACTGTGTAACGATGACTCGTATATACTTGAGTTCTGTCCTTCAAAGAACTAACTTGACGTACGTCACTCCTAAATAGGGACGGAGGACCCTGACTGACAACTCTGTGGTCTCTGAATCTTCCTTTATCCAACCTGAACGTCACGTGTACGACGAGTCGACCTGTCCTGTCGGTGAGACAAGCCCTCTACCTAAGACTACCTGTGCACAATGTTTCGAAACTTGTTCAACTTTCCTGCCCGGTTTTGACTTTTCAGTTGAATAGGACGCTGGTCAAAAAGAGAGAGCGTGTTATTGTAGTGCTGTTGGTATTTACTTTATTTAAACTTTTATTTTTTTTAAGAATAATGTTAGGATAGTGAGATTTGGTAGTTTAAAATATGTGATACAGGTATACGTTTAGGTAAGATCAAAAAATGACTCAACATCTTTTTCTAAACTGTTCTTATTTATACGGTTTAGGATGAGAATTGTAAGTTTTCAGTTAACGTTTTCAGTGTGTAACCCTTAAAGGGGCCACCAGGTCCCCAATTCTTATACGTCCCCTGTACTCCAGTTAAGGACTAGACCCTTTTAAAGTGTACGGTTCCCCGTTACTTCGAACACACGGTGTTGGTGACTTCAGGTTCGCGGATCTCGGGTGTAAGGTGTTCTCTTCGGGAACGTGACTTTGACCCCTCGTCGGGGACGAACGGAGTTGATCTCTCTTGGGTACGAATCGTTGTTTTTGGGTCGTGTCAGTTTTTTTTTTTTTTCTAGTGTCTAACCCCACTGGACCAAAAAATTTTTTCCCGTTCACAATAAACTCAATTTACGTGCAACTCCATCTCGGGTCCTACACTACAACGACGGTTTGGGGAATGTAACTAGAGTCAACGGAAGTCAAGTCAAGTCAACGAGTCAGCACAGGCTGAGAAACGCTGGGGTACTTAGAGTCGTGCGGTCCGGAGGGACAGGTAGTGGTAGAGGACCTCAAGTGGGTCTGAGTCAACGGAATTATCGACATACTATCCGTTGGTTCTCTTACCAGGAGGGTGAAATCTGAATATCTAGATGTAATGAAAATCTACGTCAAAACTGTAGTATAAAATTATTGAAACTGTCACTACTCATCTTCTCTCTCCACTCGTTTCTACAGATCACCAGTTTCATGACCGACGACGACGACGACGATTCAACGAAGTCAGCACAGACTGAGACACGCTGGGGTGTCTGCCGTCGAGTGGTCCGAGGGGGCAGATTGTCAAATCATTAAGTTTCGTGTTAGAGACCTTCGTCTGTCATGTCCACAGATAGTGTCGGGGTGGCGAAGGACCGTCACCTGGGTACCCATTCAATGAATTGAAGAGATCCAGAGTCAAAAAGTATACAATAACAAGTCAGCGATTCAGTACAAACTGAGAAACGTTGGAGTCCCTGACATCGTGTGGTCCGAGGAGTCAGGAAGTGATAGAGGGTCTCAAGTGAATCTAAGTACAGGTAATTCAGTCACTACGATAGATTGATAGAGTAGGAGTGGTGTAGGAAAAGGAAAACGGAAGTTAAAAAGTGTCGTAGTCCCAGTAAAAGTTACTCAGTCGAGAAACGTAGTTCATCAGTTCATAACCTCGAAATCGTAGTCTGAAAGGTTACTTATAAGTGTCAACTAAAGGAAGTCCTAACTGATCAAACTAGAGTAAAATCAGGTTTCCCCGAGAGTTCTCAGAAGAGGTCATGGTGTTAAGTCTTCGTAGTTAAGAAGCCGTGAGTCGGAAGAAATACCAGGTTGAAAGTGTATGTATTTACTGATGACCTTTTTGGTATCGAAACTAATATGTCTAGAAACAACCATTTCACTACAGAGACGAAAGATTATACGACAGATCCAAACAGTACCCGAAGGGACCATCGAACCGACCATTTCTTAGACGGACTTTACGTCCTCTGGGGTCAAACTAAAGACCCAGTCCTTCTAGGGGTCCTCTTCCCTATCCGATGGGTGAGGTCTTGACAACCCGAAGGGACAACCGAATCTACCATTTCTTAGGTGGTCGTTACGTCCTCTGGACCTAAACTAGGGACCCAACCCTTCTAGGGGACCTCCTCCCTTGCCGTTGGGTGACGTCATAAGAACGGACCTCTTAGGGGTACCTGTCTCCTCGGACCGCCCGATGTCAGGTCCCGCAGTGTCTCAGTCTGTACTGTCTCGTGGATTCGTGTCGTGTCGTGTTCAAACGGTATCGAAAGGAAGGTTCCTCGTTTGTAGAATTAAGGTACCAACGTCAGTGACAAACGTCATTAAAACTTCAGGTTCTTTTATTTTAGACAGTGACGATGGTAAAGGGGGGAAGATACACGGTACTTCACTACCCTGGTCTACGGTACTAGAAACAAAAAATTACAACTCAAAGTTCAAAAAAGTGACAGGAGAAAGTGGAAGTAGTTCTCCAAGAAGTCAAGGAGAAGTGAAAGACGGTAATCTCCATAGTAGACTTACAGACTCCAACGACTATAAAGAAGGTCGTTAGAACTAAGGTCGAACACTAAGTAGTCAGGTCGTAAAGCATACTACATGAGACGTGTATTCTACTTATTCGTCCCACTGTTAAATGTCGGAACTGTATGAGAAAAGGGTTAAAACTTGGTCAGGTAACAAAGTACAGGTCAAGATTGGCAACGAAGAACTGGGTGTATGTCCAAAGAGTTCTCCGCCTATTCCACCAGACCATAAGGGTAGAGAAATTCTTAAAAGGTCAAACAACACTAGGTGTATCAGTTTCGGAAATCGTATAAATTACTTCGTCTTCATCTACAAAGAGACCTTAAGGGTACGAAAGAGGTACTTACAACCGTTAAACCAGAGACGGAAAGGATTTGGGTCGAATATGTAGACCTTCAAGAGTCCAGTGTATGATAACATCGGATCGAACTTCTTAAAACCCGTATTGGATCGATCGTACACTTTACTCGTGTTAATATACTTTGAAGTTGCAAGAAAAACTAACGGGAAGAAACCCTGACCTTACTTTTGACTGGAAAAGGTCAGGACACCGGTGACGACTCAAAAGATTTACACGACCGTATAACTCACGTCGTGACATTGTCGTGGTAGAAAATCCTCAAAATTTATCGAGTCGATCTTAAAGTAGTGGAAGTCATCGAAATAAACATCATTACGAAGGATTCCGGGTGAACTGAAGTACAAGGTCCTGCAGACCGAGATCCACTCACTGGTGTGGTAGTACCAATAAGTCCAGTAATTCTGGAAAAAGTATATCAAAAAGACACATAAGAACGGTGGAGAAGAATTGGAGAAGACGAAGACCATCCACCGAAGACAGGAGTGATAACACGGGTAAGAACGTATTTTACAAGGAAACCATAGAGATTAAAACCCCTTCTCTTGAGATCAGAAAGGATAAGACAACAAAAGGAGATAAAGAAACGTAACAAGTAAATTCTTCTGGAAGAATAGAGAGGAACGATAAGAAACCTTGAGAAGTAAGTCAACCCATATAGAAAGGGAAAGAGCGAACGGAAAACGAAGAGAAGAAAAGAAACGATAAACATTTCGGAAGAGTCTGTTGGTGAAACGGAAGAACGTAAAGAAAAAGTAACCATACCAAAATAACAAATGATGGAGGACATGTTACAATTCCCTGAAAACAGGTATCAAGAGTCAAGGGTAGACATTTTACCGCGATTACTCCCAAGACAAACGGAAACTCCAACCGACACTCCCAACTTACCTAGGTATATGACATTTCACGGATCTTGTCACGGAACGTGTTTTATTCGTGCGTAACGTATAATGGACAGTAACAACACTAAAATTAATAGTCCTCGGTACTCCATCTTCTATACCCTCTTCTTTGATCTCTACCTGGAGGTAAACGGGGAGAAATTGTATTGGGTAACCAGGATCAAGATAACTGTTGTTAGAGAGAGGGGGTACCTCAGGAGGTCTATAAACTTCTCCCCGACCATAACGAGGTGTCCCATCTGAATCCCGATTAACTGTCTATAAACTCCTTCGGTCAGACGTCAAGTTATATATTCCTGAAGAGATCAGGTTTCTTGGTAGGTTGTCCCTCAATCTTTCACTCGAAGATTGAGTCCTTTCTCCTAGGACACAACCCATTCTTCTACGGGGACTCGTACCAGAGGGTCTGCACCGAGGGGAGTGGGTATTTTGTGATTTTTCTTTCGTGACCCTCTCACCCTCCTCACTGTTTGTACGTATGGTTATTTTATAATTTTCACAGAAGCAAATAGTAACAAAATGTTTCATTTAGTTAGGAAGTTCCATTCCTCTCTTGTTTCCCGGTGAGTAACTTGAGACTTTACTTACCCCGTAGTATTTGTCGTCGTGGGGACGGGGTGGTGGTAGTGCGGACGGAGGAGAAAGACAGAGAGAAAGACAGAGATACGCAGGTAGAGAGAGAGAGAGTGTGGGTTGTGTGTGTGTGTGTATATACACGTGTGTGTTGGAGAGACGTAACAGGAACTAACGGTGAGGAGTGAGACGTGGTCGCCTTTTCAGAAGGACAGACCGTGACTGGGTCCCTGTGGACGATCCCTCGGTACACGTACAGTAAGATCCCGGAAGGTTCCGGTCGTCGGAGAGAGGGACCTTACGGTGCAGTTTCCGGAACACTGTTCGTCGGGACGGCAATGTGTTGGCCTTAGATTTGAGTCCGGACGGAATGAGTGATTACTTCTATCTACACTTAGTATTTACCCTAAATATTTATACACCTGTAAGCACTTTACCATTTACTCCTCCCTCGACTTCTTGTAAGTAGTAATTCTCCAACTCCCCCTGTCTTCTTTCGAAGGGTGTCCTCCCCCGTGGGATCTTGAACTGAGACGTACGGGTTCCTCTCGACTCGGTCGAGGGTACTTCGTAGGACCCATTCTCTCTTCCGACCTCCCTCTACTCGAACCTTGAATCGTTCTGCCCCGACCCCCCACCAGATTGTGTCTCCCGTGATCTGGTTCCCGTAGTACCCAAGTACGGGACTGGAGTAGTAATTGAAGGACACACCAGAACTTGTACCTTGAAATTGGTGACGGACGAAGTCAAAGGGGTAGACGTTTTACTATCACGAACTGATCTAAGACCTTCGCACACTGAAGATGTGTAGAGACTACAACGGGCCTGCGCGGGGAAGGGGGTGGCGGGGTACCTCCGGGACTTCATCGAGTCAAATACTGACACCAATCCTTATCTCTGCATCGTCCGTCGTCAAGACCCAAATCGTACCCAGGTAGTGGAGGGATTGGAACTAGAGATGTTTGCAGTTACAGACGTAGAAATTTTCCCCTTATTCTCGTCACGGAAATTTACTCCACTACAGGGTTCTCGCAAAACACGTTACGGACCTTGTATGAGTATTGTTGCTTACCCCGACGACAACGTCGTCGAGCTACTCCTTTCCCTCCGTTTAGTTCTTCGGACACCCAGAGACGGAAGTAGGGTGGTGGGTACTGTTCGGTGAGACGAGAAGGGGACTGGTCCGGAAATCGTCCTCCTGTTTAACACTGTACTGTTAGACAAGAGTCCGTGTGCCTCAGAGAGACCTTCCAGGGGTAGAGACTACTTGGAGACATCCGTGTATTCGTTTTGACGGGTTTCTCTTTGTTTTGAATTTTTTCTGCGAGGGTCCGAAGGGACCACCGAGTCACCATTCCTCAGGCGGACGATTACGTCCTCTGAACCCGAGCTAGGGACCAGACCCTTTTAGGGTGTACGACACCTCGTTGATTCGGGCACTTGGTGTTGATGACTCGTACACGCGATCTCGGGCCCTCGGGGTTGGCGGCTCGTGCACGCGATCTCGGGCCCTCGGGATTGGTCTCGGGCCGTTGGGGTTGGCGACTCGGATCGGCGATCTCGGGCCCTCGGGGTTGGTGGCTTGGACACGCGATCTCGGGCCCTCGGGGTTGGCGGCTCGTTCACGAGATCCCTGACCCTCGGGGTTGACGGCTCGTGCACGAGGTCTCGGGCCCTCGGGGTTGGTGGCTTGGACACGCGATCTCGGGCCCTCGGGGTTGGCGGTTCGTGCACGAGATCTCGGACCCTCGGGGTCGACGACTGCGGGAGTGAGATGTCGGGTACAAGACGTTGTTCTCTTCGCTGGCGTTACTCTTAGGGTGTATGGTCTTGATTTCTCATCGGGGACTAACCGTGTTGATCTCTTTCGGGTGTGTCGTCACTTCTGGGTCGCGTCGGTTTATATTTATTTATTCTGGGAGACTCTGTCTCATTGGACGTCCCAGAGTCACCCACGACGCAGAGGACGGAGTAGTGGGGCTCTTGGGAGAGATGAGGTGGAGGTGAGGGGAGTGTGTGTGGGGGTCCTTTCGAGAGACACCAAATACAATTACAGACTCACTCCGAGTGTCAGTCAGTGTCGTAGCGTCCGGGACTCGTGGTCGGAGAGTTACTGTGTTGACTCCTTTGCTTGTGGCTCTCTGAGCCGACCGTGATTCACGAACCGAGACTCTTTGCATAGGCAGGTCGGGGCTCCCACGACGTGTCCAGAGGAGTCTAGGCCAACTCTTGTCCGAGTAAAGGGCGACAGGAGTCGGGGGACCCGATGTCCGTCCAGACCCGCGGGTCGACGTCTCTCCTGGTCCCTTGAAGGGAGTCAGCACGGGAGGCCGGAGTCGGGCTCTGAGATTCGGTCCAGGATGTGGACATTTCTCCCGTGGGAGCCCCTACTCTTTTGTGGTTCTGTGTTCTGCATGAATAAGACGTAGTCCTTGTAGTGACGAGAAGAAGGACCGGGGTAGTAGTGGACGGAATCCGAAGGAAGAGAGAAGACCCGGGGATTAGGTAGAGACCCGGAGGTCGGAGTAGGGGAAAGCCGGGTAGGTGGTGAAGGGGGTTCGGGTCCTAGAGGGACTTTGTGTTTAAGGCAGTACAGGCAAGGAGGAGGTTTAGGAGGTTCCTGTCGAGTCGCAGACCGTCTCCAGTGGGTGGCCATCGGCACTCGGTCGGAGAACGGACGAACTACAAAAGTATTTGTGACTGTTGTAGATTTTTCGACTTTCAAAGTGTAAACTTTTAGATCTAGGATCCAAAAAGAGGGTTTAAGCCCTACTTGCGGTTAGAATGTAGAAGTGCACCGTCAGCGACCTACTGTGGTTCACAGTCTCCGGGGGAAAATTCCGTACACAGGGGGACAAAAAGAGTGTCTCTCTTCCGTCCACAGCGAACGTTCTTCGGGTGTCCCGGTCCGTGGACCTCCGACTGAGTACGACGGTCGACTCCCGAGTTCCACTGTCCTCCACCGAGTAACGCAAGAATCGGTGCGACAAGGGTCGGTCCGGGTGTTCACAAGGAGGAAGAGAGAGGGAACCTAGTGACGAAGTGGAGACCGGTCCTCTATCGGTCTCTTCCAGGATCCCGTCAAAGATCCTTACGGTCCTGATGTCCCGGGGTGGGGACTCAGGTCGGAGAGGGGTGGGGGTTGAGTCACCTCCGACGTGGGGGAGGGAAATAAAGGTAGGGTGACAAGGATAGTTTCGGGATTGTCGTGTATAAAACAATTAACATGTTTGGATTACCCCCTTACGTAACCGTTTTTTCCCATTACCGGTAGTCTGGTCGTTATTTTGTTTTAATTACCGGGTATCCTTCTTTAGTACAGGTGAATTAGGGCCGAGACTTTGAGATTATCTTATTACCTTATGGTCGCCTCCCCAAAAAGAGAGGTACGTCTAACGAATGTGGTACAATTAGTGAACGTTTCGTCCGGTGTATGGTGAGGCCGAGTGTACTGGGAGGTCCCTTTCATCGTCTGGTCTTTGTAAATCACGGTCCGAGTAATGACTGTACGGGGTGGTCGTCGCTGTGGAAGGGGGGAAGGGGTGGAGGGGTCCACTGAGACCCTGTCGTTCACCCCCACAACAACTCTCGGTAGCCCACACCACCCGGCCTTTCGCTCTGTGTGTTGGGGATTGTTATCGTCTGGAAATAACTCACTAATGACACACGGTCTGTGACCCGACCAACTCGTGAAAGGTCCATGACGTAATATAGAAGTAGAAGACATCGGTGTCTCCGGTCGTTCTATCGGTGATCGATGGAGACCGAAAAATAAATAAAAAATTCAAAAAAAAATTAATTTTTTAATAAAAACCGAGACGACCTAGAAATAGCGATACGTGCTCGAAAGAGATCAACACCACTCGTCGCCGATGAGAAATCAATTACCACAAGCCCGAAGAGCAACGCCACCGAAGAGAACAATGTCTTAGAAGGGACATCGAGTCTGTCATTTCTTAGACGGACGTTACGTCCTCTGGACCCAAGCTAGGGACCCAGTCCTTCTAGGAGACCTCTTCCTTTACCGTTGGGTGAGGTCATGAGAACGGACTTCTTAGGGTACCTGTCTCCTCGGACCACCCGGTGTCAGGTGCCCAGCGTTTCTCAGCCTGTACGGACTTGCTAAGTGTGATGACGATGATGAGAACAACGTCTCATACCCGAGATCCCGTGCACCTGAGTAATCAAAGTCAAGGGTCCTAGATCTCGTGTCCGAGTCATCAAAACCGTATACCCGAATAAACGATACGGTGTACACCCTAGAAGGCCCTAGTCCCTATTTTGGTCACAGAGGACGTGACCGTCTATCTAAGAAATCGTTACTCGGTGGTCCCTTTCGGGATAAAGAAAAAAAAAAATTCCATTCGAAGAAAAAACAAACCGACATGGTGCTCCGTGCACCCTAGAATCAAGGGGTTGGTACCTACTTGGGTACGGAGGACATAACCCTCGTACCTTAGAATTGGTGTCCTGGTAGACGGTTCCCTCAGGGATGTAGCCCGAAAGTTTTATGTTTAGGATTAAGTACTTTTACTTTATTTTAGACTTTAGATCAGAAGTCGGAGTGACCGGTGTAAAGTTCACGAACTGTCGGTACCCACCGACAACATGACCCTCCGGGTCTTTCTGGTGCGAGGGTAGCAGTGTCCGTCTGTCACCGCGAGATCATATACTTTCAGTTAACAGAACGAGTAGTTTGACTAAGACTTTAGTTCCGTGTTTCTCCACTCCGTTCGTCGGGTTCCAGTACCGACTCGACCCAAGCTCGGGTCCAGAGTAAGTCGGACCGAGGTCTTAGGGGTGGAAGGTGTGTTAAAGAACTATTTTACTCACCAACTCCACCGATCCTTTGGGAAACTACCAATCGACATCTTTCTGAGAAGACAGACGGTGTCCGGGGGTCTGGGGATCTCTCGTCTGTCTGGGGTCCTGAGGTGAACTCCCGGTCGTGATACCCCAGAGTTTGGGGTCTTCCAGTAGACCTCTTCCTCCCGTAGTATGAAGTAGATCGGGTAGGAGGAAGTTAAATACCTACTTCTTTGGTTACGTGTCTTTTCAATTCACCGAACAAGTTTCAGTCTGTCGACTAATCACTGTCTCTGTCCTGATGTCACGTCTAAAGGACTGCTGGTACGGAGTGACCGGTTCCTTGTCCTGTCTCGGTCGGAGACTCTCTTCCTCTCTCTTCCCCACCACAGAGACGTTGGAAGGACCCCTCGGGACCGGTCTAGTCTTCTGTGACCCTCCGTGGACTCCCCTGACCCGAGACGCCTCTTCGTCGTCTCCTTCTTTCTCCCCGTCGGTACCCGGATCTTTGACGTCGCTAAGTTTCGTGCTGTGACGTACCGATGACGACGATTCACCGAAGTCAGCACAGACTGAGACACGCTGGGGTATCTCGTCGGGTGGTACGAGGGGGTAGGGACCCTAAGAGGTCCGTTCTTATGACCTCACCCAACGGTAAAGGAAGAGGTCACGTACTTTCACTTTTCACTTTCACTTCAGCGAGTCAGTACGGGCTGAGAATCGTGGGGGTACCTAACGTCAGGTGCTCCGAGGAGGCAGGTACCCTAAAAGGTCCGTTCTCATGACCTCACCCAACGGTAACGGAAGAGGCCGTACCGGTGATTGAAACCTTTTTTATCATACAGTTCTAGATAACGTTAATTTTTATGTGTCTGTGAAGAGGAGTCGTCGGGGTCAAACTCTTACATAGAATATCTTTCCTTTCATGGTCTCTAAAAGGACCTCCAGATCGCCAATTCTGAGGTTCGAAGGTCACGTGCCTCACACCCGAACTATAGACCAGCCCCTTGATTCTGCGGTGTTCGGTTTACCGTACCGGTTCTTTATTTTTATTTATTTATGTTAAAAAAAAAATTTTTTCCTTTCATGGGTACGTACTCCTATTACGTCGTCGTTAAACATCACCCTTCTTCACTTTTTCTTCGATCTATAGGTGGTCCACCCCTTACAAGCTCATTGGATGTTGTGTCGATATGATAGTAATTTACGACGATGAGTTTTCCGATCTCGAAGGGACCACCGAGTCGACGATTTCTTAGGAGGACGTCACTCCCTCCGGACCCGAACTAGGGACCCAACCCTTCTAGGTACTTCCTTCCGTACCGTTGGGTGAGGTCGTAAGAGCGGACCTCTTAGGGTACCTGTCTCCTCGGACCGCCTGATGTCAGGTACCTCAACGCTTCTCAACTTACACTGGTTCGTGTCGTGTCACGTAAGTTTTCTCGTTCAATCTCGATGTAGAAAACGGTGTTCTCTGTCGGTATTACAAGGTTCATTCTTTTGACTCATGGTCTTACTACACACACCACACTAAGGTAAAGACATTTTTGTCTCTTTTTGAGGTCTAACTCACGTAGGTACACGTACTCAGACACACTCGTGTCTCGACCTTCCTTGTCGGACGCACAAGTGTGGCCACGACTACACCCTGTTCCTTGTCTCCCCACTTCCTGGTGGCGGCAAGCCTGTGGAAACGGACCAAAGTCCGACGTCACTCGTGACGGTGAAAACATTAAAAACTTTTCTTTGAGATAAATTTTTTTTTAACGAGTCAGCACAGGATGAGAAATACTGGGGTACCTGACCTCACCCATCGGGAAGGGAAGAGGTCCCCTAGAAGGGTTGGGTCCCTAGTTTGGGTCCAGACGGTGTAACGTCCGTATAAGAAATGGTCGACTCGGTGTTCCCTTCGGGTTCTTATGACCTCACCCATCGGATAGGGAAGTGGTCCTCTAGAAGGGTTGGGTCCTTAGCTTTGTCCCAGAGGACGTAACGTCCACCTGAGAAATGGTTGATTCGATAGTTATTCCTTTTCTTCTATTGACTATTTTCTTTCTTTTTGACCGACCTGAGCCCTCCGTCAGTTTAAGCTGAAGTTTGGACGGAATGACCCTGAAGGGACCACCAGGTCACCGATTCTGAGGTTCGAGGGTTACGTCCCCCGGGTCCAAGCTAAGGACCAGTCCCTTGATCTAGGGTGTAAGACGTTGAGTCTGGGTCTCGTCGGTTCATTTATTTGATGTTTGTTTTGTTTTATTTTATTTTGTTTTGGACAGAATGATCGACGTAACACAACCCGTTCAATGAATTGGAGACAGGTAGAAACAAACAAAGGAGTGGACCTTTGATTACTATTATTATAGTATCGTACCAACCGCCACCCACCTCCCCACCACCTCTAACTATTCTTTTACTTAAATTTCAATGAGTTATCGGACCTTGAAAAATTAGTTGCAACTCCCTGACCAGACGGGTTATGTGTCTCCATGAAAGATTTAACTGGGACGACCCGTGACTACATCCTTAATTAGTATACGAAGGGTCCCGGGGACCTAAAACAGAAGATAATGTCAAGATAATGCAGACAGAGGAAGGGTCTGGTATTCAAGGAACACCCGTCCTTGTCATGGAATAAATAAATAAGTAAGTAGGTCAGTAGGTAAATAAGGTAAATAATAATTCAATTATTATTGACTCATGTAGTACGTCTCATGTTATGCGTCTCCTGTAGTACTCTTTGCAACCCGACCTACTTCGTGTTCGACCTTAGTTCTAACGACCCTCTTTATAGTTATTGGAGTCTGTGCGTCTACTGTGGTGGGAATACCGTCTTTTACTTCTTGATTTCTACGTTCTTGAGAACTACTTTCACTTTTTCCTCTCACTTTTTCAACTGAATTTCGAGTTGTAATTCTTTGACTCTAGTACCGAAGGCCAGGGTAGTGAAGTACCATTTATCTACCCCTTTGTCACCTTTGTCGTCGTCTGAAATAAAAAGACCCGGGGTTTTAGTGACGTCTACCACTGACGTCGGTACTTTAATTTTCTGCGAATGAGGAACCTTCCTTTCAATACTGGTTGGATCTGTCGTATAATTTTTCGTCTCTGTAATGAAACGACTGTTTCCAGGTAGATCAGTTCCGATACCAAAAAGGTCATCAGTACATACCTACACTCTCAACCTGACACTTCTTCCGACTCACGGCTTCTTAACTACGAAAACTTGACGTCACAACCTCTTCTGAGAACTCACAGGGAACCTGACGTTCCTCTAGGTTGGTCAGGTAGGATTTCCTTTAGTCAGGACTTATAAGTAACCTTCCTGACTACAACTTCGACTTTGAACTTATGAAACCGGTGGACTACACTTCTCGACTGAGTAAACTTTTCTGGGACTACGACCCTTTCTAACTTCTGTCCTCCTCTACCCCGGCTGTCTCCTACTCTACTAACCTACCGTAGTGACGAAGTTACATGTACTCAAACTCATTTGAGGCCCTCAACCACTACCCTGTCCCTCCGGACCGTACGACGTCAGGTACCCCAACGTTTCTCAGCCTGTACTGACTCGTTGACTTGACCTGACTTGATAATTATTGACTTATTAACACAGAATCTGTGTACGTGGTTGTGACACGGACTGTAGTCTCTACGTTGTTATTTATCTTGTCTTTTCGAGGACTAAAGTACCTCGAGTATAAGATTATCAAGTGTAATATGTTAAGTATTAATATATTACAACTTTACTATTCGTGACTTCTTTTTCTACGGGTTCCGTTCCTGAATGACATGTCGTGTCCCTTGAGGCGAGTCACAATACAAGGTTCGACCTACCTTTCCCTCAAACCCCCTTTTACCTATGTGCATAATTATATACAAACCGACTTAGGGAAACGACAGGTGGACTTTGATAGTGTTGTGATTTTTATCTGATATGGAATTATGTTTTATTTTTCAACAAAACAAAAAAAATTTCTTTTAATTTTTTTCGTTGTCCGATCCCTCGTCTTCACTGACCCCTCCCGTAGAAGTTCTCCCTCCTATACTTTCTCGGAGTCTCAAGGGATTCTTTCATGAGAAGCCCATATAAGGTGTCTGGGTGACTCCAATCATCAATACGTTTACTACAATCAACTTCTTGTTTCATTTTTATCTAAGCTACCTCTTGTCTCTTATTAATTCTGAAGAATTTTTTGTAGGGAGATGAAGATTCAAATATGGGGTTTCTTGACTTTCGTCCCTGAGTTTTTCGGTTAAACATAAGGGTACAAGTATCGTCGCAGTAGGTATCCTCGGTCTTTCACTTTCGTTGTGTTCGTAGGTGGCGACCTACTACCTATTTGTTTTCCGCCAGACTCTACCGACCTACCGTAGTGACTGAGCTACCTGCGCTCAGACTCACTTGAGGCCCTCAACCACTACCTGTCCCTCCGGACCGCACGACGCTAAGTGCCCCAGCGTTTCTCAGCCTGTGCTGACTCGCTGACTTGACTCGACTTGACTTCATGATACCTCACCAAGTTGGACTGCTTTCCTTCCTGTTCTCGATGTCGCACCTATTTGGACCTCTTGTATTACGAAACACTCTATTAGGTCAGTGTTTCATTGTTCACGACGTATCAAGGTGACGGTACTCCTTGGGTCTCATGAGTGTAAATGTCTCCCTTTTATCTTTCCCCCAATAGTCCCTGACCCCCTCTCTCTACTTCTCAAAACCAATTATCTATGTCTCGAAATCCCTTAAGGGAGCACCAGGTCACCGATTGTGGGATACGAGGGGTACGTCCCCCGGACCCAAGTTACGGACCAGTCCCTTGGAATAGGACGACGACGACGACGACGATTCAGCGAAGTCAGCACAGGCTGAGACACACTGGGGTATCTGCCGTCGGGTGGTCCGAGGGGGCAGGGACCCTAAGAGGTTCGTTCTTGTGACCTTACCCAACGGTAAAGGAAGAGGTTTCGCACTTTCACTTTTCACTTTGACTTCAGCGAGTCAGCACAGGCTGGGAGTCGCTGGGGTACCTAACGTCGGAAGGTCCGAGGAGGCAGGCACCCTAAAAGGTCCGTTCTCATGACCTCATCCCACGGTAACGGAAGAGGCTTGATCTAGGATGTACGGTGTTAATTTTCTCAAGTGTGTGGTGTTGATTTGTCTAAGGTGTACGACACTGATTTCTGGGACGTACAGCGTTGGTTTTGACTTCTTGGGTACACGGTGTTGATTCTGGGTCACGTCAGTGATTTATTTTTTTATTTATAAAAAATTTTTTATGTCTTAAAGTCAATACGTTCTATTTTCGTAAAACGTTTACCTACTACCACTACCAAGTTGTCATACACCTGGCACTTGAAGGTTTACAAGTTCGACCTAAATCTTTTCCGTCTCCTTGGTCTCTAGTTTAACAGTTGTAGGCAACCTAGTAGTTTTTTCGTTCTCTCAAAGTGTTTTTACAGATGAAGACGAAATAACTACTGTGATTTCGGAAATTGACACATCTAGTGTTATTTGACACCTTTTAAGAAGTTCTCTACCCTTATGATCTGGTGGAATGGACGGAAGATTCTTTAGACATACGTCCAGTTCTTCGTTCTCAATTTTGGTCTGAACCTTGTTGTCTGACCAAGGTTTAACCCTTTCCTCATGCAGTTCCGACATATGACAGTGGGACGAATAAATTGAATATCCATCTCATGTAGTACGTTTTACGACCTGACCTACTTCGTGTTCGACCTTAGTTCTAACGGTCCTCTTTATAGTTATTGGAGTCTGTGCGTCTACTGTGGTGGGAATACCGTCTTTCGTTTTTCCTTAACTTCTCGGAGAACTACTTTCACTTCCTCCTCTCACTTTTTCGACCGAATTTTGAGTTTTAAGTTTTTTGTTTCTAGCACCGTAGACCAGGGTAGTGAAGTACCGTTTGTCTACCCCTTTGTTACCTTTGTCACTGTCTGAAACAAAAGAACCCAAGGTTTTATTGACGTCTACCACTAACGTCGGTACTTTAATTTTCTACGAACGAGGAACCTTCTTTTCGATACTGGTTGGATCTGTCGTATAATTTTTCGTCTCCGTAATGTAACGACTATTTCCAGGTAGATCAGTTTCGATACCAAAAAGGTCATCAGTACATACCTACACTCTCAACCTGATATTTCTTTCGACTCCCGACTTCTTAATTACGAAAATTGACACCACAACCTCTTCTGAGAGACTCTCAGGGAACCTGACGTTCCTCTAGGTTGGTCAGGTAGGATTTCCTTAAGTCAGGACTTATAAGTAACCTTCCTGACTACGACTTCGACATTGAGGTTTTGAAACCAGTGGACTACGCTTATTGACTGAGTAAACTTTTCTGAGACTACGACCCTTTCTGACTCCCGTCCTCCTCTGTCCCGACTGTCTCCTACTCTACCAACCTACCGTAGTGACGAAGTTACATGTGTTCAAACTCATTTGAGGCCCTCAAC
This sequence comes from Capra ibex, assembly GCA_006410555.1. NCBI lineage: Eukaryota > Metazoa > Chordata > Mammalia > Artiodactyla > Bovidae > Capra > Capra ibex. Next base: position 1,534,182 of record SJYO01050144.1, on the reverse strand, counting down.
CACTACCTGTCCCTCCGGACCGCACGACGTCAAGTACCCCAGTATTTCCCAGCCTGTGATGACTCACTGACTTGACTTGACTACCACTACTAACATGTTATACTTACACGAATGACGGTGACTTAACATTCGAATTTTACCAATTCGACCACTCTGTATACGAGACACATGAAATGATGTCAATACTTTTTCTCCTGTTGCCTCACGTCCCGTCACTCTCTCTAGTCCCGTGGGATTCAGACACGTCGGTGTCATCCCCTTGTGTCTCACTGACCCCGAGGGTCCGGTCACCCGGTCGTCCCCTCCGTTGGAAGGATACCCTTGTAGACTAAGGTCCCACGACTCCGATCTGTCTACTCTGTCGAATCCCACTTTTTCTTTTCCTTGACAACCCTCCGAAACATCTCCGGACCCGAAGGGATCACCGAATTTACCATTTCTTAGGTGGACGTTACGTCCTCTGGGTCCTAGTTAGGGACCCCAGCCCTTCTAGGGGACCTCTTCCTGTATCGTTGGGCGACGTCATAAGATCGGACCTTTTAAGAGTGCCCTCCTCGGACCTCCTGATATCAGGTACCCCAGTGTTTGTCAGCCTGTGCTGACTGACGTACAGGGGTCTCTCCGATTCTTAGTGACCTCCCCTATTAGTGATCCGAATATAAGTTGATCTTTTAAGATTCTAAGACTCTTTAGAACCTGATTCATCGTTGTTTAGAAACCCGGAGTTTATTCAGTTCTACGAATAAGGACGGAACGGACGTTGTCTCTACAACATTTTTACCTTGTTTTACTACTATATGAAACTTTTCAATTTTAATAAAGGAAACACGTTTATTTCTACTAATGACGACGGCAAAGTGCCTTTCGTCTCCGTCAAGACCCGGTCCGTGCGTCCACCTCCTCCCTCCGGTCGAGCAGGTCCAGGACTTAGGAGTTGTTTCCTATATGTCCCTGACCTACCCTACGCGACGTCCCGTTGAGAGGAACTATCCTTTACTTCCGGGAGCTAAGAAGAACACCTCTCCCTAGAGTCGGTCTCTCTTTTCTTTTGTGTCGGAGGGGTCCTCCAGGTCGAGGTCTGTCTCGTTTCCGCAGGGAACACGGTTGTCCGGGAGAAGAGCGTAGACCGAAATGTGAACCCTCCTTTAAAAGTTGACCCGCTCACCGTCCGACTCCTCCGCGGACCCTCCTCTCGCGTTCACCTCCTACCGTAGGTGGTGGTCTCTCGTCCTGGACCTAACCTTTGGACCCAGTACTGTTTTCGTTCCCGTACCCTTGGACCCCGTGGTCCCGTCTCCCTTGGACCCGTATTTCCTTCGCGGTCGGTCCTTCTCGTCGGGTCTCCGTCACAGTCTTGGCGTACACGAGTCTGGACCTACCCTGGAATCTCTGTAGATAAGACTGAGGAGAAAAGTGTACACGTCCTTGCCCAACTCTCTCCCCGTCTCTGAATCGTCCCTTCAGTCCGGTTATCGAGGGAAGTAAGGAAATATTTTACACGAAACGTATAGGCTCCGAAGGGAGACAGTCTCTAGTTATTATCTCCCACCCCGTAGGGACTACCGAGTCACCATCCCTTAAGCGGACGGTTACGTCCTCTGAGTCCAAACTAGGGACCAGACCAACCTCTTCTAGGTGTTCGGAACCTCGTTATTTTGGACACGCAGTGTTGATAACTCGGACACGAGATCTGGGGCGTACAGCGTTGATGACTTCCCGTGCGGGATCTGGGACAAGAGACGTTACTCTTCGGACACGTGGTGACCGTTTCTCGTCGGGGACGAGTGGGTTGATCTCTGTACGGGTGTTTCATTTCTTCTGGGTCGTATCCAGAAGAAATCGTATTGATTTAATTGATTAAAAAAAATTTTCCCACCGTCAAAATTTTTACTACTACTATTATTTACCACTTAGTCGAGGGACGGGGGTTCCTCGGGTCGCATTACTCTCTCTGTCTGATTTCCCACTTCCCAGCTCCCAGGGGGTGAGGTCCGTCCACGTAGGTCTACCCCACTCCACCCCTGAGTCGGTGAGGGAGAGTCTGGTCAGTCACGACCTCCCTCACCCTTATAAGGGAGACTCCAGTTCGGTTTGGTTGTCAGGGAACGTAGAGTGTCTCCCCATGGGTGGTACCGTCGGTGCCTTTCCTCGGAGCTCCCAGGTCGGGACGATAATCTCCGGTACAACCGGCCGGTCGGTGGCCAGGGTCCTTGGTCTGGAGAGGTTTGACGTGAAGGTCAGGTAGTGAAGGATTGAGTGGTACCCCGGACCAGAACCTATAACAAAGCAGTCATTGTACTCTCCCGAGGTCGAACAAGTCGACTCCCATCCGTCTACGCGAGCCGTGTCGACTACTACGACTTACCGAGACCTCACGACTAAGAGACGTCTCGCCACCGAGGCACCTTCTCTTCGGTCGGTGAGACGAGTACAGGGGTGGACCTAGAAGTCTAGTGTCGTCCTACGACTTGCTCGTAAACAAGGGTTAACAAGAATCGGTGATTAAACCGAGGTCCCCTATTGTGGTTAGACTCTTGTTTGCCTCATCCTTTTGACACGGAAAGGACTTCCTCCGGGTTAAGTGGCAGTTGTCCCCTCCCAGACCCTCTAAAGGACTCAAACAGTGTGAGTTGAGTGTGAGTGGGAGTCGGAGGACTCGTCCGGACCGGCGGACAGAGAGGTCGGACCTCAGTGGGCCGACGGGACGGTAGACGGTACCGAGTGAACGAGTCCCGGGGAGGCTCCACGGAGGTCGTCTAATAAGACTCCCGTCCATCTATTTTACTCTAAGGAACGATCGTCATTGATCGGTCTTGTTAGAGAGAGGACTCGGTGAATGTCAGAGGTGGACGGTGGACGGTCGTTTTCTTGACCACTCGTAGTATCCGACCGAGTCCGGTAGGAGGGACCCACGGCTCTCCTGGTGACGCCGGGAGAGGTCCATCCTGAACGAGTCTTCCGGGAGATAGCCCGATGTCGTTCCAACCGAACCCTACGGGGAGGGCTCTCTGTGTTTTCGTCGAGACAAAGATCGCTCACTTCTCGTTCGTGGGAGGTCCCCATTTCCCCTTCCTTCTCGACCACTCGTTCCGGGGTCGTCGTCTACGAAAGAGTTCTGACTACCCGTCTTTGGGGACCTTTGTTCTCCGGGACGAGCAGCACTTTAACGGAGGAACACCGAATTTTATTGACTTAGTCTCTTGTAAGGGACTCTGCGAGAACTTTCGTTTGACCATCTATTTTATGGAAATGGTTGGGGACGTCGTCTGTTCGGTCTCAAAGATACTGTTTCTATGGAAGAAGTGGTCGTACACCGAATCGAGAAGTCATTGGAGTATTTAAGTTGTATCATACTCTTGTGACCTTTCATTTGTTACAAATTTTTTTAGAGACTCGTCAGTTTCCTGTATAACGTTTTAGAAACGTGATTTCAGACACTTGGACTCAGTATTCTTTTGAAGGACCGAAACGAATCTCGAAGAAGTGACTAAAGTAAACAACAACAGAAACAAATCAGCGATTCAACACAGACTGAGAAACGTTGGGCTACCTGACGTCGTACGGTCCGAAGGGACAGGAAGTGATAGAGGGTCTCAAACGAGTTTGAGTACAGGTAACTCAATCCCTACGGTAGGTTCGTAGAGTAGGAGACACCAGGGGAGAAAAGGAGGGCGGGAGTTAGAAAGGGTCGTAGTCCCAGAAAAGGTCACTCAGTCGAGAAGAATAGTCCACCGGTTTCATAACCTTGAAACCGTAGTCAGGGAAGTTACTCATAAGTCCGAACTAAAGAAAATCCTAACTGAACAAACTATAGGAACAACAGGTCCCCTGAGAGTTCTCAGAAGAGGTCATGGGTCAAGCTTTCGTAATTAAGAAGCATACGTAAAAAATATACGAGTCAATAGACTTGGGAACTCGGTGTCGACTAATCTTCGTTTTTTACTTCTCCCTCGAACCCGAAACGGTCTCTGTCCAACTCCCCTACCTCCTAACTCGTTCCTCTTTCGATTCCCCTTGGAACACTTAATGGTGTGTTCTAAGTCAGTACAAGTCCTAGTAAAAGAGTTCTTCAATCCTTCCCCAGGTGACTACTGTAAATCTTATAGAAACCTCCTGAAAGTCCTCATTTGGAAATCGGTAAGTCTTTGGGGTTTACTCAGAGGAAGATCTACGAAGGTCCAACGACCCAAGAAGGACATCCAACAGAAAAAAAAAAAAAAAAAAAAATTGGTTTCCTTTCGAAATGAAGACAAACTCTACCTGATGAGAACTAGAACGAGTACATAAAAAAAATTAGAAAAATGATTAAAATACACTCATATCAACGAAGTGTTACAACACAATACAAGACGACATGTCGTTTTACTTAGTCGATATGCATATGTACACACGACCCGAATCAACGAGTCACCACAGGCTGACAAACACTGGGGTACCTGACGTCGGACGCTCCACGAAGACAGGCACCCCCAAGAGGTCCGTTCTTATGACCTCACCCAACGGTACGGGAGGAGGCCTCCTAGAAGGGTTGGGTCCCGAGCTAGGGTCCAAAGGACGTAACGTCGGTCTAAGAAATGGTAGACTCGGTGATCCCTTCGGGTTCTTATGACTTCACCCATCAGATGAGGTCCGATGGGACCTAAACGTCCACCTAAGAAGTATCTCGGAGAGAAAAAACCTGAAGGAAGGGTAAATCCAGTGGTGTCTCGTGGCTCACCTCGAGGGACACGATATGCTGACCAGGAGTAATCAATAGACAGAACATGTAACATAGTCATCACATATGTACAGTCAGGGGTAGAGGGTTCGGTAAGGTGGGATCGGAAATGGGGGAATAAACAAGAGGTGTAGGTACTGAGATAAAGACGAAACGTTTGTTAAAGTGGACACGGTAATATGATCTAGGGTGTATACACGCAATTGCGTGTTATAAGCGAAAAAAAGATTAAAGGAAGTAATACATGCTGTCAGAGATCCAGATGGGTGCACAGACGTTCACCGCGTCGAAGTAAGGAAAAGTGCCGACTCACTATAAGGGGATGTACTGCACGGTGTAGAGACAGGTAAGGAGACAGCTGCCCGTAAATCGACCGAAGGCACAGGATCGATAACGTTTATCACGGCGTTACTTGTATCGGACATAGAAAGACTTAGTACCAAAAGAGACCATATACGAGATCTTATCCTAAAGGCCCAGTGTACCAGCAATATAAAAATGAAAGAATTCCTTGGAGGTATGACAAGAGGTATCCCCTACGTGGTTAAATATGAGAGTAATTGTCATATCCGGGGAAAAGAGATGTAGGAGAGGTCGTGAAAAACAAACATCTAAAGAAAAAAAAATACTACCGGTAAGACTGGTACTCCACTATGGAGTAATATTAACACAAACGTAAAGAGATTATTAATCACTATAACTCGTTGAAAAGCACCCAAACAACCGGTAGACATACAGAAACCTCTTTATAGACCAATCCAGAAGGTGGGTAAAAAACTACCAACAAACAAAAAAACTATGACCCGATGTACTGGACAAACGGACAAGACCTCTCATTAGGGAACAGTCACCGAAGTAAACGATATTTGGTGTCTGGATATCCAGTAGAACTCGAACAAGTCTTCGACGAACATAAGTAAGGACCAACCGAATAAGTAAGTCAGTTGTCCGTAATTGAGAGACCTACGACCTCACCAGGTTGTTACGTATTTTACTCTACTTCCGTTCCCACCGAAACTATGTAATGTGTGTGTGTGTGTGTGTGTGTGTGTACGTACGTGTGGTCCCCGTGAATAATACGGAATCTACGAGTTGTCTGTGTACAGCATGTCTACATCTTTTGTGTAGACATTTCTCCTATCCGTTCGGTCAGTCTGGTAGGAAACTGGGTCAGGGATCGATGAGTCTACTCTTAGAACCATCCCTCCCCGACATTATAAAGTCCTGAGTTGATTTTTACAGTAGACTAGTTTTGAAATTTGACGAGGTGGTTCCTTTTGTTTTTCTGTTGTGTCGTAGCCCAGACCTTTTTGTACCTTGTCTGAAAGGTCAAGTAGAATCTCGTTCGCCAACGGGGAGTCACTCGGACCGAAGGGGTAGTTGTTTTGTTTGTCAAACCTCGGTAGTTACAGACTTTGTAAGGGTCGAGGGATCAGTTGTCCTAGACTCAAAATACGTTCGTGACTGGGAGGGACGAACTAAAAAATAAAAGTGGTTTCGAAACCTTCCTTCCTAAAACTGGTTATCAATGCCGGAGGTCGGTTAGTAGGTTTTTGTACACACAAAAGAAGTCTCAGGGAAATCTAGAGACGGGGTCCACTGATTGGGCTCTCCTGTCGTTCATTGAGAAGTAGGAGAGGGGTCGGGGAGTCTACCGTCCGTTCCCCTGTACCGCGACAGTAGTAAACCCTCTGTCCTTTAGAAATACTGTGAGTGTTCCCCACCAACCCTCTCCAACCTTAAGTCCGTTACACAAGACTTCTTAAGCCCAATTATTAAATATATACGCAAAGAATTTTTTTTTTGGTAGAAAACTTTGTTTAATGTGTGTTTAACACACTGTAAACTTCCTTTAAACGGTTACAACGAGTCACTTCGTATTATTTATATACGTCGATCGAGTATTATTATTCAATGAATTTGAGTCCCGTGATTTACTAAATAATTAACAGAGGATTAGGAAAGGTCGATGTTACTTTTGGTCCTCACACCGGTATAAAGTGTATGGTCAAGTATTACGAAGGCTGCGGTTTGTTGTTCCGACGGTAATCGATAGAGTAGGTAAAAAGTGAGACCAGGGACTGAGACGTCTACCCGAACCTCGTGCCGAACCTCCTCCCCTGATAGTGACAGTCGTTTCCTCATCTACGTAGGGTTTCTGTAGGGTCGGGTGACTGTAGAGGGTCCCTACAGGTGAACCGGAGCTCAAGAGGAGGGACCCCAGGCGAAGGACGGGTAGTCGTGACGGCAGTCATGTGTCACGCGGACATATATAATCAGGACCTCTTGTGTCGTGTAACAGGGGACCCTACGGGTCGCGGTCCGAGTATCGGGACTCAGGAGAGGTCGTCGTCTCTCACTCGGTTTCGCTAGTCTTGGTTCTACCCTTTATCTTGTAGTTCTGGACGGGAAAGAGCTCTTGTCCGACTGGGTCACCCCTTACACCTAAAGACAACAGTCCAGGTGAAGAGCCCGGAGGAGGGGTTGGGATCACGAGGTCTGTAATCGGAGACGAAGGACCCTTTGAGACTGGCAACGGGTCTCGGTAGACGTCGGAGTCAAGAGAGAACCCTAAGTGTGGGTGCACCGACGCGGCTGGCACACAGACCGTCCTCCTTGTAGTGGCCCTTCGATCTTCAGATCGGTCTATGTGACGACCACCTACCTGTCGATCCTGTTCCATCGCAGGGTCCTTGACTCACCGAGCTCTTAACGTCTCTGACTCAAGTTCCCCACTTTACTAAGAGGTCCGGTGGGGCGGAGGGAGTTGTAACACAAGAAGAAAAACAAATCAGAGATTCAACACAGACTGAGAAACACTGGGGTACCTGACATCAGGTGGTCCGAGGAGATCGGTATCCTAAAGGGTCCGTTCTTATGACCTCACCAACGGTAAAGGAAGAGGTCTCCTAGAAGGGCTGGGTCCCCAACTTGAACGTAGAGTACGTAACCGTCCACCTAAGAAATGGTGACTCGGTGGACACTTGGGGTGGGGGTTGTACGAAGAGAGGTTATAAGGGTAGAGTCTTAGACGGTGGTCCAAGGCCGTAGACTCTTCGTAGAAGGTAGGACGGAGACGGGAGAAAGAGTGAGGGTGTGGGTCAGGTCCCCTGAAGTGGGGGGTTCGTGTGAAGAGCCTAGATAGAGAAGGGTAGAGGTGATGGTGACGTATTCAGTCTCGAGTTCCCACTTTTAGTCGTCGTCGAGAATGGGTTGAAAACTCCCTATAGGAGTCTCAAAAACAAGATAAAAAATTGTCCATTATACATTGGACTAAGTTTTTAGTTTTTCGTGTATTTTCAAATGTGATTTTACAGAAGGAGAGTAGAGACAGAGGGTGAACGAGTTCGTTTGTGTTTACATCTAAGAACAAAAGGGGAAAATACGTGTGAAAAGACGTAGAACCACCTAAAAAAGAAAAATGTGTTACATAAAAACCTCTAGAAAGGTATAGTCATGTTTCTCTCGAAGGAAGGAATAAGGAAAAATTTCTGTATAATAAGGTGACAGTCATATTTCATCGATTAACCAGGGGTTTATTACCTGTAAACCCAGAAAAGGTTAGAAAGTGAGAATGTTTACTACAACGTTCCTTATTTATTTATTTACGTAAAAAAAAATTTCCCTGAAGAGACCACTAGGTCACCGATTCTGAGACACGAGGGTTACGTCCCCCGGGTCTAAGGTAAGGACCAGTCCCTTGACCCAGGGTGTACGGTGTTGTTTTCTAGAGTTTACTACGTTGTTTCTAGTTTCTACGGTGTACGACGTTCATTCTGGGTCGTCTCGGTTTATTTATTTATAAAAAATTTTCTCATTGAATACGCATACAGTAAAGTATATACACGTTTATATAGAAATCCTAGTTAAGGGACTATACTTTACCGACCAGTTACCCTTATACTAAATATTAAGACTATCGATACCGGTCTAACGGGAGGTTCGTATCCACATGACTAAATATGATATTCAGTCGGACGAAGGGGGCTCTGAACGGTTATGTCATCCTGTTGTGTGAAAACCCTAAGAACGGGTAAATTTTCTACTTACTTATTACGATTGAGTCCTACCAAAGTCAAACGTAAAGAGAATAATACACATTCTCACTGGTAGAATATATACAATTCTCAGTAAACATAAAGGAAAAGACACTGGTCAGACAATCTTAATAAACGGGCCAAAATGATTACCCAAGATAAAACAACAACTAAAAATCCTTGAGAAACGTATTCTCTCTCTTGTCTGGACACTAAACTCAACGTTTTGAAAAGAGGGTCAATCGGTAAACAGAGAACTGAAACGAAATCTATAAAACGTCCACGAAGGATTTTACAAATCCAAGTCAAGATTTTCCGGTCGTCGTAGGTGAGAGGGTAAACAGCGTTCGAGACACTGAGGGGTGTCAAAATGTCAACTGAACGAAGTGACAAAAATTTACACTCGGTCCTGTAGTCACACTACAGACTTTGACGACGGTAGTAACACACTGGGTCTCCCTTCGACCAGACTTTTGTCGACTATATATCTCCCCCTCTCTCTTTCTTGGACCCCCGAACACCTACAGGAACTAGTGACTCGAATAGGTTGGGATCTCGTCAGGACGAAGACTTTCAGTGTTATGTATTCTTTTACTTAGGGAAGGACAAATTGGGTGAAGCCCAACTTAAACAGTGATAATCGTCGGTTTCCGGAAGACTGGCTATATGTGGAACTTGCAAGATTGTCTTCAGACTAGGGAAGGTTAGGTGCGGGTGACGACGGCTCCGGATACAAGATCTTATAATTGGACCGTTACGGGAACGGAATAGGATTATGTAGGGTTCCGAGGGTAGTGTACGTTCTACGCTAGGTTCACGACCTCGTGAGACAGACATTGGCCGGGAAGGAGGGAAGGACGAAGACGACGGAGTGTGGAAGAGGGAGGCACCTCTCTGGTAGGGAGGAAGAGGACTAGGGGCCTTCTCAGACAAGACTGTAATGGAGGGGGTTCGTTTGACGTGTGGTTCAGGGACAGGGGTGGGGCAGTGGTCGTACTCGTCGGTCTCGAAAGAGGGTTCCGACGTGAGTGGAGGACCAGATGTGAAGAAAGATGCACGGGTTCGGGGGTGGGACGAGTACGGGACACTCGAGGAACTTCCGTCTCGCTATAGTACAAATAAGACGTAGAGATCGAGACCTAAGACGTACACCGTCCGTAGGCTCGTCACGGACGTCTGGACTTGTCTCGAGGGATTAAAGTAAAGTGGACAGGGGGTCTATAGGGGAGGGTAGAAGAAGGATGGGTTCAGGTGCAGTGACATCTCTTTTCGATTTTCTTTCCAGGGTAGTCTTTCCCTTTGTCTACTGGATAATTTGGTGGTCTAATTTGGTCCGGTAAACGGGACCCACACCCGTGGTATGAACTCCTATGGTATGAACTCCCACTAACGTCGCGTAGTGGGGGTGGCGTGGTCCTCCAACCCCGACCCCCGACCCGAGGTCGGTGAATTGGTCGAAACACTCGTCTTTTTAGTGGATTCAGGAGACGGAGGAATAAATCCTTCCTCTCTACTCTACTTCTACTGGGCCGACAGTAGTTAGTCGAGTGTCTTTGACGAGCCATTGCTCTCGGTGCTACCAAGGGGGAATCTCGACTTTCGTCGGGGACCTCTCACTCCGTCTGGGGAGTGATCCTCCGGTGAAAAGATCAAGTGTGTGGTAGGACCACTGGTGTCTCGTCTTGATATAAATGCCCTTGTTCTCCCTCTCCTCTCGTGTCCGCCGGTGACCCGTGAAGACACACACCGAACACGGAGCACCACGGACACACAGGGGTGTACATGTAGTGTCGGTGGGACGCTCCACCACGAAAGACAGATTAGATCTCTCACCTCGAGTTCTCTCGGTCTGTCGAACGGTCTCACAGGGGCCGTCCTTGGGCCACGTCGCCCCGAGTCCAGAGTCGTGTCGTGACAGGTCGAGAGTGTGGACTCAAGAGGAGTGACGGAACACGATAGAGGTGTGGTGCACGTTACTCCGGTCGGACAGCTAGGTCCTAAACACAAGGACGGCTACTTTAGTCTCCGCCACTGGTCCCTCTCCCCTCCTCCCTCCCCAGGTCCACACTCTCTGTCCCTCTGCGCTCCCACTTCCTCTTCGAGAATCTTTTCTAAAGAGGGAGCAGTGGTCGTACGGAGACGAACACACACATACATTCTGAGGCACACACGGAAACACACACAGATACACTCTGGTACACATACTGAGACACACTCGTATGCACGTGTGAACATATACTGACACAATATGTATACTGAGACGTGTACACACACGTACGGACACATAGACACATACATTCTGAGACACACACGAACACACAGATACACTCTGGTACTCAAACTAAGACACACATGTATGTACGTGCACACATATACTAACGAACAATATTCACATATACTACACAATTTTCACTTAAGCTGAGACGTGTACACATACACGTACGGAGACACATATATTCTGACATACACGGAAACACACACAGATACACGCTAGTGTACATACCGAGACACTCATGTATGTACGTGTGCACATATACTGACAATATGTACTCACACTGAGACGTTTACACACAGACGTACACGTACGGACTCACACATGACTTCTCCCGACTCCCCTCGGGCGTGTCTGACCGGGGGACGAAGGAAGGTCCGGTTAAGTGTGAGTCCGGTGTCGTTCGGGTTTGGACGGGGGCTAGGGGTACTTGAGACGCACCTCCGTCGTCGCCCTTCGAAGTGAACAATTGAGCGGAGAAGTGTTACAGGGGTACAGGGGCCGTCACCGGTAATCGGGTCCCCACCGGGTCGGTCCGACGGTTTCCCTGTCTCCTCCGTCCCTCACGGAAGAGACCTACCTGGAAGGGGTCAGACCTGTGTAGTACCAGGGAGACCAGTCTCTCCTGAGACCCCTCCGGGAAGACGGGTGCCCGGAGAGTCAAAAGTTTCTGCAAGTCTCGTGTCTCACTCTGTGTGAGGAGAAAGGTTAGGTAGTTAGTCGCCGGACCGGAGGTCGACCCTTTCCTCAACCCCCCTCCCCAGGGTCCTCTCCTCCGTCGGAACCAAGGGCCGGTCGAGAGAGTCCTGGGGAACCGTGTGTGGTCGTGACGGGGGTTCAAAGAGAAGGGAAGACGGGAAGTAAGGTAGACTGCGACAGACACCCCCTCTTTGTACGGGTTCCAGTAGGCCGGACGACCCTCGTCTCTCTGAGTCTTAGGGTCGAGAGGGGGAGGGACCGGGGGCGACGGGCTCAGGAGACTCGAGACAGACTACTGTCAGTGTTAGTTCCTAAAAGAGAAACTCTTCCCACTTTCTTCTGTCAAACTACCCCGGACCTGGGTTTCGGTTAGGAATGGGAAAGGGGTCTGAGGTCCCCTCTTTTCCTTTTTTTTTTTTTAGGGTCGTCTACTCCGTCTCTCGGAGTAACAGACGTAGAGGTTTGGGACGATCCTGGCCACGGGGGTTTGGGTAAGTCTCTCTACGGTTGTGTCAACTAAATTCAGTTTTCCGGGAAGAAATCAGTAAGAGGGGTTGAAGAAACCTTTTGTTCTACGTCTTTGATTTGTCGATTCGGACCTCACAGTGGTGGATCCGGACTCCTCCTTCTTATTGTTGGGAGAATATTGTTGGCCAGAATACTACAGAAGTCTCTAGAAAGTGGAGACAGGAGACCCAAGCACTTAATGTCCGAGTTCCTGTTCTCTTCAAATGAAGGACCGAGTCTGAGACGAAAAGATGTCCCGTTTAAGACGGGTAAAATGTCCGTTCCTTTCATTCCGGACCTCCTAAGTCCTAGACGGGGTGACCTGGTGTTTGTCACGACACAGACGCCTCTAGGATTGGGTACCAGGTCCCGAGAAACGTACCGGGGGTCGAAAAGAGACTGAGAAGCATTGGAACTAGTCTTTTGGTTAATAGTGGTGTGGTCGGGGGTTCGGGATAGAAGGGCCGCCTTCCTTTTGTCAGGGGATCATCGTTCGACTATAAACCTGTTAGACGCTCGGAGGGTTGACGAGGCCTTCTGGGGCGGAAGGGGAAGGTCCTGAATCGCAGGAGCGACGGTTTTGTCCCCCTCGCTCGAAGGTTGTTTTCAAACAAAAGTACCTCTAAAATAAAGGAAGCGTCTCCGAGAGGGAAGTGTCTAAAGAGAAACAACCTCAAACGTAAGTCTTCAGTGGTCTATGTGTCGGGGGACTGGGAAGTTCGGGAGCCCCCTAGAGTGCGGAAATAGAGAGGAGGGTCCGGGTGTCCGACGGACGAGGGGTGACTTTTCCGGGAAACTCGGGGAGACCTCTCTCTCCCCGAGAAGTCTACCTGGCTTCGAAGTCCCCCTGACTCAGGACGTCAGTTACTACCCCCTCAGTCCTCTCTTTCTCTCTCTCCCTCTCCTCCTCCCCCTTCTTCCCCCTCCTTCCTCTTTTACCTCACCCCTCCACCTCCGTCCCCACGACGGACAGAGTCTGACAGTCGTTGATTCGTGTCGGGACATAGGTAGTCCGCCACCGACCCGAGGGGCTACCGTCTCCTACGCCCAGAGGGTCTGGTAGGCGTCCGGAACCGAGTTGAACGTGGTTTCGTCCCTGTCGAGGCCACTTTGAGGCTTCCCCTACTGTAAACAGGATCGACCCGTTCGGAAAGAATAAACGGGAAAACCCCTAGTCGATGGGAGGTCCCGTGTGTTAAATCTCTAAGATGAGACCGGTAGAGAGACTCGGTTCTTCTTTCCCCGACTGTTGTACTTAGGTACGAAGTACCCGTTGGGAGGGCTACACACGCCAGTTCTCTCTCCTTTCTCTCTCCCTCACTCTCGTCCTTCTTCTCTCTTGGTCCTCCCATTTGCGAATCGAGACCCCTGGTTTAACGAGTTCCATCTTAGTGTCCAAGTTCTACGTCCACCCTGCGTCTCCGTCGTCACTCGGCGCCGGTGACTACCTCCGGTCGGTAGGAGTTTCCGGAGGAGACCCTCCCCACTACCGTGTGCGCACCCGTCCTCCCCGTCTTCCCGGTCCTTCTCGACGTAGACTAAGAGATGAATACTGAACGAGTGAAACACTAGTACCTGTTGAATAAGGTAGAGAAACTCAGAGTAGAGGTAGCAGACGAGTTTACCCCTGTTGCCGTAAAGTTCCCGCCACCCTCCTGTCTGTCGTCTGGGGATTTGGTTCGTCCCCTGGGGTCGTGTTTCGGGGGGTGGTGACACTCCTGACCCCAGCTCGACCTGTTAGGTGGGAAGAGAAGTCCAGAGGAGACACGGGACGAAGTGGGAACAGGGTCTGAGGGACGCCAGTCGTCGTCTTAAAATAAAACAAGAAAATACACACAAAAGAAAAAAAAAAAAACTGGTACGGTGTGTCGTTCACCCTAGAATCAAGGGACTGGTCCCTAGTTTGGGTGTAGGGGACGTGACCTTCACGTCACAGAATTGGTGACCTGGAGGTCCCTTTAGGGGTCTGTCATCTTAAAATTTACAAATTCACAGATATAATCGAAAATAGTATTCCCGTGTTACTTTTCTTAAATGTCTCGTGAAAAGTTTTGATACCCGAAGGGACCACCGAGTCACCATTTCTTAGGCGGACGGTTCGTCCTCTGTACCCAAGTTAGGGACCCAACCCTTCTAGGGGACCTCTTCCTTTACCGTTGGGTGAGGTCGTAAAAAACGGACCTATTAGGGTACCTGTCTCCTCGGACCACCCGATGTCAGGGACCCCAACGTTTCTCAGTCTGCACTGACTCGCTGATTTGTCGTTGTTGTTAAGGAAAAGGAAAAGGTTTGACCATAGAGTAAACAAGGAGTTTACCAGGATAAGAGTAAATTATTTACTCTCTATTGACCCTCAGTCTCTATACTGCACTGAAAAGGTTTCGGTGCGTTATCCAGTCGTCGTGTCCATTCGGGTCGGGTTCGGGTCCACCACAGGTTCCGTCTGTGCTGATTCTTCACGGTGCGCCATGTCCTGTCCCTCGTCCCTGATTCCCCTCCCACCTAGAACCCCGAAGACGGCCTTCCCTTTGGTGCTTCCTACTGTTGAAAGTCTTCTACCTCCTAAGATTCGTTTGGAAATTTCGGACCTAACCTTTTTGGTCTTAGACGCTCGTTGCGTCTCCCTGCAGACAACCTGTTCCTCTGTCCTCTCTCGTCGAAGTGTAGTAAAGGTACCGGACTCACCCTCAGGTCCCTTTCGACAGGTGATGTAGACCCTGTACTTCTGGGTACTCTTCCCCGGGACCCGGTCTGATCCCACGTCCTCTGACTGATCCACCATCTTGGGTTTAGTCAATTTCAGGTGAAGGGTTCCGGTTCTCTCATGATTCACACCTGGGTATTAATGGGTGGACTGGTATCCTGACTGTTCGGACCACCCGATATCAGGTATCCCGGCATTTCTCGTCCCGTGCTGGGTCACCGAATTGTGTGTACGTGCGTGTGTGACATCTCGCACACAGGCTCTAGCGGTGGCATACCATGACTTGTCGTCACCCTCCTTGGTCTCTTTCGAACCCCAGGACCAGATTAAGTCTGGGTGGTTCTCCTGGAAGTCGGAGCCCCGACCGAAGGGCCGAGGATAAAGGGGAAGTGTGTACGGAAGGTCCTCCGATGCCTGTAGTTTCTACCCATACTGCAAGGAAGAGCAGGGGGAGAGAAGGGAAAGACAAGTTACCTCAGGGGACTGTCGTGACTCGAGAATTGGTCGGGAAATGCTTGAGGAGGAATTGGAGGACTGACCAAAACGGGGTTGGGGTCCCGGTTCGATCCACCTCAGTGTAACCTGATCTTTGTACTGAGGACCGTCTGCCAGGTCAGTTCCTAAGACCCCAGAGTCCAGGTATTAATGGTCGAGGTCTTATATGTTCTGACGGAAGAGGTCTTGTGTGTTCTGTCGGATGTGAGAAGATCTGACTAGAGGACGAATTGATCGACGTTTCCTTGAGAAAATCTCCCTTCTACTCCTCAGGGAGGACCCAGACCCCTCCGGCGGTCAGAATAACACTTCGTTAACGTTTGGCAGAGGAAAACGAAAGTTTACATGAATTAGTTGTGCTCTTCCTGACACTCCCGACCTCGAGGATGTCCATCTGACTTGTCTCTTCTTATTCCAAGTATTTATTAAATCGTACGTTAGGTTTGTTAACACACAGAAAAAAAGAATTTCATTTTCCGGTCCAGTTTCTTCACCTCGACATATCCTTTGGTTTTGGTGACATTGAACAGGGTTTATATCTCACAGGAGTCCACGCCAAATAAAATAAAAGTAGACACTAGACTGGGAGTTATGAGAAAAAGGGTCGGACTCAGGGAGGGGGTAGGATCTCCGACTTTGGTCGTTTCCCCAGTTGTGGTGTCTCTCTGTCGACTATATTTGTCGACGTGGGGTGGAGGGGACGTCCGGTTTACCCCGTGACTGTCAGAGAGGAGTTGTCGACTGAGGTCGGACCCGTCGACCCGGACGCCACCCTCGAGACTCTCCTTCCCTCGTCCGGGTACCCTGGGTCCGTCGTAAGAAGTGCGGAGTTGAGTTCACAGTGGAAGAGTCTCCCCGACAGGACGGAGGTCGTATCTGTATCTGTAGGGTCAGTGAGGGGGGAGATCTGGACAAAACAAAGGGGACTACTCGTTTATAATGACTAAATATAATATAATCTATCTAAAAAATTTAAAATAAAACCGGTACGGTACGTGGTACGTCCTAGAATCAGGGGGTCGACCCCTAGGTTGGACACGACGGACGTCACTCTCGCACCTCAGAAGTGGTGACTCGGTCGCTTCTTCAGAGTTCTATCGACAAATGACACGTAGAGGGGGTCGTCTTAAATTCAGACTTCTCCCATCTTTAATTACACAAAACAACTGTCAACTTGAGATCGTGGATCTTGTGATGAACCGTGTCCCATTCATGAGTTATATATAAACAACTTACCTACCTACCTACCTACTTACCTACCCACCCTCCCACCCACTTATCTATCCATTCATCTATCTATCTATTTTTATATCAAGGAAAGGGAGTAGGTCCCTTGTAAGGTATATCTCTTTGTGAATAGATGAGGTTTCATCCTTCTACCATCAGTTTCCTACGTTCAGACGACAACTAAAGGTTAAGACTGACAGTAAAACTAGGTCTTATTTTATTTGAGTGAGTTGTAGGAGTGAAAGAGGTAGACGTCTTATCCATAGGGAGATTACGTTCCTATTTCTTCTCACTCTTTAATTTCTCTTAATTGCGAATGAATTCGAAGGGACCCCCGAGTTACCATTTCTTAGACGGACGGTTACGTCCTCTGGACCCAAGTTAGGGACCTAGTTTCCCTTCTAGGGGACCTCTTCCTTTACCGTTGGGTGAGGTCATAAAAACGGACCTTGTGAAGCACCGTTTATCTACCCCTTTGTCACCGACTGATAAAAAAACCCGAGGTTTTAGTAACATCTACCACTGACGTCGGTACTTTAATTTTCTGTGAATGAGGAACCTTCCTTTCAATACTGGTTAGGTCTGTCGTATAATTTTTCGTCTCTGTTCACCAGTACTACACTTTCAACCTGATATTTGTTTCGACTCGCGGTTTCTTAACTACGAAAACTTGACACCACAACCTCTTCTGAGAACTCTCAGGGAACCTGACGTTCCTCTAGGTTGGTCAGGTAGGATTTCCTCTAGCCAGGACCCACAAGTAACCTTCCTGACTGCAACTTCGACTTTGAGGTTATGAAACCGGTGGACTACACTTCTCGACTGAGTAACCTTTTCAGGGACTACGACCCTTTCTGACTCCCGTCCTCCTCTTCCCCTACTGTCTCCTGCTCTACCGACCTACCGTAGTGACTGAGTTACCTGTACCCAAACCCACCTGAGGCCCTCAACCACTACCTGTCCCTCCGGACCTCACGACGCCAAGTACTCCAGCGTTTCTCAACCTGTGCTGACTCGCTGACTTGACTTGACTTGAATTAGGGTACCTGTCTCCTCGGACTGCCCGATATCGGGTGCCCCAACGTTTCTCAGCCTGTACTGAATCGTTGATTTGTGTGTGTGTGTCTGTGTGTGTGGGTGTTACGAATGACTACCAGAGGAAGGTCACGGGACACGATCCGTGGACTGACTGTTTTCAGTGGGGTAAATTAGGAGTGTTGGTGGACACTCTAACTATGACACTAGTGGACTAGGGTCTATTCCTGTGACAGTCTTTATATTTCATTGAGTGGGTTTGAACATGTGAATCCGTCACTATCTTTCCCCTAAGGTTGGGTCCGGACAGCTAGGGGTCCGGTGCAGATGTAGTGTGTGCCGTCTCTAATAGGTACTGGGCACACCTCCCACGTAGGTGGGTCTCCTTTTAGGTCCGACACGGGTCACCTTAAACCTCTAGGACTCGAAACGGGAAAAGATCTTCAGTCGTACCCCTGACTCCACTGGCTGAACAGGGTCAAAGGGACTCCAAAAGGTCCAAAGGAATACGTCCTGAGGATCGGGTCAAGGTCCCGGAGTCAAGGTCCGGTTGTCCTTGTCGGTCGGAGGGGACCTCCCTCCGTCGGTGTCGATCTCTGGGGCTTTTGAGACTTGGGTTCTCGTCCCCGAAGGACGCTTCCTGGTGCCGGGGGTACACGAGGGTGACGTCACTACCCTCCCGGGTCGACACAGACCAGGTGGACCGACATGCAGGAGGTTGTGGAGCGGCCGTTGACTAAGAGGCGTGGGTCCAGGATCGGACACAACAGCGTCCCCCTCTTGTCGTTTGACACGCCCCAGGACGGGGGTAGGGGGGTAACGGGGTTTACGTCTGAAACCGGAGTCTTGTTCTTGTCGTACCTGAGGAAGGGATTTTCTAACGTTGGCGGCCCTGCTCTACTGGACGACTTCCGTTCCTCCCGTCTAAGGACCTTAAGGTCGGTTCCTCGACCCGTCATTCTCGTCTTAAATCCTGTCGGGTCTTCAATCGTTCTTCGTGCCGTCCCGGGTTGCCCCACCTCGCAGGACCGAAGGGTCTGGTGTCCGTGTTTGAGCTCGCACTCCAGTGGAGACACTTTACGAGAAAGTCATGTTCTCTGGTGGGGAGACGAGGGACCGTCCGAAACCACCTTTGAAATGACGTACAAAAGTAAGGGGACGGAGTCTCCCCAGGTAGGAGGTCGGAGGGAGGTGGTGGACCGAAGGGGAGGTAGGCCTCATCCCCGCCCAGTGAGGAGGACCCGGGATGTTATTCTTGTCCTACCCGTTCTTCCGGTGTCCTCCGGTTCCCGTCCACTCCCATCCTCACTTCTTTCTGCGACCCCGCGCACATCCCAACGTATCCTGTGTGAGGAAACTCTAATTAGACAAGCCCCGGAGTCCTCTCCCCGGGAGGTGGGGAGGCAAGTAAACAAGAAAGTGTTGTTTCCACCGAGACTGGACGTAGAAGATCCGGTTTTGTCACCCGGGTGTTGGGTGAGTAGCGGAGCGGGTAGGAGATCGGTTAGGTCGAGTAGGGACACGAGTACCCGTGAAATGAAGTGTTTACGGACTCAAAAGGTCGTCCCGTAAAAGTCACAGGTGGTCGAGACCTTGAGACTCAAACGGATTCTCGGAGGGAAAGAAGAGTCGTATATAGAAATTAGAGGGAAAGGAAAGGAGGGGAGAGTTTTCGTCTGGGGTGAAGGAGGAAGGATTCCGGAGTGGACACGAGACTGGGAGACAGGGTGTACAGGTAGAGAACACTCACACACACATAAGTACACAGATGTCAGAGAGGGAGACGAGTCCGATACGGGGACCTGGACACACGTATGTCTCAGAGGGTCTGGGTCGATAGTACACTGTCCGTACACACACAATCAGTACAGGCTGAGAAACGCTAGGGTACCTGACATCGGTTGGTCCGAGGAGACAGGTACCCTAAGAGGTCCGTTCTTATGACCTCACCCAGCGGTACGGGAAGAGGTCCCCTATAAAGGTTGGGTCCCTAACTTAGACTCAGAGGACGAAAGATCCATTTAAGAAATGACAGACTCGGTAGTCCTTTCGGGACAATGTCCGTACTGTCGGGGCGTCTGGGTAGTGGCAGTGTTTATACTTTCGTATCACCCTTTTTACTATCGGGTCTTCCGTCCTGAGGGGGGTTCTGTGTATAACCGGCGGCACAGGGGTCTCTGAGGTAAAAAAGTAGACGTTGTACCCACGTTACCGGGGACAGACTAAGGGGTAGGTTCCCAGGAGACCGTTTCGGTCCGACTGTCGACCGGTACGGGGCGTGTGTGACCGAGGGGAGCGAAGGAGTGGGGGTAAGTACCGAGAAGAGGGAGACATGGGAGAAGGGACCACTAGAAAGCGAAAGTACCAAAACTGGTGGTCCGTACCGAGTACCAAAGGTGTGGATATAGCGTCAGTGTAGGAGATTCACACGTAAGTTGAAGGACTATCTGTTGTAGAGGTTGATTCATAGGGTGTCTACGACCTTGAGTTTTACAAAGGAAAAAACTTTTTTTCTTACTTCCTTCTCCCTCCCTTCTTAGACGTCTTCCTCCCTCTTTCCTTCCCTCCCTTCCTCCCCTCTTCCCTCCCTCTCTTCTTCCCTCCCTTCTGAGGGTCGGGTCTCCTGGAAAACGAGGAGGACCTAAAGGACCGTTTCAACGACCTTCGTGGTAGGTGGGTCACCACCACAACAATAAGTCGGTGAGTCAGTACAGACTGAGAAACGTTGGGGTACCTGACGTCGTGAGGTCCAAAGGGTAGGAAGTGATAGAGGGTCTCAAACGAATTTAAGTACAGGTAACTCAGCCACTACGATAGATTGGTAGAAGACGTGAGTCTTGCATTTCACTTTTGAGTCTTCAGAGGACCTCGGGAGGGAAGAGGAATAAGAGTGTTTCGAGACCCAGACCGGGGGTGGAAGATCGGTGTCGCGGGGCAGAGGTAGGTCGGGAGGAGTGACGTACGGACCTCACGACGCGATTCAAAGATTAACCGAAGAAATGTAGATCAGAACGGGTGTAACTAGGTCAGAAGAGTCCTGCCGGTTGTACTAGAAAGATTTTGTGTTTAGACGGGCTCCGTGAACGGTCGGATTTTAGGGAATTATGGTTACTACCGATGTTGAATGACTCATAAGAGAAACAAGGTTCTGACGAGAGAATCGTGAGACACCATTGACTGGGTGAGTCAAGAGTACTCTCGAGTTCCGTCAGTCATGATAAAAATGTGGAAAAAATGTCTACTCCTTTAACTCCGTGTTTCTCTACTAGTAAGCCGGTTCCAGTGTGTCTACTGCTCCGTCTCGACCTGGACAAAGAGGTTACGATAAAATACAACGAGGGAGTTCCCAAGGGGTGTCCGATCTACTTTTGCGGTTAAAGGAATCGACCGTAAACTCCGAGAGGTCCTGTTGCCTCTGAAGGAGGACGGGGTCTTTGGGACTCTACGAGCGAACCATGTAGGAGTCAACCGACCAAAACATAGACTCGGAGGTACGTGTACTGTAGGACCGAACTGAGAGGGGGAGAGCTTAAACCGGTGTAAACCTGTTTGAAGGGGAGTCCAGTCAAATCTGTAGTGTTCCCTACCTGGGGAGGTCGGGGGGACTACCGGTAGTCGGACTCGGTCCACAGGGAGGAACCACGAGGTGTCGGGGGGTGAGACGGGAACTTGAAGGTAGGTGTCAAGAGGGGACCTAACATCTGAGGAGCCCCCACTCCTGATCCAGAATAAGGGGAGCAGAGACGTCCCGTGTCGTACCACGGACCTTACATCATCGTCTACGGGGTATTCATAAGCGACTCTATTTGAGTTGAGACGGAAGGAGTCGAATGGGGTAGGGTGCGGTCAGTAAGGTCTAGTGGAGCCACGGGTCGTCAAAGGAACAAGGTCTTAAGGGAGTCGAGTCTCTTAGACACGGTGGAGTAAGCCATTAATTAGGTAGGGCAGGGTAGAACACTGTGGAGGACGATGAGAATGTAACAACGAAAAGAAGAGTACTTGGCGGAAGGGTCAATCTCCTATTTGATCCTCTACCTTCAATCCCCGATCTAAAGTGAAGGAGTTACGAAGGACCACCGAGTGGTCATTTCTGAGTCGGACGTTAAGTCCTCTGGGTCCGAACTCGCGACCCAGCCCTTCTAGGGGACTTCTTCCTTTACCGTTGGGTGAGGTCATAAGAACGGACCTCTTTGGGTACCTGTCTCCTCGGACCACCCTATTGTCAGGTACCTCAATGGTTCTGAGTCTGTACTGACTCCCCAATTTGTTGTCTGTTGTTTACGGAACATGTAGAAGTCTCGAGTCATTTACGTACCACTACATTGATTTACATCGGACTCCTTCGGCTCCGACCCGAATCCCGTTACTCTCTTCTCCCCTCTCTGGGACTGAAATTTCATTCCCGACGAAGCTCCCCGGTTTTTAGCCCCCGAGTTTCCCCGTATTGGAGACGAGTAGGAGTAGGGATCGTTCTCTCAGTCGACGGCCGAAACTTTAGCTAAAAATTAACTTACATTATTTTGTGACTTAATTTTAAAATCTAGTCCTCAGTGTCACGTACGTATTTTCGGGTTTTATAGCGAAAGACGGTAGGTAGTTCTTCGTCGGTTAGACCAGACGACCCGGGGTTTCGGGTCAGGGGAAGTCAACTCGATTCTTCGTACGCCTCACACGTCCGGTTCACCATTTCCCCTCTCGGGTGGGCCTTGGAGTCCCAAGGTCCGTAAGCTGTTCCCGAGTGAGGAGGGGAAGGAGAGGTCTTCGCTGAGGTACGGGTCGTTGTGTCAAAGTAATTTTTATTTTTAATAGGTCGGGTGATGACGGTCCGTCTTGTCTATGTTTTTATTTACGGTTCTTGAGTCCGTAGCTTTTGGCAAGCACTAATTTTGTACATGACTTATAGAAGATTGAGTGAGGAAAGATCTTCGGTGTACATTACTTGTGTATTGCCCGTGTTTGAGACACGACCCGGGACGGACGACTCAGAACCCTTGTCTCAGCGGACGTTTTGTTCGGGGTAGGAAGGTTGTTATTTGTTGACGACACATGTTCCGTGGTGTTCTTGCGCTTCTTTCTCCCCTGTGCCAGGAGCAGGAGGCCCTCACTCGTCAGATCGAGACCTCAGTCCGGGAAACACATGCCCACACCTCATAAGAGTACCGACGGCAATCAGGTGAACTGTCGGTCACCGTGGTCTCTCGGACGCGGTACGTGTCAACCAGGGCCTCGAGTCTCTTCTCCTCCTAGTGGACCTCTTCTCCGTCGGAGGCGGTCCAAGTACCGGACTCCTTCTCACAGGACTACACAATATCTTTTCCGTAATCGTCTCGACCCTCTTTCTGTTACGCTCGGACTTACCCCCAAACTTTCACAATCAGTGATTCAGCATAGGTTGAGAAGTTTGGGTACTTGACATCGGAGGGTCCGAGGAGACAGGTACCGTAAAGGGTCCGTTCTTCTGACCTCACCATCGGTAAAGGAAGAGGTCCCCTATAAAGGTCGGGTTCCTAGTTTGGACCCATCGGGTTTAACGTTCGTCTAAGAAAGGGTAGACTCGGTGTGTCCGTCGGGGTATTTTAGAGTAGGGTGGAAATTCCGTTTCGGGATCCCCGACGTTTCATTCCGGTCCTCACCCCAAACCTGACCCCAGTTAATTGTAAGATTTACCTTTGGTATGCTGTCCCACTCCGGGTCCTTTCTTTCCACTACAGGAACTTCTGTAGCAGTGGACCTCCCCTCCAAACCTTGACCCACCAGTTGGTAAATCCCTTGAAAGTAACTGTTTTGACCCTTTAAGGGTCCCTTTACCTATTCATCAGTACGAAACTGTCCTTATCTCGTCAACAAGCTCGGTGTCCGGTCGTTGAAAAGTGAATCACTCGAGCCGTGACGATTTAGGTGGTCGGGGCTTGATAAGTGATAAGTGGGAGTGGCACCCACACCGGGTGTTTGGTCGTCGTAGTCGTACTGGACCTTCGACCAAGTTCTACGTCCTAGAGCCGGGTTGGGTCTGGATGAGTGAGTCTTAGACGCAAACCGAAGAAACCACCGAGTCACCATTTCTTAAGCGGACGGTTCCGTCCTCTGTACTCAAACTAGGGACTCAACCCTTCCAGGGGACCTCTTCCTTTACCGTTGGGTGAGGTCATGAGACCGGACCCTTTAGGGTGTCTGTCTCCTCGGACCACCCGATGTCAAGGACCCTAGTGTTACTCTTCCTGTGTTGACTCTCAGACGTAAAATTGTTCTGTGACTGTGAGTACACAGAGTAAACATGTTATTACGAACTTTTTGCACAAGGCCCACCGGGAAAGAGGGGACCTGTAGGTTGAGGATCGGTGGAACCGACGTAGGACTCCTGGTTTTGGTTTCGGGACGGTCGGTATGGGTGTTAGGACGGTACCTGATTTGGAGGAGACGAATCTTTCGTCCTCCGGCACCGAAGAAGGGGCACGTCGAGTAGTACCCCTAGTCTCAGACATTCTAAGTTCGTTGAAACTTTTACTCTAAATGAGAGGTCCCAGACTAGAGCGAGGGACGGCTGGGGGTCACATACCTAAAGACCATTTTTCGTCAAGGTCCTCGGTGTCTCTCGTCGTGACTAAAAAATAGGGAACTTGGATGATGGGCGGGAGGTCTGTCTCCTTGGGTTCTCCGAACATGAAGAGGGATGTTCCCTTCGTCTCCAGTTCCATCTCGTAACCAGCCCTCTGTACTTCGAACCCCACTTTTCCCGGCTACGGTCTAACGGGGCCTTTACGGTATCTTTAAGACCTCAAGACTCAAAATCAGGGACGAAGTCCCCGGCCCGTTCGTCTGTGTGTGAAGATAGTCGGTGTATTCTGTAATGCCCTAGTCAAACGACTACGTCCAGTGTGCACCGAAGTTCGTAGCACGACCACACGATTACTTTCTGGTGGGGTCAGACCCAAAGTGATCGGACTGACACGAGGGTCTTTCCGGCTGTCCCTCCTATAATCCCAGACACCGAACTTTGGCATTTGACCCCCCCCCCTTTACGGGAGTAGCTCCCCTACCCCCACCTGCCCTCTCTTTTAGTTCCGGAACGTCAGGACAGAAGTCCTTGTAAAATCTACGAGAGAAGGGCGGGTCGAAAACGGAACTGCCCGGTTCCTTCGTCCCTCGGTACCCTTCCTTCGTCCCCGGACCGGGGGCGACTCCACCGTCGTGGGACCGACCTATAGTGCGGACTACTCTGTTCTATTTGTAACTATTAATCTCCGGTCTACACCCCAGGGGGGGGCCTGGGAGACAAAACCCCAAAAACACGTGCCGCACAGGTGTTCCCGATCTGAGTAGGTCAAGGGTCTTAATCTCATAAAGGAGATTCTGAACTCTACTTCCTTTGTCCTTCCTTTGAAATGGTGTCACTTTAAGGTAATACTCCCAGTATATAAATCCCTGACGTTTACAAAATGGAGTAGCCTTTTCCAAAAAAACTTAAGATTTTTTCTTTTTTTTTTTAAATAGTCCGTCGGCTCTCGTCCGTCACTCTCTTGTCACTCACGATGGTGATTCCGGACTACGTCGGTTTGTTTATGTAAAAAATTTTCTGGTGAGACGAGGATTTGGTCCTGGAGAGGGGGGTCACGTGGACGGCTCATGGGGGACGGAGACCCCCGTCCGTAAAGAGGTGGACCGTCACGTCCAAGGAGTCGACACCTCCCACATCCTTCTACATCCCAAACTCCCCTCTCCGTTCCTAGCCCTTTACCTCAGGTCTCTGTTGACCCGTGCAGGTGAGGGAGGGGAAGGTGGGGGGATGGTCGTAAACTGTAAAGGGGTCCTGGGTCTCTCTGGTCCCGACTACGGGGACCTCCGTACCCCCGCCCCCTTAGTGTCGACGTCGGGCCGTCCGGGGATCGTACAGACCCCACTCTACCCCCCGAGAGAACCCCTACGGTAAGTTCGGGACAGAAAACCCCCTTTTTTCGGTTTCTTTTTGTACATAAATATTGTACTTGAAGGGAGGCGAGGAAGGGGAGTCGATTGACTAATTAATTTACTTATGTTTCCGGCAGAACAACCCTCGGGGTCGGCGTGCCTGGGAGACACAAAAGAAATTCGGCCGGATCGTTTGTCCTTTGTTTTCCGAATTAAGACAGACCAAAGTACTTCCCCCGACATACAGTGTCGGTCTCCGACCCCGAGACGGTCTGGGGCGCCTCGTCGGTGTTCCGTTGAGCACTGGGGGTCGGGGGATCGACTCGGGTAGCGGGGAGTCTGTGGAGAGAAGGGGTTTGGTCTCGACTACGGTCCGATCGGTCCGAGATCCCCCTTTACTGACGTCCGTCCTCTCTTTGATTTTTCTCTCGACCCTCTTCCGAGACCTTCTTTTGGAAGTTCCCTCACCTCCTTAACCTAGGTGCCCCAGCAAGTGTTACCCTCTCACCCTCCCACACGAGTTCGACCCCGAAAGGACTACTCACTATACTTTTTACTGGTAAAGGTTCGACAGAATGAATGATAAGGCCTCGGAGAGTTTATCAGAAGTCGAACCGACGTGTGTCCATAGGGTCGGAGGGAGGTGTCCACCTTTGACGTCGAGCCTCTCCCTGGTTCCACCCATCAGGGTCGTGTCGTGCGGGGGGTCTCGACGGAAGAGGGGTTCCGAAACGGGAGAGAAGACGCCGGTCCGGAACGCCTGTGAAAGGTGCAAAAGACCCTCAGTGGTCTTGAAATTACCCCTCCTCCATCCGACGAAAAGAAGAAGTTTCTTCCTTTCGTTATAACCCCTTCCTAGTCTCGACGGGACGACATCAAGGTCGAAGGGTCCACCGCGATCACCATTTCTTAGACGGACGTTCTTAGCATCGAAACTAGGGACCCAACCCTTCCGGGCGACCTCTTCGTGTACCGTTGGGTGAGGTCATAAGAGCGGACCTCTTAGGGTACCGGTCTGTACCCCCTGATGTCAGGTATCGTAGTGTCTCAGCCTGTGCCTTGCTGACTCGTACGTGTGACATCGAGGTTTCACGAGGTTCCCAACAAGAGTTTTCAAGTGCCCTGGTTTCCCGTACCGGGGTCGTGTGGAGGGGTAGCGAGTCGGGATTGGGTCTTTACTGTTTCTTCTGTGGTGAAGGAGGAGTTCCCCCAACGTCCTGTGTTAGCTATCGTTAAGTCGGGGTTGGATTCGAGGGTCGAGTCTTTCGCAAAGACCTTAGTTTCCGGACCCTCCGGACCCTCCTCCTTTCTCTTACTCCGCCACCAGACTCTTACAGCACCACTAGACTTAGATCCGGTCGCCAGACTCGAGTCCTCGGACCAGCTTGGAAGATGAAATCTCGGAGAGTTTAGTGAACCGAGATACTAGAAATGTCTTAAAGACCTACACGCACACAAGATCCTAGATTCTTCTGTTGTGACATATTTTTCTCTGTCTTGGAGCGAGTGCACCTCACGTGTAGGGAAACCTTCTCTCTCGTTCTTTCGTTTGTGGGGTGGATCGGGAGGTAAGTGAGTAAACGAGTTGTCAACGAATAGGTCTCTCGACCCTACGGACACCACTAGTTGGGTGTGTGATAGGAACTGGAGGACCTCGGACAGATTCCCCGTTCAGTCTGGTGTGTTTATTTCTAAGTTGACGTTTACCGGAGTTACTTCTTCTACCGAGACCGAAGGTACATCTCCTCTCTAACCCCGTGCTCCGACTTACCCTTCGGTCAACCTCCGTGACGTCACCGGTCCGACTGTCGTCTCTAGACCGGCTCCCGTACCGTACGCCTCACGTCTCGATACCAGCCCGGTTCTGCATGGAATCTGGGATTCAGTTTGCCTGTCCTAACCGATACACCTTTACGCCCTTTCGCGTTTCAGTTCCCACGGGACCAAAAGTCAAGTTCGTTGGACCACTTACGAGGACGACAGGAGACCCCACCCCGTCCGACCCCTCCACGTCTGATTTAACTCCCTCTCTCGTTCAACCCCACTGGAAAGACAGGGGTGGGGTGTGACTGAGGTCAAGAACCTTCTCTTAGAGACGAGTAGCAAAACAGAATAAGGAAGACACCGATTACTGACGCTGGTCCTTTCGTTTTACGGAACTGTCGCCCCTGGAAATCGGAGTGGAGTCAGTGTGGACGCTCCGTCCCTCCGGCCCCCGGTCCTGGGCCGCGACACGGAACTTAACACACGGGGAGCCCATGGCGAGAGTCTCCTGTAGTCACAGCGACGACACATCTGCCCCTCGGACTCGGAGGACGGTACCCATGGTCCCCGGGCCCAAGGGAGACACTCACCTGTGCCGGACGTAGAATCGGTTGGGTGTCTCGTAGTGCCTCTCTGGGCCCTCGGTGTGTGTCGAAGTAGACCCTGCCGTTCTACGTAGTGCGGCAAAAGAAAACTGAATTGGAGGACCAAACCAAAAAGAGTCTACCTATTATTTAAATTAAACATGACTTACTTACACTCTCCCACCGTCCCCGTGTACCTGGACTTACTGTCACTCTCTTTTTCCCCAAACGTCGCTCCTCTTCGAGGGAGGACCGTCTGTTCCTCGTCGGACGTAGGGTGAGGTCGGCCCGAGGAGCCGGAGAAGTCTCATCTGTCCCCGGACCCACCCACTGGTCCCGGTCCCGTCGTCTCCGACCAGTCGACTTTGTAGTCAGTCCATGGTGGACCCCCACTCGACTCCCGTCTCCGCACCCCTGAGATTGTTGGTGGTTACTCTTCCTCTTTCTGTCCTTTCTTCTTCCTCCCACTCCTTTCTGTCCCCTTCTCCGTCCGCCCCTCGTCCCGGTCGGTTCCTCGTCTCTCCCCTTCACCCATCGGTCCACTCACCCTACCCCCTTTTAGAACAGACTTCTCAGACCTCCAGTCTAGACGTCCCAACCCTACGTTCCGGCGACCGACAGTGTCCAGTTTCCCTGAGTTTCCTTCGGCTCTGTCTTTGTTCGGATGGGACCACTTACACGGGTCCAAGTGGACACGAGTTCAGTTCAACTGGAACCGTGAGTTTAGTGGTCCGTTGCTACCCGTCCTTACTTACACAACTTCATCTTGGGTTTCGTTCAAAACTTCCCTCCTGACCGGGGGAGGAGACGATGGGGGTGGGAAGAATAGAGAACCCCTTCCGTGGTTGTCCCTTTGGTTCCGCCTTTCCGACCAGGGACCCCACACAATCGACAAGGAGTGGTGGGGAAACGGAAAGACGTGAAAGGTAGGTTTTTCGACCGTCTTCGTTCCTAAGGTCTGTCTTAAGAAACAGGGGAACCCTCCCTTCGGACCATATCTTTACTACCACCTTATAGACCGGAGGAGGTTTACTCTGCAGGTGAGATTTGAGGTTAAGTAGAGAGAGACCAGTCATCTGAACTCTCGGGGGTCGTTCAGGACCCTTCTACCGGGAGTTCCGGAATCGGACTGGTGTCCAACCGTCTGTGTCAGTCCTACGGGTTAGGAGGGTTCGAAGAACGACAAGTCGGGGAATCAGCCCAAACTAAGGGAAGCGTTAGGGTGTCTGACGTCGTACGGTCCGAAGGTACAGGTAGTGGTTGAGGACCTCAAACGAGTTTGAGTACAGGTAGCTCAGCCGTTACGGTAGGTTGGTGAGTAGGAGACATTAGAGGAAGAGGAGGACGGAAGTTAGAAGGGGTCGTAGTCCCAGAAAAGGTTACTCAGTCGAGAAACGTAATCCATCGGTTTCATAACCTCGAAGTCGAAGTTGTAGTCATGAAGGTTACTTATAAGTCCGAACTAAAGGAGATCCTAACTGACCAAATTAGAGGAACGACAGGTTCCCTGAGAATTCTCAGAAGAGGTTGTGGTGTCAAACTTTCGTAGTTCAGAAGAAATACCAAGTCGAGAGTGTAGACATGCACTGATGAGTTTTTTGGTATCAGAACTGATATGGAACTCCAGGTCTGTTTCTTAGTTGACGGAGGGTCTCCCGGGAGGTGACCGGGTGTTCGGTCCTAATACGACGATTTCACAGTGTGTCCCTCCAATGTCGGTCCAAAGGACCCTAGGAGGTTCGACGTTGGGTGTCGACACCACACCAGGGGCCTCTGTCGACGTCCGCAGACACACGTCCCGTCACATTCGTCCCCACCTCCACTGGGTCGGTCTCCAGTGGTACTAGGAAAAGGTCCTTAGGGTGGTCGAGATACGTGTCTCTCGACGACGCTCTTGTTGGGGTTGAGGGAATGACTGGGGTTGAGATGTCGTTGGACCCTGGAGACCCCTACACGTGAGGAGGAACTGCTGAGAGTCGAGTGAGGGCGACGTCGACGACACACCTTGGAGCCGGACCCAGAGAAAGAAGGGACGGCCTCCGTCCGTTCCGAGACTCCGTGTCAATAAATAATGATTGTTTAGGGGTTGCCCTCTTACGAGGGACAGACACCGGAGTCACCTTTGACCTCCCTTCGACTTCTGGGGGCCACTTCCGAACCCGTCCTGGAGAAAGAGTCCACCCATACCTCGTCTTCTCGAAAGAGACCCCGGGGTCAGTTTATCTCCAAGTCTTTCTGGGACCCCGTCTCTGTCAGTGTCCTGTGGTTCTCGTAGGAGACCCGACACGAGTGACGGGTGGGGCCTCCGACCCGTCATTTATTCTCAGACTTCCAGTCTCACCGACACGGACTCTTTAACGTAGAAGGAGAGTAGGATCTATGTTACTTAATGTGTTCCTGACACCAGAGGGGTTCGCGGTAGTCAGTTGTGGGCGGGAGAGGTTGGTGTGCTCCGGAGACGGGGGAGTCTCTGTGACCCGGGACCGACCCCGACCGAAGATGCCATCGAGGTAGAACGTCTCGAAGGACGTCACTACCTGTGCTCCGTTGATTTGAGAACGTTACACCGGTCCCTCTGACTCCTTGGCTCAAAAAGTACACTAGAGTAAAATTAAGCGACTTTACAAAATTTAAAAAATAAAAAATAAAAAAACCGAACACCTTAGAATCAAGAGGGTGGTTCCTGACTTGGGTCCGGGTATCGTCACTTTCACGACTCAAGATTGGTGACTGACGGTCCCTTAAGACCGAGTCTCGCAGACGGATGTTAACATTCACAGATGGATGTCACGCCCTCTGGACCCAAGCTAGGGTCCTAGTCCTTCTAGGGGATCTCTTCCTTTACCGTTGGGTGAGGTCATGAGAACGGACTTTTTAGGGTACCTACCTCCTCGGACTATCCGGTGTCAGATACCCCAGCGTTTCTCAGCCTGTGCTGACTCGCTGAAGTGAAAGTGTCAGGGTGGCACCACCGATGGTATCAGAATGGTGTGTCCCATTCTCGGTTACCAGAGTCCCTTCTTGTAAGCGGAAAGGTCGTGACTGTGTTCCGGAGGAGAGATTCACTACTTCGTGTCCCCGGGACGGACCCCCTCCGTACAACAGTTCAGGGAAATCAGCACAGACTGAGAAGCGCTGGGATACCTGGTGTCGGGTGGTCCTAGGAGACAGGTACCCTAAGAGGTCCGTTCTTAGGACCTCACCCATCGGTAAGGGAAGAGGTCCCCTAGGAGGGCTGGGTCCCTAGAGAACGTAGAGGACGCAACCGTCCGGCCAAGAAATAGTGATCAGGCCCCCTCCTCCGTACGAAATAGGAGTATCAGAGTCCCGGTGAAGGAAGGCCCTCGGAAACTTTCGTTCGTCGTCGAGATATGAATCTTAGTACCTTTTAATTGAACCTACTCTGGAACCGGTACTGGTCTAGGTTGAGGAGACGAGATAACTATACCCTTAGATCCGGGTCTCTCCACTCCGTCGACCGGTTCCAGTGTCTCCTTTGACATCGTCCCGGTCGTCTTCGGTCCGAACTGCAGTGACGAGATGCTGGGGGAGGGAGGGACCTGACGGAGGTTTGGGGTCACATGGGAGGGACCGACGGCGTGAAGGTGGGGGCATCTCTGACCTTTAAGAGTCACTCCCTTTATGTGTTGTGAGGTACTTCCACGTCCCCTCTGGGGGACCCAAACCGCTGTCCGAGTCTTCTACCTGAACTGTCTTCGTAGACTACCCGAGCCCGGGACGAGTCCGAGACAGACCTCAGTGGTAAGGAGTCCCCTGCGGATCGGGTCGGGGACTGTACGTCAGTCGTGAGTCGTTGTACTCACTTACTCTCCTTTTTTTACTTGTTTGAGTCCCGGTTCAAACCCCGTGTGGGTCCCTACGTG
Source organism: Capra ibex (assembly GCA_006410555.1). NCBI lineage: Eukaryota > Metazoa > Chordata > Mammalia > Artiodactyla > Bovidae > Capra > Capra ibex. The sequence goes on along the minus strand of SJYO01050144.1, from coordinate 1,502,352 downwards.
TTCGGGTCCTTTTTACTGGACACTGGGAGGGCAACCGAGTCTCAGACTCTCCTTTGGGGTGGGTACGACAAAGGTCCATGTTCGAAACTTTACCCCTTCACGGGGAAGCTCCTTAAGACCGGATTAGGTGTGCAGGTTATGTGTCTCTCTCGGAGGGTCCTGTAGGCAGAGGTCGAAGGGTTCGTCTGGGGCACCACCGTATCGTGTCTACGGGAGTCGGCCCTGTCTCCGGGACTTGGCTCACGACCAGTGGACCTCCGGGGCTTAGGATCGCTAGGGGGGACCCTACGACAGTTATGTGAAACGCACACATGCACGCACACACACACACACACACACACACACATGAAAAAAGAACCCGATCTTAGGTAGTAAGATGGTGTGAGAGGTTCTCCGGTACTGAGGGTTTTAGTTTAAACCTTCAACCTCTTTACTAGCCCGTAACGAGTGTCTTAAGGAGGGACCCTATAAACGTGTCCCGGAGTCTCAGTCGTGGGTATTTTTCTCTGGGAACAGGGTGCTCTTGGAGCGAGAAAAGTACCGATCCTACAGTGAGGGAGTTGAGAAGTCCGACCTCTAAGGTGGGGTTCCGTCAGAGGGTCATGGACCAGTTAGTGGTCCAAGATAACCAAGATGTTTTGAGAGTTCAGGTAGGACAGCGGGTAAGGAGGGTGAGATTGGACCTGGCGTGGGGGAGAGGGTAGTGACGGGTTGAGGGTGGTTCAAGTAGGGGAACGAGGACGGAGAGTCCAGAGGGTCGTGTTTGGTAGGTATAGAAGAATTTTTGAAGTCAAAATGCTATAATAAGTAGACGAGTGTTACAATTCTTGACCGCCACCCTTTTGGTACACAGAACTTGGGTATAGAAGTCGGTCCGTTGTTTTCCTACCTTCCGCATTGTCTTTCTTGAATCCGAACCCTCAGTCTGGTTAGGACCAAGTTTAAGACCAAGACGGAGAAGGTTCAACACAACAATGACTCGTTCAATAAGCTGGAGGGACTTATAGTCAAAAATGTGGCAATCCGTACGATTCATCAAAGTCAGTACACGCTGAGAAAGGTGAGGTACCTGGGAGTCCGAAGAGACAGGTACCCTAAGAGGTCCGTTCTTATGACCTCACCCAACGGTACGGGAAGAGGTCCCCTATAAGGTCTGGGTCCCTAGTTGCGACGTAGACAATGTAGAGAACGTAGTCGTCCGGTCAAGAAATGGTGATCGTGGTGGACCCTTCGGGAGAATGTGTATATTTTACCTCATTATTATTTATGGAAGGAATTTCTTCGTCATAAAGACCATATCACCATTCTTGAGTCTTTGGTCTGAGGAGCCCACGGTTAGGACAGAAGGGTTTACGGGTCGACACACTGGAACCCGTTCAAGGAGTTGGAGACACACGGAGCCAAATTAAAAGATATTATAGTCTCCTATTATTATCATGGATGGAGTATCTTCCCGACACTCCTGACTCAAGTACACTTCTCGAGTCTTGTCCCGGACCGCGTCTCATTCCCGGCGTAAGGGAAATCAATAATAATGACCATCCTAAACACCACTATTACTTTAACCCTCGTATGTTTTGCGAAACGGGTGACGGTCGGTTTAGCAGCTACGAGTTATCCACTGTCGTAGAAAGGGAAGTGATTTTACACGACTTACTCGAGCAAAATTTGAGCACCTCAAGTGTATTCACCGTTTTATAGGTTCCCGCTCGTGAGGTCGTCTTCGTCAATCTCCTCCTTACTCCGGATCTCCCTCCGACTTCCTTCCCACCCTAAGCCCCCTGAGTGGGTGTAGGGGTTCCTTCCCGACTTGTAGGGGGAGACAGTCGGTCATATTATCTCACTAGGGTGGAGTCCCACCCTCCCCGTTCTCCCGGCTCCGGGGGTGTCACGTCACTCCCGGAGGACACCCATGTACCCCCTGACCCCATGTTTAACGGAAGGAGACTTGGGGGTCCTGATGACCTGTCGTCGGAGGGGTCCTCTGTCGATCTTTTCGGCGGACTCAGTAGAGGACTACTCTCCGCAGTCGTTTCCGGTCCTCTCCTAATGACGAGGGCTCCTTCCAACCCCACCCTCGTCCGGACCTCTACCCCTTCCCCCACGGTTCCTCGAGAATGGGTCCCAAGTCTCCTAGGACCACCCTTTCCTCCTCGGCTCAAGGGTCCCAAGGGTGCCGGACGGGGCGTACTGTCTCGTCTCGAACCGCTCCGGGCGGTCTCCGTGGCGGTGACCTGAAGCCTTTTGGGACTCCGTAGTGCAACTCGGACCGGTACGGGGAAGGAGACCCCGGGACGGGTGTCAAGGCTCGAACCTTGTCGATGGTTGGTCGGGACCCTACAAACAACGGATTCGAACCCTACCCGAGAGTGTCGGTAGTAAGAGGAACTATGTTGTGGGGTCACTCTTTGGAGATTAACATGGGGATAGGACGTCTACTCCTGTGACTCCGAATCTTCCAAGGTGGACCTTGTACGAGGAAAGGTCGGACTTTAGGACCAGAGATCACCGAGACTGAAAGGTCGAGCGACGTAGAGTGTCGTGGTCTTTCCTGGGACCCGGTCCAAGCGTGCCACTTAAGGACGGTAAGTGGTCAAAGACAAGGGTCCGGTCACAGGGAGAGGTAGAGGTGGGGCCCCGGGGGAGGGCCCAAAACTTCTCCCCCACCCTCCCTCAGGCTCAATTGAGCCCGTGTCCTGTTTCGACGGTTCGGAGAGAGCATTCGTCCTTCTTGGCTGACATGCAATACGTGTGTAAACATTCAATACTCGTAGGGCCTCTCTCTTTCTCCGTGTATTTAATTTCACCGGTTGAACATACGTGTGTACGTGTGACCGTGCCCGTCTTCCGACCGAAATTTACCATTTTTAATCGTCGAACTTTGTCATTTTTTTGGAGTTGAAACGGAGTCTTTCTACGTCCCGTTGAAGTGTCTCAAAATACACCGGGTATTTAATCTCGACTCTTTCCCGGAGACGTCTGAGGAACCCTGTCTGCCCCGAAAGGCGGCACGTCTATCCGCCGCACCGTCGTAATGTTTACAGGGCTCGTCAAATATATGTTGTCGTGTCGCACTCAAACGACCCCCTATAACCTCGACCATTAACGATAAGATTTTGACCGGAACATTCGAACTTCTTTACAAAACTCCCACCCCTTTCTCGGTTAAATTCTCGAAATATTTCGGCATTTACGGAAGGCTCGTTTGGTTTGTATTAGACAGACCCCTCTGTCCAACAGGGAGCTTGGGTTACCGTCTGGGGCGTCCCGACGTGTCCCCCCAATGGGACGTACGGGGTAACGTCGTTCACCCAGTGGACATGCCTCTGTCCCCTGACAAGGTCTACTGGCGCCACGAAGATTCAGAGGAGACCCCGTCCGACGGGAGTCCCATGAAGTCCTGTTCGAAGGGTAGGTTTTGGGGTGAGTCGATGAAAGAGACGGTCGGTCACTACAAAGGAAGTGGTGGTGGTAGACGGGGGGCGCATGGGGGCGGGGGGTGGTGTGTGTGTGTCCTGGTCGACCCGGACGAAGAATGCACGACTGGTTCACAAGGTGAAGGACACCGGGAGTCGTTATCCCTCCCCGACCTCTGGGGTCTCTGTTCCGTCCCTCAGGAGGTTGAACCGGAGCCAAGGTGGGTCTTTCCCCGAAACATTCTTAATTCAATCCTTTACCTGTATTTCGTGGACGGTGTACCGTGAGTTATTTCGTATCGATAATAATGAAATACCAACGACAATGAATCCCCTCCTCGTACTCGAGACCCATTCTCCGAGGGAGTCCGAGGGCCAAGTCCAGCGGCCAGCAGTAACTTCTCCGGGGTCCGTACCTACGGCGACCGAAGGGCCCTTTGGTAAGGTCTCGGACAAAGGACTGAATTGAACGGGAATAGAGAGGGTCTCCGGACGTCTGTGTAAGAAAGAGGTTCAGGGACGGGAGTGGAGCTTCGAGACGGTCCTGGGGTCTCAGGAAAAGATTAGGAGACAGTCGAGTCTCGGAGAAGTGCGGGACTTTGCACACTTAAAGGGTTCCAAATACCGACCTTTTCGGTTCTGGACGGCCTGATCTTCGTCGGTCTGCGGACGGGAGGGGAGGAGACGGGAGGGGCCGGGGGAGCCGGAGGAAGAGTGCCAGAGAGGGTGCCATGGAGGTGGTGCTATTAGGGTGAGAGGAAAGCCTACAGTTATAAAGTATAACCTTTTGTTTTCGGTATATTACGTGTTAATGGGTGAAAGGTAACACAGAATTGTCGAGATGACGGTCGCACTTCGTGGCGTGTCCTCGTCATCTCTCCCTAAGCTCTAGTCCGAAGGTCACTTTACACAAAAATCAATACACACACAAGTATCAAAGACGTTGTGGAATAATTTCAACTTTCGATATATATTGCCACAATGGCCACCGTGAAGAGTTGTGACGAGTTCAGCCCGAAGGAATGGCGGGTTTCATTTACACTGGGTGGGCGGAGGTTCGTCTGTGGAGGACTCTGGAGGAAACGGGGAGGACTCGAGAGGGGGTGAGGGGTGTGAGAAAGACTTTCTCCGTACACAGAATCTCTTCTCTGTAAGAAGATTGTGAGAACGTCCACCGAAAGATACTGTCTGTAGAATGATGGATTTAGTCCTCGAGTCTCTAGAAGGACTTGGGTGGGGAGGGGGTTTTGAGAGTGTATCCTTGTTAGATCCGGACTGACGAGAGGGGTGTATTAATACGGTTCGTTCAAAGTAGAGACCCTGAGACGATTCCGGCAAAGCAGGAGGACCAAACGAGTCCAAGAAACGGACACGGAAGATTTGCGGATGAGTACGAAGCTTTCACAACATTAGGTGAGTGTTTTATTTTAGTTGCGTCCATCCTTGGACCATAACCCCTTTCATGTCGGTAAAGGACATGCCCCTTAGCCACGGTCCTGGGGCACCCATGGGTTTAGACGCCTACGAGTTCAGGGAACACATTTTACCACGGCGTACACATCTATTGGATCGGGTAGGAGGACATATGACACGAAACACGTCCGTACGCACGATTCAACGAAGTCAGTACAGGTTGAGAAACACTGGGGTACCTGGGACGGTCTGAAGAGACAAGTACCATAAGAGGTCCGTTCTTATGACCTCACCCAACGGTAAGGGGGGAGTATGACATGAAATTTAGTAGAGATTTACCGAATATTATGAATTATATTACATTTACTATACATTTATCAACATTTATGTTACATTTACGATACATTTATCAACGACCGTACACCGTTTAAGTTCAAACCGAAAAACCTTGAAAGACCTAAAAATTTTTTTATGAAAAACTAGGTGCCAACCAACTTAGGTGTCTATACCTTGGGAGTCTGTCTCTTCCGGACGTAAACTAAGGACAGACACGGTAAACGTCTCGACCCAGTGGAACTCGTTCAGACAACTACAGAAAACACAAGTAAAAAGACAAGTCGATGTTTTATTCTCAGACTTGATGGACTAATATTCCCAGGAAGGTTAGCGTCCTAAGGATCTACTCGTGACTAAGTCCCAAAGACCCTTCTTAAAGAAATATGGATGGTCCGTAGGTCAGGGTAGTGAAGTATCGTTTATCTATCCCCCTTTTTTACCTTTGTCACCGTCTAAAATAAAAGAACCCGAGGTTTAGTGACGTCTGCCACTGACGTCGGTACTTTAATTTTCTACGAACGAGGAACCTTCTTTTCGATACTGGTTGGATCTGTCGTATAATTTTTCGTCTCCGTAGTGGAACGACGTTTCCAGGCGTATCAGTTTCAATACCGAAAAGGTGATCAGTACATACCTATACTCTCGACCTGGTATTTCTTCCAACTTTTGGTTTTTTGACTGCGAAAACTTGACACGACGACCTCTTCTGAGAACTCTCAGGGAACCCGTCGTTCCTCTAGTTTAGTCAGTTAGGATTTCCTTTAGTAAGGACTTATAAGTAACCTTCCTGACTACGACTTCGACTTCGAGGTTATGAAACCGGTGAACTACACTTTTCGGTTGAGTAACCTTTTCAGGGACTACGACCCTTTCTAACTCTCGTTCTCCTCTTCCCTCGTTGTCTCTTACTCTACCAACCTATCGTAGCGGCTTAGTTACCCGTACTCAAATTCGTTTGAGGTCCTCTACCACTTCCTGTCCCTTCGGACCGCACGATGTCAGGTACCTCAACGTCTCAGTCTGTGTTGAATCGTTGACTTTTTGTTGTTGTTGGTCCGTGAACCACGGTATTCCTTATATTCGTACTTATTCTGAGTCGAGGACCGGAGTTCTTCGGACGTCAAAGTAACTCCTCTTTCCAGATACTCTTGGTTACACTTTAATGGTGTTTATCAACGTCGGGAACACGTTCTCTCATTATATACCTTTCAGTACTCCGTCATGCACTAATCTACGATTTTCTCAACGCGTCGTTATTAACGAACTCCGCCTCCTCAAGTCTCCTCCTCCCTCGGGGCTCCCTGTGGATCGGTGTCTTATGACATACCTCTCCACCCGCGGGTGCGACCCGACTTACTGTGTGCCTGTCCCTAACGTAAACACCCTTGACGGTTCGTCCTGGAGAAGTACTCGTGCGCATGAGTGAGCAATTCAGCACAGGTTGAGAACGCTTGGGTACCTGACTTCGGGTGGGCCGAGGAGACAGGTACCCTAAAGGGTCCGTTCTTATGACCTCACCCAACGGTAAAGGGAGAGGTCCCCTAGAAGGGCTGGGTCCCTAATTTGGGTTCAGAGGATTTAACCGTCCGCCCAAGAAATGGTGACTCAGTGATCCCTTCGGGAAGTACTCGTTGTCACCGAGGATTTCTCGTCCAGTCCCCTGTCCCGTGACTGACTACTCTCATATTTAAAATCTCTTCAGTTTTCCCTCTTCTGTTTTCGTCTCCGACTCAATGTTTCCTAAAATTCACGGTCTGAGTCCTCGGACTGAATGTACAATAATAGGTCGTTCCCTAGTTGTCTCCCTCGTGTCTTGTAACAGAAAACTTTCCTGCTTAGTCCGTTGTCAAACGTCTCACCTGACCTTCATTCCTCTGGTCTGGCTTCCGTTGACGTCGTCAGGCCCGTCCTCCACTGTCGCAGACTCGGTCCTACCACCGTCACTCCTACGTCACTGTACGGTAAAATTTTGAAAATAATAATCTCATATTAACGAAATGGTACAACATAATCAAAGACGACATGTTGTTATTAGTGTATATACGGGAGAGAGAACTCGGACGGAGGGTGGGGAGATCCAGTAGTGTCTCATGGTTCGACTCGAGAGACACGATGTGTCGTCGAAGGGTGATCGGTAGATTAAATGCGTGTCATCGCATATATGATATATACAATATATACAGTTATGATGAGAGAGTTCGGTAGGGGGAGGAGGAAGGGCGTGACACAAGTGTCCAGGCAAGAGTCACAGAGGTAGAGATAAGGACGGGACATTTATCCAAGTAGTCATAATAAAAAGGTGTATATACTCAATTATATGTTTAAACTAAAAGAGGAAGATTAAATGAAGGGAAACATACCGTCTGAGATCCAGGTAAGTGTAGAGATGTTTACTGGGTTAAGACAAGGAACAATACCGACCCGTTATAAGGCAACTTATATATATGGTGTAGAAGAAATAGGTAAGGAGACAGTTGACCGTAAATCCAACGAAGGTATAGGACCGACAACATTTATCACGACGTCGCTTGTGACTCCAGGTACACGGTCCGTACCTCTCCCTACCCTCCTGTCGGAGCCGGAGACTTTCAATGTCTGACCGACGAGTCAATGAATAGTGGACTTTAACCTGTGAAATCTACTACTATCCTCTCGGTAATGTTAGTGTGACCCTGTTGTCTGAATTCGGTCCTGCCAGGACCCGTTTGGTCTCTTACTTCGCCGCCCACCTCCTCTCTACCTGAGGTTCCGAAGTTCGGACGTTCGTACCTCAACTGTCCCTGTCCACCCTCCCACCATCGTGTCTCGTTGTCTCTTCATTCACTACTCTCGACAAACACCTTTAACTCACAGGCTCGTCTAAAACTTAAGATATTTCTGTTCTTGAGGGAGATTAGACGCAATAGTGTTTCCATAAACGATTTGACTTAACTCTGTTATTTCTGGAAGACTTAAATTAGATTTCTCCTGGCCAACAACCCCTTTATCCTCCGTTCCAATGGGGAGAGGGGAGTCGAAACAAACAAGCATACGTACAAAAATCTTAAAGTCATCGACACGGAGAACCACCCGAGCAGGAGCATCGGTAGACGTCGGGTCCCTTCAGAGTAGTACTTGACTACTAAGATTACAACGACTTTTTGTATTTACCCCGTAGCTTTACCGGCCGCGACCGTCCTCTGAGTCATTTAGACCGAGGTTCGTCCTGTCTCCCTCGTCCCTTCATTTAAGTGGTCCAGGGGGAAGGTTGATTTTACGTCTTTTACTCCGTTTTTTTTTTTTTTTCCTTTTCCTTCCCTTTAAGTTGGGGGAGTTCTAGTTCTCTCGTTTGTACATGAGAAGGGGACAGGACCCGACTGTACCTGAAAACACACTCCTGAGTCTTTTGGATTCTGAAAAGATGTCCGACGGAGGGTGGTAGAAGAAGGGTGTCAACCGTAAGAGACAAGGTCCTAGTACAGGCGGGAAAGAGATACCTTTTGTGTGTTCAGGTGGTTGACCCAGAACATAGTAACAGGTCTTATCCTAGAATGTCTCGAGGTCACTGGGTCTTTAAACTCCGTCTTTGATTGGTAACCGATACTTAATAGGTTCATGGACACCGACGTCAAAGTGCTATTTCGATTAGAGGGATTCTCACAACTAATGAGGACTCAATTGTTGTGTCACAAACCCCATCCTGTTTCAACGGACCGGGTCATGAAGAACTCGAGGTTCATACCACGAGGATTAATAGTCTTTCGAAAGGGGGAACCTTAGCGGACTACCTTAGTTCAGGGGTTCAGAGAGATCGCCTAGACCACTGTAGTTGTTACACTTTCTTTTTCCTACGACACCAAACGTCACCGGGAGCTGTAAAAAAGGTGACGAGCGGGGACGTCAAACGTCGTTCGAGACATCAGTGCCACTTAGGAACGTCGTTACTAAGGGATGACCCCAGTCTAGTGGGGACTTACTCACTAGTCAGTCCTACCCGATTCCCCACCGTCACAGAAATTCTTGCGGAAGGAAGGGAGGTGGGGGTCCCTCCAAGACTTTGTGGGACGTTTCTTCCCGTCAATAGTGAGAGAGGGGAATTTTTAATGACCTGTCTTTTCTTCAGTTAAATGTTTAGTCCTTTCAGGAGTATGTGTAGATTGAAGAAAACTTATAGACGGACGACATATTTAGTGGAACGGGGCATCGGAAGGAAAGGAGTGGAGATTTTACCCCCTCCATTATTATTTTTTGGACGAAGGTACCCGACAGTACCCTAGTTTACTACATTATGTTCACGGTCGTTGTATCGTCCTTGAATTGTTAACCAGCCCCGCCCCCCACAATCAAGTGGATTGTAAAATAATCACACTGACCACAACGGTATTTTAATTATAAAAACTTAATCACCCATGACAGAAACTTGTCCGAGGTCTATACTAAGAGACGATATGTGACTTTTACACGAGGGTTTTAAGTGTACTCCTTTAGGGTTAAGGAATTATACTGCCATAATCCTCCACTCCGGAAACTCTTCACTAATCCAACACTTCCACTCCGGAAGTACTTACCTTTGTCACAGGAATATTTTCTCTGGGGTCCCTCAAAGGGACGGGTAAGGCGTACATTCCAGTGTCGTTCTTCTACCTGTAGATACTTAGTCCTTCATTCGGGAGGTATCTGCGGTCTAGACTAGAACCAAGAGGGTCGAGGTATTGACACTCTTTATTTAAATATAACAAATATTCGAAAACTCGCATGTCATTAAACGATATCGTCGGGGTTTTCTGATTGTGTGTAAATAAGTCATTATTTCGTCTATTATAGGGGGTAAGGGTGGACCGAGTCCCGGGATCCTCACCAGGTAGTAGTCTTCCCGTCACCTGTCGATTGTAGTATGAACTACTACTTTCTGAAAGGGGGACTCTAGTCCTTATTCTGTTCTACGGGTGAAAATGGTGATGATAAGTTGTAAATAATCTTCCAATCGGTCTATTTAATCCATTTTTTTTTTTTTTTTTTTTTTCTCGATCACTTAAACGATCAGTGAGTCAGTACAGACTGAAAAACACTAGGGTACCTGATATCGGACGGTCCGAGGAGACAGTTACCCTAAAGGGTTCGTTATTAAGATCTTACTCATCGGTAAGGGAAAAGGTCCCCTAAAAGGGTAGGGTCCCTACTTTGGGTCCAGAGAACGTAACGTTCGTCTATGAAATGGTAGACTCGGTGGTCCCTACCCGTAAGTTTTCCTTCTTTATTTTTAAAAATATGCATCTACTGTGCTTGGATGTATATCTGTTAGTACTTCTTAGGTGTCCTTTCGATGATCTTGATTATCTAAGTCGTTTCTACATCCCATGTTCTAGTGTCCGTTTCTAGTCAACACAAAGATATATGGTTGTTACTCGTTAGGCTTTTCCTGTAATTCTTTCGTCAAGATAAATATTATCGTAGATTTTCTTATTTTATGGGTCCTTGTATACATCGTTTCTTTCACTTTCTGAAAATGGGTCTTTGGACTTTTTTGTAACGACTTTTTTTTGATTTCTTCCGGATTTATTTACCTTTCTGTAAGGTGCAAATACCCATCCTTCTGAATTTTAACGATTCTACAGTTATGGTGAGTTTCTTTAGATGTCTAAGTTGTGTCAGAGATAGTTTTGAGGTTGTCCAAAAAGGTACCTTTCTCTTTATGACTAAGAGTTTAAGTGCACCTTAGTGTTCTTCCGGTCTTATATTTTTTGTTAGGACCCCTTTTTTTTTTTCTTGTTTCAACCTTTTGAAGGGCTGAAGTCTAAAATGGTGTTTCGATGTCATCAGATTTGTCTCAACTTAGTTCTCAGGTCTTTATTGGGATATGTAATTACCAATTAACTAAGACCGTTGAGTGAGGTCATAAGAACGGACCTTTTAAGGTACCTGTCTCCTCGGACCATCCGATGTCAGGTACCCCAGCGTTTTCTCAGTCTGTGTTGACTCGATGACTCATATGTGTCCCATGGTTCCGGTGAGTTGACCCCCTTTCTTATCACAGAAGTTGTTTACCACGACTCTGTTGATCTAGAGGTGTATGTTTTCTTCCTTCGAAATCTGGAATAGAGTACGGTATGTTTGGTGATTGAGTTTTACCTAGTTTTTGGATTTTAATCTCGATTTTGGTATTTTGAGAATTTTTTTTTTGGTATCCCTATTAAGATATACTAGAGTCTAAACCGTTACTAATCTTATGTAGTGGGTTTCATATTCATTGTTTTATTTTCACATATTTAACTTGAAGTAATTTTATTTTCGAACAAGTAGTTTCCTGTTATAGTTCCTTCACTTTTCTGTTGGATGTTTTAGAAACGTTCCATACATAGTCCACTCTAACTATAAGTCTTATATATTTCTTGAGGGTGTTGAGTTGTCGTTCTCCTTTTAGGTAAAAATTTTACTTATTTCGTGAACTTATCTTTAAAGAGGTTTCCTCTCTATATTTGTCGGTTATTCTTTTTTTTTAAAATTATTTTTTTAACCGGTTATTCATGTACTTTTATACGGAGTGGTAATCAGTAATCCCTTTACGTTTAGTTTTGGTGTTACTCTGTGGTGAAGTTTCGAGTATCTTACTGATATTTGTTGTTGTTATTTTCGTCTTCTATTGTTCTCAATCACTCCTAAATCTCTTTAGCCCTGGGACCTCAAAACGATCACCCTACCACATCGGTGACACTTTTTGTCAAACCGTCAAGGACCTTTTCCATTTACATCTTAATAATACACACACAGTCAGTGAGTCAGTACGGACTGAGACGCTGGGGTACTTGTCCGAGCAGACAGGTCCCTTAAGAGATCGGTTCTTATGACCTCACCCATCGGTAAGGAAAGAGGTCCCCTAGAAGGGTGTCGTTCCTGACTTGGACCCAGAGAACGTGACGTCCGTACGTCCGTTTAAGAAATGGTAAACTCGGTGGTCCCTTCGGGTTTAATGATATACTGGGTCTTTAAGGTAAGGATCCATGTATGGGTTTTCTTGAGTTTTATCTCTGAGTCTATCAAAGTCGTAATCAGTGTTATCGATTTTTCGTCTTTGTTAGGTTCACAGGTAGTTGTCTACTCACCTAATTTGTTTTATACCATGTATGTATATGTCATCTTGTAACCAGTCAATACTTTTACTTAATTTAAGGAGATATACGATGTTGTGTCTACTTGCAACTTTATCGGTCAGTGTTTTCCTGTTTATATGATACTAGGTGAATATATTTTATCGATCCTATCTATCTAAGTATCTCTGTCTTTTATTAATCTCAAATGGTTGCCGTCTTACTTCCCACCTTACCCTCAATAACGAATTACTCATGTCTCAAAGACAGACCTCACCACTTTTTCAAAACTGCTATCTATACTACTGCAAACATGTTGTAACACTTACACCAATTGTAGTGACCTAATATGTGAATTTTATCAATTTTACCGTTTAAATATATAAAATGAGTTTTTTTTTCCTGTTCCTATTTTTACAGTAATAAATTAAAGAGTACACTTTGATTTAACTTGTCTCTGGGATTGGTTTCTCTTTTTGAGTCTAAAAAAGTTGGAACTTCAGTTATCAATATTTACGTACACCCGAAACGTTGTCGAAGATGAACCGACTCTGTACCCCGATCACCCGTGTCTGTTGTGGTTTGTTTGAGGTCCTCTCTTCCTGTCTTTACGACGAACGAAAGGTGTCTCCCCGACCTTAGACCATGTTTACCTCACTCTGGGTTATTTACAATCGACTCGTGGAGACTACACGACGTGTGTGTCGTTGTTTGTCGCTCATTAGACGGACCTCGGGACCGGACACAAGTCAGTAGTCCTGCAGAAAGAAGCACCAAACAAAGTCCAGAGTTTACTTTCCTGACACATCTATCTTTACGTCATATGTCCACTCTACCACAACAATAATGACAATGGTGATCCCTAAATAACCCAGAAGAACCTCCTACGATCGGATCGGTCGGAGATTGAGTTCCGGTTCTCTTTCTGTAACCCACGAGGACTCACACCTCTCCTCTCCAGGACTCCTCTTGTCGTACACGTTTTAAGACCTCCGAGTTCACAGATGGGGTGTCATCGGACCCCCACGATGAGGGGTCCTCTTCCGACTGAAAGGGGGGAGATCCGGCCGACCGATTGTGGGGTTGTGTGTCATCCCGGAAAGAAGTGAGTGTGGGAACGAATGTCGAGAGGAAAGGGACTGATCAGTTAGGAAGGGTTTAAAGTCCCGGATCGAGTACCCTCTGTCCGAACGAGAACCTTCTCAACTCTACTTCTATCCGGACCCAAGACGCGGGTTCAATAGTCGACCCACCGAACCGGAAACGGTATACATATCTATCTTAGTCAGTGAGTGTCTGCATCTCTTTCTTGAATGCCAACAGCCCCCCACCCCACCCCCTCCTACCTCCGTTCCCTATTAAACCCTTAACCCCTACCTGTACATGTGTGACGATATAAATTTTACCTATTGGTTGTCTCTAGATGACATCTCGTGTACCTAGAGACGAGTAGCAATACGCCGTCGGACCTACCCTCCCCTCAAACCCCCTCTCACCGATGTACATATACATTCCGACTCAAGGAAACGACACGTGGACTTTGATAGTGTTGTAACAATTAGTCGATATGAGGTCATGTGTTATTTCTCAAATTTATGACCTTTTTTATTTGTTTGTTTTTTTAGCTCCGTCAGTGTGGACGTAGGGTTCGGACGAGGTTCTAGTGTGTATAGTCCCCAAACCATGGGGTGGGGAGCGAAGGTAGTCCAGAGACCCAGGACGTCGGGAGCTGTAGAGGAAGGAGACTCTGCGAGAAGAGATATAGGGAACAAGTCATTCCTTAGGAGAGACAGGACCTTGTAGAGAAGACTACTAGGTGGGAGCACATAACGATACATTGAGGAGGTTTTATTAAATTAAAAGGTACAAAAGTGTGAAGAAAGAGGTGAGTTTGACATTAGAGGAAGTGCATCTCCGGTTTCGAGTAGTAGAAACAAAAAGAGGGACCACCGACCGCGTGCCACCCACGATTTGTTTAACTTTTACCTAAACTCGGTTTACCTCCCCGGTGTCCGTTGCCTCCTTTTGGAGTGTCCTTTATCTCGTACAAGTCGAGACTCATTGTCGGGTGATCAGAAGAGAGGAGACGTACTCAGGTAGGGGACGGGTCTGGCCGGGAAATTCTTATGAGGTAAGTAGCTCCCTCACGTTAGACGACTACGGGGACCGAGGAGTTTCAGTTACAATGTCACCTTTAGGTCCTTTTCTCAACTAGACTTTTGTTAGTAGAGAAAAACACTGAAAATCTTACGGAACCTTTAGCACAAATAGAGGAAAGAAAGTAAACCGGTAACTTTATTCGTTACATCCCTGAAGGGACTACCAGGTCACCAATTCTGAGACGAGGGTTAGGGTCCCCGGACCCAAGCTAGGGTCCAGTCTCTTAATTTAGGGTATACGACGTCACTTCTAGATACACGGTACACGAATCAGCACAGACTGAGAAACACTGGCGTACCTGACACAGGGCGGTCCGAGAAGACAGGTACCCTAAGAGGTCCGTTCTTATGACCTCACACAACCGTACGGGAGGAGGTCCCCTAGAAGGGTTGGGTCCCTGACTTGAGTGTAGAGGACACAGAGGACGTAACGACCGTCTAAGAAATGGACGACTCGGTAACTCCTTCAGGGGTCACGTCGGTTTATTTATTCATTATTTAAAGAAAAAAAAAATTCCAGTTACGTTTTGTTAAAGTATTTTTTTTTTTTTTTCTCAAGGACAGGGTACTCGTGTCAAGTGGGAGGTAGTCTCTCTCCACCGTCCCCCATCGACCGGTACTTAAATTCCACACAGAGGTTATTAGGTGTTTCGTCCCCTGGGTGCCAGTCTTTTGTATGAACAGTGTACGACGTCGGTAGTACGGGACTCAGGGAACTGATCTACTGAGGGTCGGGTAAATTCTTGGGAGACACGTACCGTGACCCCCACGGATCCGGTCGGAGAGGCTCTATTTCCTTTACCACTAAAGAGGGTGGGATATCGGTTGTAACCCTTATTTACGTTGCCCTACCTACTGGATCGGACACTGGCCTTGGGGAAAGTACACGGTCCTCAATATATGCGTAGTCTGGTAGACTCAGGGGTGGGTTGTGGTAGCACCTTGATAATGTCAGGGGTACAAATGTTTCTCCTGGGACTTTGCGTCCAAATATACTCTCAGTTCGACTATCAGGTGTCGTCTGGACCCTAAACTTGAGACCTCTTCCTTTACTGTTCGGTGAGGTCATAAGAACGGACCTCTTAGGGTACCTGACATCGGACGGTCCGAGGAGACAGGTACCCCCAGAGTTCTCAACCTGTCCTGAATCGCTGATTTGGTGATAGAGGTCGGTTTTCGAAGATAGAAAGACAATCCGGGAGGCCCCTGGAAACAATAACAACTCTCTAAGTCTTCGGCCTACCTCCCTCGTTCCCCTGTCGAAAATCATCGACGTACTCAGACAGACTTGACTGAGTGTCCCAATGGTTGGTGGGGTCGCGGGCCCTGGGTCTCGAGGCGGACTTTAACCCCGGAAGTCGTGGTTTCGTGATTTGGTCGTACCAAGGGCCGTTTGACTCTACCAACCGGGGGTCACTGACTCCGAAAGGACACGGGACACCGAGGTTTTGTTTTGTTTACGTAAAAGTCTTACGTTTGTTGTCGACTTTCTATTGCAACTACCGAGGGTGAGACTCATCCTCGTGTCGAACTCCGGACAGGGGGGTCGCGTCGGGGGTTTCCGGGTCCGTGGTCCCGTTTCCATAGAAGAGACACACAAGGTCGAGGTCGGATTCTGGTTCTCACCGGTCAGACCCACCTCGACCCCGAACTCCCCCGCCCGTCTTCTCGTCTCACGAGTTATGGCCTTCGACTGACCTAGGTCCAGAACTCTTTGTTTACGAGTAGTAGCAACCCTCTAATAAACGGGTGAAGTGTGTGTCTTGTCGGTGTTAGAGTATCTGGTAAATCTCGTCGTCAGGGGTTGGAAAAACCGTAGTCCCTAGTCAAAGTACCTTTTGTTAAAAAGGTACTTGGTCCTCAGCCTCCCCCACCAAAGTCCTACTAAATTCGAGTAATGTAAGTACCACGTGAAATAAAAGTAATCATAATGTAGTCGAGGTGGAGTCTAGTGGTCCGTGATCTAGGACCTCCAACCCCTGAACACTGAATCTCCTAGAAGAGTCTTTAAGGGGGTTTGTAAACTCTTAGGACTTAGGACTCTCAGAACGGGAGTCGAGACGGATCTAGTTTCTTCGTTCAGTTTGTTTCCAGTCCCTTTCTCCCGAGGTCCGTCTCTCTTGTCGGTCACATTTTTGGGGTTCCCTCCTCGTACGGACTGGGGAGACCCAAGGTGTTCCTTTAGACCCACCCCTTCCAGACCGACCGACCTCGTCTCTTTTTCCTTCTGTCTCTTTCCTTGGCCTGACCCCTCCACCCCTAAGTCGGTGACACTCCCGAAACCGAAAATAAGTTGCTACTTAGGTTTAGTAATTCCGAAACTGTATTTACTTAAACTGTGGCAAGTGAATATACTACCTAAGCGAGTAAAAAGTGAAGATGGAGGGAGGAGAGGTGGTTCCTGGACGTTAGATAAATACTAAAAATAATAATAATGAAAGTAAAGACAAAGAGAGAGGCCCGGATATCGGTCGCAAAAATTTAAAAAAGTAGAGAAATAAATAATAAAGACCGACGCGCTCCGCAACCCACGACGGGAGCCGGAAAAGAGGTCGACGCCGCTCGTCCCTGAGGAGAGACCAACGTCATACGGCCGAAGAGCCCCACCACCGAGGAGAACAGAGCCTCGTGTCCGAGATCCGTACGTCCGAAGTCAGTGACACCACGCACACGAATCAACGGGGACCCGTCCACCTTAGAAGGGCCTGGTCCCTAGCTTGAGTACAGGAGACGTAACCGTCCACCTAAGAAGTGGCGACCTGGTCGTCCCTTCAGGGAAATCGGTTCGAAATCGGACCAGAGGTGAAATCTCAGTGTCGGAGCCAGGAGAACGGAGTAAGCTTGCACAACGGACCAGGTCTAGTCTGAGGAACACGCGCGAAGGTTCGAGAAGGTTCAACAGGGAGGACTGTACCAAGGGGCGGGACCGGGGGACCGGCAGGTAGTCAGGGAAGCAGAGAGGGGTCCCGGCAGTGTGGATGACGAAGGGGGTGCGTGTGTGGGACCTTATGAACCGCACACACGAGTCAACGAAGTAAACATAGGCTGAGTAGTCCTGTGGTCCCTGACATCGGGTGGTCCGAGGAGACAGGCACCCTAAAAGGTCCGTTCTTATGACCTCGCCCAAAGGTACGGGAGGAGGTCCCCTTGAAGGACCGGCTCCCTAATTTGGGATGAGACGAAGGTGGAAATAAGTGAGTACAGGAGGAGAGGGAAGTCTAGAGTCGAGTTTGAAGAGAAGGAACCTCTGAGAAGGGACGAGAGAGATTTATTCTAGAGGACAAATTTACGAGAGTATCAAGGTGTAAAAAGGGAAGTTTCAAGGATAATGTACACAACAAAGCTTAAATAAACATACTGAAAAAAAAAAATTAATTACGAAGAGAGGTAGGTGACTTTTGAGATGGTCCGATCTCCGATGTAGACCAAAACGAGGAAAGATCGGGAACCTGACGTTCGTGTAGTTTGGTCAGTTAGGATTTCCTTTAGTTGGGACTTATAAGTGACCTTCCTAACTACGACTTCGACTTTGAGGTTATGAAATCGGTGAACTACATTTCTCGACTGAGTGACCTTTTCTGGGACTACGATTCTTTCTATCTCCCGTTTATCTCTTCCCTCGCCGTCCTATTCTACCAATCTACCGTAGTGACTGAGTTACCTGTACTTAGACTCGTTTAAGGTCCTCTATCACTTCCTGTCCCCTCGGACCCCGTGACGTCAGGTATCCCAGTGTTTAACGACCTGTGCTGAATCGTTGAATTGTTGTCGTTGTTATTTCGGGTCCGTGGTTCTGTTGCGGAACGTGTGTGAGCTCTAAGGATCATTCATGAACTTATTGACTTACTCCTATACTTACTCACGGGGTCCGGAGGACAAATAACCGTGGGACCCCCCGTGTTTCGACCTGGTCGAGTTCCGAGAAACCTCCGGGACACCCACACCAGTCTCGGGACTCGGTTCGCCCTCCCCCGTCCCGACTCTCCTCTTTCCTAAGTTCGGGTGTCTCGGGGGAATATAGTCCGTGAAATGGGTCCATTAGAGTAAAGATAAAGTGCCGATGGTGAACTCAGCTCTTAATGATAGGGTAGAATGTCGACTCGTTTGACTCCGAGTCCTTCATTCAAAGAGATCGTTCAAACATCAGTCTGAATCTGGCAGATTAAGGTTTTAGACACGAGAAAGACGAGACGGGGTTGACAGGACCGGACCCGTCAAAGATTGGATCGAAACGGTGGTCAAAGGACACACTGGAATCCGTTTAATGACGGGAGAGACTCGGAGTAAAGAGGTATATATTTTATGTCTCCGACTTTATCTACAGAAATACAGGAAAGGTCAAGACTCCAAAGACTCTGTCATTTTAAAATACGAAGATTTAAATATTTAAGTGTGTTGCCCACGATTTCGTGGATCGAGTTCCCGTTCGTGTCTCGTCTGAGAAGTATTCACAAGTAAAGGAGGGAGGATAGGAGGGTTGAGGGACAAAGTCTCTTAGAGACGAGACGTCGGGAGGGTTCCGGTGAATCAGACAAGACTAATAACGCCCTCTGGGTCTTGTGACACGGGCCGGAAACCTCTTCAGAGCGGTCGAGACTGTAGGTTCGGAGGTCGGACGTCAGGAACCTGTCGGTAAGGTCGACCCGAGGGGTCTCTCCGGGTGTGGAGGGACGTGGGTGCGGGAGGACTGAGGACTTCCCCTTGCAACACAGGACGTGACACCCCTCTCTCTTCCTGTACGTCCTTTCCTTGGGTGTGTAGAAATCATGGGACACGGTCCCTGATCCCCGAAGGGATCACTTCTTAGGTGAACGTTACGTCCTCTGGATCCCCTGCTCGAACTAGGGACCCAGCCCTTCTAGCGGACTTCCTCCCGTACCGTTGGGTGAGGTCGTAAGAACAGATCTTTTAGGGTAGCTGTCTCTTCGGACCACCCGATACCAGGAATCCTAGAGTTTCTCAACCTGTGTTGACTTTGTTCAGTCGTTCGTTCGTTCGTTGGTCCCTGAGCTGGTCCACGTAGTTTGGAGACGTTTCTCAGAAACAAGAAGGGTAAAGTGTTTTCCCTTCTGTGAGTCCGAGTCTCCAAATCCTTTAACGGGTTATAGTATGTAGGTCGGACACCGTAATCACTCCGGGATGGAGAGGTTGGGGTTCCGTCTATGTGAAACGGTTGGGGCCCCCTACGACTACGGAGCCCGTTTCCAGGTAAGACATGGTGATCGATAAGGGAACGTTCGTAGGAAAAAAATAAAAAATTGTAGACAATTTGAAACGTAAACGTCGGGATCACTGAATTTGGGTAGTCAGAGAGAGACCGATGGGTGAGGACGGAGAGGTGACGGGGGAGGTTTCCTGGTCTGATGTTTTATAAGTAGATAACAAGGGTCACAAAGGTTGAAGTGGTTCCTTTGTTGAGTTCTCCAACTGAAGTAGGGCAGATTCCCCTTCCCGGTCTAGACACTACTTATGTCAGGAGGGTTACCATGGTTCTTTCTTCCCACTCGGAAGGAGAGGTCGAGTGTCGACGACGGGGGTTCCCGAAAGGTCTTTAGTCTAAGTCTACTCTGTATTTGCACTTGTAGTGGTCCGTTGTAGTGGTCCGTGGGGACCTATGCTCGTCCCGGGGTCGACCCTTTCTTACCCGTTCCCTCCGGACGTACGAATTTCCGAGGGGACCTCCGATACGGGACCTCCTCACACCTTCCTACCCAATCCCCGTCCCCGAGACGCCCTTGTCGTAGTCGAGACGAGACACTTCGGCGGCCCTGTCCATTGAGTCCACTCTCGTTTTAGGGACCGTCCGACAAAGACCGTGGGTGACCGAAAGAGAGTGGAACAAGACGGGAACGGACCCTATCTTTTCCTCGGGGGGCCCTACTCCCCAACCGGATGAGAGAGAGAAGTCCTCCCCGGAGTTCACTGGTGCTCCAGTCCGTTTCGGTCGGGTTCCACTGATCTTAGGAGTGACCGAGGGGAGTTTGGAGTCGGACTTCGAGTACAGGGGTCCTACGGGAGGTCTGGGGGTCTCCTCGTGTGTCGGGGGTCGATACACGAGTAGTGAAAGACCTGAAGAGGAGGTACGGAGAATAGCACCAAAGTGATTAATGAGTGTCCTGAGTTTACAGGTAGAGGGGGCTTCTGACACTCAAGGTACCCGTCCCAAGGACAGACGGATCAAGTGCCAGAGGGGTCGTGGAAGCGGTCCAGACTGTGTATGTTCCACGAGTCATTTTTAGATATCTTATTTACAATGGGTGTCCCTCCTCGGATACCGGACCACGTCTGACTGTCCCGGGTCGTCTCCGGTTGGGAGGGGTATGGTCCGGGCTCTACCGGGGAGTGACCTGGTTTGCCCTTTTGCATTCACCGCTGTTGGCGACCGTGTATTATCCGAACGTCAAGGCCAAACGACTGAGATACGCCCTTAGATCTTTTGGTGGGTAAGTACGGGGTCGACACCCCGGTAACACTGTCCGGTGCGACGGTCGAAAGTCAGTGAATTTGTTCTAACAGTAGTGAGAGACTCACTCGTGTTCCACCCCACACACACATACACACACACACGTACACACACACGAGTTGGGATTTGATAATTCTTTGTATCTCAGACACGGTTGGCTAAAGAGGGGGGTACACAATGCACACTTAGTGTCACGTCCGTGAAACAAATACAAATACATTACACGGCTGTATAGGAGTAGGCGATCGAGTGAGCCAGGACCGGTCATCCGTCATAGTGGTGGTAAAATAACTCCTCCTGCCACCCCGGTCGAAAATTCCGGTGCGTGATTCTTATGTCGACTCAGAGTCGAGTTTGGGTTCCGAGACCGAGGCCTCCGTGGTCAGACGGAGTCGGCACGAGGAACAGTGTGGTGTTAGAGTAGTGGACACTGGATGGGTTAGTTTCGGGACATAGAATGTGACTCGAACGATACTCGATGTCGTGTTCCAGACCCGACCCTCCCTCTTCTTCCTTTTACAATCGTTTGGTAGGTATCGTTGAATGGGGGTTTGTGTGTAGAGGGATCTCGTCCGTCGTTCGACCCGACCCTTCTGGTGACTAAGTCTCCCTGTGGCTTGGTCTACCCACTGGAACCCGTTCAAGAGAATGCGTGTACCTCGGAGTGAAAGAAAGGACCCAGATACTACTACCGGTCTATTTTATTTCTCACTCACGAGGGTCGTGCATCACTTTCCCAGAGGTGAGAGGACGCCTGAACGCGTCGATGAGTTTTTAGTGTCCTGAGTCTTCTCGGGAAAAGGAGGGCACCCGACGTACGAGTGATACCGTCGACCAGAGGAGAGAGGGTCGTCTTAGGTCGGGGTGACACCTGTCCGCCGTCGACCTGAGACACGTCTTTCTTTCGCCCCCTACAAGGGGATCAAGGGACGGTCGTCGATTGACGTGGTGGGTCTCGTGTCGGGTGCTCACGTCTCGAGAGAGGTAGAAAAGAGGGAAGGTTTCGGTTACCTTTACTGAGACTTCTCATAAGGTCCTCTGGTCTGCAGGTCGAACCTTTCCCGAAAAGGGTTGTTAGACCCGCAGATGTCCACCATCGTAGGAGGGTAGAGGAACGACGATTGACCTACGGAAGGAAGCCGGAGGTCCCTTTCGACCCCTCAGGGCGGTTCGAGAGACCGACAGGAGGCCCAGTATGATTGTTGCTCACTCCTCGGGGGCCCCCTAACGGCGGGGTGACACGCAGATCGGTCGAGGAGGGTCTCTCCCGACCTCCCTCTACCCCGGTACTCTGTGCGAGGGTAGTTCCGTCGTCACGTTTTGGTGGTGAAGACGAGTCCGGTGTCCTCTCGTAGTCTGAACTCGAGGGATTGGCGACCAGAGAGGACGAACTACTTATAGGGGGACCAGGAGGACCTCGGACCTCCTGAGTCTTTCCCGGGGAGTCACCCTCGAACGGTCGGGGTCGTGGGTTTATTCACTCTGACGGACGGGAATTTAGAGGAAGAGGGGTGGGGGCCGGGGAACGAATCAGTCTCGGTCCGTCAGGATGGTGTTGACCCGGCTTACAGGGGACCTCGGGTGGTGTAGGAGGCCTGGGTCCCCCGGACCCGCAGACCTTGTGTGTGAGGTCGTACCTGTCGGGGGTCTCAGTGTCGTATCGTCTAGGTCTTCCCCGGAGATTCTGTTAGAATAGATTGGAGGAGGAACATATTTTACTCCTGCGGTTCTAGGTCTCTTCGATTCTCCGCACAGCTTCCAGTTTGTACGCTCCGGGACTCTTGGTGTGTCGTGTGACGGTCTGAAAGTGATTTGTCCGCCGAGCTACTGCCTAAATTCCTGGTGGTCCCTCCCGAGCCCTTATTCTTGTCTCGAGGACAGTGGTGCTCCGGGACCCACGTGTACACCTTAGAGAGACCCGACGAAGAGAGTCGGGGACTGGACCTCAACTTGAGTGTTGGGTGTGTCTCGTCCCGGAGTGGACTCTTTCCCACCCCTGTCGGGACCTGGGGACCGAGTCGTGTCCGGACCCTTACCTCTGATGAGTCTCTGTTCCCTGGCGCGTCACTCCTGGTGTACTCCCTGGAGACCCCCACCCGAGTGAGGGGGACGAGGTAGATCTGAGGGACTTAGTGGGACCTGAGTCGGGTCTGTCTCCGGGACGGTGAATGTCGGAGTCCCACGGGTCACAGACAGTCCTGTCTCTTGGTCTCCTGGTGTCCACATCGGGTCCTGTAGCGTAGTCGACCGAGTGAGACTCGGTGGAGGGTCGGCCCGCGGCCACGTCCGTCCCACTGCCGCAACGTCGAGACGGTGGGTGGCGGGAACGGTGGTGGGGCGGAGGGAGGGGTTTTGGGTGGAGGGGGAGAGGTACGACCCGTTGGGTCGGGAGGACTTTCGAAACACCTTCACTTTTTTGTCGGCGGGTACCTCTGAGGTCCACACGCGGGTCCCGGAGTCCCACTGTCTTCGAGCAAGAGTTATGGCTTGACAGGGGCCGCCAGGAATTTAGGCAGTTGGGTCTATCAGGCCCCAAGACATTGTCGGTCCTCCATGGGAGTCGCAAACGGTTTGTTTCCAAACCTACCGTCCCTCGACCCAAGCCCGCCGAGGACACTTCTCTGAGAGCCCTTTCCTGTTCCACCTCGAGTCCTAAGCCTCCGGGAGTCTCGAGTCGCCGTGAACAAGACAGAGGCCTTCCGATTTCTTTCTCGGGAGCAGTAGTATCCACCTCCGCCCGGTGGAATTAATGGGACACAGGGGGTCCTGTCTGCCTCCGTAGACGGCAGGGAAGGACCTGGACAGTGAAGTCGGTGAGAGACTCGGGTCCAAGGAGAGGGAGCATTTCACTCTGTCGCAGTTTCAACTTTCCGAGTTTGTTCTCTCACGTACTCTTTTAAGAAATTAACCCCTTTTTTTGGATTATAAGTGACACTTACGAATGCCTGTGAAAGAACATCTTTTCAGTGTTGTGAGAAGAACAACAACACAATCAGTGAGTTAGGACGGACTGAGAAGAGCTGGGGCTCCCGGCGTTGGGTGGTCCGAGGAGATAGGTACCCCAAAAGGTCCGTTCTTATCACCTGTCCCAACGTCAAGGGAAGAAGTGTGTTGTGAGGATACACGAGGCATAATAATGATAGGACGGATAGATCGATTCTTTTGACTCCAAGTCCCTCCAAGTTACTACACGGCTTCCTGTGTGTCGAATCAACATCATCTAGGTCCCAGTCTTGTGTCTTATTGAGGTTTCGGTCACTGGGAAAAGGGTTGTGGTGTGGTAAAGTTGTTTTCTTCGTTTACCTTGAAAAATTTTTTCTCCGTCCACTCAGAAGTCTGTTTTCCGGTGGAGTACCTCGACAGGGATGGCAAAAGACACACAAGACACAAGTCAACGACAGCACGGGTTGAGAAAACTGGGGCACCTGACATCGGGCGGTCCGAGGAGACTGGTACCCTAAAGGGTCCGTTCTCATGACCTCACCCAAGGATAAAGAAGGAAGTCCCCTAGAAGGGCTGGGTCCTAGCTTGGGTACAGAGAACCCAGAGGACGCGACCGTCCACCCAAGAAATGGTGACACGGTAGACCCTTCGGACGGGGAAGACGATCTGAACGGGTAAGTGGGACCCTTCCGGTGACTAGTTCAGTTTCGGTTGAGGGGTAACAGAACCCTCTGGGATGTTGTCTTCCGGTGGGGTCCCGGTTCGGGAGTGTGAGGTACGGAACCGACGATACGCAGTACTATGAACAACCAAACCACAAGGTTATCACCGAAGTTACTGGTAGAGACACACTCAGTTCAGTTACCTTCCTTTGTCTTAGTACGTTGAAACCCGACTTGCCCCGGAGACTCTCGTTCAAGGTGGAGGACCAATCTACCGACTTCATTGACTGTAGGTTTCCAGTCAGTGTACAACGTCCAGTTGTCGTTTGGTCTCCGGTCAGACCTCGTCTTAGGAACAAGAGGTGAAGGGTCGACGAGACCGTAGTCGTCGAAGTACCGGAGGCTCCCCCGGCCCACACCCGGATCGGAGACGAGAGGACCGAATGCCTTACGTCCCTACCATCCATTCTCTTAGCGTAGTGTCGGTCCTCACTTTAATCGACCAACCGAGGGACGCGATTTAGTATTACGATTTAATATATGCAACTTTCTAATTCCACACTTTCGTCGGATAAGGGGTTGTCCCTCCGGACCCTCCGAACGGACTCCGTCACCACCGGGGAAGACCGGGGAGCCGGCACCAGTCTCCTCCGACCTGAAAAATTGGATCACGTCAGACGGGTGAGGGGTGGTGGTCGGTAGTGGTCCTGTCATGACCTCGTGGCACTGGACCTGTCAGAGTGCAAAACGGGGAGGTTGAGGTCTGGTTGACTCTCGAGTGGAGGTGAGTCGGGGGTAGTGAACCGTCAGAAGGTAGGAGGAGAACGGAGACAGCAATTGTTAACTAAAGATGGAAAAAAAAAGAAAAGTGAAGTCATGTACGCGTGCGTAGAGAGTCAGGAAACACCCAGTTGAAACAGGAAGGACCTTGACGTGTCAGGGACCCCTGTGCGAGACACAGGGGTAAAGATGGTGTCGGGGACGACTTCAGACACACGTCTGCCCTCGTGTGTCGACAAACAAGTCGTGAACAACGATACGGTCACTGGACACCCTCCGGGTCCGGTGCAGGACCCCTTCCTCTCCGTTCCCTTTCCCCTCCGACCTATTCGGTGTTCGACCTGTCTTTTGGGTCGACTCGGGTAGGACGCCCCGTCTGTGACACGAGTGTGAAATGTCTGGGAGACAGGTGTCAGGATGCTCGATACAGGAAGATAAAGGGAGAAATGTCCACCCCTTTGACTTAGTCTCTACAATCGTTGGACAGATACACATGCACGATTCAGCGAAGTCAACACAAGCTGAGAAACGTTGGGACACTTGATAGTGAGAGGTCCGAGGAGACAGGTGTCCTAAGAGGTCCTTTCTTATGACCTCTCCCAACGGTACGGGAGGAGGTCCCCTAGAAGGGCTGGGTCCCTAGGTTGGGAGAATACAGAGGACGTGACGGTCCGTCCAAGAAATGGTGACCACGGTGGACCCTTCGGGTATCGTTGAACAGATTTAAGTGGCCTAATCATTGATCATCTCAATCTGAAAACTACACCAAAAAAGACTTCGATTGGACATGAGACTTGAACAACGTCGTTTGATGAGTTCCCGTCGCTGGACTACCAATGTACACAAGTAAGGTAAACAAAAACGACGACGCAGCTCCTGGTACGGTCCGTGTCTCCTCGGCGAGATACATAAACGACTTACTTCCTTGTTTCCTAACTTCCCTGGGGGACGACGGGTAGGACCAGTCCTGTCTCACTCCCGAAGAAGACGGGGTAATGACCGATGAGATGATGGTCCTTCAGACGTGTTGACGAACAAGGAGAGAGGTAGGTCTTTTTGTGGGTCATTTGACTTCACTTTCAGTGCAAGGTAAGAGACCCTGGGGTACCTGACATCGGGCGGTCGGTCGGAGGAGACAAGTACCTTAAGAGGTCCGTTCTTATGACCTCACCCAACGGTACGGGAGGAGGTCTAGAAGGACTAGGTCACTAGCTTGGGTCCAGAGGACGTGACGTCCGCCTAAGAAATGGAAGAATCAGTCCTTTCGGACATGTTTGATTCCTAGGACGTTTCCGGTGCACCGTCTACCGACCCAATTGATCCGAACCCTACCCCGTCACCCCCCGCCCATCCTCGTATTTGACTTGTGTTTTCTGATCTACTACTCTCCCTCGATTTTCCAAGAGTCACGGGACACTGGACGACTGAGTCCCGGTGAGAGGCCGGGGAACCCATCCCAGAGGAGAGGTAGGAGTCCGAGGGAGGAGGGGACTGGTCCGACGGGGGACGGACCGGACTCGACATGAATTTGACCGGTGCAAGGATGACTCTTTCATTGTCAATGCGGTGGGAGGGGTCGGGGTAGGCTTGGGAGACCTCAGACGGGACCCGGGATCCCGATCGCCGAAAAGAGGTGTAAGGTCGGTTTTTATTATACTCTCGCCTCGACAAACCACCTCTTGAATTAGATTAGAAGTAACGAAGTCAAAATTTTATAGGACGGACCAAATCCCAAAGAATAATGTGTGATCCTACACAAAAATCACTCTATCCAGAATCGTCTTGGCAGGAACATTAATCTTTGGGTCCGCCCGTCCCGACCCCCCACTCTTTTGGTTCGGTTTGTCGTCTAGAGGGAGTTCTGTTGTGAGACCGTCGTTCGAGAAGGGGTCGACGGGTCCCGGCCAAGAAGGAGAGAGGACCCCCTAGACCCGGCTCCTTTTCAGCTCGAGACCACCTTCCTCACGGAAGGTAGAGGGAGGTGGGAGTAAGACGCACAGGGTTGAGAAGGGGGTAGTCTGACCTTTGGTTCTACGACGGACACTGACGGCCTCTTCCTACACACCTCCCTTTTTAATGGGGTTCTTCAGAGGGGGGTGGGGGCCTACTCCCTCTTAATTTCCGTTTCGTAAGGTGACGTCGGACAGAGGTCATAGTGCCCGATCGAAACTTTTTAGTCCGCGGCCTTGCCTTCCTCCAAGGTTCACGTATGCGTGAAAACATATTCCCGGCCCACATTGAAGAGTCCGAAAGACCGGGTCTTAGACGAAACTAGACGGTCGCACCTCCGACGATTCGCTCCAAGTTCGACGCCAATCGAGGTCTGGTCGCGGGTGGGGCGAGGGGTGGGGGTGAGGGGTTCGAGGGGTTGGGGTGGGAAAAGAAGGGTTACTGTATTTCTTTCCTCCGTTGTAAAGACTAGTCAGTCTAAGACACAAGTAGACTACCCACTTTCGATGAGGTCCACCGTGACAACCCTTATTCATGGGACCAAGGGGGTCGATCCCCAATTAACGGAAAGACCCTTTTCAGGTCCACCTAAAACCTTAGTGTCGTCCCTAAAGTTTAAGATCCTATATTCTTTCCGTCCTCAAGTCAGGGAAATGGGTTCAGATTGACCCTTGAGGACTCTCAACACCCCTGGCCGAGACCCCGGGCCATCCCGTTGTTTCTTCTTTCGTTGAAATGAAGAGTCTTCAGAGGAGGAAGGTTAAAGGAAATAATAAATCTCACGCCCTAATCCGTCGTCAGAAAGAGTCCGGGATTACTCCTTAAGTACACTCGGTAAGGTGAAACGTCTACTTCTTTAGTTCTGTACCCTCGAATCGATCGACTGGGTGAAATCAGTACTTCGGTCTGTCGGTGTCCCATATTTTGCCGGTCCCGGGGTTTGAAGTCGGACTTGTGGTGGGCCGTGCGACTGGACGGTCGGAGGTCGTAGAGGAAGGAGGGAAAGGGTGGTCCATAACAACCGTGAGAAGTCAGCGTGTCAACACAGGTGGTCCGAGGAGACAGGTACCTTAAAAGGTCCGTTCTTAAGACTTCACCCAACGGTAAAGGAGAAGGTCCCCTAGAAAGTCTGGGTCCCTAGTTCGGGGGTAGAGGGCGTAAACGTCCGTCCAAGAAAAGGTGACTCGGTGGTCCCTTCAGGGTGGTCCATAATCGAAATTAATTTAATCGTCTAGGAGTAGCGTCGTTCGGACCGGTACGTCGGACCTGCCTCGGGTCGGTCACGTCGAGGAGGAGGCTTTAAGCCGAAGAGTCGGATTAAGTCAGAAGTCATTCAGTACCTAGAGTAGACTTCACAGTATATTTCGTACCACACAACCGATCTTAGTTCAGATTACCACCGAGCACTACTAAAGTAAGGGGTGCATTGAAGGAGGTACCGTAGTAAAAGTAGGAGAGGGATGTGACTAGACGTAAAACAAACTAGGTCTGTGAGACGAAGTGTACGGCCGTGGAGCCCGTTAACGTAGTGTGTAAATATATATAGAATGTCGTAGCGACAGGACCACGGCGTGCCGTGTCCTTTTTCTTTTTGAATATTGACGTAAAGAGTGGAAGGAACTTGATTAAATCTTTTACACGAGGTTTAATTTATTTAGCCCTTGTTTTTCAAACTTTAACCTCTATCTTAAAGTCTTCTCCCCCTCCTCCGATTTATTTATCGTTCCTTTAGAACGTTGTACAACCTTCGGATATTTAAAATATCCAACAAAGAAATTATTTTTGTTTAAGTTAACGATTGTTGTGTCATAATAATTCGGCGATTGTAAATTTTTAGATTAAACCAGACGAGACGACGACAAAGACAACGTGTAACGTAAATGGGTGCCATTCCTTCAGTCCAACTACCCAAACCAAACCAAAGATTTGGTCCGATTATCTCTCGGGAAATTTTGGGTCGAAAAAACGAAAGATCCGTACGGAACCAGGGATTACTCAATGTCGGGGTCCAACTTCTACCTGTATCGTCTTTCTTTAAATTGTGTGTGAGACCATGTGGGTATTTGTAGTTCCGGTTCCTTCTCCTCCATACAAAGGTCAATTCGATCCTGAGGTACTTAAGTCCTAAGAGGTGAGTGTTCTGTCATTAAGAGGAATAAAGTAGTGATTGAATGAAGTTTACACAAATATGTTAAATAACGATGACTTGAAGGTCCGTTGACCACATCTCAATTACTTTGGGTCGAACCTCTTCGAAACCCGAAACTTGTTGATTGGTGTCAAATTTACCAATACTGTACGCCAGTTTCGGCGTCCGGTCGGGGTGACGTCAAGATACAATCCTGGATCAGTTTTTGGAACAGTACAGTGGAAAACACGGTTTATCTAACTCTTTTCCTTTTTTCGGGTCCTTTTATCGGAAGGTACACAGAAGAGTTCCAAGGGTCGGTAAGCGGGACTGTAAAATTGTGTAGATAGAGGGACTTACGGTTCGTTTCGGGGAGGGGGTCAGGGCTCATTTATAAAATCAACGTCAAACTTACCCGTCGGTCAACTTTAGGACTTTAGGTCAAACTCAAATTAACTTGGCCCAGTCCGGATGTATTTCGTTACGCCTCTCCCTCCACAGTCTCCCTCCGTGGGGCGGTGTAAACGTCAGTCTGAGTCACGTTCAGGTTTTCCGTTCTGTCCTTACATGTCTACCGCGACCTGACCTTTTCTTCACTTGAGGAGAAAGGCTTACTGAACCTGTAACTAAAAATAATTAGGAGTAACAGTATGCGACAGGAGGGGGGTTCGAGGCAGGTACACTTTTGAGGTCCTCCGAGGGAGAAAGATTTGTCCGGGTAAAACCTTCTCATTTCCCCTCCACGACCTGAACGGTCCCGGCGTGTTATTTTTGGGAAAAACTTTCGTCGTGAAAGTAATTGAATTTCGTTAGATACCTGAATTTTCGTCTCTCGACATTTGAGCGTCTTTCCTAGTATTTTGTCGATCAGAGTTCAACCCATGTGAAGTCACGTTAAACGTGCTCCGTAAAATGACACTCGCCACCGGCCCGGGTAGAGGGAGGCCATTGGGGGACGGGGAATAAGACTTGTCGTAGGGAAAGAGAGCCGAAAGTACGAAAAGCGCGAGTGTTTCCCCCTCCGCCACTGGCCCCTCAGAGGCACCCCAGTGCCGAGGGAGGGCGGGATCCCGAGAGGCGCCCTCTCTCCCGCGGACTTAAGGTTCGGACGTTTTGTTGTCCGAGCCTCGAGGCGGCGGCCCGCCGGCGGCGCCGGTGAGCACCCAGCGCGCGGAAGTCGCAGGGCCTTCGCGGAAGGCCGACGGGGCCGCTCCCCGCGCCACACACGTCTCACGACCCTGTCACCCAAACTCTGTCGTTTCCTCTTTAAAGTTTAGAAAGAGGACAAGTGAAGGGTTGAGACGAAGAGATCACCGGGTTCCCCATTAGAGGCAAGGATCAGCCCTGAAGAGAATGGGGAGGGGCCGGGGGGGTTTGTTCCGGTCTCGGTTCGCCCCACGTCGAACTCACCCGCTAGTCTCTGTCCTCTGGGAGAGATGGATCGGGGGTGGTTCCAGGCCTTCGGAGCCCTTCCGGTCTTACGTCCCGTGCGCCCGCCCGATCCCTGGTCCTGAAACGCATTATCTCGAACACAAACCTGTGGTAGTAAAAGAATTAAAACTTCTCAACCTCTATCAGATTTAGACGAAGTTTACGCTTCGAAAGACAAAGGGGATCAACCTTTTGTAAAGTCGCGCGACCTCCTCATGAGCCCGTTTCCCAATTCCCGTCTCCTGGGGTTCAAGGGGGGGAAAGAGTTCGTCTAGCAGTGTGCCCGCCGGGCCGCACACCCGAAGGCCCGTTCCGGCCCCCCTTCACGTCTGGACGCCCAGTTGTCGACCGCCGAGGCCAGGCCCGCGAACTCAAGCTCGGGCGGGACGAGAGGCGGCGTCGGGCCTGAGGGGCCCGGACCTCTCTCCGGAGCGACGATCGCGGGGGGCGCGTCCGGCGCCGGGGACGCCCGGTGGCGTGGGTGGGCCGGCGCGACGTGGGCGTCTGAGGTTCACCGAAGGCCTCGGGCGGCTCGGCGGTTCCAAGGGTAGGTAGGGGCCGGGACGCCCCGATGGGACAGCGAAACGGGTCTTGTGGGGAAGCTTAACAGGCGAAGGGCCTTAGAAAGAGGTTCCTGGACCAGGACGTGAGGACTTCAGGAAAGGAGGTCTAGGAGAAAGCCCCTATTCGCCGTCCTTAAACCCCGAGCGGCCGGTACCGAGGGTAGTTGATGAAAATAGCGGATGGATTAGCAAATAGTTGGGTGACTCGCACCCCTGAGGGCCCGCGCTGGGAGGGGTTTAAGGTTATCAAAGTTGAGGGGTGGGGGGGCGGTTTTTTTCGGCACATGGGCACCGATTTGGGATTTTCTGCGGTGGTGAAGGAGGCTAAGGTAGGAGTCTACATTCGGGTCCGGGGATTGAGGTCGGAAGGCCGAGGGACGAAACTGGCCACACGTCTAAGCTAGCCGCCGGGAAGCTAGGCCGAAGACTTTTGTCGAACCTAGGATTTTTGGGCCTGAGATCGGAGCGGGGCTTCGGGTCGGGAGTAAGTCCCGACTACGTGTTGGTGATGGGTGGGGAGCGGGATGAGGGTCAGGATCGGGGACCAGAGGTGTGGCGCGGCCTTGGAGCCCAAGAGGGGACTCTCGGGGGCCTTTTCCGCCGGGCGCACCGAGCAAAGAAGGACACCCAGACCTCAGCCCTCTCGGGGCGTGCGGAGTGGGCTTTCTTTGCGTTTGAAACGCGCCGTCTGAGCCCTGGGACGGGGTAGGGGGAGCCGAGAGAGAGAAACTCGCGAAAGGCTGGGGGGGAGAATGCTTGAGCACGGGGTCAAGAACTCGGTCCTCCCGAAGGTTAAGGACTTGGAGCGGCTCCCGGGGATGCGGAGGGGTGTGGAGCGGTTTCTGAGGGTTGTTAGGAGCCTTTCGATCATTGCGATGTTTAATGTCGAGGAGGGCGCAATCCCAGGGGCTCGGACCGGGGACGCTAGGGCCGAAGGGACTAGGTGTCGAGCACGAGGCGACAGGGGTGCCTAGGCGGACGTTTGGGAGTAAGCAGGGCCGAGGGGTCCGGCTCGTCCTGCGCCGGCGCCGAGGGCCTGAGGTCGGTGGGCCGGGCTCAGACCCCGACGAGGCCGAAGGTCGGCGAGCTTCCGTCGAGGTTCGACGACCGCGGTTCCTTCGCGGCCGGGCTTCCCGCGGTCTTCGACCCTCTATCTTTCGCTTGGACCTCGGCCGGGCGGTTAGAGTCGGAGCGGGCGCCTCGCGGGTCGGGCCTCGACGGCCGTGGCCCCGAGGCGGCCGGGCGCGCGCTCAGGGATGAGCCCAGGGGCCGCGTGGGTCGCGCGTCGAGGGGCGGGCGGGCGATGCCACAGAACCCGGGCGCCCCCAGGCTTAGGCGTCGGGGCGAGGAGCGTGGGCGCCTGTTACGTGCGGGGCGGTGCCCGGGCTCGCCTCGATCCGCCGCCCCGCCGCCCCGACGCGCGACCGGCCCGGGCCCGCGCCCGCCCGGCGGAGGAAGGGCCCGGAGTTGTGGCGAGCGCGACGAAGCGAGGCGCGAGAGGGCCGCGAAGGGGTCGAGGAGACGTGCGAGGGCGGCAGGGAGCGACGAGGGACGGAGGGAGGAGGGACGACGGAGGGAGAGAGAGGAGGGACGACGGAGGGAGAGAGGGAGAGAGGAGGAACGGGACAGCGTTACTTATTATGAGACCGAACCCCTGACCTTATTTTGTGTGCGCGAGACTCCGTCGGCGGGCGTCGTCGTCGTGGGCGGCGGCGGCGCGGCGGCGGCGGACGTTTTCGCAGAGACTGTACCTTTACTTACTGTCGAATGGACTACGGTTAGAAGTAGTCTGACTGTGGCCGCACTGTTGTGTCGGATATGAAGGGTCGTGACGAGCCCTGCAGTCGCCGTGTCCCTGGGCGGGGGGCCTCGGGGGGGGGGAGGTGTGTGGAGGGGAGAGGGGTGAGGGGGAAAGAGGGGTGGGGGGGTAGTGGGGGTGGGTGAGGGCCGGGGCCGGCGAAGGTTCAGCCTCGTCGTCGGCCTCACAGAGGGAGACGACCTCCGAAAAGATTTTGCAGATTCGCCGAGGCCGACGGCCCTCTTTTGGAGTCTTACTCTCCACCGGAGGCTGCCTCCTTGCGTCGGCTGGGGGCGGGGGAGGGGGTGGGTCCTTGAGCCCTTATGATGGGCGTTGGGTCCGGTTCAGGGGGAGCCGTCTGTTGGCTCCGCCCCGAAGGTCTGTTGAACTCAAGTGCGCCCACCTCCACGCCCCTTTAAAAGAAGACACCTGGGACTCTCGTGAGGGGTCTTTAATACTTTGAATTTTGACCGTTCTTTAGGAAGGGGGGTGGGGGTGAGGAGAGGATGGAGGTGGGGTAAGGACGGACCGACCGGAGTAAAAATACTAACGTAAACTTATTAAGAGTAATGGGACCGGGGTCTTTTCCACGAGTCTACTGTGAGACCAATCAATAAGGACAAGAGTTCTCGAGGAAGACGAGACCCGAAGGACCCCGCCAACCAAGAAAGTCCCCGTCTCCCTCTCTCTTTTTCCACACCCCCGAAACAGTCATTTAGTGGAGAAACGTTTACGGTCCGTCCGGACAAAATTCGGAGAAGGATAAAAGTAAGATTTTTCACAGTCTCAAGACCCCTAGCCACTCCACCACATTTTCCTCTCTGGTCGACCTGACAACGTCGGACCCTGACTGACGACCCCACCGAAGGAGACGAAGACCCTCCTTTAAGTGGTCCTCCTCCTGGTTGTGTTCGTACATACCACAGTCTGTACACGGAAGAAAGTAAGGTGGTTCTAATGTCAGGATGATTCACTCACAGTGGACCTCCAAACGAACGAAGGTGTTGACTCGTGCACCGGGAGACGCATTCCCTGTTCTCTTGGGGTGAAGTGGATACTTTAAAAGAAGAACGAGAGACATCTCCTCAGTAAAGTCGGTGACAGTCCGTCCCTAACTAGGAGACTGGGGTCTGGTCCGTCCCCCGGACCTACTTCGGATCTGTTTTCTGTGCCTACATTCGCTCCTTTCGTCTTTCATTTTGGGTTCGTCGGGTTCAAAAGCCCATTTCTTCGACTGGGTTCTTCGACTTCCGACGGGGAAACGAGAAAGGTCCGGAGACCAGTAAGGAACAGACGGAGGAAGGACCGGTTCTTACTCTCGGTAATCGATGACGAGTTTCCCCCGTTGACTTAGAAAAAAAAAAAAATTGTAGTGTTGGGTCCATATCGTTTATGACAAATATGTCTAGAAGGGTTATGGGTGGGGGTGGGGTTGGGGTGGAGGGTGGTGTAAGGTGAAGGTTTCATCGAACACCTTCTTTGAAGTGACCTCGCGGGTAGTGTCTATCTCAACTTAGGAGAGTGGAAGAGTATCTGGGAGGTTTCTGAAGTGATCCACATAAATACAGTGGGGTCGAACTAGACACCAGTCTTTGAGACCGACGACTGTCATATTAGCGATAATATATAATATGTAACTATTATTATATTATTATTACTTGTGTGAACGGGAAAAATACATCATGTCTTCGTTGATCTAAGAGGTTGAGTCTCCGACCTCCAGTCCGACGGTATTTGAGAGTCTCCCTTCGGGTCAAGTCTAGGTCCTTCCCCTCCCTTCTAGGTGATCGGGGACCTAGGGACCTCCCTCCCAAAAGAGAGAAAGGGTCTCGAGGGTCACTCGACGACATCGAACGTCTCAGTCTCCCTTCTTAGTCCGACGTACATTTATGAATTGGGGTAGTCTCTCCACAGTGACTCGGCATTTATCATGACGTCCGTTGTCGGCACGTAGTGACTGAGTGTGAACAGTGTGGGGAGTAAAAGACTTTAGATCAAGGAACGGGTAGAGAGAGAACCATGTCCTCTAGGTAACGGTACTCGATAAAACCTCAGATGAATTTATGACACTAAAGATGTGATTATGAGAAAACTCCGAAATTTTACGCGTAACATTAAAATTTATTTCTATAGAATGAAACTGATAAAAACATTAAACGTCTTCAAAATTTTACTAATAGATTTACATCGGTAAGACCCTGAAGGGACCGTCAGGTCACCAATTCTTAGGCGGACGGTTACGGCCCTGTGTCAAAGCTAGGAACCAGGTCCTTGATCCTAGGGGGTACGGTTTCTCGTTCATTGGGGTAAGCGGTATGGAGGACTCGGGTTCGAGATCTCGGACTCTCGGTGTCGATGTCTTCGGGTACGTGGCTACGGGTGGCGTTCTCTTCGATTACGTCACGCGTCGGACACGTGGCGACGATCTCTCGTCGGGGGTGAGTGACGTGCATCTCTTTCTGGAACGTGTCGTTGCTTCTGGGTCGTGTCGGTTTTTTTAAAAAATTACACTGGTAAGAATGTTAGTAAGCTTCGTTTACAAACAGGACATGGGTTCAAGTCGACACACGACGATCTCGATTCCTATTTCCCGTCTTCGTTTCTTTAAGTTCATTGTCGAGGACAGGAGTTCTTTGAAGGTAAGAACAACTTCTTCCGTTTCGGGGTTATATCTTTTATACTTTTTTATTATTATGTTCTTAGGTTGTCTACTGTGTCGAGTGTTTTTTTAATTGCTTGTTCACTTAGCTGTTATGCAGTTTAAGGTATTCGAGGCAAAGATTTACAACCGAAACAGTCAACCATCTCTTCCTTATCTCGTCTTTACTTCAGACATCTTAAGTAAAGTCTATAGGTGGTAGAGAGGGGGTAATAGGAAGACTCCTACTTCTTCTCCCATCTCTCCCCGTGTATACAGTGAATTCAGTGGTTGTGTAGTTGTAATCTTGGTTGTCCTCAAGGATGGTGAGAACGGTAGAGAGAAGTTATGACCTCAAGTAGTCCGCAACAAGACCCGGTACAGGAGTTAGATAGACGTGAATTAAGTAGAAATCATATTCTTCGATTGTCGTTGGATTTAACAGGGAAGACTCGGGAACACTAGTACGAGTCAGTGAGTCAGCACAGGCTGAAACACTGGGGTACCTGACATCGGGTGGTCCGAGGAGACAGGTTGCCTAAAGAGTCCGTTCTTATGACCACACCCAACGGTAAAGGAAGAGGTCCCGTAGAAGGGTTAGGTCCTTAGTTTGGAGCCAGAGGACGTCACCGTCCGCCCAAGAAATGGTGACTCGGTGGATCCTTCGGGAGAAGACTCAGGATCTGTACAGATTAGTTACCGGATTGACTTAGGACAGATATAGTGGAACATTTAATTTCTGAACAGACATAATCAGACGAACCCCATGGTATTGTTTTATGGTATCTGATTCTCCGGATTTGTTGTCTGTTAATAAAAGAGTGCCAAGACCTCTGACCTTCAGGTTCCAGTTCCACGGTTGCTCCTAATCAAGGACTACTCTGGAGAAAAGGACCGATCTTCTACCGTGGAAGAACGACACAGGAGAGCACCGGAAAGGAAACACTCGCGGTCTGTCGTCTTACGGGAGACCACAGAGAAGGAGAAAAATATTCCCGTGGTCAACATAACCTAATCCCCGGGTGGGAGTACTGGAGTAAGTTGAAATTAGTGGAATTTCGGGTAGAAGTTTATGTCGGTGTCACCCTCAATCTCGAAGGTGTATACCTCAATCCTCCCTGTGTTAAGTCAGGCCTTGTGACACGTGTATGAACAAAGGAAATAAGAGTTGTATTTCTGACTCAAGAAACTCGTACCCCTGTCATAGAATAAAGTAGAATCTTAGGAATCTTGGACAATGTCACGAGTCAGGTCCTTTTTTTTTTTTTAACATCTTTATGAGCAACTTACCTTACCTTACCTTATCTTGAAGGAAGAGGTAGTAACGGGGTCAGGTCAAATCCCTGAATAGGGGTTAGTGGAGCTAATAAAACTACTCAAAGATTGACCAGAGTAATGAGGTTGTACGGGTTATGAAGGGGATATGACAGTGGTTTCACAAGAAGGATTTTGTTTCCAACCGAGTGTACAACCGAAGGGGAGTTTTAGGAGTTAGTGAAAAGTGACGAATATTATAAATCGGATTTTACAAATAACCCGGAATAGTATTTTCCTACCGAAAGTCACCGTGCAAGGAATGGAGGAGGAGCAGTAGACCGGGGCCGGTGTAAAGTCGAGTAGAGGACACAAGAACGTATGTGGAGGGTTGAGGTCGAAGTCTCCAAGGTCCACGACGGGTACCTGAAGGACGTACTGTCAGGGGACCCTTTGGAGAAGTACTAAGTCCCAAAGACCAAGGTCGGGACCTCCTTCGACCAGACCTCTTCCCGGAACCTTAGGCATAACAATTTTGATGACGAACTTCTCTCACTCTTCTGTTCGGTGTGCGACTCTCTTTTACAAACGTTACTGTACTATTCCCTGATAATAGGTTTAGTACAACGTTTGAGAATTCTAATTTGTACTTCTTCTGTTCGTTGGAGCAATCTTTTCCTGGACTTGTCTGTGGAGTGATTTCTTCCATATGTCTGTCGTTCATTCGTCTACTTTTCTACAAGTTGTAGCATACAGTAGTCAAGTCAAGTCAAGTCAAGTCAGCGAGTCAGCACAGGCTGAGAAACACTGGGGTACTTAGCGTCGTGCGGTCCGGAGCGACAGGTAGTGGTTGAGGGCCTCAAGTGAGTCCGAGTGCAGGTAGCTCAGGCACTACGGTTGGTCGGTAGAGTAGGAGACAGCAGGGGAAGAGGAGGACGGGGGTTAGGGAGGGTCGTAGTCTCAGAAAAGGTTACTCAGTTGAGAAGCGTACTCCACCGGTTTCATGACCTCGAAGTCGAAATCGTAGTAAGGAAGGTTTCTTTAGGGTCCCGACTAGAGGCAGTCTTACCTGACCAACCCAGAGGAACGTCAGGTCCCCTGAGAGTTCTCAGAAGAGGTTGTGGTGTCAAGTTTTCGTAGTTAAGAAACCGCGAGTCGGAAGAAGTGTCAGGTTGAGAGTGTAGGTATGCACTGGTGTCCTTTTTGGTATCGGAACTGATCTACCTGGAATCAGCCGTTTCATAGTCCGTGTACGTTTAATTTTGTTCTATGGCGACTTGTCAATAATCTTACCGGTCCCAGACCTTGTATTGTTGTAGTTTACGACCACTCCTACGTCTCTTTGTCCTTGAGAGGAAGTAACGACTACCCCTACGTTTTACCACGTCGTCGAAACCTTCTACCAAACGATCAAAGAATGTTTTGATGAGTACCTAGAATGACATTCTAGGTCGTTGATGGGAGGAACCACAAATGGGTTTACTTGACTTTTGAATGTAAGGGTGTTTTTAGACGAGTGTCTACAAACAAAGGTCGTCGAAATAAGTATCGACCGTTTGGAGTCTGCGTTGGTGCTACAGAAAGTCATCCACTTATCTATTTGACACCATGTAGGTCTGTCACCTTATTATAAGTCGTGATCTTTTCTTTATTTGGTAGTTCGGAACTCTTTTGTGTCTCCTTTGAATTTACGTATAACGATTTACTTTCTTTGGTTGGACTTTTCCAATGTGTGACTTACTAAGGTTGACATACTAAAAGACCTTTTCCGTTTTGACAAATCTGTCATTTTCCTAGTCACCAACGATCCCGACTACTGATGACCTTTTTGGTATCGAAACCGATCTGTCTGGACAGATCTCTCCCCCTTTCCTATACTTATCCATCTCTTGTCTCTCAAAAATCCCGTCGGTTTATGAAACGTACCATAATATTACTACTATATACTAGGATAAACATACTATGACATTACTTTGTCGAGGAACCTTCTTTTCGATATTGGTTGGATCCGTCGTATAATTTTACGTCTCTGTAATAGCTGTTTCCAGACAGATCAGTTTCGATACCAAAAAGGTCACCAGTACATACCTACACTCTCAACATGGTATATCTTTTGACTCACGACTTCTTAACTACGAAAACTTGACACCACAACCTCTTCTGAGAACTCTCAGGAGACCTGATGTTCCTCTAGGTTGGTCAGGTAGGATTTCCTTTAGTCAGGACTTATAAGTAATCTTTCTGACTACGACTTCGAGGTTATGAAACCGGTGGACTACGTTTCTTGACTGAGTAACCTTTTCTGGGACTACGACCCTTTCTAACTTCCGTTCTCTTCCCCTACTGTCTCCTATTCTACTAACCTACCGTAGTGGTTGAACTACCTGTACTCAAACCACAGTCTGTCCCTTCGGACCGTACGATATCAGGTACCCCAACGTTTAGCAGTCTGTGTTGACTCGATGACTTGACTTGATTATCACTACTGACGAACAGGTAATGTGCAAATAGGTTTGGGTGTCTTACATGCTGTTCTCACTTGGGACAGCGACTGATGTCTGAGGTTCACTACTACACCGTTACATCCAAGTAGTCAATATTGTTTACAAGGTGAGATTACCGTCTACAACTATGACTCCCTTCGTCAAGTACAACCCCGCCTTTCGTCTCTTATATCCTCTTTAGGGGTAGGAAAGACAAGTTAAAACGACACTTGGGGTTTGACGAGATTTTATATCAAAGAATTACAAAATTTTTCAGTGACGCTACCTCTCTAAACCCGTGAAGGTAGGATCGGTGGGACCTGTGAGTACCTACACTTTTGTGAGGTGCACGTCGATTGTGAAAGGTGTGAACGAGTGCGACACGGAAGTCGGAACTGAAAACCAAGAACGGGATGGAAGGTTTTAACATTGACGCAGCTCTGAAGTAACTTTATAGTGGAGAAAAATTTTGAAGGAACCAAGAAGGTCGTCTCTCGTGAGTGAAACCTTAGTGTCCCTGGACTGAGTTTAGAGGTGGGATAGTACTTTATCGGTCCACAGACCCTCCGAGGACTACGAGAGGTTCAGAGGCAAAGACGAGAACACTTTACTCCTACTACTATTATAGGTTGATCCTTCGGGTACCTCTACTCTCCTGCATGACTTCCGCTCCTCGAGTCGTGTCAGGGACCGTGTACCCTCCGAGGGATTATTTGTCTCGGTAATCTAAATTACCGGGAAAGGGTCCCAAAGGTACCGTGAACGGGCACGGAAATGATATCTCGAAGAAATTAACCGGACTCCTACCCTCTATCGTAAATGACTCTTACGACGTTGTCCGAGACTCCCGACTTTTGTGTCTGTTACCCTCGTTCCCTTTCGCCTTTTACCACGAATGAGAAATGAATGTCGGGAAAGGATTGGGACCTTGGTCCACCCTGTCACCACGACGTCGTCAGTCCCGGTTCACTCTTCTAAGACGAAGACTAATTTACGGACTTCCTAATTTACGGACTTCCATGTAAGGAAGCCTCTGACCCCGACCCCTGGTCTCGTCACTTTTAAGTCGGAGACATTTAGTAGACTTTCCGTCACGAGGTCCTGACACGAGACTCGACGTTCTCCCCTACAGCTCCGGGGAGTCTGAGACTAAGAAAAAAAAAAGGAAAATGGGACTCTTTCGGAGAGACCCATAAGGCAACTCAAGGTAAGGGCGTGAGACTTCGTACCCCCGACGTCGGACAGGAGACCCGTGTCTGTCCGTCGATTAACCCAGTACAGAGATTGGCCGAAGAGATTATCTCCTCGTTATACCAGGGGTTTCGGAAAGTCTTTTGGGTAGAAAGAATACCACGACTGTATGGAAACCCCCCTAAGAAGTTCGTGGTAGAGGGCGGGTACGGAATGAAGACGGTTGGGGGTGAGGGTTGTGTGTGTGTGTGTGTGTGTGTGTGTGTGTGTATTTGAGAGTTCCCTCGACGGTCCGGAATCGAGGTCTACTCCCTGAGACGTCCTTTGTCCTTTCTCAAACCTCGTTAGGACGTGGAACAAGGTCCACGATCGTCCCTCATCCGGCACAGGGTCGGCCAGACTTTCCTGTCTCCTTACCCTGATAACCCTCTCTCCTATAACTCTGACCTTGAACGACTCTACTAGCGGGCTTTCTCGGTGAGCACCCTCCCCTGTATCCACATGTATGCCGACTAAGTACACCAACGTGTCGTCTTTGATTGTGTTGTAACATTTCGTTCACAGAAGGTTGAATTTTTTTAATTATAAATTACCTAATTTTTTACTCAGTAAGTACCCTTTACCGTAGGGTGCTTAAACCACCGGTTTTAAACTCCTTCCTTCTGCATTTCGACACGACTGGGCGGGTCGTCAGTGACCGGTGTTGTTCGACGACTCGTGACCACACGTTTAACTCTATACGACATTCGTATTACGGGTATTACCTAAATCTTCTGTCATATGTTTTCTCACGTTTCATAAATAGTTATTAATCGAATATACACACTCTATTACGTCCGAAGGGACCACCGAGTCGTCATTTCTTCGGTGGACGGTTGCGTCCTCTGGGTCCAAGGTAGGGACCCAGTCCTTCTAGGGGATCTCTTCCTTACCGATGGGTGAGGTCATAAGAACGGACCCTTTGGGGTACCTGTCTCCTCGGGCCACCCGATGTCAGGTACCCCAGTGTTCTCAGTCTGTGCTGAATCGTCGATTTGTCTTGTTGTTACTCTATGACTCCACTATCAGAAGATTTATGTAACTTAGTTTGTCTTGTCCAATGATTTTGTTAAAAGTGGACAAAGAAAATGGAAAAATTACACCGATAATCGTTTAAATTTTAATAATACACTGAACGGAAGCTTAAAATAATTTCGGAGAACAGACCCGAAACCAAAGCGGGACCATATCGACACAGGCCTACGACTTTGAAAATAGTAACTAGTACATAGTGACCGTCGGCTTCCCACTACCCCACTCCCCTCCGGTCGTCCTGTAGGTCACGGAGGAGGGAGTCTGAAGTCTCCAACGATTCTAGGGGAGAGGAGACGGGGGTCCCAATGTACCTCATAAACTTTGTAGGGGGAGGTTTTGGTTCTGGAGAAGAGGATAGACATGCCTCCCTGGGTCGGGGGTATAGGAAAGCTGGTGGAATAGTCGTAGTGTCAACAGTGGGAGAGTGGTGGGAGAGGGAGTCGAGGTAGGGGTAGGAGTGGAGACAGTAGTAGTGGTGGGACGTGGGAAGGCGGGTGACCGTGGTACAGGAGGGGCAGAGGTCCCTACTTGAGATCGGCATAAACAACGGGGACAACGACGTCGGTTGGAGATTCGGGAGGGTTCAACTTCTAAAGTGTACCGACCTACGGGCTGAAGTAAGACCATGGAAGTAAGACCTGGATTTCGTCGGACTACCGTCCCGAGACTCTTGGTTCGTTGTTGAGACCCTTCCCCTCTCCCGGTGTCGGGGCCGTCTTCGAGCAGTACAGAATAGTGCAGTATCCTCCTCCCACTTCTTCTCACTAGATTACTCTTTCGTTCTATAGGTTGAATGCGTCACGCCCTTTGTACCGAACGAATCGTTTTTTTTTTTTGTTTTAGCTTACTGTGGTCATTATTATTATCGGTTATGCATACCTAAATAAACAAGTCACGGTCTAAGGTACATTTCACGAGTCGTACGAACAGAGTACTTAAGGGGTATCGTAAGGGTACTTTCGAATCCATTCCTCTCATTGAACAGTGGTCCTCCTCTGAGTCCGTCGGACGGAGGTCTTTGGTGCGAGGTTTGGTGACAGGACGTGACGAAGGGGTTTTCGTATGTGCAGGTGAGGGAGTGAGGGAGTGAGGGAGTAAGTAGGAGGAAATCGTACGCACACTGACTCTCGGTGGTTCGTTACACGGTCTCATAACCAAGGGGAAGTCGTAGGTCCGACTGGTCCGAGTAGGATTCGGGAACCTGAGATTCCTACTTGTCTAGTGGGAGGGACTTGTGTGTCCCCAGAATGTCCACAAACGGAAGTCTAGGGAGAGGGTAAGATGTCCGATTCTTTCACTCCGACCCAGCCTTCCCGTTCCTTCCCCACTCGAATTTCGAGAGGACCGAATTAGAGTCGAACCTAAGAGGTCGGTTTAGGCCCACACAGTAGGTCGGGGTGGGAAGGGTCCTGGAGACCTGTCTGAACCGAACCGAAGAAGACGAAAGGAGGGGTGACCGGAGATAATGTTGAACGTCACCCTTTCCGGTGTGAGTGCAGTTTTGAGTCGGAGAGGTCTTTGAGATGAAGTAGGCCTGTGGGCGCAGGACCTAGGAAGACGTAAGAATACGAGTGCAAAGGTGAGATCGTCATACGTCACCTTCCGACGAAACTTGCACAAGAAATTGAAGTTCATGTCTCTGAAATGACCGTCAAGTCACCTTCAGGTCTAAGGTGTGAAGGTTACGGTCCTTGAGCCCAAACCAGGGACCACCCCCTTGATTCGAGGGTATGTCGTGTGTCGTACCCGATTTTTTTAAAAATTTTTTATTTTTATTTTTTAAAGTTCATACGTAATGTAGAGGTTCGTCTAAAACTTGAAAAGTTTTGGTTCTTCACAAAGAAAATATAGAACAGGAAGGGTTAGAGAGTCGTAAACAATCGTTGGAGCCGGATAGACTTGACGGATTGTTTACGACTACCGAACTACACGGCACCCGTCTGAATGACACAAACACAGACAGACAGACAGACAGACCCACCATGCGACTTAGTCATACGTGTCGTCCCCACAGACACGTAGGTTCCTAGTCACAGTCGTACTACGTGCACACACCTACTTAAGAGGTCGATAATGCCAATACCTTTGAATCTGTGTGTAGTCGTGTTAGGCAGTTAAAGGTCTGCAATAGAGAGTACTATTAAAGGACGGTTTAGAAACTCAACGTTAATTCTTTCGTCTATTAAACTTTGTAAGAGGAGACGTACAACTCTACCTAATATTAGGATTAAACTATTTCTGAGAATTACTGAGTAATCGGTGGGAACCGAAGAGGAGTCCAGTCGGTTGAAGGGTCCGCGACCCTCCGTCGCTGCGAGCCCGGTAATGTACAATAACGAAGTCGTCGTGATTTTGTTTTTTAAGTGCTGTTTCGGTGTTGGCGGGGCGCCGAGAACTTAAGAGAAAAGAAATCGAGGGTCTAAACCCGCAGCTAAAAGAAAAGGACCGAAACTTGTTTCGGAGATTAAAGGACTGTTGGTGTACGAGAGTGGTCTCAGACGAGTGCCGGTCTTCACCGTACGTGCCGCGACGTCGGTCGGGAGACGAGCCCCTCATCACCCCCGGCAGTGAAGAGGTCGGTGTCACACAAAGGACCCTTCACTAGGGGTTCTGGTCTCCCACCCCAGGAACCCTCGTTACTGCTACAGTTCGATAAACACCCACTATTAGTGTATGGTCGGGGAAGGACACAACCGACTTGTTCCCAGTCTTCATCTCCTCCGGTAAATCTCGTCCCCAGGGGTTGGAGGTCCTGGAATTACAGACTACTGGACTCCACCTCGACTACATTATTATTGTCTTTATATTTCACGTGTTATTTGCATTACACACACGACACGATCAACAGAGTCAGCACAGGCTGAGAAACGCTGGGGTACCTGACATCGGGTGGTCCGAGAAGACAGGTACCCTAAGAGGTCCGTTCTTATGACCTCACCCAACGGTACGGGAGGAGACCCCCTAGAAGGGTTGGGTCCCTAGCAGGGGTCCGGAGGGTATAACGTTCGTCTTAGAAATGACAGACTCGGTGGTCCCTTCAGGAACTTAGTAGGGTTTTGGTAGGAGGGTGAAGACAGGTACCTTTTTAATAGGGGTTTTCCAACCCCTGACTACTAAATCTCCAAAGAGGTGGGGGAGGTCGGGGTCCGAAGTTAGTAATTTAAAAAGTGTCTTCGGTTTCGGTACCAGAAGGTACTCAGTAGGTGTGATCTTAA
This sequence comes from Capra ibex, assembly GCA_006410555.1. Lineage (NCBI taxonomy): Eukaryota > Metazoa > Chordata > Mammalia > Artiodactyla > Bovidae > Capra > Capra ibex. The sequence continues at coordinate 1,457,391 of SJYO01050144.1, read as the reverse complement.
ATTCTTCGAACTGAGAGTCTTTCAAGAAAGAACCACACCCGAACACACCTGTGCACACAACATGTGTACGTGGACCCGTGTGTGTGTGAGTAGTGTCTTCTTGTGCATCCTGGGTGTGGGTGTGTAGGTGTCTTCGTGTCTCCGTCGTACGGAGACACACGGTCCTGAAGAGTCTTGTCAGAGACTCGGACTCTAGTCCATTCCCCCCTTCCTCCTTCCCTCCGAACCAGTTAGTTGTTTACGCACAGAGACGTCGTACGGATGGTCCACCGCCCGTGCCACGATATCCTCCGACATCCTACCATGGTCATCCTACCTCTTCGACCACCAGCAGGTGGCACCGACCTGGACCCCGACGAACGATGTAGGACTCAACCTCGTGTGCTTCTATCGCGGTCACCAGTGGCGTCGGAAGACTCAAGGTTGAGGGAGGGACGGGAGGGGTACGCAAGAGAGTGGGAGCAGGGGGAGGTGAGTTAGAGACGACAGTGTCCCATCCGAACCCCACTCGATTTTTCGGGGGTTGGGGGGGTGGGACACGGAAGCTAGTTACACTGTTTGCGAGAGACCCGTCTTGGGGACTCCGACAGAAGAGACGGTGGGTGGGGAGGAAGGAAGGGTTGCTCAGGTCCCTCTAGACTTGTCTCCCCACTACCTATCGGGACAGAGTAACAAGGTCTGAGGCTTAGGTGGTCCCGGCCCCTCTCGACGTATTTAGTCGGACCCGACCCGAGAGTGGTCGCACTACTGAGCTGTTCTCCTTACCTTCCGCTCCCTGGCATTTTGACAGCTACCCGATTCAGCAAAGTAAGGTTCAGTCCCGGTCCCTCTCTTTTACAAACCAAGAACCCTCTGTCTGAATAAACTTCTCCTACCTATTCGACTGCCTCCCTCCAGACGTACAGACCTACGAGTCTCCCTTCCTCCGTCTCTCCCCGACCAGGTGATTCTCCAGAAGTCGACTCAGCAGGGAGTAGACACAGGTAAGTGAGGGTGGTAGGATCTCCGCACCCTCTATGAGCACAGGGTTTGAACCTATTACAAACCTTTTTAATCGGAGATCACTCCTACCTTCTAAGAGTGGGTCTACCGACTATTTTGTAGGAAAGGGGAAGAGATTCCGTCCTCGTCGAACCGTCCCCCGTACAACTTCTCGTTCCTGGAGGGACCACCAGGTTACCGATTCTTAGACGGACAGTTTTGTTCCAAGTGTCCAAGCTTGGGACCAGGTCCTGCTAGGGTGTCCGTCCCCTCGTTGGCACGGGTACACGGTGTTGATGACTCGGGTGCGAGAGCCCGGGCACGAGGTGTTGTCTTCGGTGGCGTGACTCTTCGGACGTGTCGTGTTCGCCTCTCTCTCCTCGGGGCCGAGCTGCGTTGATCTCCTTTCGGTACGTCGTTACTTCTGCGTCGTGTCGGTTATTCATTTATTTATTTATTTTGACACTAGTCCTCAGTAAGGGTAAACCAAATGAGTTTACAAATGACTCGTTGGGACTCACGGTCCGTGACACGAGACACGACCCCTTTTGGGACAATTGTGCCCTCGAGTGTCAGTTCACCTCCCTGTTCCTTCATCTTAGTATGTAGCTGTCGTCCATGTAGTGACAGGAATGGGTGTCGTGAAGACTGTAAACAACTAAACGAACAGCAAGAGGGGAATACTCTGACCTTCGAGGAATTTTCCTCTTTCCCCTCCCTCTGTTGTAGATTCCCGGTCAATATACGAGGACAATGCATGGTATCAGTAAGGTAGAGATGGGATTACGAAACCCCACGTAAAATAATAGGAGTAAAATGTCTATTCTTCTAACTCCGAGTCTCTCCAATTAAGTGAACGGGCTTCGGTTTCGTCACACACCCTCTCGACCCTGTGGATTGATCCTGAGTTGGGTTCCGCCGTACAGGGGTGTGTGTCGAGTCCCAGAGGGGTGTAACCCGGGGAATCGGGGACGTCGTCACGGATTGGGTCCTGTAATAACTAATATAGTCCTCCCTCCCCAATCCTCCTCGCACCAATTCCGACCCCTCGCCCAGTCCCTGCTGAAACGTCTTATCGGATGACCTGTCAAAATTTCTTGTCTGCCTTAAACGGTTTTACTGTTCCCTTCCTTTCGGTTGTACGTTTACTGTCCCTCTGTACTTCGTCGGGGGATGAGTTTTCGGGGGACGAGGGGTACTCAGGGGGAGGGGGAGGGTGGGGCCCGGACTCTTTGTCCTCGAGCCGTCACTGTATGAACCCCGAAGACACGATACCTCACCGTCCGAAAGCAAAACAACAATAACAACCATTTAAAGGACCCTGGTCTACTATTCTAGATCCCTCCTATGTCAGACGAAAAGAGGGTTCACATTAAGGTTGTGGATCACACCCCGGACCGAGTAAAACCTTACTCACTTTCTCGACCTGGTCCTTTTTTCTCCAAAAGGAATGTACGGACGGAAGGGTACTCCGGGCATATTAACCCGGTCAGACCCTCGGGGAGGACAAACCCCAGTGCTTTTTGGAGAAATTCCGGTTTGTTCGTCGTTCCAGTCTGGTTTCCTTCTCTCTCGGTCCCCGGAGCTCGTCAACCGTTTCTCGTCGGGACGAGGAGGTAGAAGAGACGAAGAAAGAGGTCAAGACCTCGGTTTTGGTCCGACACTTGACTCTCTTTCCCCGACGTCTCGTCTCTCGTCAGGACCGGGGCCAGAAATCGAGTCGTCCACCACGATCATCATTTCTTGGACGGACAGTTACGTCCTCTATGTTCTCTGAGTCTAAGCTAGGGACCCAGTCCTTTTAAGGGACCTCCTTCCGTTCCGTTAGGTGAGGTCATAAGAACGGACCTCTTAGGGTACCTGTCTCCTCGGACCACCCGATGTCAGGTATCCCAGTGTTTCTCAGCCTGACCTCACTGAATCGTGCGTGTCCCGGGTGTTCTCAGGAACACTCCGTCTTCGGACTCCTTGTGGTTGTAAGTTCCCTGTCATACTTCTTCTCCTCGGTCGTTCCCCTTAAGTCCTCGACACGCTGGGTCTGCCTGTAGTCAGTGGGTAGGGGAAGAAGAGGTCCTGTGTCCGTAGTGGGGGTCCCTTCGGACACTCGGACACCCAGTTGTCGGATGGGAAATCTTTGTTTGATGTTTCCGTGCTTGGTTCCTGTTCTTACACTCTCCCTTTTTGACTCTTAATCTCGCAAAGTGTTAATAAAAAAAATTCTCTTACTTCCTCCTTCTCACCATTGACCCAGTTGTCTCTCCTTAGTGTTCGGTTCCCAGATACCGCGTCCGTCTGAGTGGGATGTCTCACGACCTTTCGAGTCGGAAACCGTCGTGGTTCGTGGCACCGCGACCCAAGTCTACGGACTACCTGTCCCCCGTACCCACCTTTCAGACAGACGCCTTCCCCAGGAAGGAAAGGGTTGTGTCGGTCAGTCAGTACGGGAAATAGGAAGTCCTTTACTCTTTAAAAAAGAAACCTCTTTGATTTATTCGTGTTATAGCCTGAACTCTTGTGGTTCATACCGCCTGCCACTTCTCATTCCTTCTCTCCGCCTAAATCAGAAAAGAGACTGGGTGGGTCGTTGAGACTTTGTGGTGGTCGGTCATCTAACTTTGTAAGATGAGACTCTTAACTTGTCGGGGTCTCTCTTGAGGTCAATGGGTATAGACTTCAAGGGAGTTATTTTTCTAAATAAAAGGTGGGTTAGTAGGACTATTTCGGGTAGCCAGTCGTCTAAGACCGTGAATGTATTGTTCGGAGGTTTTAGTTGAAAATCACAGAGAAGGAATTTACACTTATTTGTCAACTCTTAGTAGTCTCCAAAAAAAAAAAAAAATTAAAAATTTCAAAATTTGTCCTTTTTTCCTCGTTCATTTGTCCTTTTTTTCGCTAGATTGTTATCTTTAAAACGTTCCTTGTTTTCAAGTCTTTCTCGTTATAGTGGTCAGGTGTTTCTATTTTCCTTTCTAACATAAGTGTTTTGTTCTTCTCCGATGTTACTTTTTACTTTTTTAATTTACTTTTTTCGGAGAGAATTCAATTTTTATATTAATTTAAAAAAAAAGTTTTTGAGTGTACTAAGTCTTCTGTTTTTGACTTCTTTAGAAGGTGTCTCACTTTTACGTTTTCTTTTTTCTCTTCTGATCCTCTTTTTGTTTCCTACAATCAGAGGACTAATCGGGACGTATTTTTTTACTCTTTTTCTATATATGGTCAGTCACGTACGGTGGTATTAGTAATACTGTAAAATTTAGTACTCCTTATTTACTTTTAAAGATTTCAGAAGATTTCTCTTATTTTGTTCATTTTCTGTGTTCTTTTTCTTTTGTAGTTTGAAGAAGTTTTTGTTGTAGTCTACAATTTATATGGAAGATTTAAGCCTTTATTTTATAAAAATTTAGTTCTTAAGATAGAGTTTATTTAATAGCCAGTGTACGGTCTTATCGTATCTAATAAAGGTCCATCGGTTACTGAGGTCTTTTAATGGAGGGTTCGTGCTTAAGAATTCTTCAATAATCTTTGACCTCAAATACCCCAAGTCACTATCAGGTGATTTCTCTACGACGACGACGATTCAGTGAAGTCGGTACAAGCTGAGACACACTGGGGTATCTGCCGTCGGGTGGTCCGAGTTTCTCTACTCTCTAAGTCATTTATCTCCTAGGTTACACCCTTCCGTCATTTCCTTTATAAGTATTACTACTATTTCCTTTCAGAGTTCTACTGTTGATAGGTGACAAAGTTAAGGTTTTCGTCGGTTAGGTCTGATTTCGTCTCTTTGTCTTTCAAGGACCTCTTTATTGACATCCTGTTTCACCTTGACATCCTTTTTAACTGTCCACAATCGTCTTAACAATTTGGTAGACTTTTTTTTACGTAATATTCATGGAAACCTGTAGTCTAGTTACATTTTCCTCCGTTAATAATTGAGATCCTTCTTTGTTTCTTGACATGTTTTCTCCTGTGTGCCAGTGTCCTGTGATGAACTGAGCCCTTCTTTATAAACGTGTAAGTAATTATATACTTGTTTCATAGCTAAATTGTTTTTTATTCAAATACAACCTTTCTATCTTCTTCACAACCTTACTTTAACTCCCTCTTAACACACCCTCTCGATTCAAGAGTAGATGGTACCATCTTTCAGTTACATGTTCAAGATTTTAATCGTTTAGTTCTTTATCGTTGTTTTCTATAATAAAATTTTGTGTCGGTACATAATTTTTTTTTCTCTTTACTTGATACTTTTGTCTCACTGACGAGACCTCTTACCCTCACACTTCCTCTCTTCGTTCCGTTTGATACATATACATGATACACTAATTTTAATTTTAATTTCTAAACTTTTTCCCGGAGATACCGAGTGTGTGTCAGGTCGAATGTAGGGGCCCCACACTCTAGTCTACTTTTAAAAATCGGTTTCGAGACTAGTTTTATTTACTACGTTTTAATTTATTTTTAATTTTGTTTTATTTTCTATGTAAAAAAATAGACTCACAGACGTATATGGGCTATCCGAAGTTTCTACTTCCCTAGACTAGGACCGGGGGTCAACACCTGTAATGTCCGTTAAGAGTTTGTATGGCACTATAAAGTACAGACGCGCACGACTAGAAAGACTAATCTTACGGATTTTTGTTTGGGGAGTTCGGGGATTCTACTACTTAAAGAGAAGTTGGAAATTTTGGGAAGTCTCAATGACGCAGAAAATCTTTCAGAAAGAACTATGGAGAAGGGGTGTCAAGAAAAAGACAGAAAACCGGATGCAGACTGAGAAGACACATAGGGAGATCGTCTCGTACAGTGGGGTACAAAGTCGACCATTATTCGACTGAGGGATTGGCTGGACCCTGGAAGAGGCGTCAGTAGTCGAACACGACCATTATTCGACTGAGGGATTGGTTGGCCGCTGGAAGAGGCGTCAGTAGTCGAACACGACCGATACGACGTCCTACTCGCCGGTGTCCCAGAGTCCGTGAGTGACGTGCTTCCAAATAGAGAGCAGTGCAATACACCGCCGACACAGAGACCTAGATGAGGTACAGAAGAGAGGTCCACCATGGGTCGATTTCCACGTCGGGAGAAGACCTGTGCGGTGAGAGGACCGTCTATCTTTTCTCTTTTGCACCCGTCCTGGTATTTCACGGGGGTTTTCGGAGACGAGTCTTCACTGAATGTAGTGAAGGCGGGTTCGAAGTAACCAGTTTCGATGAGTGTACTGGTGTAGACTGCAGTTACTGGGTCCAATTTATGTCAGGAGAGTGCCACTTTCCTTCACTTCTTGACGGATTGTGGTAGATGATGCCCGAGGCACCACCCCAGGTGTCGAATAAAGACGTAGGCCCTGGACTGTTACAAACCGTGGTTCATCCGTAAGTCACGTAAAAGTGGTTGAACTTGACTTAATAGTTTATATGTTTAGACTCTTGTCTTCCTCTTAACTTTTTCCCCTTCCCGACTACATGTTTGAGTACCATACACTTTATCGTGACCCGAACCTTAGTTTTCTGATTCGGGGTTTTCGGTTCTGAGGAAAGACCCGAGTAGAAATTACCTTCCTCTACTCGATCTCCTAGAGATCCCAGGGAAGGCCCAGATTGGAAATTATCTCAAACATTACACAAGGAATCATAGACGAACGGTTAGACGGTTGAAGATAATCAGTACGCAGGTCCGGATTTTGACCTTTTTTATTTTTATTTTTATTTGGGGATTTAGTCAAGTGTGCGGTTTTGATTTTTAAGTGGGTGCAGACATTTTCTTTTGATTTGATATGAAGTTTTTCCTTATAAAAAGTTGTTTTATAACACCGTTGAGACAAAAAGAAATTATTTGATAAAAGACAAAACTCGTGTAACAAGATTCGGTGTTCTAAAGGTCAATGTCCTTTCGATCGTCCCGTAACGTCTCCCTACTAATGTGTAGACTTACCTAGTTGTGCCCCAAGTCCAAGTGTGCACCTTTGACAGTGTAGTTAATTTTGACAGAGTGTGTATCGTCTTTAAGAAACAAACAACTTGTTTATGCATGGGCAGATCCGACCTAAATAATCCGAGACTTCGATAGTGAGGGTTAGGTTAAATAGGAATAAAGACATATAGACATGCACAAAAAAAAAAATTTCGAAAATCTTTTTCTTTATATATTTTTCCCATCTCTTTAGGACATCGATTACCCGGCTACATGATTGTCTTAATAAATTGTCTCCGACTCAGGACTCGGGACACAAGTGGAGTCGTCTTCCACTTACGACACTACTGGGACAAACAAATCTCTTTACACATGGGAATTCAAACATGGGTATTTAGTACCCACAGTTGGGTCCATAGGTAGTGACAGTCTAGTATTTTTGTTGTACATGTACCGTAAATCATATATGGTCCTAACAAGGTCTAAGAAATGTATATACTTGAGAGTATAACTAGTCTCGGTGAGATCCTTCATCCAGAACATTAGTAGAGGTCCAATGACTACCCCTTAGTTCCATGTCAAATTTATTGGGTAGACTCCAGTGTGTAATTCTTCGTCCCGACCCAAAATTTTGACTCGTTAGTCCGAGGTCAGACTTGAGTCCAGTCGAGAAGAAATAAGACGGACTCGTACACCGTACGATAGTTTACTCGACCAAGGTAAGGACCTATATCCATATCGGACTTCGGCAGTCGTATGTTAGAGAGAGGGAGAATTTCTGGGAACGGTATTCCGAAGGGACCACCGAGTCACCATTTTTTTTTTTTTTTTTTTAGGTGGACGGTTATGTCCTCTGTACTTAAGGTAGTGACCCAACCCTACTAGAGGACCTCTTCCTTTACCGTTGAATGAGGTCATAAGGACGGACCCTTTAGGGCACCAGTCTCCTCGGGTACCCGATGTCAGGTGTCCCAGTGCTTTCTCACCCTGTACTGACTCGCTAATTTGTTGTTGTTTGAATGGGACGGGTCGGGTCCTCCGACGCCAAAGGTGGGAGTTTGACACCCGTGATACTCATTTCACTCACTCAAACCGAGGGAGTCTACGGTCTTTCTCAGTAAAAAAAAAATTCTTCTCCTACGAGTAGAGAGGAGTGGGTAGAGGTTCGGAGCTCTGAGATACGGGAGAGCGGACCTACTCACATTCGTTTCTACTACAGAGTGACCCTGTCGCCCCAGAGTAAGGAACACCGGTGTCGTGACGGTAGCAGTCCGTTCCGAGAAAGGACATTTCCGGTTAGTTATGACGAGGTGGGGTGCAGGGGTGGGAAAGGACGAGGAGCGAGATATTGACGATAACTAATGTCGTCTCGACCCTTCGTTTACGGTTTTATATAGTTAGTTAGTGGTTCTACCGTCTCTCTGAAATAATTTTGGTAATGTGGAAGAAGACAAAAGGACGGGTGGGGTCGAAGGAGGTGGGTCACCGGTAAAGAGAACCTTCCAAAGGTTCTTGAAACGTCTGTACTAGACTACCGACCACCTTAAAGGAGATAAACCCCTTTTAAATCTGGGACTCTTCCTCGTTCTTGTTCAGGGCACCACTCTTCTATCTTTGGTCCACACACTTTTTTGTGCGTACACAGACACACATCATGCATATACTTTTACGCGTGCATACGGTCAACCAAATTTCCTTTTGGATCTTGAATCAGTGTAAAGTCTTTGTGAACCATTAATAGTGACTTAAAAAATGTTTAGTTAAGGAAGACCAGCGAATTACAGGAAGTGATTCACCAAATTAACACTTTAAAGTGAAATATTAACCCAAGTAACATTACGTCTTTCACCATCTAAACGTATTCGTTTACTGTTTGTCAATTGTTTTAGGTAATCGTCTCTTCTTCCGTAGGCTACCCGGTGTGTGGACCCGAACCTTCGTTTGGACATCACTCCCTCACGGGCGGGGTCGGGTCCGGACAACGGGGATTCGTCTGCCTCCCCTTCGTTTTCTTCGTAAAGTTCACGAAAGAGCTACGAGTCGTACCCTCCTTTGGTCGGGCACTCGTCTTCTGTGTTTCACTCCTTCTTAAAAAGGAACAGAGAGTTTCTGGTCTCTGGAAAGACACGTTCCTTTGAGTCCGTTCCTAAAAATTTCTTAGGTCTTACATGTGTCTAGAAACTGTTGAGAATAAGGCCCAAAGACTTTTCTGGTAATCTGAGTCTTATTAGGAGAGGTCATAAGAGCGGATTTCTTAGACTACCTGTCTCGTCGGACCACCCGATGTCAGGTATCCCGACGTCTCTTAGTCTGTACTGACTTCCCTGAATCGTGCGAGTGTCTTCCCTCATACCTCGGGACTGGAGGTCAGGAGTAAGACAGTACTCGATCGTTCCTCGGAGGACAACCCTTGGAGTTGTCTAGGATAGATTTACAGACACACAGAGTTCAAGGACGATAGTTGTGTCCATTGACTGTTTTACTAAGTAAGTAAGGTTTTTATAAATGACTCGGGAACGATACTCGCCCATGACATTTTTAACGTCTCTGAGTGTTCCTCCACCCCATTCCTGGTTCGACCTCCTGTACGTCTATTCGACCTCTTTTCCGCGACGAGAGTACCTTGAATCCCAGACTACCTCGCAATAGTTCACCTGACATAGGAGGGATTTAAGTGTACGACTTCGGGATTAGGGGTCACACCGACACAGACCTCTGTCTCAGAAATTCCTTTGCGCACGTACGTACAAGTCACCGCAGACTGAGAAGTACTGCGATACCTGACATCGGACGGTCCGAAGAGACAGGTACCCTAAAAGGTCCGTTCTTATGACCTCACCTAACGGTAAAGGAAGAGGTCCCTTAGAGGGTACAGAGGATGTAACCAGTCTCGGTTACTCGGTGGACCCTTCGGGGAGAAATCCCTTCATTAATTCTAATTTGCTTCAGTACTCTCACCCCAGGACTAGGTTATCCTGACCACACGGATATTCTTCTCCTTCCCTACAGTCTCGGAAGAGAGAGTGGTACGTACGTGCCTCTTCTCCGGTGCACTCTTGTACCCCTTTCCCCAGGTAGACGGGCGGTCTTCCTCTTAGGAATGGTCTTTGGTTGGGGCGACAGTCGACCAGACCCGGTCCGTCGGAGGTCTGGGTACTGTTTTATTTCGACACAATAGAGCCGGTGGATGAGTCACCGTAAAATAATACCGTCGACCCCGTCGGATTGCAAAGTCGTACCCTCCCCCGGACTAGTCCACGTGGGACGGGTTAAGATCCCTATTCCCTTCCGAGGGTCTTCCTAACCGTCCCCTTCTCTTTGGTCCCGTCCCGCGGAGACACCTGCCTCGGACATCACAGTCTCCTCCTCACCTCTCTTGTTACGACTCATTCACTCCCCTCGGGAGACCCCCTCCAGAGTTCTCGTTTACACGGGAACTTCTAGAACTTGTGGTTCTGTGACGAGATGGAACATTTTGAAACCTGGGTGGGTAACTACTAAGACTAAGACGACCCCCTTTTTTTGCGGTCGAACCCAAGATGTCCTTGCTTCTTCATCAGCTGCAAGGAACGGTGGGATACGTCACCTTAGAGGGAAGTCGTACAGACGTATGTAAGGGGCATCTCTAGAAAACGAAAAGAGAGATATTCGAGGGGGGGTGGGTCGGAAAGTCTCGTAGACGACCCTACCAAGGAAGAAATCCACGAACGAAAGTTAAGACGTTTTAAGGGAACGAAAAACAATTATTCACGATTTTAATCGGGGGTCATCAAGTCGATATTTGTTAGACGGACGTCACGTCCTCTACACTCAAGTTAGGGCCCAGCCCTTCTAGGGGATCTCATCCTATACCGTTGGGTGAGGTCATAAGAACGGACCCTTTAGGGTACCTGTCTCCTCGGACCGTAAGTACCCCACCGTTTCTCATTCTGTGCTGAATCGTTAATTTGTTGTTGTTTTAACTCAATCGATTCCGATTGACACATGGTCTGTGACAAAACTCCCGAAAAACACATAATCGAGAAAATTAGGAGTTTTGGTGGTGTATTTCATCTAAGATAATTGAGATCAAATACCTACTCCTCCGACTCGTGTCTCTCTAATTCTGCGAACGGAACCCGGTGAGTCGATTTTTACCTCGTCGGTCCTAATTTTGGACGTCAGATCGAACCCACAGGAATGAGGATTGGTGTTTAGGTATAACAGAAACCCCCCACCCCCCTCCCTGTCTCTTTGACTCTGAGCCCAAGGGTATCGATCAAAATTCACGTTCTCAGAAAGACTAAGGCCGCGGATACGAGAACTAGAGAATTGGCTTACCTCTTCTCCAGCCGCCGAAACTCTCAGTGAGTCCTTCCTTTGATTCATCTTGGTGGTATCGTGTCAACTTTTGATTCCCTCTCTCCTTTCTCTTTCTCCTCCAACCCCACTGTCGGTCCAGAGACCATTTAGCGTGTCGGTCTGGAAGTAGTAGAACACTGTGGAAGAATATTAAGTAAATAAACAAATTGTTTACTGTTTATGAATCGGTCTTAGATGATACTAAACCGTGACCCGACTCTTTTCTCCTTATCGATGTATAATTACTGGCACTGTGAGTAGACGGGGAAGGGGAACGGGAGTAGTTCCTGAAATGTAAGATCCTTTCCCGACTATATACTTATTTGTGTTTTTAATAGTGTCACACTAATATATACAGATAGTCATATACAGAAAGATAGGTGTTTCGTAACTTTACTCCTGTCGGATAGAGACGGATTTCCCCAGTCCCCTCCATAGTGGAACTCCTTCCACAGTAAATTCGGATAACACTTCCTACTACCTTTATAGGGTCCTCTCGTCGACCCGAGGAACCTCGTAGGGACCTCTCATATACTCTCTAGGGGCTTAGGGACCTGTGTCTCCGTATCTTAGTCTCGTACACTCGTCACTCTCCTTGGAGTCTCCAGAAGAGCAAAGTCGCGGCACAGTCCGGGACGTCCGTGTCGGGGTAGTCTCTCAGTCGGGTCGGGGTCAAGGTCGGTCCTTGGGCTTGTGTCGAGGGAACCCCTCGTGTGTCCGTCTGCCAGTTGTTAATTGTCCTGTCGTGGACACAAGACCCGGAACACTAGGTGGCCAACGTCTCCCACTCCCTCTGTCTTCACCCCCTCTTCAGTTCTTTCAGAGGTGGAGGGACCAAACATGTTGATTTCTCTGTCGAGACTTGGAGGCGGAGGGGGTCGCGGAGGGTCCAAGGGTCGAAGGCCGAAGGTGTAGGGCGAGGGGGGCTGGTGGGGCACAATCCAAAGGTTCATTCCTAGAGAAAGAGGCAGGGAGCGAAGAGAGACGAGAAAGTTAAGGTAGAAGTCGACGTCCAAGAGAAAAGTTGACAAGGGCCCCTTGGGTCGATGATGGCCACTGGGAGACGGGACGCCAGGTAGTGCTTCCAGTTTCCCAACGGCAAGTCGTTAGACGGTCGTCCCCCGTCAGGACGTCGGCCAGAGGTAGGGCCGGGCTTGGAGGGTCGGGGGTCCGGCCAGTGTTGAGGAATCTCTACGTTTAACTCTCCGTCGGAAGGATTGGGCTCTCCCGACGATTAAGAGACTTCTCATACGTCTAAAGGTCGGACGGAAACGGACCCAAACAAACAAAATGAAACGTTATTTAAATTATGTCTAACGGACTTCGTCTCTCCGTCTACCTGATATTTGAGACGTAAAACTCGTCGGAATCAATGACCCAACCACACCCAAAACTAGGGACAAATTTAATATAGATACTTTAAACTGTACCTAAACCCAGACACCAAACGACCGAAGCACCACGAGACCTCGGCGAAGATCTCTTAAATGTTCCCGACTAAACTAATACCCCTGAAATTAAAGAGTGTCTCCGATTGTTCCTCCGACTCCTCGGACCGACTACACATTGTCTTTCTTCCCTTTTCCTCTTTCGATCCAACCCAACGACGGACGGGGACACGTGTACTACAGTCATGACAAAAGAGAGTGGGAAACGTCCCGGAATTCAATCTGTGGGGTCCCTGGCACCCGACTTCGGACAGGACTGAGTCTCCCTCCCTCCTCCACCTCAACACGTCATCTTTCACAGGTGTTCTTCGAGTCACAGGTCCTTTCTTAGTCCGCACGTATACTCCGTCTGTCATTTTACAGATATTTCTCTGTAATTGTACTTCGCGTGTGTTTCGTAACATATTGTCACATTTGACCCGAACTCCCCTGCACCGTCTTCGTCCCCTTGACGTCGAGTAGGGAGGGTGACCGTGGACCAGACATACGGTTCCCCGTCGGGAGAGGGGAGGGACGAGGGAGAATCTGGTGGTTTCCCTTCCACTACGTCACTTGGTCCTAATCCTGTTCGGTCCAAGATCGGGGTCGAGGAGGTCTACAAACAACGTTTCAACCCGTTAGCCAAGGCGAAGTACCTCGGAGTCAAAGAGATAGACGTTTTAGTCTTAGTGTACTAACAGTGTTCCGGGTTTATCCTATTGAACCCATTCTTACGTACATACAACCTTTTCTGACCTTGTATTTGACAGAGACTCACTAGTCCGGTAAAAGAGATAATGCTTTCTTAGTGACTAATCTTACCCTTCCGGACCCCGTCTCCCCTCCATACTTCCCTTAAGACGTTTGAAGAGTTTCTGACTCTCAGCCCGGGGTGTCAGGTCCGTCCAAGTCTCCGACCGAGAGCCTGAACCGGGAAGACGAGTGGACGTGTGTGTCGGACATATACTCGTCTCCGGACCGACCCGTGGTCCCCACCAAAGGTCGTCGTCGTCTGAGACCCGTGACAAGACCCCCTGAGACCCCCGGACCTCGGGGTCGGACTCGACCCGTCCCTCCACCTCGGTGTGTGAGTAGAAGGGACACTTTAGGGTCTCAGGTCCGTCTCGGTCGGTGTCCCGGACTCCCTCCCGGGAAAGAGACGAGGGGTAGGACACGTACAAACACAGGAAAGCGTCTCCGACCCGGCCCTTCCCTCGATGTTTCTCAGTAACTCCGTTTCCCTGTTTCTCTTCCTTCTCCCGTCTATTTCCTTCTTCCTTCCTTGTGTCCTGTACGACTACACACAAGGAACGACCACCCCCCTTCTAGCGGTCTTCTGTTCGTTTCCTCACTCTTCGGACGTTTCCCCTGGTCTCTTCGTTTCCCGGTCCGAAACGTCCCCCTCCCGTCGACACCCTCCATCTCCGACTCTAATTTACCTTTACTCCCCGAACCAGTGGTACCTCTTTCTTCGACCTTCGAAACCGTCGTCAATCAGATAATCCTCCTTTCCTCCCCTACTTTCGACGACACCCACACAGAGATGTGTGGTTCCCCAACCTTTTATCGGTCGATTAAGTCGGGACTCGTCCCTCACCTCCCCTCCCCCCCTCCCACTGCTGGTGGCCAACTTACCAACTTAAGAGGGGTTTTGTTATTAGGAAAAGGTGACAGTGAAGCTGTAAGATGGACAAGGAGACTGGAGTCTTGTGTCATTTAATTTTGACAATCAACAGTTCTAAAACAATTTAATTTAAACGACTGGGAGGGGTGGTGTGGGTGTGTGAGGGAGAGAGAGAGACAGAGGTCACTAGATATACCGTTCCTTTTCTTCCACACAATCAACGAGTCAGTACAGACTAAGAAAAGCTGGGGTACCTGACCCCAAGTGATCCGAGGAAACAGGTACCTTAAGAGGTCCGTTCTTATGACCTCACCCATCGGCAAGGGAAGAAGTCCCGTAGAAGGGTTGGGTCCCTAGTTTGGGTCCAGTCCCGTAGAAGGGTTGGGTCCCTAGTTTGGGTCCAGAGGGTGTAACGTCCACCTAAGAAATGGTCGACTCGGTGTTCCCTTCGGGTTCTTATGACCTCACCCATCGGATAGGGAAGAAGTCCCCTAGAAGGATTGAGTCCCGAGATTGACCCGGAGGGTGAGACATCCGTCTACGAAATGGTAGACTCGATGGTCCCTTCGGTGGTCTATTCACTCCCCTCCTTCGGGATTTAAGACACCGTCGCTACCTTCTTCCTTCTACTCCGACTCCGGTCCTTCCCGACCCTTCCCCCCTTCCTACTACCGCCTTCTCTCCCATTGGTCTGTGAGGCGAGAAGTATCTCGGAGGACTACCTTCTACTCCTTCAAGTCGATCGTGTCCGGTCTTCGGGTCTCCTACCAGTGAGACGAAAGGTCAAACACGGGCCCGTCATGGTAGGAATCTGGGTGGTGACCCTGAGACGGCCTGGGGTATGAAATCTTCCCGGACACGGGGGAGAATATACCCGTAAGGAAGGGTCCCCCGTCCCTCGTCTTTAGAACGAGGGGAAAGACTCAACTCAAGATCCCTGACCCGGTCGGCGTCCCACTCGTGACCTTCCCCTCACCCCTCAATACTATGTCTGTGTAGAACCCTGTCCCTAGTTCCCTGTACCCCGAGGACCGTCTGGTCTCGACACGACCACTACCCTTTCCACCCCTCCCCTCCACGACCCCCATCCGGAGGGGTGTTGGGGAACGGAACCGGGCTCTTACAGTCGTCGACGGGACTCGTCCCCTCTCGGACCGAAGTCTCTACCTCCACTCCTCTAACTTTTTTTTCGGTCCTCAGGTTCTAACAATCTCCAATCTTCGACTTCCTCTTTTTCCTCGGTCTCAGTCCTGTTAACTCGTACACACCGTATCCTGTCCCCTCTTTTTCTCTTGACTTTCCCGTAGAGGACACTCCAAGTCATGTACGAGTATGGTTTTGGGTAAGTAACAAATAGACGTTAAGCTTAAACTGACCGACGGGACATAAAATAGACCGTTGAAGAGGGACTCCGACCTCCTCAACCTTACCACCGGCCCTCCGATACAGTGCTCAAGCCACTCCTGTTCTCATAGAAGTATCTAGATTCTCCGTCTGTTAGAAGGATTTCGATTCGTACGGTCTCTCGGGATTGGTATGTCACAGTCACCCAGTCCGGTTAAGAAGGTTGGTACCACCCAATACTTTCTGGGGCAGTAAAAGTTTCCGGAACCCGACACATCTCTCATACCGGGGAATAGACAGTTACTGACTCTACCTTGGTTTTAAGTTCACCATCTGTTGACTCAGGGGGTTCCCCCCCTTTTTCAGAGAAAAACGTGGACGACCTTAGGGTCTCCGATCGCTCCGAGTTTGACGATTCTTTCTTAAAGGAAGTGACTTTCGTAGAACGGAGTCACGAAGTACAACTTTTCCCCCAGAGACGGTCGTTTCCTCTTCACATTAAGTGTGAAAAACACTTTCAACTGTGTTGAGATACGATAAAAAATGTGATTTTGAGAGGATGACATTGACTACGAGAACAAAAGTCTTAGATTGGAGAATCTACGATACAAGGTTCTTCTTGCATTTATTTCTTTATGTACTTAGTTATTATTAGAATGTAATTAAAACTTGAGTCAATACTTTTGTCTTCGTTTTCTTTAGTTACCTACGGTTTGTTTTTTCCTACCTGAGTCTTTTTGTTAAAAATTAGGGGGTTTCAAAGTGTTCCCATTCTGTTTGTTATCTCTTATATTATTATAATTTTGGTTTTATTATTTCCTTGTATTGTCGTCACAGGACAATTCATTGACCTACCCTAAGTAGTCGCATCGTTGACCACGACTCGCAAAAAATTAAAAGAGGGACGACCTCTAAGCGGAGAGTGTCAGAGTTGTCTCTCTACTTGACGAACAGTCTCTACTCTGGAAGGTGTCTCGTTTTACCATAAGAGGTCACAAATAAAAGAAGAAGTATGGAGGAGGGGTTTCTCCTTTTCGACTGGTAAGAAATTTTCTGGGTTTTAGATCTTTGCTAAGGAAGATAAGGACTCCTAGTGGGTTAATGTAGTGCGTTTCTCAATTAAAGTGATACCAGGTACGACCCTTCGGTCCAAATTATGTTTAATGATTGACAGAAAGGAATCCTTCCTTAGTGAAACTTTTTCGTCTTCTGTCTCCGTCTGGGTCATAAATTTCCTACGTAGACCCGGTTCCCTTCCGGGTCACCACGGTACCACGAAAGTTGTTACAATCTTTTGAACTTAGGTCCTCTTCTCACCCTGGGTTCGCGGTCCCGTCGGTGCACTTTTCTTGGGTGTCGACTCGTCAGTCCCGATGAACGAGGAGGTGTCCCCCTAAGTCGACGCCCTTTTACTGTACTACCGAGGTTGATCTGATTGTGACCATGAGAAAAAAAAAAATCCTAAAACAATCGTAAATTAATTAAGAACCGACACTTTTCGATATTTACAACCCTTCAGTATGGATAAGAAAACAGACGTGGAAAATTCAGTATATACTATGTTTTCTGAGACTACGACCCTCTCTAACCCCCGTCCTCCTCTTCCCCTGCTGGGTCCTACTCTACCGACCTACCGTAGTGCCTGAGCTACCTGCACTCAGACTCACTTGAGGTCCTCGACCACTACCTGTCCCTCCGGACCGCACGACGCTAAGTACCCCAGCGTTTCTCAGTCTGTGCTGACTCGCTGACTTGGCTTGTCTGACTACTATGTTTTTTAGGTCCAGGTACAATCTACAGACTCTCTGATAAAAAGGAGAAACTCTTTTGAGACTTGTGATTAGTTTATACTCATTGTCACCATCTCGCCTTCCTGAATCCGAACCCCGGACTCAGATTGTAGTAATGACCCGTAGTCCCCGTCCAGTCCCGAAGGGACCACCGACTCACCATTTCTAGGGTGAACGGGTTCGTCCTCCGCATTCTCTACACCCAAGTTGGGGACCCAGCCCTTCTAAGAGACCTCCTCCCTTACCATTCGGTGGGGTCATAAGAACGGACCTCTTAGGGTACCTGTCTCCTCGGACCACCCGATGTCAGGTACCCCAGTGTCTCACCTCATACGGGCTTCATTGACTCGTGTGTGTCCCCGCTCAGACACGGAAAAGTGAAAGAGTCCCCACGATACTCCTGGTGTCCTCTATTGGTTACACCTCATTGGTAAAATTTTCACTTTCACTTTCAACGAGTCAACACAGGTTAAAAAACACTCGGGTACCTATATCAGGTACCTTAAGAGGTCCGGTCTTATAACCCACCCATCGGAAAGGGAGCCTCTTCCGTTACCGTGGGGTGAGGTCATGAGAACGGACCTTTTAAGGTACCTACCTCCTCGGACCACCCGACGTCAGGTACCCCAGTGATTCTCACCCTATGTTGACTCGCTGAAGTGAAACTGAAAAGTGAAAGTACAGAACCTCTTCCTTTACCGTTGGGTGAGGCCACAAGAACGGACCTCTTAGGGTCTCTACCCCCTCGGACCACCCGACGGCAGATACCCCAGCGTGTCTCAGCCTGTGTTGACTTCACTGAATCGTCGTCGTCGGAAAGGGATGAGGTCCCCTAGAAGGGCTGGGTCCCTCCGTCTAAGAAATGGTCGACTCGGTGTTCCCTTTGGTAAAAATTTTCACAACGAGTTTCGTACACTTTTCATAAAAGGTATCATAACATTATTTTCCATTTGTCAGATTAAGACT
The DNA here is from genome assembly GCA_006410555.1 of Capra ibex. NCBI lineage: Eukaryota > Metazoa > Chordata > Mammalia > Artiodactyla > Bovidae > Capra > Capra ibex. The sequence continues at coordinate 1,439,008 of SJYO01050144.1, read as the reverse complement.
CTACTTATCAGGGACCTAAGCGGACGTACTTGAGTCACTCTACTTCTTATAACGAAGACCCCCTTGAAGGGACCACCAGGTGACCAATTCTGAGGCGGAACGTTACGTCCCCAACGTCCAAGTAAGGGACCAGACCCTCGATTGTAGGGTGTACGGAGTCAAGTCAAGTCAAGTCAAGTCAGCGAGTCAGCACAGGCTGAGAAACGTTGGGGTACTTAGTGTCGTACGGTCCGGAGGGACAGGTAGTGGTTGAGGGCCTCAAGTGAGTCTGAGTGCAGGTAGCTCAGGCACTACGGTTGGTCGGTAGAGTAGGACCCAGCAAGGGAAGAGGAGGACGGGGGTTAGAGAGGGTCGTAGTCTCAGAAAAGGTCACTCAGTTGAGAAGCGTACTCCATCGGTTTCATGACCTCGAAGTCGAAATCGTAGTAAGGAAGGTTTCTTTAGGGTCCCAACTAGAGGAAGTCTTACCTGACCAACCTAGAGGAACATCAGGTTCCCTGGGAGTTCTCAGAAGAGGTTGTGGTGTCAAGTTTTCGTAGTTAAGAAGCCACGAGTCGGCGGGGTGTACGGATCACCGGTTTTTGTGTCGTGTATTTGTTGTCTTCGTTATAACATTGTATAAGTCATTTCTGAAATTTTTTTCTTTCACAACGAAGACAAAACCAATGGGATTCTTCTGACGTCCCTTCTCTTCTTTCCTGTATCTCCTCCCTTGCACGCGACTCGGACGACCGAATGGAACGAGTCGAGTCTCTGTGACGTCCCGACGGGGAGGTCGGAACGAGGGACTGCCCCAACCATCTGGGACGACGGGACAAGTAAGGGTTAAGACGAAAGAAAGAGGACGGAAGGTTCTGGGGGAAGACTCGGTCAGACCCTTTACTCTGTCTTTTTCATAATGAATTACCACAGACTCCTTCTGAACAGTTAAAAAGGACGAGACCGGGAGTGGGTTGAAAGGTTAGTCGTCATGACGTGTGGTGCGACCTGGGTGGTTGGAACCAAGTCAACCTTTAAGGTCCGTGACTTAAGCGACTTCCTCTTTTTCCTCTTCATCTCTTCCGACCCCATCTCCGTCCCCACGCACAATCGTGGATGGGTCACAACTGTAAAAACCTTTTACCTACGTTTATTTTTAATCACTGTAGAAGCATCTCTTAAATCTGTAATCATTAAGGGTCTGATGTCGTCGTAAAAACCAGTAATAAACTGTGGTTTTCCCTTCTCCGACGATTTTATAACGAAAAGAAAGAAAGAAAAAAAAAAAAAAAAAGACATAAAAATGGGGATCTCGTACTTAATCGGTAACAGAACGGTTGTCTCTCATTTTGTGTTAAGAAAAAATATTCATTTTTGTTTAAGTCATATATTATTCTATGGTAACGGACCTCTTAGGGTACCTGTCTACGGTAACATCGGACCGTCCGATGTTAGACACTCCAACGTCTCAGTCTGTACTGGCTTCGCTGAATCGTGCACGGGGAGGAGTTTTCTCATTTTGTCCGGTCCCGCTACCTTCTCGTTCAGGTTTTTGTCCGAATACACTCCTTTCGAACTGTATGCTGTTTAGACCGTAGTACTTAGTGTCATTTTTCTTCTTAATGAAGTATGTACCATCTTATTTGAACTTAGATAAAGTATTGACTTATGCTTTTATTTGACATACACCTCAGTTGTGGAGAATCTTTTCCACTTTTGTATCTGGTTATCTTCTTTTACATACTATTATACGACACTCGAACTCCACCCTTTTCTATAGTATTGCTCTTTTTACCGACCTCAAATGTAACGGTAATTTCTCACGACAAGTCACTTCATATGGTAGCTGGTTCAATCGTCTGTTCGTTACGGATCTTCTTCTATAAACGTGATTGTTTGCAAGTCCCTTAGGTTTCTTTTTGTCTTTCTCCTCTGTTGTCTTTTTGTTCGTTTCACATCCAGATATTTATCCACCCAGTATCTTTCCCTGTAGGATTGCCGATTGTTCAGAAACTTTACCACGAATTCAAGTGTTTATTATGCTTCTTGTGTCTTTTTTTTTTATTCCATAGTGAAAGATCGTCCTCAGGGGTTGGAGGTCCTAAATTACGGACAACCAGACTCCGTCTCGACTACATTACTATTATCTTCATTTCACGTGTTATTTACATTACGTGAACTTAGTAGGGGTTTGGTAGGGTGGGGACGGGTACCTTTTTGACAGAAGGCACTTTGGTCAGGGACCCCGATTTTTCTAACCCCGGGTGATGATATGTCGATTATTTAATCGTTTTTTAGTCTTCGGAGTATTATGATTCACGACCGTTCCTACATCTCTTTGTTCTTTCGACTATTTACACTTTTGATCGTGTCAATAAAGTCTTCCGTCAAACCATCCTGAATGACTTTACTTCTGAAGAACCTCGGGTCCTGGGTCGTGGCGGCGACGCACCCATGAGTGCGGGACCTCCTTGAGAACGTAGCTTACAGATAGTGGCGGGACTACCTCCGTCGTTTCACGGTCACCGAGACCCACAGGTAGTTGTTCTCTTCTCTTCTCATTTACCGTCACTGATGTTTACTGTTTTAACACACGGTACCATTCTGTCTTACTTTGTCTAGACGAATTTCGTTGTCCGAAGGGTCGACCACGAGTACCATTTCTTGGACAGACGGTTACGTCCTCTGGGTTCTCCGAGTCCAAGCTAGGGACCCACCCCTTCTAGGGGACCGCTTCCTTTACCGTTGGGTGCGGTCATAAGAACGGACCTCTTAGGGTACCGGTCTCCTCGGACCGCCCGATATGTCGGGTGCCCCAGCGTATCTCAGTCTGCGCTGACTTGGCTGAATCGTGTCCTGTTTCGTTGTCCCTATCCGAAGGTTTGACCTCTACCCCACAGTACACCCCCTCTCCGATCGAAGTATCGTGTTATGGTAAATGTATTTAAAAAATTTCTGTGTTTCCTTGGGATGAATACAAAGTTCCCATGTAAACACCCATTTATTTGAAGATCTTCCACTTAATCTTCCAGTATTGTCTACTGTCACCTGGGACCCCACGAGACCGGTATGGGGAGAAGTCCCGGTCGCATGGGTGGGGGTCGACGACCCTACAATCACGACTCTTATTCCGACGCGGGGCGTTCCCTTGACGAAGTGGTTCCAATCCGAGGAAGATTCCCTTCGCTGGGCACCAACCGACTCCGTACCGAGTGTTTCCTGGGAACCCTTTCGAGAGTTCCCAGGACGGTCGAGAGCTCGAACGTACCGGAGTCGACTCAGGAGTAAGCGTTGGTACTACCCTTAGTCGAAGCGGACGTCAGGATCGGATCGGTGAGAGTGCAGTAGTATACACAGAGAGGACTTGTTTGGACACGTGTTGAGAGTAGAATCTTGGAAGAGGTCTTTCGGCAGTAGTTCCTTGTGTAAGTCATTAGTTCTCACCCTCGGGAGCCACACCTCTTCTGTCGTACGTACCTCTGTCCCCTTGTCTTCCTCCGTTACTCCTAGGTCCTTCAGGTGCTCTCCAGGGTCGCCTGGTCGGGACTACCGTCTTGAGCCTTATTTCTTGTACTGGTTGCGGCAGTCCACGTTTTGGGTGTTCTAGTTTTGGTAGGCGGACACCCGTCAAGTGTGCGACGCGCAAGGGACAAGCTAAATGAGACGGTGACTTGTGGACGGACACCCGGTCACCTGAGATTTTTCGGTCCGTCCATTGAGTCGCTCCAGAATACAAAAGAATGGGAACAGTGGTCCCTGTAGGAACTCTTGGACCTTCGGTCCCTAGTGGGGCGGAGGGATTGGAGTGGAACCGGATTCGGATAGGAATGACGTTCCTCGATACTCTCTCGACGTAGGACAGGTACCCCCTTCCACTCTCAGTCTGTCTCTGATACAAAAGTGGAGCCCGGATCGTGTCGGAGTCTAAGTTGTCTTTATTTCTCAGACAAAAAAGGCAAGTGAGACAGTGGTCTACCTCGTTCAAGAGAAGTACCGCGAACACTACACCCCTCCAAGACCCCCCTCGCTGGGGCCGACGGAGACGCTTCCACGACGTGATTGACCCAAGGACGAGACGGAAGACGAGGGGCAGGGTGACAGGAGAGAAGAGGAGACTGAGAGGACGAACTACGAAAAGACCCTGTCCTTGCTCGAGTGAAGGAACCCGAGACTGGGTCAGAGGAGAGGTGGGCGGTGGAATGGTGGGGGGAGGGTGGAGGGGGGTGGGCCCGGTCTAGAGGTCTCAGAAAACGGGAGAAGTCCCAGAGACCCAATTGAAGTACGCGAGTCTGTACCTTTGTCTACTTCGGTTCCTTTCTCCTTTTGAGAAATTCTCTTTTCGGTCTTGTGGACAGGCGTGGAACCTTGTACACTACAAATCAATTCGGTGGGTCACCGACTGGTCTCCGACTCAAGAGCGCGGAGTAATTTTGTTGTCGTTGTTGTCTTCTGGTACAATCTTCCGTATGCTCACTTAATATTGTACTTGAGTGGTTGAGTGTGAAAATTATTTTACGTAACGTGAGGACGGCATACATATCGTATTTTCATACAAACCTTCCGTCCCCGCAGGACTTCCTTATTCTATGGTAGGAAGTACAGGTCCTCGAACGTTATACTATTCTTTCATTCCGAACGTGTGTTTATAGATACTACATTTCACGTTGCTCCATTCCGGTGACTCTTTCAATGGGGGCTTACGAGGTTCACAAGTCTCACCCCTTGGAGTGCCATCTTTGTTCTTCGGTTCCAAAGGACTCGGTATATTGAAAAACTCTACTTGACGTTAACTACCTCTCTTAAACAACACTTTTATTAAAAGTTTAATTGAACCTATGTAGACGTTTTATTTAACCTATCGTAAAAAATCAAATAATAAACTGACACGGCCCAGTATCGACTCAACGTCGTACGTTTGGGAATTAACGTCGTACACCCTAGATCAAGGGACTGGTCCCTTACTTGGACCCGGGGGACGTAACCCTGACACCTCAGAATCGGTGTCCTGGTGGTACCTTCAGGGAACTTATAGTAACAAATTTTCTACTAGTTGTTGTTAAGATGAACAAAAAACTCTCAATATCTCCCATTCTTCAGTTATAAGGGAAAAGTAGGTGGGGTAAGGTAGGGGGGTCTAATTGATAAAATTGTTAAACCACACATAGTCGGGAGTAGAAATCCACCTTTACTAAAAGTGTCTTTCTTATCCTTTTCCCACAGTGTCCATTTCTTACCCTCATTCTCTTTTCCGTTCAGTAGACGGACCTCACGAGTCGTTTTCGTCTTCTTCTACTCTCTCCTGTCCCACTCCCCTCAACCTGAGAACCGTGTCTCCAAGGGGACAAACCTTAAGACCTGTTATCTGTTACAATCTATTCTTTACCATTTCTCCTTAATCCTTAGAAATTGACTTTCTCTTCTAGAATCCTCCGAGTACCGTCGTCGTTATTAAGTTAATATATTTCACGAGAGGACACCTTCTGTCTGTTCCGAAAATTACACTCTTGGGTATCCAGTATTAAACCCAGTTTTTGATCTGGGTTTAATGTCAATGTCTTCGTTCTAAAGTCGAGACACATCCTTTTCTGAAAGATTGTTCGTCTGGACACGTCACTCCCTTACCTACCGGGTCACTCCTCATTCAAGGAGGGGTGCCTCTACGAGTGAGGTCGTCTCTGGGGTACCGGTCAGTGACGTCTGCCTCCTGAGTTCGTGGTTCGTCTGTCGACCATACTTTTTGGACATCTGAGAAAAGATCACAATTCCAAGATATCATTTTGCCCCTTCGTAAAATTCCTACAAGTTCCCTCCCCAATTTATTAATCTCGACACGATATCTTTTTGAGTAGACCGTCTTTGGATATCCAACCCAGTTTCTTCTTTGGTGGAATTTTGTACTCGTACTCCGACTCCCTTGTCGAGTCAGTTTTCGTTAGTCCTGAGACCAATTTGTACCACTTAATCTGTAGAAACAAATAGACAAAAGGGAATTTTTTTAGGTTGCTTTTAGTACCATTTATCTCTGAAGGGACGGTCGAGTCTCCAATTCTGAGACGTGAAGGTTCCGTCCCGTGTGTCCAAATTAGGGACTAGGGTGTGCGGTACATCGTACCGGTGGGGGGGAGGGGTTAAAAATTTTAACAAAGGTAAAGAGTAAGATAAGCTTACTGGAGGGTCAAGACCTTACACACACAGGATCGTTCCGTAAAGAAAACTGTTCAGACGTGGTTATACATGGACTTTTGTGTCCTATACCAGAACTAAAGTTGTTAGGTTTAGGAACTACGATTCCCGATCCTTTCACCTATGCAAAAGGAATCTTTCTTTAGTTCATAAAATATATACTGGAGACTCTTATTGTTGAAATTTACTCTAGTCGGTGGATTGGGCAATCTTTAAGACGTTTTCCGGTCAGACAAAATACTTGGTTACACAATCGGTACGAGGAGAAAGACGCTAATGTCTCTCTGAATTGTGGGGACTCGTAATAAGAAAGATAGACGTTTCGGGAAAAACTGATGACCAGGAACTAATATTCGAGACATGTCGGATCCAAACCTAATAGTTGGTGGATCCCAACACAAATACTCCCGGAACACCTTCATCACCATTCAAAGATGGAAGATAAACGTAATCGGTCTCCTCTTGAGTCCCTTTGGCTTACTGTCCGAATACTACTTCCGACAATACTCTTTACGGGTTCTTTGTCTACCCGTAAACTTCTCTAATCTGTAAAACTTCGTAGTAATTAGGTGGGAGTCGGACAAATTGAAAACTGGGTCGAGACCGTGGACTGAACGTTCTCCCGGTATCCGCACTCTGTGGGGGGTGGGAGGGTGGACCCACCCTCGACTATCTCCGTTCCGCCGACGGTACCCGTTGTTTCTTCGTCTGTCGGGGGACTTCCTGTTACTCCACTCTTCGTCGATCCTCCCAGGTTCCCTGGTCCTACGGACCGTCTCTTCTTGACGTAGGAACGGGGTTGAGGTAATAAGGAGAGGGTCGGAGACGGTCGATACGGAGGTCCCCGGTCCCCGAGTGTACCAGGTCGAGGGAGGGAAGGGAAGGTCAAGGAGAGGACCAAGGAAAGAGACAGAGGAGACAGGGGACGAGAGGGTCACCGGAATACGACACGAGATAGGGTCGACGGGAGTTGTCGTAAGTCAGATGTAGGAGGTCCAGTGTGCAAAAGGAACATGTGAGTAACGGTCTTTCAGAGCTAATGTATGACTGTATCTTCTTTCTGTGGTCAGAGGTCCTTCTGATCGCTTACAGAAATAAAGATAAATTAACGATTTAATGAAGTCAAAAGTAAAAGAACCAGGACTAAGACCAAGAACGAATTTATAATTAACCATTACGAACTTTTAAAGTACCTGCCTCCTCGGACCAGCCGATGTCAGGTACCTCAGCGTTTCTCAGTCTGTGCTGACTCGTTGAAGTTACAGTCACAAGAAGTTTAACCCCGAAGGGACCATCGAGTCGACCATTTCTTAGGTGGACGTTACGTCCTCTGGGGTCAAGCTAAGGACCCACCCCTTCTAGGGGACCTCTTCCCTATCCAATGGGTGAGGTTTTAAGAATCCGAAGGGACCACCAAGTCTGTCATTTCTTAGACGGGTGTCACATTCTCTAGACTCAAGCTAGGGATCCAACCCTTCTAGTGGACCTCCTTCCGTATTGTTGGGTGAAGTCACAAGAACGGACCTCTTAGGGTACCTGTCTCCTCGGACCGACCAACGTTAGGTACCCCAGTGTCTCTCAGTCTGTACTGATTCCTATGTGTGTACGAGAAGTTTAGTGAAAAATATAGAGGGATCGTTAAGTGTAGACTACTAAGGGTAGTAAGATCTCGATCCTATCTTAGTTCCAAAATTTGTACTCCTTGAAGACACCTGAGAGTGATCGGTGTTTATAAACCCTAAACCTCTAATGTCGTACTCCCTCCCCCAACGCATAGAGGAAGTCACGTCCACAAGGTGACTTAGGTCGGGATACAGGGAATGTTAATCTTGTCGGAACGAAGCAGATTGACTTTACATAGTACAACAACACGGACGGTAGGGTACTCCTTAAAGTAGTGTCGAGGATGGGGAGACCCCTCAGAGAGTGTCGGGAAGTTTTGTCGGTGGTAGGCTAGAAAAGTTCGACGTCCCCCTCCTAGACCCTCTCCCTCCTTCGTAGGTAGACAAGACTACCTACTCTTACGACTGTAGTTCCCCCTCTGCTGCGAAACAGTCTCAGCATATGGACTCCCGTTTCCGGTTCGTGTCTCGGATCTTGCGACTGGGGGTTAGGACACACGGAGACGCCACGACGAGAGGTGGGGGAAGGACTTGAAGGTGTGACTGGGGACCCGGAACGGTAAGAGCTACCGTACAGAGATTCGATGAAGGAGACCCTAGAGACCGTCACTCCAAATCACAATCAATCCCCCGAGGCAAACAGAAACTAAGATTAGCACTCGGGACGGTCCCAGAGAGAAAATTGGTTCTCCGGACGAAAGGAGGCGTAGTGAATAACCGACTAAAGACTCTTCCTATCTCAACATACACAGTAATCTTCGAATATAGAAGAAAAAGTTTGAAAATTGAAAAATAGAACACAACTACAAATCGACTAATTGTTATGACACTATCAAAGTCGACGTGTCTCTTCCCTGAGTCGGTATGTATACGTACATAGGTAAGAGGGGGTTTGAGGAGAGGGTAGGTCCGACGGTGTATCGTACCTCGTCTCAAGGGACACGAGATGCATTCAGGAACAACCAATGGGTAAAAAATTATATCGTCACACATGTACTGGAAGGGTTTGAGGGATTAATAGGGAAGGGGTGGGGCTGTTGGCATTCAAGTAAAAGATTCAGTCTTCGTCGAACATAGAACTGAAGGGTAGTCCTACTAGTTTTGACTAAAGATGACCCTCGACTTCTTTCTACTAGGTCGGTCCCGAGGAGACCCCATCTTCTGTCTCAGAGGGTTCACGGAGATGCAAGGAAGAAATTTAATATACCTGAAACTTTACTCACTAGACAAACATGGGAACCTGGTTAATCCGCTACTCTCGTTCTCATAGACGTCGAGAAACAAAGAAACTACTCGAGGCGTTCCTTTTCCTTCATCCGCAGATACACTGGGTGATCAGGGTACTGGGCCTCTTCCACTCAGCGAGTGGGCCGATGGTGAGATCCGAAGAACCTTGCGAGACTAGGTTTCCTGGACCTTGATTCTTACGTGCACCCTCCACGGGTTATTTATAAACTACTTACTTACTTTTTCTTCAAAATTACAGGATCACAGAGAAGTCATAAATCTAATGGGAGTGAGACCTGAAGGGTCCACCGGGATAATCATTTCTTAGACGGACGGCTACGTCCACTTCGTTCTCTGTGCCCAAGCTAGGGACCCAGTCCTTCTAGGGGACCTCCTCCTTTACCATTGGTGAGATCATAAGAACGGACCCTTTGGGGTACTTGTCTCTCCTTGGACCACCCGATGTCAGGTATCTCAACGTTGTTCAGTCTGTCTTGACTCGTGAACGCGTGTGTGTGTTTGTGACCTGATCTCCAATTTTCTCCTTTCTTTAATTTTTCTCAAACCGTGACTCCGTCTCCTTTGGACACAGATTTGTACTCGATCTGTAGTGTCGGAAAGAATTACGGGGTCCAAGAGGTGCACGTCGCTGAACCCTCTATTATAACCGTCTGTCCTCTCTTACTTTTGAATAAAGGTTCGAGGGGGTTTGGTGGCATTCACAAGGTAGAGGTACTAGGTCTGTAGATCCGGATAAAAACTGGTTTCCTTTCTCTGGTTTTTAAACCTTTAGGTTTAAAAACGTCTTGACTTTTTACACGACAAAGTGTCGAAATTGATTTGTTGCGGTCGAACTAATAGTTTATAATCTTAACCCTCTTTGCTCGTAACTACGTTCATTTTCTTATAAGACGACGACTAAATTTCTGTTCACTTAGCGATTTATAAAAATAATCGTCGTTTAAACGACGAACGACCTTGATTAAAGTGCGGGACATCTATACCACGAATTCAACCTTTACCGCAATTTAACGAGAGAGGAACTCCGCCCATTCCGAAGACCACCGTTGTTGGCGATCTACCGTGTCTGGTCCAGCGAGGAGATTCTGTCCGTCGAAACCTCGGTTAGTGTCCCCTCAGGTGTCCTTCAAGGTGGGATGCACAGAGGAAGGGTTCTTTACAAACACAGAGTTTATCGGTTTTGAAATTTTTTCCTTCAACAGATCTTTCACAACGTCTCTCCTTCGGTCAAGACTGAGGTACAACCTTATCAGGAAACTGAACGAAAAGTAACGAAAACAATAATATTAGTATGAATCATCGACTAGAGTCTCTTAGGACGGGGAATTATGATTTTACGGAAACAAGTCTTGGGACAGAGGCGACACCTTCCGTCCTTCCTTCTTTAATTGTATAGGGGACGGACTCCGAATGGTAAGATCCTCTGTAAACGTTCTAATTACCGGAAAAATGAAACGAAGGAGTGGAGGGTGGTAGAGACTAGATCTTTTCTTGGACCATAAGTCTGGGGTATTCTACCAATAAAACTCCGCGATCGGACGGTAGAGGAGACAGTCGACGAAAGACTTATTTCAGAGAGAGAACGGAGTTGTCGAGTAGAGAACCTAAGTGACCGGGCACCACACCGCTCGTCTCATTCGAACCTGAGCCATTGTTTTCCTGGTAAGGAGGATTCCAAGAACCTACAAGGTGGAGTTGGAAAAGAGATTTGAGTATCTTGTAAAAATCAATCACGTAGGTCAACAGTGACTCAACATTGAATTGTCCCAAAGACCACACAGTCAGAACAGTGAAGTTGACTTGGTCTGTCGAGACTCTTACCTTTCTAGTGTAAGATGTCTGTCTTGACCTTGGTTTCACTTGTTTACCCAGGTTGAACGTCCAATCCCTCGATCTTTTCTTCTTGACTCCGTTTCTACCATCACGTTTCCCATTCGGGTCCAGTCTGGTTCCACCTTGTCTTCTGCGTCTCCAGTGCCGACGAGACCCCTTCACCTTCGTTCACTTGTTGTCCTCTCCTCCGACCCGGTCGAGCCTCCCAGTTCCTTAACGACACCGAGTCTGGTCTCGGTCTCCTATGTACTTTGTCATTTCCAGTCTCGTTCGACACACACTTGTTTATCTCGTCATCTTATGTCTTGTGGTTACGGATTCCTTTTGTCCTCCCTCCCCGTTCTTCGGGTTTCCAGTTTCGTTGTTACTCCCTTCCTCCTCTTCGACTTCTGCATCCTCGTCTGGTGTGCTTTTCCTCCCTTCCCTCTCCCTGACTGACCCTCAAACCTCTTACCGTGGGGTGAGGTCATGAGAACGGACCTTTCAGGGTACCTGCCTCCTCGGACCATCCGACGTCAGGTACCCCAGCGATTCTCAGCCTGTGCTGACTCGCTGAAGTGAAAGTGAAAAGTGAAAGTACGTAACCTCTTCCTTTACCGTTGGGTGAGGTCACAAGAACGGACCTCTTAGGGTCCCTGTCCCCTCGGACCGCCCGACGACAGATACCCCAGTGTGTCTCAGTCTGTGCTGACTTCGCTGAATCGTCGTCTGTGTTTGATAATGCTTACCTAGTTGTTGTTCCAGGACGACATCAATCAACAAGTCAGTACAGACTGAGAAACCCTAGGTTCCTGATAGCGGAACGGTCCGTGGAGACAGGTACCTTAAGAGGTCCGTTTTTGTGACCTCACTCATTGGTAGGGGAAGACGTCCCTTAGAAGAGCTAGGTCTCTACCTTGGACCCAGAGGAAGTAACGTCCGTCTACGAAACGGTAGACTCGGTGTCCTTTGATAAGAGTTATTGGACACTACCTGGTATTACCTTTTTTTTTTACAAAATTCTTACATGTATACATATATTGACTCAGTGAAACGACATGTCGTCTCTAGCCGTATTGTAATATTCAGTTGATATGAAGTTATTTTTTTAATTTTAATTTGTGCGTGTGGGTGTCAAACTCCACGAGTAATTTGTCTAGGAAATATTAACCAATTATGGTCTCGGTTGTACTCAAGTGATTCTTATTCACAACGGTTTGACTTGAGTAAAGGATATGTCATCTCAATTACTGGAACTATGTAGTCTAGTACAACGAGTCTCTGAAGACTATATCGATTTTGAGAAGTGGACGTTCTATTTCGGACTTAAGCAATTAGACCGCAAGTTCTGAGAACCGTGAGACAGAGTAAAGGACGGTGAGTACAGGGACTTGGACGTGAGGTGGACATAATCTTCGGGACGACAAAGACTGCCTCTTCCGTTACCGTGGGGTGAGGTCGTGAGAACGGACCTTTTAGGGTACCTGTCTCCTCGGACCACCCGGCGTCAGGTACCCCAGCGATTCTCAGCCTGTGCTGACTCACTGAAGTGAAAGTGAAAAATGAAAGTACGTAACCTCTTCCTTTACCGTTGGGTAAGGTCACAAGAACGGACCTCTTAGAGTCCCTGCCCCCTCGGAGTATCCGACGGCAGATGCCCCAACGTGTCTCAGTCTGTGCTGACTTCGCTGAATCGTCGTCATCGTCGTCGTCGACAAAGACTTGGTCTCTGTAAGTGAGAAGGTATAAGACAAAGAAGTCAGACCTTATAGAAAGGTATAAGTAAGAGGCGAATGCAATTTTACAGTAAAGAGTACACTTCTGGAAGAAAAAGGAAAAAGGGGATACTTCTTCATTAGATGAAAAAGAGACCCAAGAGACATATAAAATAAGACGATTATATATTTTACTATACTAGATGCACCCTGAAGGGTCCACCGTGGTCACTATGTCTTGGGTGGACGGTTACGTCCTCTACATTCTCTGAACCCCAAGTTAGGGACCCAGTCCTTCTAGGGGGCCTCCTCCTTTACCGTTGGTTGGATGAAATCATAGGAACGGACCCTTTAGGGTCCCTGTCTCCTCGGACCGTTCGATGTCAGGTACCCCGGTGTCTCAGTATATACTGACTTCGTTGAATCGTGTGAGCGTATACTACATGTACCGTATCATAGATAATGTCTTTTTTGTAATTTTTTATATATAGAGATTATTTTTAAACTCCATTGTGTATAAATTAATATCCCGAAGGGATCACCGAGTCATCATTTCTTAGACAGACGGTTCGTCCTTTGTGTCCAAGTTAGGGACACAAACCCCAGTGCTTCTAGGGGACCTCTTCCTTTACCACTGGGTGAGGATATAAGAACGGACCCTTTAGGGTACCTGTCTCCTAGGACCACCTGATGTCAGGTACCCCAACGTTTCCTCAACCTGAACTAAATCGTTGATTTTTTGTTGTTTATAAATTAACATGTGTATAGCTAAACCTACTTGCAGTGGAGGTATTCGAAAAATTCTGTATTCACTACAGTACTAGTAAAAACACAAGAGTCATGGATGGTGTCTTGGATCATCTAGTCTCCAGTTGTTATTTTTAAATAACTAAACTTACCCTCCTTTACGGTTTATGTCACATAGTTCAATAGTGTTCTTATTACAACATTTTACCCAGTGACCCGTTTTGACTTCGACAGACTCGTGCCTAGGTCTGACCTTCCTCCAGAGGTTACTATGATTTAAGACAGGATCTGTCTTAAAAATAATCACTGGACCTACTTTTGTATATTGTTTACAAATAGTTTACACGTCTCTCCGGTTGATTATAGTATCCTTTTCTTTTAACTTCCGAATTTTTTACTTAGATCCCTGAAGGGACCACGAGGTCACCAGCTCTTAGACGGACGGTTACGTCTCCCGTGTCCAAGTTGGGGACCAGACCCTTGATTCTAGGGAGTACGGAGTCCCGTTGATTCGGGGACATGGTGTTGAGGACTTCGGACTCGTGCGACTTCGGGTACGAGACGATGTTCTCTCCACAGACGTTACTCTTCGGACGTGTGTCGTTGATCTCTCGTCAGGGGTAAGTGATGTTGATCTCTTTCGGACACGTGTCACTATTTATTTGTTTTATGAAATTTTTACTTAGATTATCCGACCTTAGAGTATCAGGTCTTTTGATTGTTTCATTGTAAATCTATTTACATTTCAAGATATAAATCTAAAGTCTTTATTTAGTGTGTATAACTCGTGCCCACTTCTTAAATGAACCGTCATTAATTCCACGTCTTCTCACTCTTCGAAACCAATTAGTTTTCGAAATTTGCGTTTGTCACTCTACACCGGTCATTGTCTGATTCCGGTGCTCTCAGGGACTACCAGGGTCACGTAGGTCGAGTTCGGCGTTAGAGTAACCGTATGAGGTGCGGAAACCCCAAATAAACTTCATAATACTCGTTAAGATCACGGTCTAAGACTTTCCACGAAATTATGTGGTGTCAAGTAGGTTTATCCACACTGGTCCTCCCATTCCCTCAGGTCTTAGCTACTTTATTTGTTTCCTGCTCCCTCGAGACACACATGAATTGAACCTTTTGACTTTTCCCTTCCTTCCAAAGTAACATAGAAGTTTATAAAAAGTTCACCGGAAAATACACAACGATGTTTACCGTTTTGAATTTGTCTTACTCATCCTTTATACTCCTACGTCAAACTGGGTTAAATTCTTGAAAGAGTCCAAATATCGGTAGGTTGTTACTTCGCCCGTCGAAACCCTCCAACTCTCGAGGAATTAGGACTTATATAAGTTCGTCTCCGGTCTCTTGGTCTATTTATAGATGTTCTCTAAATACTTCTCATATTTATATATATGTGTGTATATATATGTGTGTCCGAAGGGTCCACCGAGTCACCATTTCTTAGGTGGAGGGTTACGTTCTCTACGTTCAACCTAGGGACCCAACCCGTCTAGGGGACCTCCTCCCGTACCGTTAGGTGAGTTATAAGAACGGATCTCTTAGGGTACCTGTCTCCTCGGACCGCTCGATGTCAGGTACCCCAGTGTTTCTCAGTCTGTGCTAACTTCTCTGAATCGTCCGTGTGCGTGTGTATGGGAGAATGTGATAAGTCTTTTGTCTCCACATTTTTATTTCGGATTCCAGTGTATTTGGTCGGTGAGGGGTAACTAGTCTTGAGATCAAAAAGTTCGTTACTACTCGTATTAGTTGCAAGTTAAGGGACAGTGGTCGGAAAAGGAGAAAAAGTCTTAATCTGGGATCTTGTAGAAGGGTCGTGCTCTTTAGAAAAGTTGATAGTTTATTCGGTTCACTTTATGTCAGAAGAGTGCCAACTCCTGGGATTTTGTAAAGTAAACTATGAATTACCATTTCGACTGGTTCAAGAAGGAATAAACCCGTTTTGTCGAAGAACGTCTCTTATCTGTTTTTACGGACGGAGGGTCGACAACTCGGTTGTCCAACTTTAAAGAGACTTCTTGTGAGACCGAACATTCTTGACCGTTTGGTTTTAGTCTTTAGTTGTCGTACAACGAACAGAGAAGGTACAGACTCAGGGCAGTTTCTCCTAAAGAAGGGGAAAGAGGTTTGGGTCCTTCTGTCCCCGAAAATGTTCTGTGTTACGACGTTATTAAGACTTCGTTCGGCAGGTCCAACCGAAAGGCAAGATAACAGAATAGGACAGTCGAGGGAGTAGAGGGTCTTAGGTCCGAATTATTAAATGTCGCCTTTCTGTAAATTATTTATTTGCCGGTCTAACCTCGACAGTCGAGGTGTGTTACCCCGACAAACGTAGAAGGCGAGCGAGCCGTAGTCGTGTCCGAGAGGGCCAAACGAAGTCGACTTTTTTAGGGGAAACGATAAAAGTATTTTAATCAAGGAGACGTCAAAGATAATTAGTCTTGTGAGAAACCTCTTTTAATGTGACCCTAAAGTAGTGGGAGACTCAAGTTGGCAATACACTTAGACTACTTAAAAATAGTGGATATATTCACTGTCTTCTCCATTTTGTGTGCGTGTGTGTGTGTGTGTGTGTGTGTGTGTGTGTGTGTTTTGAACCCACCCGACTACATTCACTCGTTTCTCGAGAAGGGAGTATGGTAGATTCCAGAATGTTTGGACTCTTGGATCTAGTTCAGAGGGGTTGGTGAGTAGACTCGTCGAAAGAGGGGTCTTGTGTAGGGGAATATATATAGATTTTAAGGTTTAGAAGGACCCCAATACTTGAGAATTGTAGAATACTTTCGATTCCTGTCATGAGGGATCTTTTCGGGTGTATACATGTATATGTGATTGGGAGCGGGAAACCACCCAAACACCTGTGGATGACGGGGATAGGTGTGTATACCAGGTAGGTACCCGAGGCCCCGTTTTTGACACAGGGCACTGAAAGATCGACAGAGGTAGAGGGAATTCTTGGATCTGGTCTTATCTTTCAGTCGGTAGAGACTAGGAAACAACTTTCTCTTTTTTTTGTTTGTTTGTATTTTAACTCTTTCAAAAAGTACTACCGGTATTTGAAAAACTCTTTACTCTTCGTACCTTGTGTCTTCTGTCGAGTATAACCGACTTTATCACTTTCAGGTCAATAGGTATTTAACTAACACCACGTGATATAAAGAAACTACTCTGTTCTCTTGGTTTAATCCTTCCAAAAACTTGTGAGGAACAGAGGTCTGATGTCTTGTAGTGAGGGTAGGATTCTATTCGTAGTATACTCTTTTCTGTGTTGTGTTTACTTTTTTTGTTTTTACATCTGGTTACTTTGGTGTCAAGATAATTATTATGACCAAGACAGGTAACTGACACAAAAATCCTTCTTCGTTGAACGGAAATAGTTACATTCTGAAACTTTCAGACAAAGTCAAGGTTGTAAGGTACCTTTCCCTAAGTAATCTCTAGACATTCTATCATTCTTAGTTTTGAAAAGGATTCCCGGGTTATCATTTATAAAGTCAGGACACCCGAATTGTCAGAGACGTAATCGATGAGTTGAGGCAACAACAGTTACTTTTGTCGTTACCTAGTGTACATTTACATTCTCGTACAGACACGAGGTTATTATGAAATGATTACCTGTGGCTCTAAACTTAAAGTTTTAAAAGTGTAAAAACAAGAAAACTAAAAAAAGGGGATTTGTGATTTTTTACATTTTTAGTAAGAATCGAACATCCAGTATGTTTTTTGTCTACCGTTCTTTCAAATCTGGATGTCCGGTATCAAACGACTGAGGACTAGATACCGTTATTCATTTATAATACTAGACTTTTTAGTGTGACCACTAAGTCCCATTACAAACTTCCGATCATTGAGTCCAAGTTGATGACCGTCATCAGGGTTGATCGTCTTATCTTATTACCATTGAAAACTTAGAGTCACTTATTAGTTGTTAATAACTTCAAAACCCATGTAAAAGTCTGGATACCTTTACGATTTTAATAGTGTTGTGTACTCTTTTATATGTGTTCTTTAAATTCCGACAGACCGTCCTTTTCAAAACTATTGACATTATACTTTTTCTTTTTAAATACAGAACAGAACTTTAGTAAGGAATATGAACGATTGGGATTTCTTGGGAAAAACGATAGGATAAAGAGATAGTCCATCGTATTACTTACTAAAATGTGTAAACTCTCTCTCCTTTACTCTGTGACTAATAACAAGAACGAACCTGAAAAAACAAGTTCTCTTTTCTTGTAACATTAATTTGTTTAATATACGTATGTATATACCGTAGATACATATGAGATGTTCATGTTCCATTCGCTGTCTATATCTCGTCTCGACACCTCATGATATACTGTGGACTATATGCCTTCTGCTAAAAATTTTTCTCTTTCTAACCTACCAGTTCATTAGTGAGAAGAAACCTCACTTGAAGTTAATTCTCTACCGTTAATGCACTTGACGTTAATTGTCTACCCCTATCGTGGAGAAAGTTAAAGTTTCTCTCCCATGCTACACTTGTAAATTATTTTGTTGATGATACACGAGGGTCACTTCTTCCCTCTATCTCTACCCAAACTCCCCTCTTGGGAAAGAATGCTCTCTCTTTTGGATTGTCCAACAAAGGTAGGTCCTTCTACATTCTTCAACCCTCACGGAGTAGTGAGTACGGGATAAGAATTAAATGTTAAATTGATTTCAGTCAACCAGTGATCTTCACATTCCTCCAATTGCAAGGGTCAGAGTTCGAAAACTTGTGAAAGGGGGTTTTATAATTCTCGGGTCTGGACAGGAGTTGTCGACCAGAAGTGTTACAATAACAGGTAATAAACAGAGGTGAGACCGACTCCGGACAGAAGGGGAATAAGGGGTCTATGAGACGGGAGTCAGAACTGAACCGGAGAAACAACTTTGATAAAAGAGAGGAACCTAGCGGAAGGTAGGAACAAGGTGCAAAGGGTAAGGATGGATGTACGGTCCCGGGTCGTAATCAAGATCGACATGACACTTCTGGGTGTGCTTGAGGTCGTTTTCGTTATAAAGGGGGTTTATTATGTTCAGTCCTCAGGTGTCGGAGGTCCTAAATTACGGACTACTAGCCTCCAACTCGACTACGTTATGATTATCTTCATTTCGTGTGTTATTTACATTACACGAACTTAGTAGAGCTTTGGTAGGGGTCGGTGACGGGAGGGGTCAGGCACCTTTATAACAGAAGGTGTTTTGGTCAGGGACCATGGTGTTTCGGCTCCTGGCGACTTTGTTGACTTCCTCACAAGAGTTTCGACGTTTCGAGGACGTCTATACATTATAATGATAATTATAATCATATCATCATAATGATAGAAAACCTCTTTAATTGATATTTATTTCAAACCGTAAAGAGTATAGAACGAAATCTCACAAAGGATTAACAAAGTATGTGTCAACTGTAATTGTTTGGTGTTCCATAATTCCGTCCTCAGTGTGTAGGATAAAAAAAACATAGGAGTTTCAGAGATCACGAATCGATGTCAATTGTTTGTTAAGGTCCCTTTACTTAACAGTTTTATTACCGAAAGAATTAGTGTCTTGAGGAGTAACCCGGTTCATTTGTATTCAACAATTTGTGTTTTCTTTAGTAGTTAGTCATGTGTCCTGACGTTTGCTTTGGAACTCTCGTCTTATTTACACTCTACATGAAAGTTACCTTAAGTTGATAGAAGAAGGTAAAGTGAGTATCTCAACACCAACCCCTCGACTTGGGGGATTTAGTCTCTGACTCACAAGGTCCTAAATTATCAAACGAAGCTCTACGAAGTCGTAAAACACATTCCAGTTTCCAAGTTTATCACGACGACGATTCAGGATAAACCATACAAAAAAACAGACAGGTGGGAAGGATTAAGTCGTCACCTTGTACGTAACAGAATAAAGGAAACCAACCGGACTAAATGCCTAGAAAATCAGATGTCTGATATTGGAGTCCCACTTTAGTACTTTTCAAAATCAAACGTCAATCCGTTTTCATCAAACGATTTTCGTACCTGGTGGAGGTAAGGGTTTACGGACCTCCGTATCGATGTCTTCTAAATGAACTAAACTGGGACTGAGGAGAAAGGACCCCGAAGGGACCACCACGTCTACAATCTCGCAGACGGACGTTACACCCTCTGGACCCAAGCTAGGGACCCAGCCCTTCTGGGGGACCTCTTCTTTTACCGTTGGGTGAGGTCATAAGATCGGACCTCTTAGGATACCTGCCTCCTCGAACCACCTGATGTCAGGTACCCAGCGTTTCTCACCTGTGCTGACTCGCTGAAGTGAAAGTGAAAGTGAAAGGAGAAAGGATCAGACGGGTACTCATCATCCTGCTAGGAACGGTATCACATTCAGAATTCCGATTTAATCTTATTACGATTTATGTTATTTCGCTCTACTCCTGTTTACTTTTGCACTGCAATAAT
Source organism: Capra ibex (assembly GCA_006410555.1). Classification (NCBI taxonomy): domain Eukaryota; kingdom Metazoa; phylum Chordata; class Mammalia; order Artiodactyla; family Bovidae; genus Capra; species Capra ibex. The sequence continues at coordinate 1,419,259 of SJYO01050144.1, read as the reverse complement.
GTCTTAGTCACGAAATCCCTGAGCCAAAAGAGGTTCTACCAAGAGTCCCTAGGAATCACTGACCCAGACTGGGTGAGAGACTCCGGATTAAACTGAACTAGGGTTCAGGAAACCAGGTGCCTCGGTCGTCCTGAACTTGACACTGTAGGTGACCTGAGGCTTTGTCCGCGATTCCCCAACGGACCTCAGACCCGGAGTGTGGCCGACACGACAGAGGTACCATTGTCGCGCCTTCCGCAATACACGTCAGAGAAGGCGGGTTGTTGGGCGGGAGGCCGCCATGACTGGTTACCAGGGCACCCAATGGATCCCCCTACCACACTAACTGTTGCCCCACCCCGCTCTCGCCCCTCGGTCCTGCTGGAGATAAGTTAGCTTGAACTCCGGACAGGGTCCTGGCCGTCGGTAGCTGGTTAATCTCACGCATTGCCTCCCGCTGCACGGGTGGGTGGTGCGAGGCGCAACGGACCTCGGCGCCGCCGCATTCGTTTACTCCCCTTTAAGTCCTCAATTTTCTCACCGCGACTAATCGATTAGGTCTTAAAGGATCTACTTTCGGGTGAACACTAAGCAGGACTCATCTCGGAGCGAGGACACCCGACTTTGACCGACCCGACTCTCCGCACTCATGCCCTGGACCCTCTACGCTTCGGGCCACTAGCCCCACCTCCACTCCTTTTATCCCCGCCGACTTCTCTCCTCTCTCTTACCATCCTCCAACACCGACTGCCCCCCGACCTTATTCCGACCCTCGCTACCGCCCTGTCCCTGGAGAGTCTGATCGTAGTGGTGATTAGAGGTGGGCTCCAGACCGCCGGTCATCTACGACTTTACCCCCTTTAGAACACTAGTTTTGGAATTAAAGAGAGGGTTGACGACCCTTCACCGGTCCCCTTGTAAGACTTCTACTCTGGACCCCCCGTGACAAAAGGACAACGGCCAAACTTAGTCTCTGACCCGTCCCTTTCACAAGTGAGAGGTCGTGATTCCCGACGGACGACCCCCAGGGGCCCACCACACCTACTGTCTGTCCGACACCAACGCGTGAAAGTTTAGCGTTGTTGTGGGTCCTTTTTCCCACCTTCCTACTAGAAGGAAAAGATAGTAGAGCACTTCTCTACTACGGTGTAGCCACAATAAAACCATCATACCGTTGACTAAAAAAGGGTCTGAACGTAAACTAAAGTAATGTTCTCATCTCCGTAATAGGATTATAAAAATTTTAAGTTTGGTATAACTTCACACATTTCATCTTTTTTCACACTTTCGAGTGGGAGAGGGTGGGTTAATAAAAACTTCTGAACCTTGTCGATATTTCCTTTTACTTTTCCTTGGGAGGTCTTTGTCAAGTGATGACATTGGATAAAAAAAGCAAAAAGAAATTCTGAATGAAAAATAACTCCATTGTAACCAAATATTGTAACATACAAAGTACACATGTTGTAACATAAAGGTGGAGATACACGAGATGTTCCAAGTCAAGTCAAGTCAGCGAGTCAGGACAGGCTGAGAGACACTGAGGTACTTAACGTTGTGTGGTCCGGAGGGACAGGCAGTGGTAGAGGGCCTCAAGTGAGTTTGAGTACAGGTAGCTCAGCCACTACGGTAGGTCGGTAGAGTAGGAGACAGTAGGGGAAGAGGACGGGGGTCAGGGAGGGTCGTAGTCTCACGAGTGGTGGTTTTTAAATCAAAGATAGTTGGTGGGACATCAACTAGGGGACATCGGTAAAACATCGGAGGGGTGTAAGAGGAGACTATTGGTGACGAGACAAGAGACCTAGAAGGGAGAACAAAACCAAACGAAACAAGTAAAAACAAACAAATAAGGATCATACTCACTTTAATACACCATAAACAGAAAGAGGTGAATGAAGTGAATCGGAATTCTCGCTAAGTACAACCGGACCGTTCTAAAGTAGAAAAAATTACCAAGTTATCACAAGGTAAAATATATACATATATATAACCACCGAGTTTACCATTTCTTAGACGGGAGTTACGCCCTCTGGTCCCAAACTAGGGACCCAACCCTTCTAGGGGACCTCTTTCCTTACCGATGGGTGAGATTATAAGAACCGGACCTATTAAGGTACCTGTCTTGGACCTCCCGATGTCAGGTGTCACAGGGTTTCTCAACCTGTGCTAACTCACTGATTGTGAAAGTGAAGCACATATAGATAAAGAGAGAGAGAGAGAGAGAGAGAGAGAGATATGTATAAATATATATGTGTGGGTTGAAATAGGTAAGTGGACAACTACCCGTGACTTGAACAAAGGTATAAAATCTATAACATTTATTACGACACCACTTGTGTCTCAGTGTATATAGAAAAGTTTAACCACAAAAGTACAAGAAACCTATTTACGGGTCTTTACCCTATCGACCCCAAAAACCATCAACATAAGAATTAAAAAACTCCTTAGAGGTATGACAGAAGGTATCACGGACGTACGAGGCAGTGATTCAGTACAGACTGAGAAACGATGGAATACCTGACATCGAGAGTCCGAAGAGACAGGTACCTGAAGAGGTCCGTTCTTATGACCTCTTACCCATCGGTAAGGGAAGGGGTCCCCTAGAAGGGCTGGGTCCCGAGCTTGGGCCCAGAAGACGTAACGTCCGTCTAAAAAAATGGTAGATTCCTTCTACCGATTGGTGGTCCCTTCGGGTTAAGAATCTTATCCCAACTTTTTCGGAACTTATAATTTATTTTCCGAAGGGTCCACCGTGTCACCATTTCTCAGGTGGACGGTTACGTCCTCTGTGTCCTCTGTGGTCAAGCTAGTCACCTAACCCTTCTAGGGAACCTTTTCCTTTACTATTGGGTGAGGGTATAAGAACGGACCTTTTAAGAAAAATATATAAAAAAATTTAGTTCGAAATGAGTTATTAAATCGATAAGGTTATTCCCTTTATTAGTGTTCGTAATACGGGTGTGAGTCAATTGTTCTATTTTAATGATCTACAAGTGAGAAAGGGGTGTTTTTGTAAGACATGAAATAGGTCGGAAAGGAAAGATACGAATCATTCTTTTACATACCAAAAAACCAATATTTCACTGTTTGAAGTAAGAATATCCTCCAACCCCTATAAGTAGAGTTATGAACTTTCGACAGGGTACATGTCTTGGGTCACAGAGTACTTGAAGGTACAAAGAGACCTCCTCACTTCCCGTTATAAAGATTACTATGGTCGAAGTTCATGGTAAACGGGACATAAGATCCACAATCTCAACCATGTTCAGAATGTCCATTAAATGTATTATAGGTTTTGTCGTCGTCGATGTGAATTGATCAATAGAACGATTCCCGTCATGTCAGTTGGCTCGTCCTTTGGACTCAGTGGAGATTACGGTGGAAGGATTCGGGGAAGGTAAAGGTGTCGATTCTACTTCGGGTCTGGACGGATTAGAGAATAGACCTCTTAACGTTATCAGAGGATTGACCAGTGATCAAAGACAAGAGACTAGAGTCGAGTATACATGGGACGATGGTTAATGGAAAAATTTTTAATTATAAATAGAGTTTTTAAAGTTTTTGTCACTTATAACGGGACCTTTAATATTGTTTCTGGATACGTGTTTGTTGATCTAATTATTTGTAATTGAAAGAAGGCGAGTAGACGAATTCGAAAAATAAAAGTTCTTTATTTGGTAGTGTCTAAATCAAGTCTAGGGAAACAAGAGAAAGGACCGGGGTAAGAGGAAGGAAGGAGGGGTCTCTGTATGTTAGAGGACTTTAACAAAACACGGTAAATACGGGTACCAAAATACAAATGACATATACAAATAGAGTACTTATATATTACTAAATCCATAAAAAATTAAAATTTCTATGTTTATCATATCATAACACCCGAAGTAAGACGTTGAACGAAAATTTGAGTTATAACAAAAAATAACCCAACTGGTTTTTCTAGTAAACCCAAAAAGGTATTCTACAATACCTTGTGTGAAAAACCGGTTTGGTCATCCATGTAAGTACAGTCATGTCGATCGAGTTCAAGTAACTAAAATTCAACAGTACTCATATATTATGGGGAGGGGGATGACTACCTGTAAATCTAAAAGAGTCTACAAAACGATAGTACTTGTGGAAACAAGTGTAGACAAATACGGTCTCAAATAAATCCGAACCCGAAGAGAGTATCGAGCCAACCCCTTCTGAGACGGACGTCACGTCCTGTGGGTCCAAACTAGGGACCCAGGCCTCCTAGGGGACTTTTTTCCTTTACCGTTGGGTGAAGTCAAGAACGGACCTCTTAGGGTACCTGTCCCCTAGGACCGTCCGATGTCAGGTGCCCCAACGTTCTCAGTTTACACTGAATCACTGATTTGGAGGTGTACCAAGAAATTCCGTCACCGTGAATATACGTCTCATGTAGTACTCTTTGCGACCCGACCTCCTTCGTGTTCGACCTCAGTTCTAACGGTCCTCTTTGTAGTTATTGGAGTCTATACGTCTACTGTAGTGGGAAAACCGTCTTTCACTTCTTCTTGATTTCTCGGAGAACTACTTTTACTTTCTCCTCTCACTTTTTCAACCGAATTTCGAGGTGTAAGTCTTTTGATTCTAGTACCGTAGGCCAGGGTAGTGAAGTACCGTCTATCTACCCCTTTGTCACCTTTACCACCGACTGAAATAAAAAGACCCGAGGTTCTAGTGACGTCTACCACTGACGTCGGTACTTTAATTTTCTACGAATGAGAAACCTTCCTTTCAACACTGGTTAGATCTATCGTATAAGTTTTCGTCTCTGTAATGAAACGGTTGTTTCCAGGTAGATCAATTCCGATACCAAAAAGGACACCAGTACATACCTACACTCTCAACCTGACACTTCTCCCGACTTGTGGCTTCTTAACTACGAAAACTTGACACCACAACCTCTTCTGAGAACTCTCAGGGAACCTGACGTTCTTCTAGGTAGGTCAGGTAGGATTTCCTCTAGTCAGGACCCACAAGTAACCTTCCTGACTACAACTTCGGCTTTGAGGTCATGAAACCGGTGGACTACGTTTCTCGACTGAGTAACCTTTTCTGGGACTACGACCCTTTCTAACTCCCGTCCTCCTCTTCCCCTACTGTTTCCTACTCTACCAACCTACCGTAGTGGCTGAGTTACCTATGCCCAAACCCACCTGAGGCCCTCTACCACTACCTGTCCCTCCGGACCGCACAACACCAAGTACCCGAGCGTTTCTCAGCCTGTGTTGACTCACTGACTTGACTTCACTTGACGGGGAAACCAGTAAACCTCAAACACTCCCGTGGAAACCAATAATCACACTAAAACCTCCGTGAGGATCCCAAATGTCTCGTCCTGACCCCGACGACCTTCAGGGCACTATGTGACCTGTCGGGGAGTGGTACTTCTTAACAGGAAGTAGGACGTTTTGTAGGGTTCACAGAGTGTCCAATGAGTAAAGATTATACTTGGGTCTTAGATTGAGGTAAAAAATATATTCGTATTACATAGAAAACCGTGTCAACTTGTATCATTTTAAAGGTCCTTACGTTGAGATTACATTTAGTCCCCCTTTAATATGAATAAACATCAAACCTTGAGAATTGTCTCAGCAAGTAGTGACATCTTTTGGGGCATTCACTTCCGTCGGGTCGGGCACCATAAACTCAACGACATTTTGTGTGGACGTAGTCGGACGTAAACATCAAAAACGCAAGTACGGTTAAGATTCAAATCCACGCTCGTAGACTCACGCCAGGAAGTAATGCATAAGATCACATCAGTCGGACTTGCAAACATATAAATTTGTATACGACAAAATAATGCTTATTGAAAGGTAAATTTTAAACGAACACGCATACTATATTTCGTCTCTAGACCAAAATAATAACAGACTAACCTATTACTGAATAGGGTTGTGACAGATACTTTAGGAGATGGGTAACTGAGATTTCGGTCGAGACACGACACGTTTCAAGAGGACTTACGCACCGAGACGAAGACCCGAAAGACAAAACAAGGTGACCGGGTACACAGAGATACGGTGATAGTGCGACAAAATTAATGGCACCAAGATCTTACACAGAACGCCGTCAACCATTGTACTTTCCGCTCAAAAGGTAGGATCAAGGGTTTTAACAAAAACGATAAGAACCCAAAAACGAAAACGTACACTTAAATCCTAACCAAAAGTTCAAGGTATTTTTTGCTACAACTCTAAAACCAATCTTAACGTAACTCGACTATTGAATTCCTTTTAACTCAAATTTATAATTTGGTAGAGTAGGAAAGTCCTTGTCCCCAATAAAGAGATAAGTCCGGAATTTTATATATATATATATATATATATATATATATATATATAGAAACTTATTTCAAAATATGAAAAACGGTATTTTTAGAAGTGTAGAAAACAACCTAAATAAGGACGAAGGGGTATATAAGAATAAGTATGTGTGTTAGGAAAATAACGTTTTCAAAGTTTATAAGTTTTCATATCCTTTATCACATCCTTTTACGTATATAAGTGGTGAGGTCGAAGTTGTCACTTAAGTCCTGATCGGAACAAAATATAACTGGGGAAAGAGGAGACAGGATCTACTAATATTTTAAGGATCTGTAGTAAAAGACAACAAACACAACACACACAAACACATAAACATATAATTTTCATTAGAAAATCATTATATTGGTGTAGTAGTGTAATTTTTTTGTAATAAAAAGTGAATTTTTTATTTGTCACTAAGGGATTGCAGCAGTTTAAAAAGGGTCTATGACAAGTTTAAAGAAGTCAGTAGAGTATTTTCCAAAACATATCGTCCAAACAAACTCAGTCCTTGGTTTGTTCCGGGTACATAATGTAAACAGACCATACAGAGAAGTCTGAAATACACTTCATTTGAAAAAACCTTTTCATTTTCTGTGTATTACTTTTTATACGTTTAGTCTTCACATGTCGATCTATGACGACGACGACGACGATTCAGCGAAGTCAGCACAGGCTGAGACACGCTGGGGTATCTGCCGTCGGGTGGTCAGAGGGGGTAGGGACCCTAAGAGGTCCGTTCTTGTGACTTCACCCAACGGTAAAGGAAGAGGTTACGTACTTTCACTTTTCACTTTCCTTCAACGAGTCAGCACAGGCTGAAACGCTGTGGTACCTGACGTCGGATGGTCCGAGGAGGTAGGTACCCTAAAAGGTCTGTTCTCATGACCTCACCCAACGGCAACGGAAGAGGCTGTCGATCTATGTCAAATCGTCTTAATTGTTTCGACACATTGGGTGTAGGTCGACTTCTTTGTTTTAAAGTATTCATGGGGTCTTCGGGGAAATCAGTGAAGAAAGATGTACCGTTGGTGTGAGGACTGAAGATTGGGGGTTTAATCAAACTTGACAAAAACTTGTAATATATGTACAATAATGTGTCACACTTGAGAAACGGAGATCGAAAAATATAAATTATAAAAGTTTTGAATGGGTGTAACGACCTATATCAACACCAGACAAGTAAGAATGAAGAAAAATGAGAAAGTAACATACTTACTTATTTAACATAGATATTATGGATGAGAAACGTTGGGATTCCTGACATCGGGTGTTCGGAGGAGACAGGTACCTTAAAAGGTCCGTTCTTATGACCTCACCCAACGTTAAACGAGGAGGTCCCCTAGAAGGACTGGGTCCTTAGCTTGGACCCAGAAGACGTAGAGGACGTAATCGTCCTTCTATGAAATTGTGAACACGGTGGACTCTTTCGAGTGGAATAGATAAGTTAACTCCATATAAATCCAGTAAAGTCAAACATTGATAAAGATTATCCAGACGGGACTTGAAAACACGTAAAAAATCACTTGAATACTGTACCGACAACCCCTGTGTGGTCCTTCTCTTGTCGACCTAGATCCCAAGTGTATAAGTCGAAATAATCTATATCGGTTTCTCAAAGGTTTCACGATTATTCTTGAATGCGAGAGTGGTCCGAAGGTCAAAGAGGTGTAAAACCAGCTGTGAACCTCAACAGGTAGTAAAAGTAAAATCGGTAAGACCATCCACAGATCTCCATGACATAAAATAAAGGTCAAAAGATTACTTCCTCTACCCTTATGGTCTGGTAGACTGGACGGAGAACTCTTTGGACATACGTCCAGTCCTTCGTTGTCAATCTTGACCTGTACCTTGTTGTCTGACCAAGGTTTAGCCCTTTCCTCATGCAGGTCCGACATATAACAGTACGATGAATAAATTGAATATACGTCTCATGTAGGACTCTTTGAGATCCGACCTACTTTATGTTCGACCTTAGTTCTAACGGTCCTCTTTATAGTTATTGAAGTCTATACGTCTACTGTGGTAGGAATACCGTCTTTCACTTCTTCTAGATTTCTCGAAGAACTATTTCCATTTTCTCCTCTCACTTTTTCAACCGAATTTCGAGTTGTAAGTCTTTTGATTCTAGTACCGTAGACCAGGGTAGTGAAGTACCGTCTATCTACCCCTTTGTCACCTTTACCACCGACTGAAATAAAAAGACCCGAGGTTCTAGTGACGTCTACCACTGACGTCGGTACTTTAATTTTCTGCAAATGAGGGACCTTCCTTCCAATACTGGTTGGATCTGTCGTATAAGTTTTCGTCTCTGTAATGAAACGGTTGTTTCCAGGCAGATCAGTTCCGATACCAAAAAGGTCACCAGTGCATACCTACACTCTCAACCTGACACTTCTCCCGACTCGTGGCTTCTTAACTACGAAAACTTGACACCACAGCCTCTTCTGAGAACTCTCAGGGAACCTGACGTTCTTCTAGGTAGGTCAGGTAAGATTTCCTCTAGTCAGGACCCACAAGTAACCTTCCTGACTACGATTTCGACTTTGAGGTCATGAAACCGGTGGACTACGTTTCTCGACTGAGTAACCTTTTCTGGGACTACGACCCTTTCTAACTCCCGTCCTCCTCTTCCCCTGCTGTCTCCTATTCTACCGACCTACCGTAGTGGCTGAGTTACCTGCACTCAAACTCACTTGAGGCCCTCGACCACTACCTGTCCCTCCGGACCGCACGACGTCAAGTACCCCTGTGTTGACTCGTTGACTTGACTTCACTCACTGATTACTTCGACTCGTGAAAAGTGTATATATAACCGGTAAACATATAGGAGACAGTTCCCAAATAAGAATCGACGAACTAGACAGTCAAAGACTCTCTCTGGATAATTCTGGACATAACTACTTAGGAGAAGGGTGGGGTTAGTAGTGTTCAAAGGGTCTTACTTAAGTCTGAAACACACAGGGGGGGATCCTTTGGGTCCTCGTGGCTCTTCGCGTCGTCGTGGCGATTGTCGTCCTGGTCGAACAACGTGACACGGGCCACGACACGGTGCGTACCGACCGTGCCACGAGCCGCACCCCGGCCCGCACAAGTAGGAGCGGGACGAGACCCACAACCACGACGACGACACACGGGACGACAGGTCTCGGAGTCCCCGTCGCTCCATTCCGGAAGAGAGAGAGATCGCCCCTCAGGCTCGATTTTCGTTAGTCTACGCTTTAGCGACTGCGAGTACTTTGTAAATCTTAAGTTCTCGAGTAACAGTAATGGCCGTCAACCTTCCTCAACGTAAAATTGGAGAAATAGTATTCGTGACTGACACAATAAATATGAGCCTTCGACTCCACCCTCCTCTTTCCTCCCCCATGTACAGTCGAGCGTCGTGTGTCCTCTACTCCTGTACCCTCTACTTTTCTCTTAGACGAAAGCGACAGAGGACTCAAAGAACCCCAGTGCTCACACGTACAAAGAATTGACAACTCTAAGTACCGTCCACGACCCAGGTCGGGGACTCCGAGGTCGGGTCCCGGGGCCCTTCGACTTCCCAGCACCTACTGAACCCGACCACAACTGAATTTCTTAGTCTCGTATTTGACTGAGAATTCCTGTGACATCTCAGTATGAGGGACCGGTCTAACACATCCATGTTTTGTTCAATGTAGTAAATGATTTCAAAAAACCAAAGTTTGTGTCGTCACCCCCTAGTCCCTTCCTGGTGAAGCCCAAAAGCATACTGGTGTGTCTCCAGTTTTATTTTTGATGGATAAGGACTGTCTCGTGCTAACTGTATATATGTGAAGACACACATTTTGACGGAGCACCCTTGGACGACATATTGTGTCCCTCGGGTCGAGGCACGAGAGACTACTGGATCTCCCCCCTCTACACCCTCCGAATTCTCCCTCCCCTATATACACATGTATTTCGACTAAGTGGAACGTACAATCTTTGGTTGTGTCGTGACATTTCGTTAATGGGAGGTTAATTTTTATTTAAATTTTTTAGGGTGGTTAAGGGTAAGAATCCCTGAACCTTGAGGGTCCTTATTGTCCTTACGTAGGACGACCATGGACAGACCCTTCTGCCCGAAACCCTCCTTCCCCTTTGCAAAGACTTAAGGACACCGCGACCCCGTCGTGTGACCCGGGACAATCACCTGACTCTGTCTTATACCCGGGGTCCCTTTTCGGTCCGCGTCGGGTTGTGCTTTGGCACGAAAATTGGGGGACAGAAACCCGGTGTCCAAGAGACGGCAAAAGCACAAGGAGCCACGAGACTAGTAGTGTCGGCAAGACAACGAGAAGGGAGCTCGGTCACTGCGGGGTCGGGGGCTCCACCTCTACTTCCATTTTTGGACCCAAACAAAACAGTCAGGAGAAAGAGGACCAGATCTGGAGACGAGACGGGGCGCACCACGGGTCACGGCCCTCCCGATTTCACACAAGTTTTTTAATATTTCAACTTTGATCCTACCCCGCACCCCCGCCGAGTCCCACTCAAAATTTGAGGGAGGGTGAAGAAGGGCACGGGTGACCGTTGTGGAACTCCGTCGACAAACGGACCTAAACCGAAGACTCGCTCGTGTGGCGCCCCGGTCTCTGCTCGTCCGTCCGAGGGTGAGGACCAGCGGACCCGAACCTTTGAGTCTAGGGTCCACTGTGAATCCATCACGGGAGTCCGCGATTAACTGTACCAAAAAGTAGTACACAAACCTAAAAGGGCGACCGCCACTCCTCCCTCATAAGAGGTATCTCTTTTCGTCTCCCCTCCCTCCTTGTGACGACGTCTCACACCTGTTACATCGGTCTGTCGGAAGCCCCTCAGGGAAGGCCGGAGTAAAGGTCTTGGCCTAGAGGGTCGTGGATGGACAGATTTACCTCAAAATAGTAGAGAGAGTATCTGAGGGGGGTAGGACCAAGGAAGGACTGACCCCGAGACCGAAATGGTACCAGAGTCTAGAGATGTCAGAACTATTAGAGATGAGAACTGTAGGACACCGGGTAATGAGGAAGATCGTTGAGGAAAGGCGATAAAATTAAAAAATTCTATATTACCACCGTGAAGGAACCTCCAGGTTACCAATTCTGAAGTGGAAGGTTACGTTCTCTATGCCCAGGTTAGGGACTAGTCCATTGATTCTAGGGTGTACGGAGCACCGGTTTTTTAGTTTTGTCACAACATTGTTTAAGTTATTTCTGAAAATTTTACGAGATGTAGTGGTTTTTCTTTTTTCCTTTTTTTTGTTGATTTGTTTTTTCTTCATTACCACTATTATCGATTGTGACAAATTCCGTAGTGATACACGTCCCAGGACACGATTCGTACAATAAATGTACGAGAGTAAGTTTGGAGTCCTGTTGGGATTCATCGTGTTGTGTCCATGGCAATCACAGGGCAAAGTATCCAGTCCTACGATCCCGACCCTCCCCGATCCCATGGAATGGGTCCTTCTCCGGCTCGTTCCTACGTTCGACTCCGGACAGAAGTTATGGAAGTATAACCCCTGGGTCATCTTATAGTCCTCGGTAGTGGCTCTCAAATTTCCGTTGACAAAACTGCGGTCTGTTATCATGCGTTTGGATACAATATTGAAGTCTTGATCTGAGCCGTGGGGAAAGATCGTGACACATCCTGACTGGTACCGGTTTCCCTTCTTTAAATAAGACTTTTAAGGTTCTCTTTATTATGAATCGGTGTGTTTTGATTCCACGACAAAAGTATGTACGACCCAAAAAACCAGTCGTAGACTGTTGGTGAGACTGGTACGGTCCTACCACTGGTCAAAAGGACAGAATTTACCCTTTTCACTATTTCCGACCCATAAAGACTTAGTGACCCCTACACCCGTAACCTTCTTCCCGGGTCTCGTTTGGGACAGAACTTTAGTTAGGGAGAAGGGAGAAAGGAGACAGTACACTCAAAGTCTGGGTCAAAGTCTGGTCCTCTCGTCTAGTCGGAAAACTCGGTTTAGACAAGTAGTCACGTCGGTCGTCTCTAACCTCAAGAGTAAGAGTCCAAACCTCAGGGTCGGGGACATTCACCGGGACGAGTTATGACATAGTTAATATGTACCGGACCCGGAAGGCGTGGGTTCCGGACGATTAACCGATTAATTTTTCACTTGGCACAGCTTGTTCGTTTGTACATCGGGCGCTCTCTGCACAAGTCAGGACCTCGGTTCCGGTTTCAGTACAGTCTCGGCAAAGTAGGTTGACTGGAAACAACATTCGACCGACAACCCCATTAGAGGTCTCGTCGGGAGAGGGGACCACAGGAACCTAGAGTCACTAGTGTCGCCTCGAACCTGGACTGTCCACGAAACACGTAGAGACGACATAAGCAGAGGGTGACGACGACATTGTTTAATGGCGTTCTAGTCACCGGATGTTGTGAGTAAATGACAGAATCTCAAGGTGTCCGATCTTAGGGTTTTAGTCGGAGGAACCCGATTTTAGTTCCCCAACCGCCCTGACAGAAGGAAAGACCTCCAAGACCCCTCTTTACAAAGGAACGGAAAAGGCGAAGGTCCCCGGTGGGAACCCGAACACCTGGAGAGCGAGGGAGAAGTCTCTGTCGTTTTATCGTAGAGAGACACAGAGACTGGGAGAGAGGGCGGAGGGAGTTGCAGACGGCTTCTCGGGACACTAATGTAACCCGGTGGACATAATTTTTCACGTCCGGGCGGAGGAAAAAAATAACCTCATATTAATGAACTACTACACAATCTAAGGCGACACGTCACTGCACTTAGCCGGCATACATGTGTCTATAGGGAGGGAGATCCTGGAGGGAGGGTGGGATGGGGTAGGGTGGGGAGACCCAGTAGTGTTTCGTAGTTTTGAGGGACACAATATCTCGCCGAAGGGTGATCGATAGACAAAATGTGTACCACCACATACATACAGTTAGGGTTGGAGGGTTAAACAGGATGAGAGACGAAGGGGGGTTTTGTATTTATGTTACCTTATAATAATGGGGATTTTTCCTCGTTTCCACTCCGTAGACATCTCTGTTCCTACCTGGGTCTCAGACAGTATGTCGTACTTGACTCAGTCTTTCTCTTTTTGTTTATAGCATATAATTGCGTATATACACTTTAGATCTTTTTACTATGTCTACTTGGATAAACGTCCCGTCCTTATCTCTGTGTCTCCATACCTGTCTCTTACCTGTCAGAGGAATAAATTCCAGTTACCTAATTGTTGACATTAAGGTAGATGTTGGAATTAAGAGGAAACAGTACGTTAAATTGTGTAAGTCTCTAGACCTCTAGTCCTACACCTGTAACATAGGATAGTTGGTGTTGGGACGTCCATAAACCCTTACAGAAGTCCATGATCCAAGACTTTCGAAGCCCTTCAACGCTACAGGGACCAGTGAACCAAACACAAGGATGAGATAATTCAGACATCTAATTTGACGAAAAAGGACGGGTTTGACTCCGTCGTGGGAAACCTAGACACCTTTTGTCTCAAGGTCGTCACTTGCCATCTGTTCACCCTTCTCGGTTATACTTACTGTCCGGAGACAGCCGTTTCTGGTCGTCGAGACCCCGGAGTTCATGTCGACCAACGGTCCGTCGGTTGACATGTTTGACATGTTCAAAGGAAAGGAGAATCACAAAGTCCTGGCGTCCCTTGACCGGTAAAGGGGTCGGGAACCTAACGACCCGATACTTACAATCCCAAGTCTTGAGGAGACCGTTTTCAAACTCTCAGGGTAAAAGTAAAACTTTCACTGGGGAGGACTCAACCGGTACCCAACTACCGTACCCCCAAACTTAGAACTCATACACCCCCTAATAATATGATAACATAAAAATATGTACAAATTTCAAGAGGTATTACTTTTTAACTGTCGGTGTTTTATTCGGAAAGACTCTGGTTCGTTCGTTCCAAGCGTAAGAAAGTCTATTGAGTAAAGTCTTGTCTTTTCTTGAACGGAAGTCTCACAAATACGTAGATGTAATTCGGATACAAACAAGGGACATGAAATAATTCGGAAAAGTAATTCGAAGAGAAATAGAACATAAAGACCGAGTCGTACAACTCTTTTTCCAGGAATAGGTAAACGTCCTACAATGACCTTCAAGACTTACACCTGTCTAGGACCCGGGTAAGTAGTCTCTAAGGTCGACTCGGATCAGTTCCGCGTCTGCACAGTTATTAAAGTGAAAATTACAAAGAAAGAGGTCTAACATCTACGGAAAAAGTAACCGGCGATACAGGACGACCGAAAGGAGTGACGGCGGAAGGAACCTTCGGAAAAGAACCAAGATTAGGTAGTGTAGGACCTCGGTTAGATACGGTTTGGTGACGCCAGGATGACTCAGCAGAAGTCCTTTTGGTTCTGGAACAAGAGGGGGCGCGAAACTACAGTGACCACTCGTCGTTCCATGACAAGTCTCGAAACACAACTGTCGGAAGGACGGAATTCTAGTCTCCTAGTAGAGAAGTAGTGCTTCTGTTTAGGCAACTCAGGACCGAAGGTCTTTGTCCTAACGTCTTAACGGGGGCTCCTTTCTAAAGAGTGGTCGAATTCCCCCTATATATAGTGACAGAAGAGTCGTGGACATGGAGTCCAAAAGGTGGAGAAAACTTTTCCTTTATCGTTGTCACTAGACGAATCCAAAAAGTTAGTTCTGTAGTCGTTCACTTAAAACTCTTTTTCCCATGAAATCGAAGTGGACAGGTTGCCTACCTTCTTGAACCAGGAAAAACTATTATACACTTTATGAATTAAAGTTCCAATTCTAGTAAACCCTTTCTTTCCGGGAGGTTCAAGTTTTCTAATAAAATTACACCACTGAACCTCTGTATATAGCCTACGGTCGATACGTCGTGAGACGTACAGTGTGGTGCCCCGAGGTGTTTCCGGAACCACAGCGAAAGGCGACGGAACTCTTTCGTCAGTTGTCGTCAGTCTCCTGACTGAAAGTGGAGCTTGAGGACCCGTGTCGAAGGACTTAGATCGTAAAGTTATCAAGTCCAAGTACCCCCCTAATCTCCGTCTCAAACCTTTGTAGTCGACACACAGGACGCCGAGAGAGATCTACGAAGAGGGTCATAAACCACCAGAAACAAGGAAATAAATCACATTCACAGGTACAACTCAATGACAGTAGAGAAAGTAGAAACATCGAGAAAGAGGTTTCGACTATTCCTTACAGATAGGGGTCCGAATCTATTTTGAAATATGCATTCAAGGGTCTGGTTCACTTTAGACAGTAATTTACCACCCACCCCCGCTCATCGAGATCCGACAAAGGTGAAACCCTCAGAGTTGGACCGTGGGTCTTTGATAAACTTCCTGGAAGACCGACTTTTAATTCTTGGTCTTTTGTTCAACCTTTTTCTTGAAACTATCTCATGTACGATACACGGTCATCACGTGTTCAGAAAAAAAGGGGGGGAGGTGTTTACATTTACTGCTCGGACACACAATTCCCGTTTTTATTTGAAAACATGTTTCCCATAAAATTGAGCCGGACGGAAGAAATCTAGGGTATTGATGACCGTCACCACTTCACTTACTACCTAGTGAAATATAGAAATACGAGTTTTGTTAGTACAGGTTGGGAATTCCTTTTTTTTTTTTTTTTGGGTGTCCTTACCCTATTCTTTATCTTCCGACTCTCTCGTGTTTTAGTGTTTTACTTAAAGCGATTGAAGACACCCCCCCCCCCTAGGGACTATTAGTTACCAATTATACCATGGGGAACACGAGTCCAGAAGGACCTCTGTCTCGAATCTCCCACAGGGAATTTATGTTTGTCTTTAGTAGAGTCCCAACGATAAGCAACAAGAAACTAGTTACCGGAGTCGTATCCAACACGATGGGTCTCCCTTAGGCCACCGTTTCTTTGCCCACTAGGGTGACAAACCCTCCACCCTCCTCTCGTTCAGTCCCGAAGATACATTCTTTTGTCCAATAAAGTCAAGTCAAGTTAAGTCAGTGAGGCAACATAGTCTGAGAAACACTGGGGTACCTGACGTCGTATCGGAGAATTTTAACATAGGACTGGTTCTGATGTAGTCCTGTAATGGGAGGTAACTAGGTGATCCACCGCGACAGAGTTCGACCGTCTTGTGTGATCCATTAAAAAACTGTTCAAGAAGGACACAGAGTATTTTATCTCCATTTCGATTGTAAGAAATGACTACGTGTCATAGTCTATAAATTAGATTTTTAAGTAGTCTCAATAACATGCGACAACTCAACGATCCTTTACGTGATAGTAAGTGGGTGTACCGTATATCGTCCATTTTCGCAAGTGAGTCTCGAGTGACACGCGGGTGTCCCACACTGCGTACCAGGAACACCTTTTTTAGGTGAGCTCTTGTTCCGAGACTCCGAAGGACCGACGGAAGGACTGAGGCAGGACCCTACTTCTGTAGGTTTAGTAAAGATTTACAAAAATAAGAGTGCATTTCATTCGGTAAGGAACAAGACAAGAGACTCTGTTTGAAAAGATAGTTGAGACAGGACAGCAACGACGTCAACTTGCTAAAACAAAACGAAACTAAACGAAGCTAGCCAGTTCTTTGCACGATACCCCTGTAGGGACCACCAGGTCACCAATTTCTTAGGCTGACGGTTACGTCCCCTGTGTCCAAGTTAGCGACTAGGTCCTGCTGGGGTGTACGGCGCCTCGTCACTCGAGTACACGGTGAGTCAACCGGGCACACGGTGACGACTTCGACAACGCTACTCTTCAGGACCACGGGGCTGCTTCTCATCGGGGGTGAGTCGTTGTTTCTGAGTCGTGTCGGTTTTTATTTACGTTTGTGCTTTCTTTGGACGACGTCAATAAAGTGTCCACTCTCTGTTCGTCTCTCTCTTCCCCTAACATTTTCAACGTATTCATCAATCATTGCTCCGAGGGTGAACTGTGACCGTAGGACCATAGAGTAAAGAGTTTGTCAAATTACTAGTCGAAACCGAAAGTCCGTTGAGGAATAAAAAAGTAACCGAATAATAAAGGATTGATGAATGTGGGTGGTAAGGAGACTGGGTATAGGTTTTGTCCATTTCCAGAGTAATTTCTTAAGGATTAATTGTGAATCCACAATCAGTGGGTCGACACAGGCTGAGACACGGGTGGTCTCACCAGACATCGGGTGGTCCGAAGAGATAGGTACCCTAAGAGGTCCGTTCTTATGACCTCACCTGACGGTAAAGGAAGAGGTCCCCTAGAAAGAAGGGGTCCCTAGTTTGGACCCAGAGGACGTAACGTCCGTCTAAGAAATGGTAGACTCGACGGTCCCTTCGAGTTGGTCAATTGTAAAGATCATGTTTATTTTTTGTAAAATAGTCCTGAAGAACCGTACTTCGAAATTTATAAACCAAGAATGGTGTATCCTCGTTGAAGGGTCTGCACCCTTACCCTTGGGGTACCCATACTTAGACTTCTTCACTAATAGGAGTGTCCTCGTATTTTTGAGTCCTAACCTTCTCTAAAATAGTGGGTGTCTTAAGTTGGAAAGTAGAGATAAAGGTCGGGTCTATGAACCCTTATAAGAGAAGAAATGGACGACTTGAGTGTTAAAAATAACATAAATCGTTTGTACATGTTCCGTGAAAAGATTCTTGGAGAATTCATAATTGATTGCCGCAGGAATATCGTTGAGAACTCATAAGAATTATGGAGGTAAAGTGTTTGTCCCTTGTCTCCCCGTTCCACCAAACGAACTCCAGTGAGTCGATCCTCAATCAATTTGTCCTTGGTCCTGATTTCAGTCCGTCAGAGTCGAGAAGTGACAGAAAATGGTGGAACGGGACATTCCACTTTTGTTTCCTTTTCCCTCCTCCGTCCTTCATCGTTCCTTTACGTCAACTCAGATGACGTTTTAGACCTTAGAGTCCTTAGGTCCCGATACGTCAGTCTTCGGTGTACCTGAGTCCCTGTCGAAGTGACTAGTCGAGACCGAACCCCCCGGGACGTGATATTCTGAAGTCGAAGGGGGAGTTCATTTCGAGGAGTGACTACCTCGCTGACCACCTAAGTGACAGTTCCTGTGTGTGCTGGTAGAGAGAGAAGTCGTGACGGACGGACCTTTTTACCTATGAACCCAACCAAAAGTCTCCGTGGTTACCTTCTTGGTTTCGGTGTCCCGTTCTTACACACACGTAAAGAACTGGAGACAGAGATGTTCGGTGTAGTCAACGACAAATGAGTTCCTTTTATAAAGGTTCGGGGGGAGGGGTGGGTGAGTTGTGTGTGGGAGGACGGAATCAAAGGACCCTGGATTCTTTACTGTCGTCCCTAGTTTTGGTCCCGGGTCGTCGTGTCTGTCTTACTCTTCAAGTAGAAGACCAAAAGGAGTGTGTGTAACCTATGACACTTCGTCCCCAGGGGCTGGAGACACTAGATTACGGACTGCTAGACTCCACCTCGATTACATCATTAAGTTCTTTATTTCACGTGTTATGTCCATTGCGTGAACTTAGTAGGACTTTGGTAGGTGGGTCGGGGAAGCAGGTACCTTTTTAACAGAAGGTGTTTTGGCCCGGGACCTCGGTTTTTCCAATCCTGGTGACCACATTTTCTACACGTAAATCGGGTCCAGGACGGGAGTCCCTTGAGCCCCAGGAATGTGCAAATAAACCTCAAACCACCGTAAATAAACGATAAATTTACGGGATACCGGTAGGAGAGGTGAAAAAAAAAAAAAAATTAGAAACTCCTAAAGAAACCAAAACGATAGAAGTCTAACTATAACCGGGGAAAAATAGGACCCCTACACATTATGAAAGGATAACGACGCCATTGTTTAATGATGTTTGAATCATCATTTCTCCCGAAGGAACCACCGAGTCTACCATTTCTTTGAAGGACGTTACGTTCTTTGGGTCCACACTGGGGGAGTCAACCCTTATAGGGACCTCTTCTTTTACCGTTGGGTGAGGTCATAAGGACGGACCTCTTAGGGCACCTGTCTCCTAGGACCACCCGATGTCAGGTACCTTACCGTCTCAGCCTGTGTTGACTTGTTGATTGTGAAAGTGAAAAAACTGATCATTAAATCTTGTTATGCTTAAATAATTCAATATCACGAAAACTCCAGTCTATAGACTTTACTCAAGGGTTCCGATTTTAGTTCCAAAACCTCCAAGGTCCCTTCTTAGGACAAAGGAACGGAAAAGGTCGGAGACCTCCGACGGGTATAAGGAACCGGAACGGAGGTAGAAGTTTCGGTCGTAGAAGACCGTTAAGGGACCACTAGGTCACCAATCCTGACCCGTGAAAGTGACGACTCCTACGTCCAAGTTAAGGGTCAGTCCCTTGATTCTAGAACGTACGTTTATCGTTCCACCTTCGGTTTTTAATTTTTTTTAAAATTTATAAAAAATTTTTCGGTCGTAGTCCCTGAAGGGACCACCAGGTCACCAATCCTTAGACGGAAGGTTGTGTCTTCTGTATCCAAGTTAGGGACCAGTCTTTTGATTCTAGGGTGTAGCCCTGTTGACTCGGACGCTTGGCGTTGATCTCGCTCTTCGGACGCACGGTGTTCCTTCTAGGGCACACGACGTTGATTCCGGGCGGCGGCGGTTATTATTTAGTTCATTGATTAATGTACAAATTTTTCCGGTAGCAGTAGATTGGACTGTGGACTGTGAGGACGGAGGGAGAGGCTAAATAGTCCTCGTCGACACTAATGCGACCCGGGTGGGGGTTAGGTCTCATCAGAGGGTTGCAGTACCAGGAATTGGCGTAGCCGTCTCAGAGTAAATGACACTTTCTATTGTAAGTGACTAGGACCGTAAGCCCTACGTCTGGAGAGACCTCCTCCCCCGTAATAAGAAGCGGGAGGGGGGTCACATCCCGGGGTAAGAGGTGGGGATTCCTGGTGGAGGAAGATGGCAGGGAGGTGGTAGGAGGGGTATGGGGTGCGGACGTATCGGTTCCGACCGGGGAATCGAGGTCCAGGTGAGAGGTCAAGAGTCCCACGGGTGGTTGGGGTGTTACACAGGTAAGGAAGGGGCTGGAGTGAGGACTACCGGGGAGACTCTCACACCGCTAGGTGACTCTCTCATCGAAAGGAAAAGAACTGAATAGGGGTGAGGGGGAGTAATCGGGTCGGAGGGGTACCTAGAGCCTTCCTCCTTACGCTTCTCAATGACGAAAAATTAATGTTCACGATAACATTGTAGATACTCCTTCTTGTGAAATTCGAATTAACTCTGGTTTACACTTCAATTTAATTTACTTATTGATTAATTGCACTACGAGGGCGTAATCGGGGTTCACTCACGTCTCCGGGTCTCTCGTCGGTCCATCCAGGGTCCGTAGGTCCCTGTCTGTCGGCCACGGGTCCCGTCGTCCCCTCGTCCCTGAGACCCGGTCCCTCGGTCCACACGGTCCCGTCTAGAGCTCCACTCCCCCGGGGTTTGAGGTGGAAGTGGGGTCGGGAGTAAAGACTCCGACCGGGGCTCGCGGGTGTGCGTGAATCGTAGAGGTGTCGTGATGTGACTCGGCTACTGGTACAGGACACCCAATAGGTCAAGGACGTGAGTTGTCCGAAGCACGGACAAGTAAAATTGAAGGCAGGACAAGTACGAAGGAAGACCTACCAGTGTAAACAAGCAGGAGACGGTGACCCCAGCGGGAGGGGCCGGGGCGGGGAAGTCCCGACCTGCCCGTCTACCGTTTCAGAGAACTCAGTGGTGGGACGACAAAAAGAGTAGCGCAACAAATTTGTGAAGGGATAAGGACAGAGTAGGGGATTGATCTGTTCGGGGACTCTCGTCCCGTACACAAATTGTGATTGAACAGAGGAAGTGAGTGTCCCTAGGAGACTTCTTGCACTGCAATAATCAAAAGATTATTTTCCAAGTTTCACTCCGACCCTTCTCCTCTGGAGGTCTCCTTTTCGTTCGTCTACTCCCTCGGAGACCTTCGGATTTCCCTCGCGACCGGTGTCCGATGGTACCTCACTTCCGCGGTAGATCACCGAAGGGACTCACACCGACGAAACAACAAAAAATTTTCTGACTAGTCAAGTCAAGTCAGTGAGTCAGCACAGACTGAGAAACACCGGGGTACTTAGCGTCGTGTGGTCCGGAGGGACAGGTAGTGGTTGAGGGCCTCAAGTGAGTCTGAGTGCAGGTAGCTCAGGTACTACGGTAGGTCGGTAGAGTAGGACCCAGCAGGGGAAGAGGAGGACGGGGGTTAGGGAGGGTCATAGTCTCAGAAAAGGTTACTCAGTTGTGAAGTGTACTCCACCGGTTTCATGACCTCGAAGTCGAAATCGTAGTAAGGAAGGTTTCTTTAGGGTCCCAACTAGAGGAAGTCTTACCTGACCAACTTAGAGGAACGTCAGGTTCCCTGAGAGTTCTCAGAAGAGGTTCTGGTGTCAAGTTTTCGTAGTTAAGAAGTCGCGAGTCGGAAGAAGTGTCAGGTTGAGAGTGTAGGTATGTACTGGTGTTCCTTTTTGGTATCGGAACGGATCTGCCTGGAATCAGCCGTTTCATTGCAGAGACGAAAACCTATATGATAGATCCAACCAGTATTGAAAAGAAAGTTCCTCATTCGCAGAAAATTAAAGTACCGACGTCAGTGGTAGACGTCAGTAAAACCTCGGGGGTTTTTATTTCAGACTGTGACAAAGATGACAAAGGGGTAGATAAAGGGTACTTCACTACCCTGGCCTACGGTACTAGAATCAAAAGACTTACAACTCGAAATTCGGTTGAAAAAGCGAGAGGAGAAAGTGAAAGTAGTTCTCCGAAAAATCGAGGAGAAGTGAAAGACGATATTCCCACCACAGTAGACTATAGACTCCAATAACTATAAAGAGGACCGTTAGAACTAAGGTCGAACACAAAGAAGGTCGGGTCGCAAAGAGTACTACATGAGACGTATCTTCAATTTATTCGTCCCACTGTTATATGTCGGAACTGCATGAGGAAAAGGATAAACCTTGGTCAGACAACAAGGTACAGGTCAAGATTGACAACGAAGGACTGGA